>OU611811.1:11202500-11867500 GCA_914767695.1 Ptilodon capucinus
CGCTTCAAAACCAGTGAGTTACTGATTTAACGCAGTGGCCAGTTTGACGTATTATGTAATACACAAATAATGTTATGGACAACAACGTAACAACGCCATATTAGGGTTTGCGTAATTATAATATATTTAAGATGCCATACTTAGTACCGGGTTGTGTTGTTTAAATATACCGAATATCTACCGTAAAGATCAATATTCTTAAGCACGTATAGTTCACTAAATTTCAAGTCAAGCAAAAAATGTTTATATTTTTTACGACCTTGGAACCCCATTTCACCCCTTTGAAAAAGGTACGGGTCGAATTGAGAACCTCCTCCTTTTTGAAGTAAGTTAGAAATAGCATGTAAGTAAGTAATTGAAATTACTGAAATATTCTATCAGAGTATCTAAATAACCACATGATATTAATATTGATATTTTTACATGCACATCACTACATAACTATCTCATTTCTAAAATATCGCGCGCCAAATTTTAATCAGAAACCAGTCCTGAAGCCTCCTATTCACGGTGCATTAGCTATTCAGCAAACGTTCATTTCGCTCAACTTTCATTGAAAAGGCTGCCTTTGAAAGGATAGCCTTTTCAGTCTCTGGTCTGTGTGTGTCAAGCTTTTTACATGAAGTTGGAAGCGTTTGTGATGAGAATTGTCGCGTTTAGTGTTGTTCTATAGTAAGTATATTTATATAAGTATTTAAAAATGGAACAGATATTAGTTGGAACGGAATGGAACAGAGCCTCACCTTAAACCCAATAAAATATTAGCTGCAAATCCCAGCGCAAATAGATGCGTCAAAACGCGAGCAATATTTTTTTGCCAGTACCTCATTAAACTTTATTAGGTACTTCATAGAAGAAGCACATTTTTCAACGAAATGTCATCGATGTCTCGACCGAATGAGGTTGCGTGCTCATGTTACTTTTGCTCTAGACAATCAATCTATAAATGTATTGATACCTCAGAGTAGATAGAGAACCCCTCTTCCGTGCCTCTTTGTAATGCTCTGCGGCGATTTTTTTGAAGGTTGGCAATGGTTTATCTGGGATCCGCAATCTGAGTCTTCACTTTTAAATAGAATGGTATGGTTTAAATGGTTTAAAAAGAATCGTATTTAGTCGATGATTTTGCCAATCTTAGTCTTAAGGCTAAGTAAGTAAAACTAATATGGCGGATAATTTACTATAGTGCGGGCTAGAAATGCCGGCTCCTTATTACCACACTACCTCCATGATTGATACTGAGTGCATTTTTTAAATTTAAAAAGTCAAGTGATTTTGCTCCCCCGTTATTTGGAAGTTTATTTGACAAAGCGATCAAAGGACCGAACATTCGAACACCCAATAGCTTTCTGCAGTTATTTTTACTTGTTGCTCTTCCAACTGCGCATTTCAATTCAACGTCCGAGTAATTAAAACCTTTCGTCTGGTTATTCGTGCATTCTTGTGACTGCACAACATGCCAAATCCACAGAAATAACATCTTATTTAGGGCAACAAAGACAAACACTCTGTTATTTATACGCAGAAAAAACTATTTAAAAAAGAAAAATCACATTGTCAAAATATAGTTTTTAGTCTGTGCCCAAATTACAATAAATTTACTTTTTCTTAAAGCTCAAAATTCTACATTCGAATAAAACTTAAACCATGGATATTGATTAAAACTAGATACTTGTCACCACAAAAATAAACACATTGCACCACTCTTACTTACCACATTTAACAACCACAAACAACCCTGTTGGTTTCATGCTTATTTTTATAACCTTTAAAACAGAATCCGTGTTAGCACTTCATAAAGTGTGATCTTTCCATGACAGATGACGGTGTGAGATCGTAATATAAATAACGTAGTATGCATCGAGTTGATTCTGGTAACAGCTAAGTTCATAATGTAGATAGCATAAAAAATTAAAAGACAAAATTAAGAAAAAAACAAAGGCTTTTATAACACAGCCAAATTACGCAATGTGGCGCCAAAAATCAAAAACATATTCAATTTAACGCTTTCTAAACTTCTTGGTCAAAATATACCTGGCCAGTAGCAAAAAAATGGTCTTCTTATTTTGTAACCAGCATGACATGACGCACAATAAACAATTAATCAAATGTAAAAAAAACCCATATAGGTAGTCTATGGAAGAAGTAGATAAAAATCATTCCGAGTGGCCAGCCCAGCCATCACTCATAGTTACCATATGGGGGATTTAGTTAACAAATGGATGGGCTCTACGGCTGTGAACGGTCAATTTAATCCAATTTAGCATAGTGCCCCGACACCACTTTAGATAGATTGATGCAGACTGGAGACAGGATATGAGATTAGGTGCACAATGCCTGGATAATTTTCAGTTCAAATACCAATGGCGCTTTCACTAACACTAGGAATCGCCTAAAATTTATGCCTAAATATAAAACAGGTGGTAGTCACGCCTATTGATGTTAAGGCAGCACGGTAAAGCCCTGATTACACTGCGGCGTCTAGAAGGACGCGTCAAAATTTATGCTAAAACAAACTGTATTGTCGCATGAATAATGCTCATTTTCCAACGAAGTGTCATTAACAGCGCGCGCAAAATCGCTGTATCGTTTTAATTACACAGATTCAATTTTTATGTTTAATGACCATGGAGATATTATAAAGGAGATGGCATTTCGAGCCCGCGTTGCGGTTAAATTTGTCTGGTTTATCTGACTCCGCCATTGTTGTTTTCCCATATAGTTGCCGTATACTACAGGTAGATGAGATAACATCAATGGCGGCAAAATTGCCACAGAGCTACACGAAGAGTGAAGTAGTTATGGGTACTCTATGATTTTGACACAGAATTCGTTTTGGTATCGACATAATATTTGACGTACGCCCTGTGAGCGGGGTTTTAACGGGTGAATGAACTGGTTGGTTATATTTTGTTTTTAAAGTAAAAACAATCGCTCCCTCCACTATCAATTGAAACAATACTCCGATACAACGTTAACGATAAATTTTAATTGAATTCTAACCTACTTGCCGCTTCAATTCGTTGCGATAAGCGAAACATTACATGGGCCTTTAAACTTTATGGTGAACGATGCAGGGGTGATATAATGGGGAATTAACGCCAGAACACGTAAAGCGGGTTTCAGACTACGCTATAATATAATAGCATATACATAGAACAATATCGCGCACCATACCTTGTTATGGACACGTTCACACTGTACTGTACTACATATTATTGGCTTACTATACGCTAAAAATTGGTGCGCTGAGTTCATGCCATGCTAAATCGCGCGCCGCCCTATTCCTCCTCCCTCGCCCCGTCAACTGAGCTTGCTATTTACTATAAATGCATGCGATATTATCGCGTAATGTGAACGCCATGCTATGCTATACTATATATTATATAGTATATAGCTTCCTTCATTACTATACTATATAGCCGCTTAAAGGCCCGCGCACATTGTGGCGTCAAACAAAAGTCACCCCTCATAATTGTTTCCCATACCAAAACGAACCCTTTTTTTATTTTTTTTTCATGGGAAAATGCTTACGCATCCCCTTCCGACACGGGGGAGTCGAAAGGGGTATGTCGGACTCCCGACAGATTGCTGTATACCAACTAAAAACCCACGGTGGTCCAAACACCCGCCTTGTCGGAAGAGCCACGGGAACGCAAAGCACACATCCGTGACCAATACCAAAACGAACCCTGTGTAAATGTACATAAAGATTGAATTTCTGTGGTAAACGCCAGGCGACCACGCTACAAAATGCGCTCGCGCTGTCAGTGTCATTTAATTGTAGAATTATAATTTTTAATCGAATTCAAAAAGGAGGACGTTTTCAATTCGACCGTATGTTTTTTTTATATGAGTCAATACAGTACAGTGGTATTGGCAAAAAATCTGCCGCGCGATTTTTGACGCCTCAGTGTGGGCAGGGCTTAACTGGCGTTCCATTTATAGATAAAGCCTTTTTAAATGATTACCTCCGGGGTTTACGATCTAAATCCGCTGAAGCAAGTAAATTTACGTAACATCTTTTGAAAATGAACTCTGTTCCTATATATATATACAGATTAAATTGCTGTGGCACAAGCACGCGGATGACATTTCCTTGAAAAAAAGTGTTCATTTAGATACTGGAAAATATTGGTCGCGTGCTTTTTAACGCGCTTGTGAGCGCAGGCATGTTCCTATTCGTTTACGAAGGGAGTACCTATCTCCATTCTGCGAGTACAGTGACTGGTTGGTAGTTCTTCGAATGACCGATAGGGTGAAACGATTTGAAATACGTATTTTACGTACTTATAGCCAAAGTATAAACTGATAATAAAGCTACTATTTTTAGTTTAGTAGTAAGTAAGTAGATAACTGAAAAAAATGGATTAATTAATTTATGTCTTTACTAAAACATACTTCTCTTATAGATACTTGTTGTACTAGATACAAACGCCCACGCAAACGCCCCTGTATGTGCCTACCCCTTCAATAAATACAGTTGGCTATGCTTGCTAGCATAGACAATTGTCCGGCTGTCAGAGAGAATATAGAGTAAAGTGCATCAACACGATTTGGCGGGCAGCCAAAACGCGACGCGATGGATGTATTCAAACGTAAGGAAATATAAATTGCCGTTACAAAACGATGGCTTCACGATAACAAATTGTTTGTTGTCAACATTTTATTCTTTTTTCACGAGTTTCTGTAAACAAACACGCTGAAGCAGCTATAAAATTTACTCAATATAGGTAGCTACTGCCATCTAGTATAAATAGCTTGAACTACAACAGTATAAGTTAATCTTCCAAATTTAAATTCTGACACAGATCTCCCGAAGTTGCCAGTATTTCGTGTTGCCCCATTTATCCGTAGCCGCAGTTAACTTATATCACGTTTAAAAGTTAGATACAATTAAATTTCGCTCGTTGAACTTAAGTATATCATGCAGTGAGTGTTAGATAGTTTTAAAACTTGTCATTTATAATGTCACAATCATGATGTACATGGTAATTATTATTTTTACGAAATGAGCGAAATGATGATATTTAATGGAATAAGATGAGGAATGGCCTCACCTGCGACTAGCGCGGGTATTTCGCCAATGTCAAGTAATTAATAGCAAGGACAAATTCATTAAATACACGTAATAAATAAAAATGAATGATGACAGTGATAAAGATGGCGGATGAATCCTTGCAAAAATGTTTTTTTTTATCGTACATGGTAATGTTTAAATGGCATAGTTCGTTTGATATTCCTAAAATCTCTGACAGAGTTGTCACTCAAACCTTTACATATTACCTGGTTCATCCGCCATCTTTATCACTGTCATCATTCATTTTTATTTATAATGTGTATTTATTGAATTTGCCCTTGCTACTACGTACTTAACACTGTCTGAAATACCCGCTAAACGCAGGAGGAGCCATTCCTCATCTTATTCCATTAAAATATAATCATTTTACCCATTTCGTATAAAAAGAAGAAGAAGAACTTATTATCTGAATGTAATTTAATATCTACGCTTCAAAGGGATTTCGTGGTGATATTAAAGGCGATATCCTCTCACAAAGGTCAACAACAAAGTTTAGGGACTCACCGCGCCCCTGCTCGATAACACTTGACCTAATCTTCTCTCACTTTATGTCTACTACTCAGCTCCTTAAACTTGAAGAAGATAACGCTTGACATTACGTTCCTTAGAGCAGGGGCCGATTTTAGTTTGATAGACATCAATCTCTATTAGAGATATGTCGAAACAAAAGAAAAAAATACGACCAATTTGACGTTTCGTTTCGACATATCTGAGATTGATGTGTATCAAACGAAATTCGGGTCCCAGATATTTAAATTTTATGCCGCACATATCAAACATTATAATTTTTCATCCGCCATCTTTATTCCATTAATCAACCATTTTTATTTGTAATGAGTATTCATTGATTTTGCACGTTCTATTAATTACTGAACACTGGTTGAAATACCCGCTATTGGCAGGTCGAGCCATTCGTCATCTTATTCCATAAAATTTTATCATTCCGTAAAAAAATAAAAAAATAAATTTTCAATCGTCGTAGGCTTTATTCGTGACTTATTGTGACCATAATATATTTAATTGACAGCTCGATAAACAGCCAAAAAACTTTATACGTGACATTTTATTTGGGGTTTGAAAAATCTGTTCTAAATAAAATTTGTGGAACTTGATTAAAGAATCCATCTGCTACCAGGTACCGCTCTTAGCTATAATTTCAACAAATATTACATGTAGAAACTTGTTATATCTTCTCATATAGGTCAGATATTGGATAGGAAAGTACTAAAATCGACTATATCCTGTTTTAGGTACATCTATAATTTAAAGACCATAGCATTAGTGCTATGAACTAATACACAATAAGGAAGAAACATCAAAGGAGTGCACACAGAGAAACTGTATCTAAAAGCATTTAATTGCAACCTACTTTGCGAACTAAATGTATTTTCCGAGTACAGAGCCAATTAAGGCTGATGCTAGACGCCTTTGTAGCGAGCAAAGATTATCCTCGTTTGTTAATTCTTCTTTCTCCCTAGTCTCTTTTGCGAACTAAAGATAGTAGCCAGCATTATAATCTTCGAACATACTCAAAAGGTTTACAACAAATCCATAACCATTTCAGTCAACCATTTCATTTTTAACGGTGAAGGAAAACATCGTGAAGAAACCTGCACGTCTGAGGGAACTTGCCTAGTTCTCGATAGATGTGTGAAGTCTGCCAACCCCCACCGGCCCAACGTGGTGGATTAAAGCCTGAATCCCCCTCGCATTGAAGCGAAGCCCGTGCCCAGCAGTGGGACATTAAATGGGCTATAGTATAGTAACCATTTCAGGACACCTTCTGACCTAATTCCGCATCTTTTACGGCATTGAATACGTCTCACCGTCTCATAATGGTGCTAATTTCACGTGGCAATGTGACAGAATTGACGATGTGACTGCAGGCAATTAGAGCAGCTATTAACAGACGAGGAGGATGCAAATTGTGGCCATTAGCACGTTGTATACAGCGTAATATGGGTGCTGGTGTTGTTTTTCCGCTTGTATTAAAAATATTTAGTACTAGCTCACCGGGCGAACTTCGTACCGCCTTAGAATGAGTGACATGCGAAAGCAGCGCCACCTACCGGGTCCAATTGTGAATCTAAACCATCCAGGGTGTCACGCAAACGCATACAAAAAATCATTTAAATCGGTCCAGCCGTTCAGGAGGAGTTAGCTTACAACGATTAACAAAAAACAAAAACCGACTTCAAAAACCTAGGTGCACTAAAAAGCTACAAATAACCTTACAATTCATTACATTTGGAGTTGGTGCCAATCAACGTCGGACAAGGCAAATACACACATGAATTGGCACCGACTCCAAATGTAATGAATTGTAAGGTTATTTGTAGCTTTTTAGTGCACCTAGGTTTTTGAAGTCGGTTTTTGTTTTTTGTTAAAAATAATTTTTTTTCACGATTTTTAGTGTCAATAATCGTTGAAAATTTGAAAATATTATCACCTTATAACAGCCCTAAAAAACTAAAAATTTACAGCCAAAAAAAAAATCACCCCCCTCACCCCCCTTTCCAGCCCTTTGGGGGTGGGTTTCGATCTTTGTTAACAATCCATATTAAACAAAAAAAGATTTTTCGAAATCGGTTCACTAACGCCGGAGATATGCTGTAGTCCGGATTGGACCCCCATTTCACCCCCTACATATTTTTTCTTTCAAAATTCCTGAAAGACGTGTTTTTTTATTTTGTATGTTAAATACGTATACAAAGTTTCAAGTCGTTCAAAAAATATTTTTGAAATTATGCGACCTTCAACCCCCCATTTCACCCCCAAGGGGTTAGATTTCTGATAATATTTTGGAAATGGGACCAACCTTGAAGAATTTCCTAGCAAACCTCAAAAAAAATTTCGAAATCGGTCGACAGACGCCGGAGATATGCGGTAACATACATAAAAAAAAAAAAAACATAAAAAAAAAAACATACGGGTCGAATTGAGAACCTCCTCCTTTTTGAAGTCGGTTAAAAAGTGGTATTGATTTTTATTTAAATTGAAGATGAAGATTTGTATTTCGTATTTTCTAATTTTAGTTTTTAATCCAAACACCAAACAATTTCACGCGTAGCAATCAAGTATTTGCTGCTTTACATTGTAGATTCCTTGTATAGGTTAACCCGAAGTGCTGAAATGTTTACTCCGAGCCTGTAGAAACATAAAATGTTTGTGAATAACGCGTCGAAACGGTCCACCATATATTACAATTGTTTTATCGCGTGTGCTGACGCACGGCTTGGGACTTATTGCCCATATTTATTTGTTCTACTTAATTCAATTTGACCTCAGTAATTCGACAACCATTTGTAATGCGTTATCAATGAGGTCATCTAGGCTAATTTTTACACTAGATAGAATATTATATACACAACTGAAATAAGGTTACGCATTTATTCAATTATTTTTTATGGTAATATGAACCTGTTAACTTTTTTTTTTCTTTTCAACGGAAAATACTAGGGCTTTAATTTATTATTAACGAGCTAAAACAAAAGCTGGTTTTGGTATTAGCAAAAGTTGTGCAGAGCGAGTCTGTGACGCCCCAGTGTGTGCTTGAATAAACTCTGTCCTTATTACGGCGAATAACATCTTGAAACACAAGTACAAAACACCATACATAGGTACAATGAGAGAGATTCGACACAGGGTCTGAAAAAACCAATTCTGGTATAAAGGGTAGTCGGGATGAAATAGCAAACCAACTGAGTGAACCAAACACCCTTTGTGTTGCGTAGCCAGACGTTTAGAAGGTCAATATCAAGGCCAACAACCTGTTAATCGAAGATAGCCAAGATCTTACCACAACCGCTAACGGGAAATGTAAATATCTTCTTTCGTGTCATTCTATAAAATTCAAAACCATAAGTTCGGCAAAATCGTGTCAACAGAAAATATACACCTACAAAGTCGTCCTCAGTCGTCGTCCTAAGGACTAAGCTACTTGAGTTAGGTAAGAGGTGCCACCTGCTACTGTCACTCGCAAGCCACACCCACATCCAAACAAATCCCCCGAAATCAACCCCGATCAAGTGAACGGTAACTGACAGTTGAGACACAACTACAGCTTCTGCGGATCTATCGACAAACGCGCATACATTGCGCCTTCACAATACTGCTACCAAAAACACGCCTTCAAACTCGGCAATGTACATCTAAACACCTCTGTCAGGTGAAAGTCACGCACATAACGTAAATTTCCATCTGACTAAGTGAAAGTCAAAAAGAGGAAAGAAGAGATGTGTCATCATAATAGGACGAGAGCCACTAGAATCTGATAGTGAGGGTGTGTGAACGGCGCCTGCGCGGTGGCCAAGGACACGCACCGCGCCTCAGTCTGGCGGGAGGCAGCACCGTGGCCGCCTGTCCCTCTGCCATCGGTACCACGATGCGGAGTACCGCAGTGGCCGTGTGACTCCGCGCCGAGTGCCGCATGCAAGACCCAGCCTCAGCGCCCGCGTCGGCCCGCAGAGCGACCTTAAGCTCGGAAGCCCCGCGGTCGCTCCGATTCAGTCTTGTAATTGGATTTTCTCGTTCGATAAGCAACGTTTCTGATTTGATTGGCGAACGCTTTCCGCTTCGATATTGCAGCTTGCTTCCTTCACTTCCTCACGGGCTCTCGCAGCTTTGTGTTGCCGCTTTATGTGTACTGAGATAAATTTTATTCGATATCGAGAGCGATAGGAACGGCCTTACGTAACGCAGTACTCACTGGTGCATCACGATGCGATAATAAGATCGGTATACGAGTGCAGAGTTCAGTGGGTACTGGACGTGTGGTGCACGGGATCGTTTGGACATGACTTGCTGGGAAAGCGTAGGGCTGCTGGGCCCGTGCGCGCTACTTGCATCGTCAGACGTCAGGGTGAGTTCCGTACCCCAAAAGATATATTCCCGTCATGATCACTCGAAGGATTTACCATTAAACGTCACTGAAATCTTTTGATAAAGGTCAGCAAGCCTGTGAACAAATGTAATTTTTTAAATCAATTAAAAACCTGCATAAAACTTTGATGCTTCGCACAATATTGTTTTTATTTGTAGTCATTATTTATAATGCATGCATTCATTTAAATTTGTAAACATAGTGAGTAATTATGCAGAAATCAAATTAACTAATTATGATATTTTATTTTCGAACTTGTCAGCAAAACGTGACGTTTTATTAAATATTGATTTAGTATTTAACGATCTTATGTGTTTTGAGAATCAGTTTGTGGTACTATCGCGGGTTGAGCTGAGAGTGTTAGTGGAAATGGTGTCAATAATGCTACTCACAACTGAGGAAGTGCTTGAACGAAATGGATTTTGGTATTGCTTGGACACAATTTGGATTACCGAAGAATTGGAACCTTTCGAAGAGGTCAAGCAAGAACATTTGTTTATGAAACCACTTTCGAGAGACTTCTATTATACCAAATACCCGGATATACCTAGAAGCGAATCGGAAGATGAGAATTCATTGAGTCTACCTGGATTCAGAAACAAGCACCGAGAATGGAAAGCCAAGATATGTGTTAAAAGATTCGAAGCTAGAAGACGTAACTTAAGTTCCCAATCGAGTTGCAGTGGTGTTAGTAACCCATCTATAAATAATGAGACTAGACGTGTTACTTCTCTGGTGGAACAAAACAAAAAAATCTCAAGATTAAATGAAAATGATGATAAAGTTCGAGATTTTTTAAATCGCCTACTGGAAAGCGTTCCACCACCGCCCGTAGAACATCATCAAGAGGCAACCGATCACAATACTTGCTCAGTTATTGAACCACAACAAGAAGATATCGACTTCAGTGATATCGACGTACCAGATTATTTAATCTTTGAACAAAATAAAATACTTCAAAGTAATGAAGACACAAACTTGTTGCCGACGACATCCACGCTCAAAAATTTTAAACGAAGAGTCAGCTTCAACTTAAACGCCTGTGATTTAGACTTTGATAGTGAGGAGTCATGGTATGATTCTATTTATGGTGTTTCGGCGCTGATAGAATCGACAGAAATTGACAAAGAGACTAACAAAGCCATGAACGACTCCAACAGCGGGGATTACTTCTCATCATGGTCGGAAATACTAAATGAATGTGGTATAAACGATAGTATAGTTCTATGCAAAGAATCATCGACTACAAAGGAGGAGGTATTAAGTCAGTCGCATTGTGTTGAAGCGAGAGCTCAAGATTTCGTTGAAATTGACGAAAGCGAAGATGAAGAAACCGGATATGCACGATTTGCAATGTACAAAATACACCAAACATTAAAAATTCAAGGGCCAATGTTGGATTCGTCGCCTATGAAAGATCTTTATAACGAAAATGAAGAAAACTTTTATGACAAGACTCAAAAGGATCCCACATTTTTCGGCGCTGTGTACCGGTTAACTCCTAAAGCCGATGAAATCCAAGAATCGGTAAATAACGTAGCCTCAACTAAGTGAACAAACAAGTAATTATGTATTTTATCAATATTTGTTAATTATTTGTAATAAACTAAGTACCTGAAAGCATACAGTTTTATTATTTCAAACATTTTACTCTTAGATAAGTGTAAAACTATTGGAGCATCAATCGAATCCTACTTATCTTAAAGAGGTAATTTTTATTTAAATATTTATCTGTTTTCTTGATGCAAAGCAGTCATTTTACAATTAAAGAATATTTAGTCATGTTTGAATTCAATTTGTAATGTTACATTTCTTTTGTTGTAGCCTCCTGAAAACGAATTACAGAAGAATTCGGACCGCGTGCTCTCAGAGCACGAGTTAAGAGTCCAGAGGTCTCTGCAGAAACTCAATGTGCCGGAATGGTAAGTAAATTTAATTCAAATTTTGAATATAAGTAAGCAAAAGTATGTGAAGTAGGTAGATGTTTGGATTTCGTATAAATTTGCGATTAGATAAGTATATATGTGCACTGAAATGGAATTAACTCTACGAAATTTTTGCTTTCCAAAATTAAAAACTTATAGGGAAGTGATTTTGTTCCAAAAAAAAAGAAAAACTTGAAACAAAAAGTCTCAACCACCGCGGTCCGCTTCACAATCAATTGTGTCAAGGTTTTAAGAAAGGCGTTCGATGAAGTAGATCACGAATCACGATTCACGAAGCCATTGATAACTGCCGACATGAGTTTGCTTCAAGTTTTTTTTACTTGCACCTTAAACCAACATCCGGTAGGTATTATTTGAAAAAAAAAATGGTGCTTCAACAAATCTGATTAGTCATGCCGCAAGCTTCATTTTGGGACCAGTACTTTTAAATAAGTTTAATTTTTGTCATCTGTAGCTATGTCTAATTTTGCGGTACCGTTATATCTACGTAGGCAAGTAATTTTATGCTAATCTTGAACCAGCTTTTTATATAACTCACCGTATGATTCCTAAATAAAGCTTATAATGTAAGTGACATACAATGGAGTGGGGTGAACTTAATACACTCAGACCAGCGGGGCGATTTTCGTGCGATCGACATCCATCTCTATTAGAGATATGTTGAATCGAAACGTCAAATTGGTCGTTTTTTTTTCTTCTGTTTCGACATAACTTAATAGAGATTGATGAGTGGCATCTGGAACAGGGTCCTAGTTACCAGTAGTCAAGGCTCCAGAGAGAGGAACTTTCTGACAATGCGCGCCGTCCCCAGAAGCACTGCCTTTTGAAATAATATTTATTGATCATACTTGTTAATATTTTACTAATATTTAGGCCTCATGTTAAGGCGTCTATAAAAACGTGCATTCGTTTCTTATAGCCTCCGGTACTACTCCATTGTATAATGTAAGGTCGTGAAGATTATGAGAGTAGTTTGAGAGATAACGTATACCACATCCTAAAGTTTAACAGCGCACTCTTACGCGCAGACATGACAGTTTCTCACGCCCCGGCAGTTATGGACGGTTGGCCGGTCTTTATTATAATTAACGACGTCCTAATTGCATCTAGTTCCAAACTAGTATAACTGATGTAGGAAAGAATATAATACAAATCGAGGGCAAAGGCTATTTGACTTTAGCGATATTTTTCTTTATAGTAGAGCATACTCATTCGACGCAGAAAAAATAGCTTAATCCAAATATGTATGCCCAAAAGTGTCGCTTAAGTCTAATAAGCCTTTTACCCCTCGAAATGATCTACGTAGTCTTATGATCGCAATTCCATAAACCTTTTTAGGGTTCCGTACCCAAAGGGTAAAACGGGAACGCTATTACTGAGACTTCGCTGTCCGTCCGTCCGTCTGTCACCAGCCTGTATCTCATGAACCGTGATAGTTAGAGAGTTGAAATTTTCACAGATGATGTATTTCTGTTGCCGCTATAACAACAAATACTAAAACACAGAATACAATAAATATTAAAGGGGGCTCCCATACAACAATCGTGATTTTTTTGCCGTTTTTATAGATAATGGTAAACTTGGATAATAAGTGATGAGATTTATTCTATGTAAGTGCGTATCTAATTTATATTAGTAGCCTTGTTGGTAGAACGCCCGTCTTGAACGCAAAGTGTGCAAGTTCAAATCCCATGCAAGTTCAATTATATTTATTATATATTCTTATCTGGATAACTATAAATGTTAGAAATATGAAACCGGAGAAAATGGTTGGCTTTCAGTAGTATATGTATATATAACTCAAATTAGCCAAAATGTCACTTAACGGCATTGTAGACAACTGACGGCAGGACGTGTCTTCTAACTTTTCGTCTCTTTTCCAAAGGTACAAGAATGCGCCAACGCCCCGAGAGGGTTTCCTTCTCCGCAAGAGATTGTCTGACGCGTCCGCATCGGCAACACGCTGGAGCGGGCTCAACTCGAAGACAACGTCACTGGGCAGCCTCGGAGGCGCCAATGCCCAGCCGCCGCCGCCGCAACTGTCCCCGCACACCACCAGCTTCGGAAGGTGGTCTACCAGCCGACTTAATTCCAATCAAGTAAGTCCTTTTTGATGTCTGTTATAAATAAAAGATGAAGTTGGTGTCATGTCGTATGTGGAGCGTAGGTAGGAGGCTGTTCTGCATCGAACCAGATGGCGGGGGCTTCGCCAGATGCACCGACAAGAGTCGAGCCCTTAAATTAAAAGAAAAAGAAGTCTATTTGCACTTCCAACAAAGACATATGCCCCTTTTTAGGGTTCCGTACCCAAAGGGTAAAACGGGAACCCTATTACCTGAGACTTCGCTGTCCGTCCGTCCGTCTGTCACCAGGCTGTATCTCATAAACCGTGATAGTTAGAGAGTTGAAATTTTCACAGATGATGTATTGCTGTTGCCACTATAACAACAAATACTAAAAAACAGAATAAAATTATTATTTAAAGGGGCACATACAACAAACGTGATTTTTTTGCCGTTTTTATGGATAATGGTACGGAACCCTTCGTGCACGAGTCCGACTCGCACTTGGCCGGTTTTTGTTGTTATGAGGCATTTTCATTTAACCATCTGCAATCATCCAAGCTGCTTACGCACAAACCACTAGACAGTCCCTCCTAATCTCCTGTACACGAAAGTTTGATGAATGTCTTTCAATACCTAGATAGATACATAGATAACTCTTTATCGTCCCACTCTTAGAGTAATACAAACTATACATGTACGATACAAAATAACAATAATTGCAACAATGGGCGGCCTTACCACTAAAAGTGATCTCTACCAGGCAACCTTTGGATGGAGAGGAGTTAAAGTACCAGTAAGGGCGAGGTGTAACTACGTGTAACAAGAGTCTGCTTTGTCATTATTTACTAAAGATTTATCTATTTCGAGCGTTTCTTCCAAGAACTGTAGTCTTTATTAGACTTCGGAGTGTCATTTCCGCGGTAACAGTTCATTCGCCGATTTGTTAGCTGTTATGTAAGCGAGTCCATTGTGCGAGGGAATGGATTGTGTCATTTGAATTTTAATACTGACCGGTAATGGACCGTGTAATGAGCACTAGATCTATAAGGAAAATTTTAAGTACCTATTAATGAAGCGGAACAGCACTACTCAAATAATAGCTTCAAAACGCCCGTAAATTTTATTGTCAATACAAAAATCCATCTTATATGTTGATAAACAAAGCACATTTTTCATTTACTCGAGCGAATTTAGTCGCGGAGCTTTTGCCACTGAAATTTAAATTTTACGTTTATTGATACAGAGTACATTTTCGAAAGTAGTCAAATGAATCCACTCGCTCCGGTCTGATCAGGGCATAACAGCGCTACCGTTGGGAACACTGATGTTTAGTAATGCAATTACAGAATCGTTACGTTTTTGTAGCCTTCTACGAAATATAATAAATTTCTTAACGTTAGCAGTGGTAGCCTCGCGGGCAAGAACGCCCGCCTTGAACGTAAGGGGTGCAAGTTCAAATCCCAGGCCCGCACCTCTGAGATAATTTTCATGTGCGAATATCATTTTCAACAATGATTACCACTTGCTGAACGGTGAAGGTAAACATCGTGAGGAAACCTGCACGTCTATAGCTTTCTATAGCGTGTGAAGTTCACCAACCCGCACTGGACCAGCGTGGTGGACTATGGCCCAAATCTCCCTCGTATTGAGGGGGAATGTGCCCGGTATAATGGCAATAGGCTCGCCCCCTATTACATTGGGACCAAAATACATCGGCGAAGTGTGGGCGCACTGCAGTGCACCTCTGCCTACCCCTTCGGGGAATACAGGCGTAATGATGTATATTTATTTCTTAACGTTAAATAAATTGATGTTCCTTTTTTCCTGACTTAAGTCTATTAAATGAGGTTCTGACATATTTTTAACTATTTCTAAATCTATGTTCATTTTCTGTAATAATATGGTTGCATATAGCGTTTCTCTCATTTATTCTAAAAATTATGTTGTCAAAGAAGGAACGGTCCTAATTTTTAAATCTGGAACTTTTGGCCTCCAAGTTTTTACTGGCTTAGAGACCTAAGGTGCCAGTTATGTATTCTTCTTCTTTGTGTTCTTTTTCACGAAATGAATGAAAAGGAGGTGTCTAGCATACTGGTGGTTTTCCAGACATCACCATGCTCTTCGACACGTAGCAGCATCCGTGGTACAAGCCCGCTGTGCTCACCATCCACCCGGTCCTCGTTCAGCGCCCGGCAGCCCTACCTCGGCTGGAGAAGCCAGGAGCGATTAAATAGCACACCGCGAACGCCACACGAGAGGTAAACGCTCAGTTATTTCTTGATTACAGGCACCAATATGTTTACTCAGCTACACAGTGCTAGCCTAGTTGTAGAACGTTCCGCCTTGTTAAGGGTGCAAGTTCAAATCCCTGGCTCGCACCTCTGAGATTTTCATGTGCGAATTTAATTGTTAATAATGATTACCACTTGCCGAACAGTGGAGGAAAACATCGTGAGGAAACCTGTACGTCTATAGAGAGAGAGGTGTCCAGACGCTTGCTGCAAAATTTCTGCCAATCGAAAGGCAAGTGTTCAAGTGTTGATAGCATCGTGTTTTCATTGATAGCGTGATTGTATTTCGCAGCGTGGTTGTTTGGCTTTTGCCACAGAAATTCAATCTTTATGTAATATACTCTTGGTTTTTTTTTATTTATTCAAAAACGGAACCCTTTCAGTTTCATCATTTTCGTTATTCACAGTAATTTTTATTTGGATGATTCTTCTTCATACATGTTTACAAATTTCAAATTTATAAAATTCAACCATACCATTTCCGAAACACATTTTACTGAAAAAAATAAATGGCCCTGTAGATTAGAGTCAAGATACATGTTATAGATATTATACTTTATGTAATCGATAGTTATCTGTCTACATACATACCAAAAACTCAAGGAGGTACTACATCAATAGTCAAATATAAAAAAAAACACTGCAAGAAAACAGAAAAAAAAATATTTTAAAGTTATATCTTCACTTTCCAGGCTAGCATCTTCCTTGCTCCAATCCAGTTTTTCATCGAAGGCATCCGAAGCGTCAGAGGCGTCGAAAGCTTCTGAGGAGATCCAGACGTCTATCAAGGAGGTGACGTCAGCTATCGTCCACTACGTGTCCGGTCTGGAGCCAGCTAATGGTGACATTGATAGGCAATCCTCGCCGAGATCGAGTCAGAAGTTGTATTGGCTTGAAAGCTCTTTTGTCGGTGAGTTTTATTTCAACATTATTTAAAAAAATAATGTTCCAAATTTAAAACGAAATTCTAAACTTCTTGGTTATAGGCAGTTCTTCCGTTTGGCGCTTTATAAACTTTTATATGATATCCTGAAGTTTATTCGTGTTCGGTTTTCAATTGCAAATTATAATAAATACCTATTTTATGTGTTTATTAAACTTAATGGTTTATTTTAATAATAATGTTGCCAGATTTAGCAAATAATTACTACCTACATATTAAATATTTATTGTTCTGTTTCAAATCTTTTGTTAATTAGCTTAAATTGTATTCATTTCAGAATGTTTTAATACTTTTTTCAGGTACCAAACCACTGGAATCACCTCAAACGCCTCTAGTTGTGTCTGAAGCGTTACCTCCCCCCCACCCCCGGCCGCCGTCCTCCCTCCGCCTCGACCATCGCGCCGCGCCCGGTGAGCGAGCGTGACCAAACCACGATATACACTGCAGGCTCACCAAAACAAGCACGACACATTCCCATTTAAAAAAACAGCATCAAATATGCTGATTACGAAAATGTTCAATCTAACGAACGCAACCCGTGATTTTTTGAATAAAGAATTCCATCAAATTAGACAGAATGTATGAGACAGAAAAAAAAAATCATGTGATTTGCATTTATGTTTTTGTGTGAACCTGCAGTGTCGATACTTTGTTATTATTTACGTTACGTTTAATACTCTGTGCGTTAATTTTTGTGCTGTTCTGTGTATTTAGTTTTGTGAAATGGATCCGTTCAGTTAATAAACAGTTGAAAGGATTCGTTTTGTGGACCTTCTATGTGTAATAGAGCTTTATAGACTGTATGTAAGACTCAGGACCATTAATATTATTATTATTCGTGACAATTTGCGCACTATTTTGGAACCCCAATTTCAATCAAAAATTGATTGCAATGATTTTTTATTTTTTATTTTTGCAATTTGTTCATTATTAAAAATAAGCACGGGCTTGTAGTCGCTTTATTTCAATTTTATTTATGTGTTTGTCACTACACGCAGCTTAATTATTGAATTACAACATGGCGGCTAGCTGTGTTACCAGCATTTTCAAACATTATTTATTTTATGTATCATGAAGACTTACGAACATAAAAGTATGAAAAGTACATAATTAGTAAATGCAGTATCTATCAATGCGTTTTTTGTTAAAATATTTCAATTAAATATAAATTATTGTTATGGGAATAAAACTTTCCAATGATAAATTTCATACCTAAATAAAGTTCACGATTATTTAGTCATAGATAAGAATATACTTTGTTTTAGATATTGCCATAATTATAATTTCAATAATCTAACACGAACCAGTTATTTTAACTAGTACCTAATTATTACATCCAATGTACAGATTAAATTATTTTGTTTTGTGTGTTTTTATTTTAATGCAAATCTTTAGGAAATAGTTTAATGGCTAGAGTTATGAATAGTTTTGTAAATAAAATATTATGTTGCTATATTTTATTTTAGGTGCTAAACATTCTACCTGTTTACAAATTTGCATACATTTATAACTTTTTTTGAAAACACAAACTCTGAAGCTTTAAGTAACGTCACAAAATATTTGAATATTATGGGATAAAACCTATATTATTCATGTAATATTTTATATTTAAAAAAATATAGCCAACAGTTATCAGAACCATAACAAAAAGTGGTGGTGAGAAGTGATCAAAAGCCTTAAATTTCTAGCTCCTTCTACTTAAATCACCTCGTAATTTATATTGGGACTATAAACAAGTCCCTAAGTAAATTACACAGGTTCTGATTAGGTTAGAAAAAAAAATACAAAATTCACACCGCCGAAAATACGAAACGTCACGAAATTGTAGTCGACGAAATGATAAAACGTAATAATTAATTATTGCTATGGCAACATTTAAATATAAATAAATATATAAGCATCAATAATTGATGACGCTTTTTTGCAGCTCTCTACAAAATCATATTCCAAATAAACAGTACCTAAAAGAAAATGTAATATCAATACGTAGATATAGGTTAATAATTGTATGTTAGAATCTCTGTACCTTGTTCATATTGAGAAGACTATATTAATGTCTTCAATATTAATGTACCTACTTTTAGTTACGTTTTAATCATAATGATTATTGAATATATTCATTTTTATTTTATATATTTTGTTTTATTTTTATTTCTGTGTGTGTAAATTAAGTTTGCAAAACATATTTTATTTACTATCACAACGCTTTCTGTAACTAACTGCAGCACTTTACCTTGTCAAATATAGAATTATGTCTTCACCACCTGGGAATGAACCAACTCTTCTTTATAAGGCCTATTAAGTATCGTTTTGCAAGGGCTATTAAATAAAAATTTGTTGGTGTTTACCGTCATTTATCTGAATATAAAGTAGTTACTAAAATATAATGAGTACGCTCTCTCATGAAAATTATAAAAAATATTAAAATGTATTTTTTTGTGATTAAGTAGGTATGGTATCCCCAAAATGTCACAGAATCTATCACTATTTTACTCATTGTCACAGATAAAAGTGGAATGACGTACCAGTGCGTTTTTAGAATACCGCAGGATATTTATGTAGGTAAGTAGTATGCGATCCAAATAAGAATAGGAATGTCAATAACCTCTATCTGTCAAATGTCAAATATCAATAATAATAGTCATAAATCAAATTTAAATAAAAAGTTTGAATTAGTAGTAAATTGTCTTTATATAATATTCAATTATTTAAAGTCATAATTAGTTTTTTCACGTCACAATATGGCGCAAAGTCGATCCTATTCTCATTTGAATCGCATAGTATGTAGGTTGATCATAATTTTCCGCAACAAAGTAGATACTATCTACTAGATAGCAAGACAAAAAATATAGCAGTCTTGCTCATACATGATGACTATGAAAAGGATAGCAACCCACTTAGTTTGTTTAGTTTAGTTTGCCTTTAACAAAGTCAGAATAGTTAATTATAAATTTCCCCGGTATTGTCCACTACAAATTTTGATTTCCCTATTTGCCATGAGATTCTGGTAGGCCTATACCCTTATAGTAACCTAGTATTTTCCTGAATAAATAAAATGTTCCTAACTAATTATCAACAAATAATTCTACAAACACAGGTAAATATGATTTCTTGAATTTATTGAGGTAAGATCACTTAATACCATTTATACCCTAAAATAATAAGAAACTACAAAGTATTTCGGCTCTTGCGTGAATCTAGCAAACAGAAACTACAGAAGAATCGTTAAAATATTAGGTATAATATCCCCTATCCGTTCTAATCGGTTGACTGCCTGCTTCCAGACTGGCAGGACTCCCAACGATCCTTGAATCTGGGTATCACGAGGCCGTCTCCCGGCTCCACAACCCTGGAGGACGTGCTGGACTCGCTCTTGGGGTTGCCATCGCAGCCGACGAGGATACCTACTCCTCAGCCAAGCCCTAGGAAGGCTTCCAGTCCTTATTATTTGATGGGCGGCAAGGTATTAGGTTTTTTGACTACCCTCAATGTGAAAAAAACATAATCATCTTATTAAAATTAAGAGTTGTTAAGTAGAAGCAACATTTTCACGACACTTAGGATCCTAACTTTTTTTAACTTCGATAAATTCATTAAGTATGCCCTGACATCTCAGTGGAAGTAGCGGGGTTCTGTGGGAGTACCGGCAGAAGGTCGTATACCCCCTAAAAATCCGCGGGATCGCACTAGAATGCACAGCGACACATAGGATTGAAACCTGCAGCTGGTTTTATTAGAGTAAACTGTTTAATTACCCTTGGGGTAATTGCCCCTAAACTGTTTACTTTGCTTCTGTAAGTTTTGGTCACATAATGTATGATAGCTTAAAAGTCTACGAAGGAATGACTATGAAGTCTTGATATGACCAATTTAGTCCCCTTATCTCCTATTACCCCACAAAATTCTCAGAGTCCACGGTACGAACAACTGGCCAGTAGTGGGCACAGCAGCGGGTCGCCAGCCTCGAGGTTCATCGGCACACCGAGCGAGGGGCCTAGCTCCTTCACCGACCCCAGTCCCGACCATGATCGACCAGGTAGGAACGATATGTAAGTCTGAGCCGTTCCAATTTTTATATTTACCTTTCCTCACGTACGATCAGGTGATAAATCTTCAGTTTCTGCAAAACAACATTCTTGCATCAGATTTAGGGTTATTTGATCCCGTCTTATAAAATTTTCAACTCCTATATTGGTACTTCCGACCCTCATTATCAAAAGCACTTAGAGATATTGAAGCATGGTGTGTTTATGGCATGATTGTTAATGTCTTTGTCATGTTCTTTTTCTTTATGTACGATGGTCCTGGGTCTTCCAAAATTATTCGCTTATAACTTCTACAAATCTTAGCAATGCAAAATTGAGCAGTGTTCTGTCGTCTTTTCAGGCATGGATTCAGTTGATAATCCTGTCACGATGCAAGTGTCGCGACGGCCACGTTCGACACAGGGCGACCACTCTCGGCGGAGAAGTGAGCCCTATGTCCAAACCAGTGTTTCCCTAGACCGTCGCACCAGCCTCGATGCTGCAGCCCTACGACCCGCAGACCCTCAACTAGTCCACCACGACTCCAGAGCTTCCCTTGTTTCTGTACAGACAGAAAACAGCACGGATGATGCGTTCGTCAAGTGTAAATATCCAAAATGTTCCTCGCGTGCTCCCTTAGCAGATGCCAAAAGACATTATAAGACCTGCCACAATTGCACCACAACGTACTGTTCTCGAGAATGCCGCAGGGCTCACTGGGAGAAACATCGCAAAGTCTGCTTGCACACCCGCGCTAGCACTCTATGCAGGCAGATCATATCAGCGGCCAAGGAAGACGCCGATTCTTTGCATCAAATTAGCACAATCGCTCACAAAGGCTACCTGGCCCAAGGCAGAGGCGTCGTCAAAGTGTTCTTCACGAGTCCCGAATCAGCGGAAAAGTTCACCACCCACGGCTTCCAATATTTAAGAGAACCGGAGTTCATGAAATGGACGTCCCTCCAGCCGAATGAAATGGGAGTCGAGCTGTACACTGAAGTGCTTAAGCTATGTAAATCATATAACCCCGAGACGAGGGTTATATTGTACGTCGCTGTGTGTATTATCAGCGAAGTGCCGACGAAAGGTGCCGTGAAATGGGAGAGGCAGATGGTGTCGAGATGCGCAAAGCTACGTCTCAGCAAGACAGTGACGGCCGCGATACAGGAACAGAATAGAAGGAGGCATCGTAAAGACAGCAAATCTACGCCAGAAGGCAGAGAAACTTTGATTCTAACATCTAAACTGACCAATGCAGGCGAAAAGAACGCTGCAACCGCTCACAAGTTTAGAGAAATATGCTTTAGGAACATATCTAAAGAGCTGGAAGATAGGGGTGTTAATATGAAGAAACATTTTCCTGAAGTATATTCGCGGCTGGCGGCTTATGTAGACGGTACAAGCGATAGATTCATCCCAATGACTATATACCCTAAAGATGTGATGAGCGGCAGATCCTTTATGTGTGTGATCATACCGGATAGTGAGGTGGAAAGTGGTACACCCGTGGACGGCAAAGTTACGACTGTGGATGTCGGCGTGGATAGATCCCGACACCAGCTGTCGACACCCATGTGAGAATTAGATTAGCGGGCTTAACATGACCGTAGACAAAAGTTTTATCCCTTCCAACTGTCAGATTTATCGATCAAATAATGTCATATCGAGCTTTATCTATCAGCCTTAGAATGAGCATATTAGTCATCTCATGGTAAGGGATAGATAAAATCGTTAGACACGATAGGGTTTAAGTTATCGATAGACATATTGTCGGTAGTGTCATGCTAAGCGTGTAAGAAACCAATTGGGAAATCTAACTGAAATGGCAAAGACAATGTTGGTTATTGATGACGGCGTGTCATATTCCAATGCCATTATTTCACATTATTTATTTATCTATAATGAAATTTTATAAAGTTTAATCTCTGATGTGAATCTTTTGTGAAATAATGTTATAATGTGCCCTTATTATAATTTTAGATACTTATTATAATGATAAGGCTAGATGTATCCTTGATTCCAGCGTGTTTGCATAATTTTGTTTTGGTACATAACTTTTTGTGGATGAATTATCAAATATTCATACCTAAACATATATTATAGTAATGGTCATCTTAAAATTGATGCTTAAAATATTCAGTTATTATTGCTCTGTTACAATGAAATATAATTTTGCATTTATGTTAGAAGAAAACATGTATAGCGTTGTGTATGTTATGAAATAATAGTAGATACAGTTTATATAGTATTTAGAACTTGTTTATGCAGCAATTTGATAATATTTTAAATAATATGAATAGTTAAATTTTATTGCGAAGCATAACCGTGTAAAAGATGATGAGTGCTTTTATTATTCAAATGTAAATGAGATTTTTATATTAAAACTTGATAAGCTTTTGCATCATATGCATGCAAATTACTAACTTAATAAGTGAGAAATATTATGAAATTTTTTAAAGACTTTTTTATGTTTGTTTGAAAATATGAAAGAACACACTTTACGTATGTTGTGGACTTGTTAGTGCCAGTCACATATTTCCATAAAATATACATTCCATATTAGACACAAAATATCTTCATTTCATACCTACCTAATAGGTATATAATAAATAATAATATTACGTGGTGCCAATAATAATTCTGGATCTTTGATTGAATGTGGAGGAACTATCGGTTTAGTTCGTTAATGAGGGTATAAAAGAAATTCAAAATTTGAACGCATTTTAGTTTTTAAATGTTTTTAAAAAATAAAAAATAAACGGAATTTAGTTCTTCTTTATACAGGGTGTATCAGAAGTCCGAAATAATAATTGAACCTGTATATCGCTATAAGGAGTGGAGCTATATGGGCCAGACATTAAGTTAAAATTCTTAACTTTATTCTTTCATACAAAACTAGGAAATTCATTTTTTAAACAATTTTCGGTCGGCCCTTCGCAAAACGTGAACCAGCTGTTTATTTAAAGGTCAATGCTTCACACCCATTGTGACAAACCCCGCCCACAGCGGGTACTAGTACTCTAACACACGAGCCGCGCGGGGGTGGGGTACAGGGGTGAAGCGGCGGCGGCACGCGGCCGGCCGGCGCGCGGCGGCGCGGTGTCTTTGAGCGGCTTTGATTGTGTCGATCGCCCGTTGCCAACTCGCCCACAGCGGTCTCCTTCGCACTCGCGCCTCTCTTTCGCACTCGTCGGTCATTGTAATTGACAGAAATTTTGATATTCCTAGGTAGGTATGAGAATGACCAAAGCATTGGTAATGAAATTACTGTAAAATTTAACCGCCGAGAACCAAGCTTCCTTTAATGAAGGTAAATAAGTAAGTAGGTAGGTATCGAGAGACTTTTTGTAAAACGCATTCATACATTTTATTTTTGTTGCTAAATAGTAAACATTATTAAATCTTTTGTGGTTTGGTAGATAGCTTTCTATCAAAATGTACCTGGTAGCTGTTTTATTTTTGATAATGACTACGCTGTTGGCCGTGAGCGGCCTTTACAGCTTTACCGTACGGGGTTTGTGCTATTGAAACTTGGGTTAGTGTGTAGGTATCTATCTAGGATCCCAGACGGCCTACCTACCATACAAACACTATTTAGGTACTAATGAATAAGATGTATGACTTCTTTTTACAACAGTTGTCTAGGTATCTACCTAATTACATAACTACCTTCTTAAGAAGTAGGTTGGTAAGGTTATTAAAATTGTAAATTAGAAGGTACCTACGTAAGTTTTCATTTAACAGATTTTCTTCACTAATTGTAATAGTAAGTAGGTATCTGGGTAGCGACTAGCGACCTTATCGAAGTTTTTAGTTGGTAGGTAGGTACGTAAGTTTTCATTTAACAGATTTTCTTCACTAATTTTAATAGTAAGTAGGTATCTGGGTAACCACTTACTTAATTAAATGACCTAATCGTCCGACTAAAAACTGCTATGAAATAAAGATAATAATAGTAGGTAAGTATTTACCCGTGGCCATGTGTGCAGTGTATCAATCCATGGGTTTAATTGGAATTTATTCACTTCTCACATATCACAAAGAGCTAGGTAGGTACCTACCCACCTGCACACTTGAGTAAATATTACTTTCACGTTTTTTAGAGGACACAAAAGAAATCACAAAACTGTTACCGGCATTCCCTTTAGTCGCACCAATGCACAAAATCATCTCACAGTTTTCCGAGTTTGAAAACACTTCACTATTACGCGGAGAGCGAGACATTTTTCGGAACACAAGTTAACGCCTTGACGGATTGCAAGGAACTAAATATTTTGATTTACGTTATTATTACTGAATAAAAATATCAAAGGACCGCTCAGACATTGCACGAAGGCAGTGTTTTACCGCGCTGCAACGCTGGGCCAATCACCGCTGATGCAATATGGCCGATGATTTGTCATTGGACGAAAATTGTCCTTGTGTGTGATATCTCCGCCCGCTAATGTTCACTACATTGACATATTCGCGGCCATGATTATTAGAGTAATCATAGATTAAAGTCTTTCAGATATGCCAGACCAATTCTAATAATTGTCTACATCATTAGGTACCTACTTGTAGTGATGTAGTGATGGTTCTAAGAATTGTAGTGATTATGATAAAGACAAACAATAATAATAAAATAATATTTTTTTTCTTTTAATCAACTCTCACTAAGTTTCAGTTTAAAAAGAAATCCGTTCACGAAAACTATAACGAAAATGGATTATTTGCTCGTGTAGAAGTTTTACTTTACATCGATTTAAATGAAGTATGATTTTTTGTCATAGTTAGGTAACTACAGTGACCGATTTTTATTTCTGTATTGAACTATGCTCGTAGGTAAAAACCTTGTGTCATATCTATCACTCCCTCATCATTTTAAAGCGAGTTCATTCGCCTTATCAGCTGATTTTTAGGGTCGCGGTGCGTAAGTTTTGACACCAACTTTGGACACAAATTGCTCAGAAACTAAATTAGTTACGTATATTTTGCTTGAGCGTGTTGATTGCTTATCATCTGTCCTATATGGCCCCCAAGTATTATTTCGGACTTCTGATACACGCTGTATAGGCATAGGTACCTACTGTATTGCTATTATTTGTGTCCTTAATCAATTGATATTAAGTTTTATGTACTATTTTGGCACCAACAAGTGCAATACAATATTCAATAGATTTTTTCGTGAAAATTAAAAACCGTCACGATTTCAAACTTCGCGCCTCGTCTGATGCATTATACTCTGAATATTATGTTGAGCAGCAGAAAGTATTTATTCTGGGGTCACATGTAGCACATATTACTACTATGTTTATTAACCCATGAGGCTTAGCATGACTGTGTAGACATAAGATTTATCTCTTTCAAGTGTCAAATTTGTCGAGAGATGACGTCATTTCGAGCTTTTTGTACTGGACATGGCTCGGTGTGACGTCATTTTCTCGACTAGTCTGACAGTTGAAAGAGATAAAATTTATGTCTACATTTATGCTAAGCCTAATGGTCAAACTAAAAAAGACAACATTTGTCTACAGCTTATAATCAATATTTTTATTTTTTAAATAAACAACTAAAAATTAGTTCAGCTGCTTTAGGTAGGTACCTACATTTGAAAATCTAATATATTTATGAAAATTAACTTGTCGCTCTGTTCTAAAATCTATACTAAATTATAATTTAGATGTCTTTAACTTACATAACTACCTACTTTTTATAATACTTACCTACTAAGTACTTGTTATCGCCTATAAAATTTTCATACTTACATACATTATATATTTATAATGTTGCCATATCAATTGGTTTTTTTAGTCTGGAATCCAGATTTTTTATCTAGTTGTCCCATAATGTATTTCAAATAAACGACCCAGCTATTAATTATTTTGTTTTATTACAAACCCAAGTGAGCAATTGGTGTAAGGTGTATGTTACTATATACCTACATTGCCCTTTACATAAAACTTACTTCGTCACTTCTTGCGAAGGCAAAGATGCTCGAACATAACATTTTCGTTCCTAATTTCTTCTATATTTCTGAACGAAATATCGGGAACTACGAGTGACAGTTGAAGTGATGTCCACTTTTATAATCGAATACGATGAATAATATAAATACAGTTTATATATTAACTGTTATTAATACATAATTTATTTGCTGAGTGACTTTTATCCGTTTTTATATTTCTTAAATAATTGCATGAATGGGTGAAATGATTCAGTCATTAATTCCACTCTGACTATACGAAATTACTCTACGCATACCCGCTGTAAGTAGGTATATCTGGAACACCTAGTACTTCAATTGTTTGACATTTTGATTCCTAATTATTCTAAAATCCTAATTATGTACATTAAACTAAAAAAAGTCCTCAAGTGTATTACACTTTTACACAAGATTGTAATTGGATCGATTATTTATCAATCGACTGGTACATCTCTACGGTGAAGTGACCTTTGACCATTTGACATTATTATGACATTTGTTCTGACGGCGCACGGACGAATTTTATCATCACTTAAAATTGAATTTATCGCGTAATACTCAGTTAATTCAAGAAAAATAAAATTAAATAATTAGAAGATGGTATCGGTACACGTGATTTGCGCGGCTGTGCCGATCTCAGCCGTCGTGGTGGCCATCGGTTTGATTCGAAGGTGGAAAACGAGGAGTTGGACGAAATGCATAGCTAATACGTGTTTGAGGGGTAAAACGTACTTGATTACTGGCGCGAACAGTGGGATAGGGTTGGAGACGGCCAGGGCGATCGTGAAGAGGAAGGGGCGAGTGATATTTGCTTGTAGAGACATCTCGAAAGCGAAGGAGGCGATCGCACAGATCAGGGAAGAACAGCCCAGTGGTGGTGAAATGGTGAGTGCAAAAAAGTCCTCTTTATAATTAGCATAATTTCCGCTTACTAATGACCTGTCCAAGTAATCTAACCAATAGAAGTAGTAATATAAAACATCAAACCACCATGGAGTTTTTTGCGCATTCTTCTCCATAGGATATGTATTCTGAATAGGTGGTAGAGGTACTCTTATTACTTTTTGTATACTAAGTATTGGTATACTTGAATAAAACAATATTCTGATTTAATTCATAAAAAAAATTCAATGGACGTAGGTGTCCGTTATAGACTTTGAAACGATCCAACCAATGTGCCCCAAACCAGGTTCATTAGTAAGGCAATAAAGATGGTTTTAGACCACTAAATAAACAAAATTTATTTATTTCTTAAGCCTAGTATTACAAGCCAGTATCCATTAGTTTTGCGTATATATACTCCTTAGAAGGAAATAAAATGTGTATGCTTGCAAAAGCAAAAACAAACTGAAGTTATTTTAGTAGGCATGCACTTTGTACTATTCGAAGTTATTTAAGGCCGGATACATTGTAATTTTGACATTTTGAAGGTCATTGAATTATTCATGTTCTATTACTTGAACTATCTACCTACATAGACAAACGGTATAAGATTCTGATTTTTAAATTTTTGTTTGTATTTAAAAAAAAATGCTGCTCATATGTAGCAAATTCAAGTCACTGTCCCAGTTCGCATTTTAGAAAATCTTAATAGCTATGAAGAATATCCTAATAAAAATTGGTACTTATCATAATTATACATCATCATCATCACGCCTGTATTCCCCGAAGGGGTAGGCAGAGGTGCACTGCAGTGCGCCCACACTTCGCCGATGTATTTTGGTCCCAATGTAATAGGGGGCGAGCCTATTGCCATTATACCGAACACAAAGGTTTCCTCACGATGTTTTCCGTCACCGTTTCTTAGCAAGTGATAATCTCAGATGAAAATGAGATTCGCACATGGAACCCAGAGGTTCGAGCCGGGGATAGAACCTGCGCACTTTGATTGCAAAGCGTGCGTTCGACCACTCGGCTACCACTGCTATCATAATTATTGTATTGTAATAGGCATAAGAAGACATCGGCATCAGCATAAGCAGACTATAAATTTACTTAAACTTCAAGGAAGAAAGTAACATATTCTACCTATTCCGATCTCTGATAATGACTAATATTTCAATGGTAGGGTGTATTCAGTAACTTTAGGTTGGATCATCTGACACATATTAAACTGCTTGAGTGATCACACAGTACCATAGACTATAATGATTCGAAACCTCACACCCATAAAATAGATCTTGTCTCTATGACGACAAGGTTGCATTTTACTATGTAATGTTATTTTTCCAATGACCATCAAACTATGCAGTAACCACAGAAAATAAAACATGATGTCATACAAAATAAGAATGGCACTATTTTACTGGATGATATAACACCTCTGCTTAATACTTCCTAAACAAAAGGCATGATAATCTATACAAATTAATAATATTGAAGTGTCTATTTGTAATGTTAAAATAACATTTTTTAACTTAAAGAATTACTAACTTAAAGATTAATCAGACATATGTGTTGTTAAAATATGTGATAAATCTCAACGGGTTATCAAAGTTACGGTTTAATATCATTAATATGTTTAATATCATAATCTTTGTAGTATTTTTTATTATTGCCTTATCATTTTCTTTTATGATTACCTACGGACTTTGTAATATGGAAGCGGATTTTGTTTTTTTTTTTTTTTTTTTTTTTTTTTCTTATATTATTGCTATCATGCGATCGGTCTGGTGACCATAAGCAGATATTATTTGTGTCAGCAGTATGTTAGGCAGGCCATTCCATTGATTGGTTTGCCTTCTTGTTTATGCTTATAATTATATTTATAATGGTAATGGTAATTTGTCCCAAATGTGCTCTCTTTTAAGTCTTCTTTTAGGCAGTGGTATGTTCAAATTTGACGCTAGGTTGTTACTATGCCTTTTTATTCTCTCCCTGTACTTCATTATTGTGTATTCCACCTCTTCTTTGACAGTGTGAATATCAAAGTAATCATGCAGATCATCAGTTTTTGTAAACCATGGTGCATTGGCAATTGTTTTGAGCACATTGTTTTGAAATCTTTGTAAAATTTCTAGATTACTTGTTTTGGCTGAGCCCCATATCTGTATTCCGTATGTCCACACTGGTTTTAGGATTGCTTTGTATATCAGTATTTTATTATTGAGGGAGAGCTTTGATCGTCTACCTAGTAGCCACTGTAATGATCTAAATTTCAGGTTAAGCTCATCACGTTTCTTCTGGATATGATGTTTCCATGTTTGTTTGCGGTCTAAGTGGAAGCCAAGGTATTTTACAACCGTGTTGTGTGGTAGAGTATCTTCTCCTAGTTTGACTGCTGGACAGTCAGCGCGTTTTAAGGTGAATGTGATATGGTTCGATTTAGTTGCACTAGCTTTTATACGCCAGTCACCCATCCAAGAGTGTATCTTGTTCAGATGTATCTGTAGGTTTTTTGATGCTTCCGTAGCATCTTCGTTGGTTGTAAGAACAGCAATATCATCCGCATAGGTGGCTGTTGTTATATTACCGTTTTCTGGTATATCAGCTGTATACATAAGATACAAGGTAGGTCCCAATACGGAGCCCTGGGGCACACCAGCTTCAATATCATGTAATGTGGAGATTGCGTCATTAACTTTAACACAGAACATCCGGCCCTCGATGTATGATTTAAGTATAGAGAAAATGTTATGCGGTAGAGTTTTCTTTAACTTGTACAGAAGACCCCGATGCCAAACCTTGTCAAATGCCTGTTGAACATCAAGGAATGCTCCAGTACAGTATTTTTTTGACTCTAAGGCTTTGCGTACTTTGTCCGTAATTCGATGTACCTGTTCTATTGTGCAGTGCTTGCTTCTAAACCCGAATTGGTGTTCTGGAATGATTTTGCCTTCTTCGATGAATGTATTCAGACGCTTGGATAAGATTTTCTCGAAGACTTTGGACAGAATTGGAAGGAGACTTATTGGTCTATAGGAAGATGTCAAATGTGGTGGTTTTCCTGGTTTTGGTATCATAGTAATTTGTGATGTTTTCCATATTGTAGGAAAATAAGACGTTCTTAAAATTGCATTAAATAAGTAGGTCAATAGGATTAAACATTTTTTAGGTAGTTGTTTTAGAATATCTGATGTTATTAAATCGTAACTAGGGGCTTTCTTCGATTTTAGGGATTGTATGGTCTGTCTTGTTTCTTCGAAGGTGCAGCACTTCAAAGGCAGACATAGTTGCAGATCGCTTTCAAGATATGATTCAATTTCCTTATTTAACTCATCATTTTTATTGTCTTCATGATGTGAAAATGCATTTTTTAGAAATATACCAAAAGCAGCGACTTTGTCTTCGTCTGTTTTGGCCCATGTACCGTTTTCTTGTTTTAGTGGGTATTGTTGCACGCGTGGTTTTTCGGCAGAGTTTATCGTTTTCCAAAGACAATATTCGTTGTTACGGTTTGGTGCCAGTTTTTCTAGATGATGCTGAATTGTATCATTTTCTATGTCAGAAAGATATTTTTTGAGTTGAGCTGCTGCCTTGTTCAACGCTGTTTTATCCTGTGTTTGTCGTGTACTGTGCCATATTCTTCTAAGGCGTCTTTTCTCGAGAACCCTCAGTTTCACCTCTAAAGGTAGGTTTCGATGATCGGTGGTAACGCGGTTGTTGTTCGCAGGCGTATTCAGCCAGGCCGCCTTTTGAATAATAGTAGTTATGAACGATGCAGCTTCGTCTATATCTTCATTGGACTTTAGTGAGATGTTCAGATTTATGTTTTCGTTCAAGTATTTTCTGAATGATTCCCAATTAGTTAGTTTATTGGCCATATATGAATTGGAGGGTCTTTCTATGATAGTATTGCTAATAGTGGCTATTACGGGAGTGTGGTCTGAGGATCCATCAATAGAGCTTTCAATTTTCAGAAATTTAGCTTGGAGACCTTTGTACACAAAGAAGTCTAGAAGATCAGGTAACTTATTTGGGTCAGTAGGCCAATACGTTGGTTGACCAGTTGTAAGATATTTCAGACAGTTTTTATCAATACTTTTCTTTAGTTCTTTGCCTCTTGTTACAGTTAACCTGGAACCCCATTGAATATTCTTAGCATTCCAATCACCGCCAGTAATATATCTGTTATTAAGCGTTTCAAAAAAGTCATCAAAGTCTTTGCTTGTAATTTTATGTCTTGGGGGACAATATATGGATGTGAGTGTTATAGGACCGAGTTTATCATGCACTAGGACCGACGTGGCCTGTAAGTGAGATGTTTGATATTGAGGTAATGCTTGATGTTTGATAGCTTTTTTTATCAGTACTGCTGTACCTGCATGTGCAGTATTGTCCGGGTGACATGTTCTATAGGTATTGAATCCTGGTATGGAAAATGTAGATCTTGTAGTCAAATGTGATTCTGTGACCAATAGTACATCAATATGATTATGCTTAATGAAAGTATCAACCTCATGTTTGTTATTCAACAAACCATTTACGTTCCAAGTTGCAATTCTTATGGTATCTATTATTTAACTATTTTATTAATGACAGTGGTCAGTAAGCCCATTAAGGTGCTCATTTGGGTTAGTAGGGTGTCTAGCTTTTCAGCTTGTTTGATGAGGATTGCTTCCAGAGGGCTTGTGTGGGTGCCTATTGTTACTTGCGCATAAGTTCTTTCACTAGTTACTTGTGATTCGGCTGGTGTGTCATTGTTTTGACGTACAGTATTTGTTTTATTGTCAAAGCTCTTTGGTGTTGTTGTCTTGGTACTCTTATTTATTGGTTTCTTTCTGTTTTGAATTTCTAGGAAAACTTTGCAGCCTTTATAGTTGGCAGGGTGGTCTTCATGGCATAGTGCGCATTTGCATGGCGTTGTTTTGTCTTTTTTAGGGCAATCTAAGGTGTTGTGGTTTCCTGCACATTTCACGCACCTGAACGGTCGCATGCAATTGTTACGAGAATGACCATACTGTTGACATCTTTTACACTGTACTACAGTATTTTTTCGTTTAGGATCTTCTATAGTTATTGATGTGTTGTAAATGTAAGATAATCGTCTAACATCGGCATTGTTAGGACTGGGTTCTAGATTCACAAACCAAGTAGATAGTGGGATTTTTTGCGGTCCATGTTTTGCATTTACAATTTCGCCTTTGATTTTGTTTCCTGTGCTCTCTATTGCCTCTACAATTGCTTCTACAGGTGTTGACGGATGCAGATTTCTGATCACGATTCTATATGGTCGTTCATCTTTTCGTGTGAATGTATGGCCAATAAGGTTTTTCTCTCTTACTAATGTTATGAGTTTCTTATAGGTCTCGACATTGCTGCATGTAATGCGTAGCTGAGTGCGAGTAACAATTTTATATGTGTAATCAGATTTTTCCAGGACACTCTCTATAAGTTCTGTAAGTTTACTGATATTCTGCACTGCATATAGGATAATAGGAGGTGGTTTGTGGATATATGGTTTTGTTGACTGGGGAGCGCTTTGACTTTGTTCTTCGACATTAAGAGTTGAAAAGCTATTTTGTAATGGTATTTCTTCGAGGTCACTAGATGGTGATCTACTCAGTCTTCTCCGTTTTTTGGCACCAGAGTTTTGTGAATGTCTTGATGAAACAGTTCGCCATTCACTATCTCCTTTTGTCTGTTGCTCAGTTGTTTGTTTAGTTCCTTTGAATTGAGAGGATCCTGGAATAGGTAGGTCTCCTAATGATGAATGTCTAGTCCTTGAGTTCATAAATAAACTTGGATGAAATATTTGTTGAACAAATTTCTTGGGTGAACCCTTGTTATTTGGTCTTTCATTGGTATGTGGAGTTTGATTTTCTGCTCCAGGTGGCTCACTGGTTTCAGTGCTCATGGTAGAAATTTTAATAGCTATATGATAACACTTTTCCAAACGTCAAACGACATATTTGATGAGAATTGAAAATGTTAATTAAATTGAAGGTAGGTGGTAGAAATCTTCAAATTATATTTACGTCACTTATTATTTGGTAATCGTTTTTTTCACGGAATCACTTTATAATTTATGTAGATAATAATATCACACAGTCTACATAAGTTTTTCTTCACGTTTTTGGTATTTTTATTTGTCAATGAACTATTTAACACATATAAATCACCTTTCTTTCAACAGCACTTTCACGCGTGTTGACAGTTGACAGTTGCGGATTTTGTTGTATGGTATTTTTTTTTTACATTATCTATACTTTAATACTAATATTATAAAGAGGAAAGATTTGTATTTTTGTATGTAACGAATAAACATAAAAACTACTGGACCGATTTCAAAAATTCTTTTACCGTTAGAAAGCTACATTATCACTGAGTAACATAGGCTATATTTATTACAAGAAAAAAATAGAGATCCTTAGAAATCTTTACTAAAACCAACCCAAAGTGTAAAAAATTTAGCCGTAATATGTCTTTCATCGCATACGCTGCAAAAAGTATTGATGATAGAACAAAAAAATGTTCTACAATATTATAGAACACATCAATATCTACAAAAAAGTTCGCGAGACCATATGTCCAACTATTGTAGTTACGTCACTATAACTACTTTTTTACATTTTAAAAGTTGATAGAAATGCCGATCAAAATCAGACCATGTTATCCATTCCTTTGTGTTAATTCTTATCCAAATAAATATTTCGTATTCAAGGCTGTTTCAATACCTGTCGATTACTTTTTGAATTATTGAAATCGGACATTCCGCTCAAAAGATATTACGAAATTAAAAATGTCAATATAAACAAAAAATACACGCCGACGACGCGCCGGTAGCTCCACGCGGCGCAGTCAGCAACGCGACTAAAGAGCGGGCACCGAAGTGCGGGAGAGGGGTGTGCGTAAGGAAAGAGTGCTTTTGTCATGGGCAATTGTATGTTGCTCTTTCTCGAGTAGGTTTTGCTGCCACCTATAAATACCACTGCCAACATAGTGTAAAGCTTTAAGGTAAAAATATTACAAAATAAAAATGTCCACCCGTGCGTAGCCGGGACGGGCCGCTAGTGTTATAATATAAACAAATATAATTAATTTGGAATATTAAAAAACGTCACTCGTAAAATTAAAAATTGTCGCGTCGATCAGTATCAGGCGTCGCGAAACTCAGTGTCAGGCGTGTCGACGTGCAGTATCCAGGGGCCTAAACTGGTCAGTAAAGTTAGTTAAGCCTTATAATGAGCGTCGCGACGACGCCTTATAGTGAGCTTCGCGATACCGTATAGCGAGCGTCGCGACGCCTTATGGTGGACGTCGCGACTCCTTATAATGAGCTTCGCGACGCGTTACAATGAGCGTCGCGACGTTCTAAATTGAGCGTCGTGACGCCTTATAGTGATCGTCGCGACGACTTATAGTGCGTTTCGCGACGCCTTATAGTGAGTGCCGCGACCCAGCGATCGTTAGAAGTCGTCGCAACTCGCTACTCTCACTCATTATATGGCAGTTTTGTGTGTTCTAGATACCAATGCAACTGGATCTATCGTCCTTCGAGTCCATAGAGAACTTTGTTGAAGTTGTAAAGGCGGGTTTCCACAAGATCGACGTTCTCATCAACAACGCCGGTGTGGTCGTGCCTTTGGTCAGGGACGAGAAGACTAAGGAAGGCTTCGAGATACATTTCGGCGTCAACCACTTGGGACATTTCTACCTCACTAATTTGCTTATGGATTTGTTGAAGAGGGCCACGCCTAGCAGGTCAGTGTGTTACCCCGGCCATACTGAGGCGTCAAGAGTTTTGCCAATACCAAAACGTACTTTATATCAATATACATAAAGATTGAATTTCTGTGGTAGGAGTCATGCGATCACGCGTCGAAATTCGCTCGTACTGTCAACACTATGTATCATTGATGATATTTTGTTGAAGAATGAGCTTGTTTTATGTCACAGAACAGTCAGTTTTAGTCATCATCATTTGCTATACTTTTTCCAATTATTTGGGGGTCAGTACAGTAGGTCCTTCTCTTCCATTCTTCTTCGTCATACATACAATATAGTCTCACTCGTGAAGTTTTATTTTGACAAAAAATTTGACGTGCGCGTCATGACGCCCCAGTGTGCTAGACGCTTTAAGTAAGTTACTTTCCAAGGATTCATGGTGATGAATCCTTGGAAAGTAACTTGCTTCGCTCCATTTAATAATCATAGATAGGTGTATCTAAAACTATGAAATGTAGCGAAGCTTTCTATCTGACAATTTCCTTACAAAAGGTTAAGTAGTTTTACAGGCATCAGTCTTTAAGTCCTGCGCACATAAAAGCGTCAAAACGCATGCGACCAAATTAATTGCCATGCAGGATTCGAACGCGGAACTTCTCAGGGAGGCGCGTCTAGCAACTAGGCTAGTGACGCTTGAATAATTATTGGGTTGTGTAGATCGATACAATGTAAAATGATTTCCTAACCATTATGTTTACAGTAGAGTTACGTGTGTTGTGTTTAAATTAGCACTCACCTCACCAAAGTACCAACTCAAGCACGAACCTTTCGATCGTGACCTCTTTTATTCCCAATGTTAAGTGCCTCGTGGTGCAACTGCATCTTCTACTCAATATATACGTATTAGAAGTTTATATTCGAGTATGCAATATCGATGTGAATTTTTATCATTCAAAAGTTGAATTCGTGCAATCCCACAGTCCCTGTGGAGTTGCACGGTGCCCAGAACGCTGGCAGCATTCCCATGATGACAAAACAGCTCAATAATCAACTGTTGCATTTAAACTCCCTTTGTTATATATTTAAACACAAGTACAAGCGACCTAACTGACCATAACTAGGCTTGTGTGGGAGAAAAAAAATGTATGCGATAGGTGTCTTCATAAAATGATTTCATAAGCTGGTCATGATGAAGGGTGGCGGGTTTGTTATTCCCATAATGAATCCCATTGTATAACCCTATTTAATTTAATCGCATCTTCGGTTGGAATGCTTGTGACGTTACAATGATAATGTCTGTAGAATCTAATTACATTATCGAAGTAATAATATGGAGCGGACAATATTGAATTACATTTATCTTGCGTAACACTTACTGATTAGATATATAATTATATACCCACTTATATTATTATTTATTAACACAGATTCAATGTATTAAGATTTACGCGACGATATAGTTACTGGGACGAGCGATATTTTTTTTTTTATCTACTCTGTGCAACTGTAAAGTGAAATGATAGAGGTGACGCTTTCGTTACTTAAGCTTTAAGTAATGAAATCTATCATTTAAGCCTTAACGGTTTTGGTTCGTTCCCTATGGCATGTGCATTCCAACTTAAGCATTTAGCTTAGCTTGAGGAGCTGACGAGACTACTAAATATTTGTTAATCTCACAATGCGAATAATATTTCTAATACAAAAAGAAGAAAATGCGCTGTTAATTGTGCACTTGCGCATAAAATTTGATGCACAGTACAGTAGTTGTAGCATGTGTGCCAAGATTAGACGTATGTCACGGAATATCTTGTTGTTGTCTCTTTCTCTCGTATGACATTAGACAGAGAGCGAGCGAGCCTATCCGTGACAAAGGTCTTGTCTTGACATGCGTGCTGACACCACAGGTATATTCAACTTTAAAAATATCAGGAAGAGCACATCGTTGAAAATGATCAGGCTTTACGAAATTTAACTTCTTCTTTTTTTAAAAGTGTCTGGCTTCCATCGTCAATTTGTCGATGATTTTGCCAACAACTGAGTTTGCCAGAGACTTGGACGGTGAGGCTTATAAAAGTATAATAAAAAGAGGACTAACGATTTTGAGATATGGTACGGTTGAGCAAACAGAATTTCGGTGGGAAATATAGATAGGCATATTCGTAAAGGAGCAAACGAGGCAGAAAATTTAACTTTATCATAACGAGACAAAGGTTATTTTCAAGAATGACAGCTGTAGAGTTCTTTACCTATTTTATAACACACTTTGTGCCATTGAGATATGCTTTAATTTTCATAGTTGTTCTGATCATTTTTATCAATCCCTCGTCACGATATTTGGACAATGACTGTCTATATTATAATGACTTAACTACTAAAGTGTACGATGATTCTGAGTAATACTTTATTTATTTATTGCGCAAGTGTAACTTCTTTGTCTTCACGCTGTACCATAATTGTCTTCACGCACTGAGCATAACAATATCATAATAAATATTCATTGCAGAATAGTGGTGGTGTCTTCGACGCTGCACGAGCGGGGGAACATAGACTTTGACAACTTGAATTTAAGGAAGGAAATTGAGTTGGCAAAGAAGGGAGTGTCGGCTGGACGTCACAACCCTGGGTACAATAACTCCAAGTTGATGAATGTGTACTTCGCGAGGGCGCTCGCGTCGCAACTCCACAACTCGGGAATCGATGTGAACGCCTGCTGTCCTGGATTCTGCTACACAAACCTGTTTAAGTACGTATTTTAAGCACATACTCATCGTATGAGCCCAAACTACGCGGCGCTTGTACTATGGTTTAAGTACCATACTATGAACTGGGTGAGACCCCAGTTAAACCCAGACCTGGTTAAACACGAAAAGGTCATTTTTGGAATTTGTCGCGACGCCTTATGATGAGCGTTGCGACGCCTTATGATGAGCGTCGCGACGCCGTATAGTGAGCGTCGCGACGCCTTATGGTGTTAAGTTGTAAAAAAAAGTATGTCCATAAAATATAACCCCAAAGGGAATAGGGAATAATATTTTTTTAGACCAAAAATGCTTTGAAATCGTATCCTATTGACCAAATTTAAGCAACCTTAATATGTAACTTTATAATGGACCTGGGCGATCTAAACATCATATTACAAATCGATCGAACACATCCACATGCTGGCATATTAGTGGCGCATGGCGGCTTAATACTATAACCTAGCATGTGACCACTCTGTTACACGGCCGTACACATTCTGTTATTTTTTTTTCAGGCACTCAATAAAATGGTATCACTACATTCTGATGGCGCCAATTCTACTGTATTTCATGAAACCCGCCAGACAAGTAAGTGAAGAGACATTTAATTATATATTTTAGCATTGAAATTTGAGCTCTATTACGTGCCTAATACAGTTTAATCCTAAATGACGTTACACGAACTGTATCTTTGCCCTGGACAATGTGACACAACACACGCAAATTTGATATATATGTGCTAGGTAATAGAGCATACTTTTTAATGGTCGTATTCCCAATTCATAAAGGAAGGAGTCATTAACTAAAATTGAAAATAATTTCAGGGCGCCGAAACAGTGACATATCTCGCCACAGACTACACAGTGGAGGGTAAATCCGGCAAGTTCTACCGCGATTGCGTGGAATACCAATCGAAGCATCAATTCGACAAGGAAGTCGAGGTCAAGCTATGGGAGACCAGCGAACAATTGGTCAAGGCCAGGAAGCCGCTATGAACTCCTCGACTATGAGTTCCGGCATCTCGAATAGAGACCTTATTCGCACGAGTTATTTCATAACGCATGTTCCATAACTTCTGGATCTTTTAAAGTCCAAAATCGCTTGAAAATATGACTACATCCATTTTGCCTGTAGTGATACTATGGCTATCTTGATTGTGCATTACAACTGTATGAAGGACGGTAATAAACATTAAGATCAGTATCAATGATTTACTTTTGAGTCCGATTTCTATGTAATTAAAAAAAAAAACATACGGGTCGAATTGAGAACCTCCTCCTTTGTGAAGTCGGCTAAAAAAAATATATTTAAAAAATAATAATAATAATAAGTTTAGGCTTTCTTTAAAGATGCTGGCAATTTTGAACATTCAAGAACATATATAAAAAAATCAATTAACAAAAACGCCTTGTATTCAATTTTAAACCCAGTGCGGTGCAGCTAAAGTTGGAAATCACTCGTGCGGATGTAGGTTTGTCGGTGAGACGTGGTGCCCTCTATGTGCCATTACTATAGCATTGAAGTTACTATATGACTAAGCCTGGCGTTTATTTCAGCGTCGAGTCAAATCAGCTCTTTACGAGAACCGTCTATTGCCGCTTTCCTCAACCTTGTAATCAAAGAGTTATTATATCACAGAGGCAGCTTTTCCTAGCATTTGACTGTTGAACACGTCCAATTTTGTGTGACTGACGTCTACGTCAAGAAGTTTAAGACTAAATGGCAATGGTATCCTTTTGATACATTTAGGTATCTATACATACAAATAAATAAAATTGAAGTGTCTGTTTGTAATATCAAAATAGCACCTTTTTACGAATTGCATATGAAAGTATACACGATACCTATAACGAAAATGCAATTTTAAAAAATTTTGTCGTGTCTGTCTGTCTGTTTGTTTGAGGTAAACTTCCAAACGGCTGAACAGATTTCGACGGGACTTTCACTGGAAGATAGCTAATATTCCAAGGCGTAACTTAGGCTACTTTAATTTTAGAAAAAGCATTCGGGTTCCGCGGGAAATACGTAATATCCATATTTCCGTGTAATCTCCCTGAAGTCCACGCGGGCGAAGTCGCGGGCACAGCTAGTCTACAATATAAAATATCATTGCTTGTAAAATATGAGAAAGATAGATATATTTTTTTTGTGTTGTAAAATTATGTTGCAAATATTCTAACAGTCAACTCTGTCATTTTGGCGACATTGATTTATGATGTAAATTTAAGTAACTCGTCGATATTGCGACGTTAACGGCTAGAATGTTACTCAAGAACGGAAAGTTTGCTTATTCCATGCGAAATTCAACCGTGTGGACACGGTATAAGTGTTATTGTTGTTAAACTCTGATTCGACGCGTCTGATAGACGCCAGGCTTTAGTATGTTCCCGGACTTAACTTTTTTCACTTGTTATTATATTTTTTCCGAAGTAACTCGTTTTTACTTTGGTCTTTCTGGGTTAATTATTTTACCATGTCGTATAATTTTTACGCATTGAAATAGACTGTTCATCATCACAAATTAACGTATTTTAAGTAGGTTGTTGGGATGGCAATAATTTAATCTCAGTTTTCATTTTAGTTAGGTAGATATAGTTAGATTAACTACATTCTTTATACGTAATATATATACCTACCCAAAGACGTGGATAATTAATTGTAAATTGTTATTATTTATTAAAGTTAATAATTGGGATAATGTTTTTTTTTATTGGAACGTAGTTCCTTATCGCGCGTTGCGAAAGGGGGCTAGACGGAAAAAAATAAGACTGTAACGATACTTTTACATATGTGTGTGTGATTTTTATTGTAAAATATGATTTCGATTCCGATTTAGATGTGTGTGTGTGTGTGTGTGTGTATGTATATGTAATTTTTTTTTGCTTTTTTATTTATTTAAAAAAGGAACTTCGTTCCATCCCGGTGTCCCTGGACACCTCTCAAGTTTTTATTATTTTGGGGAGTGTGAGGAACAGGGTGTTAAGTTCGCTCATCCACCATTGAAAAGGGAGGATCCTCCGACCAGACGGGTGTTGTGTCTGGTGGGCTACTGCCCGACGGTTGTTGTCGGGTTCTTGTATATATGTGCAATCGCTCGGATCGCTTTAATATCGCGATGCAGGATTTAGTTCGTATGTGGCGAGATAGATGTCGCTACATTATTATTAATCAAAATTATTAATTTTCTAGTAAGTAACCCATAGAGTAAGTATTTTGGGATTTATATTATGATTGAATTATGATTGAATCTTATCAAAAAATTTCGACCATTTACATTTTTGAGACAGTAAGCTGTAAACGGTGAAGGAATACATCGTGAGGAAACCTGCACGTCTATAGAAAGACGTGTGAAGTTCACCAATCCGCACTGGGCCAGCGCGGTGGACTATGGCCCAAATCTCCCTCTTATTGAGGGGGATTGTGCCCGATATAATGGCAATAGGCTCGCCCCCTTTTACATTGGGACCAAACTACATCGGCGAAGTGTGGGCGCACTACAGTGCTTCTGTGCCAACCACGTCGGGTACATACAGGCGTGATGATGATGTATATAGGCTGTAAATAAATTAGGTATACGTCGTTTTGTTCACTGATGGTTACAGCAAGCCCAGTGATATATGTCTGATATAATATCCCAATATCGAATGCTTATAGGCCAGCAGGTGGCGACTTTTTGGTAGGAATTTAATATTAAGAAAGTACTTAACAAGTTCCTTAATTCCGGGTACGAAGTCGCGGGCTCAGCTGGTAGGCTATAAAAAAAATTAGATTAATAAAATAAAAAGTATTATTTATACAAAGTCTTTATTTATGAGGACTGTAATTAATTATAACCATATGACAGCCCGTCATAAAATATAGCCGCAATTCTTAATTTCTAAAACCTATCAATACAATATTGGTGTTATTTTTAAATGGAATACAAGACGAGGTAGTTCGTAGTTCACGCCACTTGAAGTCACGTTAATTTTGAATACCATAGACGATATTCGGAACGGAAATTATCTACGCATAGAGTATCTCTAGATATATGTGAGAGATAGAATGAAGTCTAGTACTCTAGTACTCATGATGATACTTCACTCTTCGTATAGCTTTGCGGCGAATTTTCCGCCATTTTTGTTATCTCATGTATTATTCGTATGGGAAAACAAAGATGGCGGAGTCAGATAGGCCAGAAAAATTTACCGCAGCTCGGGCTCAAAATGCCATCTCCGTGATAATATCTCCATGAAATTACGCGACTTATTCTCAGGGACGATACAATACACACGACACACATCACAATACCAAAATGAACTGTATAACTCATACTAAAAGGTAATTCTTCAATGAAATACCATTGACGGCGCGACCGAATATTACAGCGTGGTCAATTTTGCCACAGAAATTCAATCTTTATGTAAAAAGACACAGAGTTCGTTTTGGTACTGGCAAGCATTTTGTAGCGATATTCTTGGCGCACCAGTGTTCCCGGGCTTAATAAAAACTTAAGCCTGCGTGCGTTTGTCTCTGCGTAACGCTATTTCTACTTGTCAATATTTTTTTTGAATGGACTACGCCGTTGGCCGTGAGGTGGCCTTTACAGCTTTACCGGAGGAGGCTACTAATCTATTTACCGAAGACTCGTAAGTACATCTATGTACATAAATATATTATGGTAACCATTGTAGCTAGGCACTTAGTGAGAAACAGCATTTAGTTTACATACAACGGTGTTGATTCTGCTGACATCAAAACTAAACTAAAGTCGTCGAGATCTATCATGCCCGTTATGACACATGTCATTTAACCAATTATTTCCTTAAAATTTTACATGTATTCTGACAAAATAAGTGTGTTTTAAGCCATGCAACTTACCTAATTATTTATTTTCAATGTTTTCTATTTTTTTAAGCATTGTCATATTTTGTTGATCCCTTGTTTGATGTCAACAGAAGCGCAACGTCGATAGTGTCGATTCTGTTGGTACCAAACTGTACTAAACTCAACGCATTGTCGACCCATTCAGACTCTAGACTAAATTTGACAGCTATTTAATTTAGTTTGGTGGCAACAGAATCAGAATAATTATATTATAATCAAACATGTAGTATTAATGATGAAAAACAAAATTTTAAAAGCAAGTAATCATCATGGACATGAGATTATGAGCTTATTTCAATAGCCACCTATCAGCTGCCAATTATTTATCTAACTAATTGTAATATCTTCCCAGAAATGCGATTAGATAATAACACAGACAATAAAAGAATCAAAGAATAAAATCAATGTTCTTTCATTCTTTTATTTGCCGTTCTTATGGTATGGAACCCTTCGTGCGCGAGTCCGACTCACACTTGGCCGGGTTTTTAGGGTTCCGTACCCAATGGCTAAAACGGGAACCCTATTACTGAGACTTCGCTGTCCGCAGAGTTGAAATTTTCACAGATGATGTATTTCTGTTTCCGCTATAACAACAAATACTAAAATACAGAATAAAATAAATATTTAAGGGGGCTCCCATACAACAAACGTGATTTTTTTTGCCGTTTTTATAGATAATGGTACGGAACCCTTTGTGCGCGAGTCCGACTCGCACTTGGCCGGTTTTAAATTTACTAATCAAAAATCTAACTTTACAAAATGCTTTCAGATACTGTAGGTAAATGGTTGCATGTTTATTGTTTACAAAATAAGTAAGAGCTATGTATTTAAATATTCACATACATATTAGCTGCGACAAATACCTACAGAAGCATCCAATCCTCAATAAATACATTTCAGTGGGAATTAACGATCATGGACGGCCCGCTAATACACAACCTTATTATTAAAAGCATACAGTATATTATGCCATAATCAAGTTTGTTTAATTAATTAATTATATCATGAGTTGGATATGTTTAAAATGTGCCCTGAATAACTTCTTTTAAATGTAACTTTTTATGCGTCTACAAGCAAGCGAAGAAAAACATTACTTACATTTAGTTTAGTCCAATTTTGAGTGTGCAAGTATAGAATTAGCACCATTTTATTTTAATATTAAATTTGTAATCAGATTGAAACTAGATCTCTAGAAATACATGACAACCAATAAATAAATAACACCAGACAGCACATACTTATCGTATTATCCCAAACTAAGCAAAGCTTGTACTGTTTGTACCATACAATGGACTGGGGGCGATCCCAGTTATACCCAGACCATGTCAAACTCCGTAAAAGCAATTTTCCGAATTTGTCGCTGGCGGGTATCGGACCCAGAACCACATGGATCAGTAAGACGACCTCAAATACCCCAAATAATTTTGATGGAACGTGTTCGGAATAAACAGTTAAGAACGCAACTTTTGAGAGACAATAACATCTTAAATTGGTGCTTGTAATAGTGCTCTGGCTGAACCAATGTCTGATGCAGCCAAAGCATTATATAAGTTATAATGTTCCATAGATTTTGTTTAATTATTAATTAAAATGTATGATGTATATAGTAAGTAAGCTTGTTATGGAGCGACATCGCCAATGCTGACGAAGCTCCTTAAATAAAGATTTTAAAAAACCCCGAAAGGAAGCTAGCATAATAAAAATAAATTAATAATAATACATTATAATCGATAAACTAACAATTATATTTCACACAACTCTGTAGGACGGCGATAACAGGTTTTATTTAAAATAATATAGGGAACTACAGTGGCGTTGATTCTATTGGCACCAACTAAGACTAAACTTAATTTGACAGAACCAAAAATACATTGTGGCCATGAGACAGACGTTAATATGCTTAGTTTAGTCCGGTTCCAACAGAGCCGATTCCACTGTTAATTATTACAAAATAAGCTTGCCAGTCGACACACATGTCAAGACTAAACCACTGTCACGGTTCTCGCTCCCTCTCTGTCTAATTTCATACGAGAGAAAGAGACAATATTAATATATTCCGTGACAATGTTTAGTCTTCTAGCACATGCTACAACTTGCTGCACATTAAACGTTACTATTTTTCACAGACCTAGCAATTACTAGCAATAGAAAGCCGTGCCTAGACATAATATTTTTTAAGTTTTACCCATACTCAGTTAGTAAAAAACACATTGGGGCGTCGAGACTAGCTCATCATTTTTTTTTTGACATACCAAAACGAACTATTAGACGTGGGTCGTTACGTCATTTTCAAGAAACGTAACAGAACCAGTTACTTGGACGGCGTCAACTCTTTCAAAAGTAGTGATTTTTGTAACTATTTATTTTTATTTAGCTACTGTGGTTGTTTGCATAAATAACTCCACCAACTATACAGTTACACACAAAACGAAAATAAATTAAATCACCATCTAAGTGTTTCTGACGTCTCTCGCTCACAGTTACTGTTAACAGAAATAACGTAGTTACAAAAATCACTACTTGTAATTTGCTTGAAACTATTGATTCGGTTACATGCCGCGTAGCTAGTTATTGTAAATAGTGACGTGAATAACGCCCACGTCTACGAACTATATTGACACATAGAAAAAGTTTATACTTCAACTAAATGACACTGACAGCGCGAGCGTTCTTTGACGCGTGGGCGCGTGTCTTGTACCACAGAAATTCAATCTTCATGCATATGAACATAGAGTTCATTTTTATATTGGCAAAAAAATTACGCGAGCGTTGACACTTCAGTGTGCTAAGAGCTTAAGTCGTTAAAGCAATGTAATTTTTATTACTCAGGTTACTTAAACCTCAAATTATTATTAATAACTTATTAAACTAACTAAAACAATATGATTAAAACATTAATCTCGAGTGCAAACTAAACTACGTTTTATAAAACGGTGCCCTATTTTTTTATATGTAAATATTTTTTTAAACACCACACGTGATTAAATAAACTTTGTAATACTTTAAAGATGTAAATATAATATAATAACCAAAATAATAAATAAAAAAAAACTCACTATTATAGTCATATGCTCGTTTTGTTTAAAGACGCTGGTTCATACAATACTACCGTTACTGTCGTTCTAACCTTCTTCTTTTCTATGGTCTACACGGCGTATCAGAAGCCCGAAATAATACTTTGCTGATTGCATATGAGTATCGGGTATACAACTGAATGGTATAACAATTTCATCGAGATTCGAACATGATTTTTAAACTTTTTTCACGTCAGCTATTACTAAAACTTGGTATTTTGGTATCTATATATATATAAACTTGGTATCTTATGCGATATTTTCAAGTTCTGTTTCGTGAATAGTAGTAACCCCCCTCCCCCCCCCCCCCCCCCCTCGTGTGATGTAGTTTACACTGTAAAGCTGGCTTCCCACGGTTCGCATTTCTACGGATCATCACACACACGCACACAGACAGGGCTCTTCCAACGGTGCGTGTCGGTCTGTGTAGATCTTTTGATAGCTTCATTTCAAAATGCAAAGTGAAAGAGAACGTGATACGTTCTCTTTAACTTTTTCACTGCACCTTTGAAGTTACCGCCTCGCGACGGATACCGGCACACCGCCTGTGCTACCACGGACGAGACGCTTCCCACGGTGTGTCGTGCGAGCTGGTCCGCGTCCGTCCGCGATATCTCGGACCGTGGGAAGCTAACTTTAGTTAGGATTATGGTACATCCATAATCCTATCTACCCTAAGGTCACAACAAGATACTTGTGTCAATTATTCAAAGGTCTGTAACTCAGAAACTATGATAGTTATTCCTTCTGCCTTCTTAGCTACATGTAGGTACGTAAAATATTATTTCGGATTTCTGATACATCCTGTATATAGTACTTGGAGCCGTGATTGTTATGATGTCTCATTCATCAGTGAATCGGGAACAGCAGGTCTGTCTGATGGTGTTGGCTGTGCTGGACCCGTGGAGGGTCACCGTGTCAGGGTGGTGGAGCATGCCCAGCTCTCGTTCAGCCCTTTGTTCCAGTTCCGCCCACCTGTAACAGGATTATACGTACTACAGCCATTTTAACCTCGGGCCTCCCCTCAATGCGAGGAGGATTCGGGCCATAGTCCACCACCAGAGCGTGTTGGCAGACTTCACACATCTATCAAAAACTAGTCAAGTTTCCTCAGACGTGCAGGTTTCATAGCAAGTGATAATCTAGGATGAAAATGAGATCCGCACATAAATCGCAGAGGTGCGAGCCGGGGTTTGAACCTGCACACTTCGATTGCAAGGCGTGCGATCGACCACTCGGCTACCACTGCTACTACATTATTTTTATTCAAACGATGAAATCGTATTATATGCACCTACTGATAAAATACATCACGCCTGTATTCCGCGAAGGGGTAGACAAAAGTGCACTATAGTGCACCGACACTTCGCTGATGTATTTTGGGCCCCAATGGATGCGACTCTGTTGCCATTATACCGGGCACAGTCACCCACAATCAATGCGTTCAAACGGTTCTGCCATACCTATTACTGGAATATAGCTATATAGCTCACATTGTTAGGTCCAACTAATGTCAAATAGCATCCGTGGTGCCTTCTTTATTTCTGTGGCAATTCAGCCAATACAGTTATTTTTGTCTCCCGCTTTTCAATGGAGGGAAGTGGATACATTTTTTCTTCCAACTCCTGCTACACCTTTTTCGATTAAATTCGTGCGGGTTCCAAGACAATTTAGCTTTTCCCCGGGACACGCCGAGGGTCAAACCTCGGTGTTTTCAATGGACACCGCTGTCGATCCTGGCTTACAGGAGTAACAGAGGTGGGAATGTGTGGCGGGCTTAGTCCCATTAAAAAAAAAAGTCACTCTCAATACGAGGAAGATTTGGGCCCTAGTCACGATAGCCCAGTGCGTGTTGGTGAACTTCACGTGCAGGTTTCCTCACGATGTTTTCCTTTACCGTTCACCAAGTGGTAATCATTATTGCAAATTACATTCGGAAACTACTGTTACTAGGAGAAGACGCGAGTCCTGACCTTGTAGACTCTGACATTTGCAAGGTAAACCGTCTATTTAAATAAGAATCAACATTCTAAGCGATATTCTTGATATGCCGTGAACACGTAACAGCGAACGAATTCACTGAATTACTTTTCGAAAATGTACCCTATGCCAATATGCCACAAAGATCGAATGACTGTGGCAAGATACACCCGACCACGCGATTGGAACCGATCGCGTAACTTAAGACATAACGTTGAAAAATGTGCTTTTTGCACTAGTAAATACAGTTCGTTTTGATACTGGCAAAGAATTAGACGCGCGCATTTAGATATTGTCGCTCCTTTTTGCGAAGGTATCTTAAGTGCTACTTCAAAAATTATTTCTTGCTTTAATATAAACCAGTTTGAAGTTTAAGAATTTGTTTCAAGTTAATTAGATGTGTGGCAGTGGTAGCCGAGTGGTCGAACGCACGCCTTGCAAATCAAAGTGTGCAGGTTCGAACCCCGGCTCGCACCTCTGGGATTTATGTGCGAATCTCATTTTCATCCGAGATTATCACTTGCTATGAAACGGTGAAGGAAAACATCGTGAGGAAACCTGCACGTCTGAGGGAACTTGACTAGTTCACGATAGATGTGTGAAGTCTGCCAACCCGCACCGGGCCAGCGTGGTGGACTATGACCTGAATCCCCCTCGCATTGAGGGGAGGCCTGTGCCCAGCAGTGGGACGTTAAAAGGGCTGTAGTAGTAGTAGTAGTGACTTATAATTACACTATCATTGGTTCGAATAATTTTTTAATGGGCTACTTAACCAAGGTAGGGGCCCAATCACCACTTCTAAAAGTATCATTAGTAACTGTAAATTTTTGACAAATTTTGTACTGAGACTGTAACATGTAATGTTACCATCGAGATATACCGGGTGTTTCAGAAGTCCGAAATAATACTTTGACGTTTGCATCAGTATAAATTGGTACCATTAAATGGTATAAAAATTCGCACATGTTTCTCCAACTTTTGTGATCGCCGATCTCATCACGCCTGTATTCCCCGAAGGGGTAGGCAGGGGTGCACTGTAGTGCGCCCACACTTCGCCGATGTATTTTATTTACCGGGCACATTCCCCCTCCTTACGAGGGAGATTTTTTTGGGCCATAGTCCACCACGCTGGCCCAGTGCCGGTTGGTGAACTTCTAACTTTTGTTTCGACATCAATTGCTTTAACCCGTAAAATCCCGAGTCCTATGTAAAATTTGCATGTTCTGTGTTATGAATATTGGTTGTCGCTATACAAAAGTGTAGTTTACACTGCTGTATAGGGTTATGGATGTACCCAAAGGCCAGAACATGGTACCTGTGACAAATATTCAAAGGTCTATAACTCAGAAACTACGATAGTTATGTATAAACTAAGCATCCACATATGAGCTACCGTATATGTTCCCAAAGTATTATTTCGGACTTCTGATTCACCGTGTATAACGGAGATGCCCTATCGACTGCGCCCTGCGGCAATGTTATTGACGTTTATCTGGCATCCGCCATTGCAGTTGTCCTATGTAATTGCCGTATACTACAGGTAACCACAATGGTGGATAAACGTTAAAACAACACACAAACGTACAAGCGTTTTTACCATAGAAATCAAATCTTTATGTTAACACAGTTCAGGAATTTTCTCCCTCGCACCACCAAATTCTGGAATGAACTTCCTGCAGCGGTGTTCCCGGACCGATGCGACAAAGGCATCTTCAAGAAACGAATATACTCATTCCTTAAAGGCTGGCAACGCACTTGCGATTCCCCTGGTGTTGCAGGTGTCCATGGGCGGTGTTGATCACTTACCATCAGGTGAAACGTGTGCTCGTTTGCCTCCCTATCTCATAAAAAAAACCCTACTAATATCATAAATGTAAAAGTTTGTGAGGATCGATGTTTGTTACTCTGCAACGCAAAAACTACTCGTCAGATTTTGATGAAACTTCACAGTACTGATCGTACATCAGAATAACATATAGGCTATGATTTATAACGATATACAATATCGTTATAAATCATAGCCTATATGTAATATACAATATACAATCAACGAAGAGTACGCGGACGATGTCGCGAGTAGAACCAAATTATCAAATAAAGTTAAGTAGATTCAATGGCCCTAGCTGGGTAGATGGGCTTTAAGTATGGGTTACCTTTGGACAGCCATGGAGAAGGCTTCAACAACATTATTGTCGTTCTTAGCCGATGTTTCTATGTAAGTGGATATCTTGTTGTCCTCGCACCATTGCCTCAGCTGTTCATGTGTAACTTCCCTGTCCTTTGAAGACACATCTGACTGAAATAAATAACATACAAAAATTCACTAAATGAAAACTAGTGGGCCAAATTATGTTAAATTTTTATGGGACCAAATGACAACTATTCCGCATCAAACTAAAGAAGAATCACGTAAATCGGATCATTAAGCTTAGCGTAATCGGTGAGTGTAAATACATAAAAAAATAAACAATCGAATTGAGAACCTCCTCCTTTTTGAAGTCGGTTAAAAATAATTTTCGCTATAGAACACATACTCATCGTATGATCCCAAACTAAGGTACGATTGTGCTAGAGGTACCACTGGGGACGTTCCCAGTTACACCCAGACTACCCGGCGAAAATTTTGAAATCTGCCCCAGATGGGAACCGAACCCAAAACCGCCCTAAGACAGACCAAGCCATCGACAAATAACAGTTTTACAATACAAACGTGAATTACAGGTGTAATTGACAAAATTATAAGCAAATTCTTTCTTCACGCGTCAAATAATTTCGGTTAAATTGAAGATTGCACCGTATTGACAGAAGAATAGAGCTCAAATTTCGTTAAATGCTCTAATTTGTAAGTCAGTCGAATTGCAACATCAATTGCCGCCTAATTGAGTAATTACTAACATTTTTGACTCACGAACACATAAACCGGACATGATCTTAACATAATGTCACTACTAAACAATGATATTAAAAAGTATAGATAACTAAATGACAAGAAGAGGTTTAATTTTTTTTTTTACTGTTTGTCTCATAGAGGCCGTCTAGTCTTATACGCCTTGTCAAGTCACACACATAATTGGACCTTTGAAACTGTCAAATGTTATGAAACGCTCCCTCTATCTAAACGATAACTCGTTGTTATGGAGGGTAGAAGTAAAGGAGGACAATCTCCTATGGGAAAAAAATTGAAAAACGGTTCGTCGAAATGCATGAAATAATAGTTCAAAAACCTTCCACAATGGCGCTGGTGTCAGCATGGGTATATATCGTCGAAGTCGGTATGCGCTATTATGGACTTTTTGATGTTATGCCAGATTCGGAATCAGCGATTTTTCCGATACCGGTCTATTCCCCGGTGGCGTCGATATATACCCTTTGTCGACACCAGCGCCATTGTGGAAGGTTTTTGAATTAATAATTAATGCATTTCAACGGACACTTTTTCAATACACAGATGACACTCCTTTACTTCTACCTTCCATACTCGTCGTGCACAAGTATGACGGTATAATAAAATTATGACTTACGCACCAGGGGATTTCGACAAGTGTTTTAACTACGTATAATAAGTGGGTGAATTTAGTATTATATAAATTAAATCCCATTCATGCTTGTTAAATAATATTTGCGGTTTTCCTTAAATATCAGTCAGGGGAGTTTCTTATATCTTGCCATGACTAGTTACTGTATAACTCCAGTAAATTCCCGACATTTTTAGAAATCACCAAATCGCCACGCCATATAACGGTGAAGAAAAACATCGTTAGGAAACCTGCACGTCTGTAAAAAGGCGTGTGAAGTTCACCAACCCGCACTAGGCCAGTGTGGTGGACAATGGCGTATTTTGACTCGTGTGTGGGACCGTTTCTTCTACCACAGAAATTCAATCTTTATACATATTGACACTGAGTTCGTTTTTGTATTGACATCGGCGAAGCCTACCCTTATTTTTTTTTAACGTCGGAAAACCCTGCCACCTCGGGGGAAGTGACAGGGTTATGTGGGAGTCCCGGCAGAAGGCCGTATACCCACTAAAAACCGACGGTGTACCATCTTCCACTTATATCGGGGCGCCACGGGATCGCTTTCGCATGCACCGCGACGCACCAGCGGAATCGGCGAAGCCTACCTTTTTTTTTTTTTTTTTTTTTAATCGTTGGAAAATGCTTTATGCATCTCCCTTCTATCCTCGGGGGGGATAGTAGGGAGTATGTGGGACTCACAGCACAAGACCGCATACCCACTAAAAACCAACGTTGCACCTCCACGAAGCCTACCTGCCTGCCTTGTTTGAGAATACCAACGTGATTATATACTACGTACCTTGTTACCAACGATAATGAATGGATATCTGTCGATACCGTTCTTCACACCAGCATAGTGGAGAAACTCGTTCAGCCACATCTTGACATTGTTGAAGGAACTACGGTCGTCTACAGCATAAGCCAGTATACAGATATCTGAGCCTCTGTAGAAGGGCGTCCGGAGGGATTTGAATCGCTCCTGCCCTGCTGTGTCCCATACCTGAAAGTGTTAAGGCGGTTATAAACTCGCACTCTGCACTCGCCACTCCTCCAGTGAAGCTGTAAAGGCCAACTCACGGCCAACAGCGTCCATTAAAAAAAAAAAGCGATTATGAACATGGCTTGGTCTAGTTATTTGAGCGTAGGCCAGCGTTTCCCATTAGGGGTGACGACATTATTCACGTGAGGCTCGAAAGGGGGGAAGGGGTTTGGCAAAAACCACGAAATAACACAGGGGAGGGGGCGTAGTAAGATATCACGTGTATTAATTTTTTCGTCAAACGCGCGATTTCTAAACCGAAAGGCGGCGTGTAGTGTGACCTTGACTGGCCGTTGCCAGGCATCGTCCTTAATTTTAGAATAAATATAGATTATACTTTATACCTGTATTTAAAGATATTATTCTAAAAAAAATAAGATTTTTTGTAGAATATACACGTGATTTTGGATGTGGGAGGGGGGTTAGTCATAAACCTCACCAAGGGGGAGGGGGGTGTTAAAAAGGAGTAACATAAGATACTTTTTGCCTGAAGTTACGGGCACAGCTAGTACATAATATACTTACTCCAAAATATATAGAAGTTTGAAACTGAAGAACCATAATATATTTGCTTCATATTATACTATCTTACTACCTACATTATAAATGTAAATGTATGGATGGATGGATGGATGGATGGATGTATGGATGTTTGTTACTCCTTCACGCAAAAACTACTTAACAGATTTTGATTACACTTAGAGTATTATTGTTTATAAATACATCAGAATAACATAATCTCTATATACAATTGTACTGTACTTGTGTATGTCACTGAACTCCTTCTAAACGGCTGGACCAATTTGTTTTTTTTTTGTATGCGTTTGGTTGGCGCCCAGGGGTGGAAGTCTGTACACACTATCATTGTGGTTTTGCTATGACTACATATTTAAAGGCACGAACATGTTTTATCAATGGTAGATAAAATACTACCGATGGAGACATTAGACATTGTCTCCTTAAAGCCATTGGACTAGTTATATTCTAGCTACCCTTGATAAAAGATGTTGTTTTCGTGCCTTAAAATATGAAGTCATAGCAAAACCACAACGATAGTGTTAACAGACTTCACCCCTGGATGGTTTAGATTCACAATTGGACCCGGTAGGTGGCGCTGCTTTCATATGTCACTAATTCTAAGGGGGTACGAAGTTCGCCCGGTCAGTATGTCAATATGCTGTAATTTATAACAATATTGAATTATGTGTTGAATTATTCGTGCGGGTTCCAAGACAATTTAGCTTTTCCCCGGGACTCGTCGAGGGTCAAACCTCGGTGTTTCCAATGGACACCGCTGTCGATCCTGGCTTACAGGAGTAACAGTGGTGGGAATGTGTGGCGGGATATTGAATTATCGAAGTCTATGAGGACGAACTCGCAGGTAGAAGCCAGTATTATATTTTATTTAAAATAAAATACATAATGCAAATTATTTATGTAAATGCCATATGTATTAGACTTGTTGCCTTGTTGCCAACCAACATGAACATTATTGTCTTATGCAAACATTTACTAATGCTAGATAACATAGCCTTGGTCTTAAAGGCTGTAGTAATTAATCCTGCATACACTGGAGCGTCAAGACGCGCGCATTTTAATTTTTAGGGTTCCGTGCCTAAAAAGGAAAAAAAGGAACCCTTATAGGATCACTTTGTTGTCTGTCTGTCAAGACCCTTTTTCTCAGAGACGCATGAAGGTATCAAGTTGAAATTTATAACAGAGACTTATAGCACAAGTAAAGGAAAAAATCCGAAAACTGTAAATTGATTTTTTGATTTTTTTTTTCTGTGATTACAAACTTATTTTGTAGTTTGTATGGGGACACCAGTATACCAGTAGGCCACCTCAAGCCCAACAGCGTAAGTCCTTAAAAAAAAAAACAAAGTATACCAGTTGCAATGTCAAGTTTATCTCGCTGTCCAGTTTATCTTTTCAGCTTATTGTTACAGCTTTTCAGTTTATCATTATAGCAATGTTCAAAAATTTTTTTGTATACATTATATAGACACAAAGTTTCTTTTGATAATAGCAAACATTTAGATGCGTTTGTTTCGACGCCACAGTGTATATAAGGCTTAAAGAATTAATAAAAAATATTATTAATAATATAATATTATATCACGGAAATGAATATGGAAATCGACTTAAAAAGAAACATAATTATGAAATACTAGCGGCCAGTCCTGGCTTAGCACGGGTGGACAATTTTTTTAACATTTTGGGATAAATAAATATAGCCTGTGTTACTCAGTGATAATGTAGCTTTCTACGGGCAAAATATTTTTTGAAAACAGTCTAGTACTTTTTAGTTTTGCTTGTTACAGACAAAAATACAAATCTTTCCTCTTTATAATATAATAAGTATAAATTATAGTATAGAAAATGTCGTTAAAAAAACGAATATCCAGAATAAAAGCATTTGCATTATTGTTGTAAATGGATTCTTGGAGTATTTTGTATATGGCGATTACAAAATATAATATTTAAATTATTATTTGTTAATGTTAAAACAGGTTCGGAATGCGACCTCAACTGAGAAGATCAGACAAGAAACTTGTTGGACTTACCTTTTTTAAATTTGACATTCCACACTGATAAGAATGCAATAAAAAATCAATGCTATTGGAAATATGCATATTGAAGGTAAATAAGGGAGAAATATCTACATTTACACTATCATGTCCCAAAGCGGTAGATAGAGGTGAACTGCAGTGGACCCACTATTTGCCAAAATCTATATATATATAAATCAATGCCACTTTTCGTTGTAAGCTAACTCCTCCTAAACGGCTGGACCGATTTGAATGATTTTTTTTGGATGCGTTTGAGTAGCACCCTGGATGGTTTAGATTCACAGTTGGACCCGGTAGGTGGCGCTGCTTTCGTATGTCACTCATTCAAAGGGGGTACGAAGTTCGCCCGGTCAGCTAGTAACTTAATAATATTAAAAAAAAAGTATTACCTGCAATGTATACTGTTTCCCGCCAACTTCGATGGTCTTGTTCATGAACTCCACACCTATGGTATGAAAGCTATGGTCATCGAAGTGGTTCGATATAAATCGACTCATTAAACATGATTTTCCAACTCCGCCGTCTCCCAATATTACAATCTTCAATAACGTGTTCTTATTCGGCGTACGGCCGTAACTCTGATCATTATCTTCCACCATTATGTCGTGAAATCACATAGTTTAGTCACGAAAATGTTTCTTTTATTGCAGCAGCCTTGAAAGTTAATAACACTAACCGATGTTTAATTAATGACTCACTTCAGAATAGATTTAACACACGTTGAATACTCGTCCTAAATTATTAGCAGTATTCAACTGATTATAGGTGATATTGTAATGTTCCTGAAGTCGTAATGAATTAAATAATTACTGTTCGATCAATTAATTAATTGTCCGATACACAGCTGTTCCAACGAATTTTTATTCAATGTCAAATAGATATAGTGCAGCACCGTATATGTATCAAATTAGTTTTGTTAATTGTAAGTCGATTCAACTAAATATAAATCGATTTCATGTGGATAAATAATAAAGTGATTATAAATTATCTTATGTTAAACCATCATATGAATACAGAACTGTATGTTTCCAAGTAAAACGACCCTTGTACTCTACAATAAACATAGTGGGTCAAGAGAAGGACGAACACAGAAACCTCTTGAATTCGTCAAATTTATATAGTGAAGAAAGGAAGTCAAAGTACCTACTACTGAGTGATTTAATTTTACATGTACAAAAATCATTTTTATGACCCATATTAAAATAATTACTAGTCGACAATTCTATAAATCGACTAAAACTAATTAAGTAATGTCTGTGTTACATCACTAAACGCCAATATACTCAAATAATTTCGAAAGCGCCATCTATTATACTAAAATACAATTTAATTTTCTATTATTTAAGCCATCTAGCGACATATAGCCTAACAAACAAAACGTCTCTTTTTCTTGAAGCTTAAAACAAACGTGCGTTTATGTTCAGTTGTCGCCAGGTGTCGATAACATTTACCTTTTGTTTTGACGACCTCGAGTACTCGCGAGATGTCACGCTCGCTCGGCCTCGGGCCTCGCGGCGCAACTTTATTCCGCTTTGTTTTGCGGAGGTGAGAGGACATAGTGTAGCGATCGTTCGCTTTCGTGCGTTGTGTTCAATGTTTTTCTTGTTATAAAGTATTTATTGAGTGAACAGACGATTGAATTCATCCGAAAAGTGCTTTAACATTCGAACGAAGACTGTGCATGTGTTTGATAACTCGATTTTTTTTTGCGCAATCGTTGGTGAGACTCGATGTCAATAAACTTGTCGGTCGTATTTTATGGGAAAGGTGTGCCGCGTCGCGCTGGTACCTGTTCGCGGCGGGTGGTTGCCTGAGGCCGGGATGGTGGCTGCGAGGCGGCCGAGCTCGTCGGCGGCATGGAGTCGTAGATAGGAGCATGGTGAGTAGGATAGGAGTTGTGGGCTTCGGGGGCCGCGGCAAGGCAGCGGCGGGGCGGGGGGCGCGGGCGGCGCGGCGCGTGCATTCACCTCTGACCCGCGCGCGGGGCGAGCGGTGCTCAAGGTCGGTGCGCCGCCTGAAGGTCGCTCGTCACGTGACGCGGAGGGTGCGCACCCCCTCCCCCCGTTCCCGCCGGCCGGCCTTCCCGCCCTAACCGCTTCACCATGTACTATCGCACGCACAAGTGTTATAATAAAGCTGCGTTTTCGCAGTTAAGATAAGATACCGAAAAAAAAATGTTTTTTTTTTATCAATAGTTATTTTTATGTTCGTGATCTTATAAGTAGATTACAGCAATTTGTGTGATGTCGAATCGACGGTGTCGAAGGACGAACGCGTTATTTATCGTTATTTTAAAATAGAAACGGAAAATAATTATGTTAATCTCATTCAAGGTTTACATTGGAACTTCCCGAATGGGTATAATCTCCTATTAGAGTCTAATACGTTAAAAATACGCTACAATAATAACGGGTGTGTACAAAAATGATAAATAGGCACTTGTCGCTATTTTTACATCGCATTGTCTCATGCCTGCGACCTGTAATGCATACAGCTAACGGATAACAGCTAGGTAACTACATTCCAAACTATGTTTATGGGCATGTTGAAACTACGTTTTAGTGTACTATTAAACTGACGACGGTACAATGAATTTGGTACGGATTCATAAACATGGCTTAAGACATCTCCAGTTTCATATGGAGGGGTAAAAGGCTATTTCACTTAAGCGACACTCTTGAGCGATATTTTTTTTTGTATGGACTACGCTGTTGGCCGTGAGTTGGCCTTTATAGCTTCACCGGATTGACATATATACATATTTGGAATCAGCGAATTTTTCTGCGTCGAACAAGTATGCTCTCCCGTAAAATAAAAAAAAATCTCTAAGTCAAATAGCTTTTCACCCCTCGATATACTTACAGACACTAGACAAATAAATACATGGTTGATGTTTTATTATCTGTATTGCGTAGAATAAGCATGATATATTCAAAAATTCCTAGGAGTCCTAGGATTCGGACGGTGACTGAAATGACAATCAACCTTTTTAGTTTTTTTTTAAACTGTAGATGGTAGGAATAGTTTGACTTGACCATCTCCTTACTATCAACTCTTTTGGGGTATTGTTCTAATGTTACATAGTTTAGCAGTACAAAGTCTGCCAGAAAATCAGAGAGATATCAAAATTATATTCCTGTACGCGGAGGTGGTAAGACTTCTTGTTAGGTATGTAGTAATTAAATGTATGTATTAGTACCATACCTTGCCAGTTTAGTTCCGTGTGGTTTAAGCATAATAAACGATATTCTTTATTTATTGTTACAAAATACTTTACATGCTTAATTATATTTTCTGATTATCTTATTATACGCGCGAATAACTGAATGGCTAATTGTATGATTACACACCGAACATTATTTTTCAATAAGCCAGTTTGCACATTTTTTTTATTACCAGTTTTCTATTTTTGTCTTGCCACAACATAGATTATCCAGTCGGCGAACTTAGTTTCCTGGATTACTTTATTGCGACGCCAGAATTCTTTCTAATGTCTGGCTCATAGAATATACTGGAAATTATTGATATTATAGCGCATTCATCGAGATTTAAAATGCATTTTTTCTGTTTTTTTTATTGTCGTTTTATCGTTGTTTCGTCTAGCGATGAGACTTTTAAACTTCACAGCGACCTTGCGAGCTTCTAAATGTGTAAGAGCAACTGCATTTTTTCGCGAAACCAACAAACAATGTCGTTTATTGTTCGCGATGTACGAATGTCACTTAATACCGGGCCCCGCGAGACAGCAAAAAGTTGCATATTAATATCGTTTTGTAGGTAGCTATTGTCAATTCGATACCAGACGTACGATTCTATTATGAATAGGACTAAATCTAATCGCGTGTTCGCCCGCGTAGATTAATCTATCTGCGTTCAAATATGTTGTTTAAAAACTATTACTTTTGACAGTTAACTCACTACGAAATCTGCCAAAAACTAACTGTTAGTAATAAAACAACAATACTTTAAGAGTTTGTAGTAAGGCTCCAGGTTAAAGGGTTTCTTACCCTTTAAATCTCATTGTACAACTGCTTTTATGAATGATGACAAAGAGATTTTCAAATAGTACTGGGTCTACAAGGGCTAGTGTGATCTTAGTCTATAAAACTGTAAGGTCACATATAGATGTCATTACTTACAAGATAGCAGTGGTAGCCGAGTGGTCGAACGCACGCCTTGCAAATCAAAGTGTGCAGGTTCAAACCCCGGCTCGCACCTCTGGGTTTCATGTGCGAATCTCATTTACATCCGAGATTACCACTTGCTATGAAACGGTGAAGGAAAACATCGTGAGGAAACCTGCACGTCTGAGGGAACTTGACTAGTTCTCGATAGATGTGAGAAGTCTGCCAACCCGCACCGGGCCAGCGTGGTGGACTATGGCCTGAATCCCCCTCGCATTGAGGGGAGGCCCGTGCCCAGCAGTGGGACATTAAAAAGGGCTGTAGTTATATTATATACTTACAAGATTGCTAATTGGTAAATTCGATCTTGAATCAAATTAGATTCCTATGCTGCATGTATTTAAAGTACAAATTACTTGTTGCATTAACAATCATGACTGGTTAGTTTGATCTGTCACATGCATTCTATCTTAAATCGACACTCCTTCGTCTACCGATTTCGTCACAGACGACTGTGGGTGGGCCGAGTATATTAATGTGCAAGATTTATAGATAATTAATGCAACGGTATACAGCCATTAATTGTATTCATTCGGCTATTGCATCAATTTGAATATCCTTTAACCCATAAGAGGTGATGTTTCGATGGTATGTTAGAAAATTCTCATTGAAAATGATGAATGAAATACGCTCATGCTTTGTAAATTATAGGTTATGTAGTCATATAAATTAAATTGAAGTGTCTATGTGTAATGTTAAAATAACAGCTTTGTGCTAAATACATAAAAAATATATACGGTGCAAACGCAATTTCAAAATTGTTTGTCTGTTTTGGGTAAACTCCTAAATGGCTGGATCACTTTTGAGGTGGCTTTCACTGGCAGATATCTGATGTTATTAGAAGCTACTAAGGCTAATTTTGTACCTAAATTCCGCGTGGATCACGTCGCAGGCTTAACTACTTGAATTCATTATAAACTTATTGTAATTGTAGGTATAGGTATGACAAGAATTGCGATTTGCGAAGTTGCAACTTGGTTCTTTGATGCTGCTAATTACAATTCGCCTTGAGAAATAGCTAACATATTATATCAATATCATATTTCTACATTCAATGATCGTCTCGTCAGCTTCGAAGCCACATTAGTTTACTATTACATATATATCCACTTTGTTGTGTTCAAATTGTTACTAATAAGATATAATTCACTGATTTTGACACAACTAAAAACGCCGCCCTATAGAACGTATTTGCATTTAAAAAACTTGGGTTATTGCTATTAAAAACTTGTCTATGACTTTAAAAAAATAATTCCGCCCGCTTTGTACACTATGCTTTTTTGTTTTTTGTCGTTTATGTATAACGTAATACAAGTTTATAACGTGAATCCAGTTTTTAATTCACGAGGGCCCTAAATAAACCGCTTTAAATATTGACAAATATATACGAAAAGAAAAAGTTATTACTGTTATTTTTTCTCTCACGTTCATAATTTTGTAAAAGATTTAACAATTATTTTAAATAAATCTTCTATGGGCCGTTTGATTGTAAAATGAATGACGGAATAGTCTCGTCTGGCTCATTGTTTGCTCTAAGCCGGATGGAGTTGATTAATCGCTGAACTGCTGTAATTAGCCATTAAATTTACAGTTTACCGAGGCACGTCATACCATAATGTTGTTGATTTTTTGCCAATTCACAGTTGTCAACACAATGGTTTGCTCTCACCATAGATAATAATAAAATGCTAAATTTTTTTTACGAATTCTTCAAGCGATATTTTGTCCCGGAAGCATATAAAATACGCCGCGCATTTATGTCTTCTGTGTATCAAAATAGTCACAAGTTTGAATCTAGCTAGAAGCATTTTCAATTGCAGATCACGTTGTCGACCTCGAGTTTTTCAACGGAAATAGACTTGTTTTGACGACATCTTTTGCGTTTATTTCTTTAACAAATGCCTATGATATTGCTCGTCACTTTTTGTTTAGTTAAAAAATATTATTACTCCAGTATTTATTTAAAAAAATACTTTTGACCATCAACATTGAGTAACAAACAAACAATACTATATAATAAAGAAATGTTAATATAAATAATCCATAGTTTGTTTGTTGTTTAGGAATTACAATTTCTTTGTTATATCAAATTGCACGTTTTGTCATCACTATGGCCAAAGGTCGGGTAACCGACCAACGTTATTTGTAAAAAAAAAACGAGTCGACTGAACGCGACTATACTCTCACTACTTTCACGTTATAGTGTGTGAGTGTGGGGGCTGTGTGTGTGTGCGTCGCGGCCGGTGACCTTGCTATCAGGCGGAAGCGCGCGGCCGTGAGTCAGCGCGCGTCTGCCGAGGGAGCAGAGACCTTCGCGTAACGTCTATCCACATACCATGTTCCATTGAGTACCTACCTTAAAACTTTTCGTCTCGACTGTACTTCTTTATTCTTTTGTTTTCATTTGTAACGCAGAACTTCATGTTGAAGGTACAGGTAGGTACAGTTGCACCAATTTGTCTGTGTCTATGCTTGAGGAGATGTTATTGTTTTTGGCAGTTTCCAAATCGACCGAACATAAAAACAAGGTTGTTTATGCGTACTCCTTGTACTTAACCTTTTTAGGTATTAACCTACATACCTAATACACTAGTAGTACTAGCCAGCAACATAATATACCGCTGACTGGATACTTTATTGTACCGACTATAATATAAAGATAACAAACGTAACGACTTATTCTTATGACTGATCCTCGCCTCGTCGCTTTAATAGATTGATCACAGGAAGATCATACAAAAAAATGCATTCTTCGTTCGTTGAATTCACGTTCTTTGTTCAAATGAGGTTCTGTGCTCTCGCTCATCAATATTTTTTTTTATAAAAAAAAATATCGTGACGTCATGCTATGGAGGTCAGTTATTCGATGGTGTTATTTCGTAGGCAGGTAATGCGGGCACGTGTTGCTTGCTTTGTTTCCGGTGAGATAGCGAGCCTTTGTTAAAATTGAATTTCAGAAGGCGTGGACTGCGTAAGCTACATAGACATAGATACCTACGTACCCAAGGTTTAGCGTTTTAGTTTTCAGTTCGTTTTAGTTAAAATGCAATATAAATATTTTAAAATAGGCACTAGTGTTGTCAAAGACGCAAAGTGTGAGAATAGTAGAGTCCCACTCGTGCGTAGTGGAGCACATCACTATGACCCTAGCGGTAGTGTTGTGACACAGTTCCCGCATGCGACACGGATACTGCCGAGAATATACGATATTTTGCTTCCCAGATCGTTATGCGATACCCTGGTAGATAGGCAAGTATTTAAGTAACGTACCTGCTAATTCACATAGTCTGTAAGTACCTAGTACCTATTCATATGCAAATTTAATTAACAATACTACGTAGTATAATATTATTATGCAAGCACTACTTCACGCTGTGGTAAAAAAAAATAACATTTTAATTTTCGAACAGGTGATTCGAATTTCGAACGTAACATTTTCAAATAATTTAATCCGCGCCGTCGGCGGCGGCGCCACTTGACCCCGGGGCGCATGCGCCTTGCGACACCAAAACTAACGAAGTAAAAGGATAGGATGCATGGCCGACTGGCTCGGAGAACGGGCAGACCTCACAACTTTTGAAATAAATGTAAAGCTGTTCTGTATTACTGTGCGTTGAAGCTACATTACATTATACCTATTCATGAATTATGTATTAAAGTTTGAGGTCATCGCAGACTCATGCCGGACGACGTCGAGCAAATGTTTGAAAAAAGGATAGAACGCTCTTTTATATTTGTCTATGAATAGTATGAATCCTATAAATATACCTCTTTATTAGTGCGGTCTGGAACCAAGCAAAAAATAATTAAGAATAAAAAAAAAACAAAATCATAATCAAATGTGATATAGCAAACTAATTTCTTATCTACATTTGTCGAGATGCAAGAGGCCCGTTTTGACACCTGTTACTCATTATTACATTTAACTTGAGATTATTTCGTGAAAAAAATGCTTACTTAAAATTTATATTCTCACATATTAGGTATTGAATATTGAACGCACGAAAAAAAAAGTATTTTTGAACCAAAAATGTAAATAGGTTTTATTTTATTATTTAGTTAGTAATAAAGTATTATCATTATGTTGTCATAGCTAGCTGTCTAAACCTACTTCTTACATCTCTACGACTGTAATTACCTACCTATTTCATTTTAAAATCACAATATTATATGAAGCGACAATTACCGTGAACAAAATTTTGCTCGTATATAACTAAAAAAATAAAAATACCGGCCAAGTGAGAGTCGGACTCGCGCACGAAGGGTTCCGTATCATTATCTATAAAAACGAGCAAAAACACGATTGTTGTATGGGAGCCCCCTTAAATATTTATATTATTCTGTTTTTTAGTATTTGTTGTAGTAAATGTCAACTGTCTAACTATCACGGTTCATGAGACAGATGCCTGAAGGACGGACAGCGAAGTCTTATAATAGTATGCTGTAGTAATAGGGTACCCGTTTTACCCTTTGGGTACGGAACCCTAAAAATATATCTATGTTGATTACAATATAAGTGGCGCCAAAGCTCCATTCGTCATCCTATTGGCTGAGCTTTGTTCGTTATCACGAATCCATGAGTCACCGTTTAAATTACCTACTTACAACTAATTGCGTATAAAAAAACATATTACGTGTCCTAAGACCATTTAGCATAAGGCTTTCCATACTAATTTGCCAGTTCCAAACGTCCAATTCTCTAAGATAAATAATTTGAAAGCTGTGAAATTCGCCATCCTTGTCACATTCATCATCCATTTTTATTTATAACTAGCTGTGCCCGCGGTTTCACCCGCGCTAATAGTTACTTTGGCGTAGAGTGATGTTATAAAGTCTATGACCTTCCTCAATAAGTGCAAACTTTAACCGTTTTGGCAGCGTACGCAACGGAAGCTTTCAAAAGGAATATTTTTTTCCCGTTTTTGCCACATTATTCGTTGCTGCTCCGCTCCTATTGATAAATGAACTATTTAACACAAAAAGAATTATTCAATTCGGACCAGTAGTTTCTGAGATTAGCGCGTTCAACCAAACAAACAAACAAACTCTTTAGCTTTATAATATTAGTATAGATAGTAGTTCCTGAACAACTATTTATAAAATAAGTTAAATCTAATAAGAAAATATATATTTTTAAAATATGTAAAAAATTTGGCCCATACGGAAGCGTACCTAAGACGCTGTCTGCATTCCCTCGCCGAATGGCTAGAGCCACTCGTTGAGCGAGAAAATGGCATGCCCTTGGGTCGCCGGTTGTGTCGACCAATTTTTTGCCTAATATGTTCATTAAATTTTGGGTGTTTGGACCCCATGGACCTAGGGTTTCGACTCCAAAAGGAATGAAAATATATTCGGAGCCGATAACCCCGTACTTCCGCCGTTTCAGAGTCTCAGCCGCCTCCGCCGAGTTCCTGAGATTAGCGCATTCACCCAAACAAACAAACTTCAGCTTTTATTAGTAAAAATGTGCATTTATTGATTTTGCTTTGCTTTACTGGCTGAAATACCGGCTATCCCCAGGTGGAGCTTTTCCTCATCTACATACATACATATACTCACGACTGTATCCCATGGGGGTAGGTAGAGACCACCGTTTGCCACATGCTACGACCCTGACATACCTCTTTTCCTTCATCCACTGTGATACATCTTTTCACGCACTTCCGTCGGTTGAGGGTGCTACGGACTGGAACTTCCTCATCTTATTCCACTACATTTCATGCCTTTTGTACAAAAGAAGATTATTCTAACTTTCTTAAAAGATAAACTTACATTAATTGTGGGATAAATAAAGAAGACAAACAAATTTATCTTCAGCCTAGCTATTCAATGAGGAAATGCAGCCAGCATTCTTGCCACCATTACAAAGCGGTCAAAACCTTTATTACTTATTAATATTTAGTTTATAATAATACATCATCATCACGCCTGTATTCCCCTAAGGGGTAGGCAGAGGTGCACCGTAGTGCGCACACTTCGCCGATGTATTTTGGTCCCAATGTAATAGGGGGCGAGCCTATTGCTATTATACCGGGCACGTTCCCCCTCCTTACGAGGGAGATTTTTGGGCTATAGTCCACCATAGACGTGCAGGTTTCCTCACGATGTTTTCCTTCACCGTTCAGCAAGTGGTTATCATTGTTGAAAATGACATTCGCACATGAAAATTATCTCAGAGGTGAGGGCCTGGGATTTGAACTTGCACCCCTTACGTTCAAGGCCCGCCTTGCCCACGAGCCTACCAGTTTGGTTTTTAAATATTAATTTGTAGGTAATTCTTAAATAGTTTATTTAAATAAATTAAACAATGAATATCGAGGGGTGACATGCTATTTGAAGTGTCGCTTAACTTTAGGCGACATTGACTTGCATACATATTTGAAATCGGATATCTTTTCTGCGTCGAATTAATATACGGTTAACAAAATTGAGATTGTTCCGAGGAATTGTTCGGTATTATACCTGCCGCTGAATTCCACCATCGCACGGCTCGCCACAGACTGCATTACCATCCTCACCATCTGGATGAATGGCGTTCCAGTACAGTGCGATTTACCAGGAATTTTCTCCCTCGCACCACCAAATTGTGGAATGAACTTCCTGCAGCGGTGTTCCCGGACCGATGCGACAAAGGTATTTTCAAGAAACGAGCATACTCATTCCTTAAAAGCCGGCAGCGCACTTGCGATACCCCTGGTGTTGCAGGTGTCCATGGGCGGCGTTGATCACTTACCATCAGGTAAAACGTCTGCTCGTTTGGCTCCGTATCTCATAAAAAAAAATCGATATATTCTTTAGTAAGTCAATTTTCCACAGATTAGATAGAATATAGACTTCCGCTGTTAATATAGTGCAGGGGAGTGAGCACGCATGCCAAGACAAGGCCTTTGTCACAGATTTGCGCGCTCGTTCGCTATCTAATTTCATACGAGAGAAAGAGCCAACATAAAGATATTCCGTGACATACGTCTAGTCTTGGCGCACATGCTACAACTACTGGTTAATTCTGAGTATACTCTTTTCAGTTTCGTTTCTCATTCTCAGTAATTCTCTTAACCCTGGAGCTTTCTCCTCATCACATTTCCCACGTCCCCGGTTCGTTCGCGTGCCGAAATCATGAGACATCCTTGCGCGCAGGTTTCGCAACAGTTCGCCTCGATACAGAATGGTTCTGAGAACCCATTACCCACTGGGTGAGTCAGCGAGGTTACACGCAGGGTTGTCAGCCGATATGCACATTAACTTGAAGATCAAAGAAAACGGCCTACCGTCTAATGATATTAGAAACTATATATACTTGAATGTGTTCAAAAAACGTTCATATGAAAAAAAAATACAATCGAATTGAGAACCTCCTTTTGGAAGTCGGTTAAAAATGGAATGAAATTCTTGTCTTATTCGTCTTGATATAGACAAACTGACTTACGTTCTTATTCCTTTTTTTACGAATTGCATGAAATGATGAAATTTTAATGTAATAAGATGAGGAATGGCTGCCATTAGTGGTATTTATGGCAATGTCGAGTAATTAATAGTAAGGGCAAATTCATTAAATAAAAATTATTAATAAAAATTGTTGATGACAGTGATAAAGGTGATGTAGAATCGACCCCATCTAAAATGTCTAGTCTTATCGGTCTTGGCATAGACAATCTGATGTACGTACACGACAAAATCACACACAAAATTGAACGTGTGGATCTGGCAGATGTAAGGCAAAGCTCCCTCCTTCACATAATAAAGCCTCAGGCGCATTGTGACGCATTGCTGCGAGCATCAAAATCTTTGCCAAGACTGAATAGAACTGTATTTCTGTCAGCGGTGACTTGATGCCCTAAGCAATCTTTCCCTGTGCCCCCCCCCCCCCCCCCTATTCTTAAGCGAACTAAAATTAATTAATTTAAAAAAAAAAATCTTATCGTAGGTAGAATGTTGAAATTGCTTTAAATTTCATGTGCTCTTTTTTTTTCTCGGTCGTCTCTGGTGCCCCCTAGAATGCCCTAAGCAATTGCTTAAATAGCTTATAGGCCAATCCAGGACTGGTTGTCTGACGAAATTTATATTTAAAATTGCTGGTTTGGCAGCCCTATTTACGTCTGGAACGGGTCTTGGTTTGTGCCGCCATGCCGAGTTGAGTTTTGAGGCTTTACTCACATCATGATTAAACAGTTTTTGTTGTTACCCGACTTCAGAGTTCGTTAATTTGAAATAGGCTTATACTAGCCGCCTTGTCTTGTATTTTATATTTTAGACTTTGAATAAAATTGCTTTGGGTGTCTACTTGTTCAATTCTAAAGACTAGGGGTGAGAATAATAATTGAAAGACACGTTATATCATCTTCTAACGCCTGTCTGACGGAATCCTTTAAATAACGCATAGCTTTATCGTCAGCGATTAAGAGTTATTCCCTAAACATACTGAGGCGAGCGAATTTACTCGACTACGTTTGAAAATATACTCTGTAACAATGTAAATAAAGCTGGAACACCTGTGGCAAAAAGCACGCGACTAAATTGAAAATATAACGATGACATGTAATTGATAAATGTGTTAAATATATCAGTTAATATAGTTCCTTTTGATATTGGCAAAACAGACGCTACTATTTGCGTAGGGCTGTAAGGTAATGATCGCATAACGTCGCAATTTCCGGAGTTCTTTTTTTATACTTCCAATTAAGCTGCTTTAATTTCGGCGCTGGGTTACCGTCGTAGTGACGGTTTAACCGGTTCAGATAACATTTGCCGCGTTCGAAGGATATTTTTTACGTGTTCAAATGTATATTTGGCCTTCTTCGATTGCCGCTTGTGAACCGAAAGTAAACTGGCGGAACTGGACCAGCTGAACTTTGTTTCAACGAACAACAGTGTCTTTCAAATCTAATCGTACTACTTCGCAATTCTAAATTAAAAAGAAAGAAATCTTTATTATCATTTCTTCTTTCATTTGTGGCGTACTCTATATCTCGCCACGACAACATCAACGGGGGCGTAGCGGACCCCGCCAGGCATACCACCCGCCTGGCAGGAAGATCTTCCCTTTACCGCCAAAGTGGTGACCCCTACATCGAACACCGAAGCAACAACACCTTCTGCAGCTACAACGTCGAGGACCACCAGCATCAAACATCATCACCCTTCCACTAGTACCACCACCAGAGCGTCACTATAAACCGAGAGCCACACATCATCCAGCCGAGCATCACCGACGTGTATCTGAACGGATCACCACAAGCCGACTCACCGCGCTTCCTGATCCTGCCATACACGTCGCACATCTGCGCATACAGTCTCGACTCACTGCAGACTCACGCAGACTTCACGGCACCGTGCTCAGTCTCGACTCACCGTAGACACAAGCATCATTCCTGGCTTCAGCATCATGAAATTCGACCTCTGGTCTCGGAAGGGAGTCCTGTGGCGTACTCTATATCTCGCCACGAAACACAAAACTACCGCCAGTCGCTACTAGATGGCGCGACTGTAGACACATCGCAATTCTACGCGTTCAAGAAATTATCCGCCATACAAAGTACTATGAAAATCCTAGCTCGCGGTACTGGTGTGTTTTTGTGTTTCGTGGCGAGATATAGAGTACGCCACACATTCATTCACCGTCATTTACTAAAACTTTAGTAACGTTACTTTATATTTAACGTTATTTAATAACGTTATTTCGCTTCGCGACGAGGTAGTATCTCTTATCGCTGTCACGGATACGCCCCGTCATCGTAGTGCTAAGAAAACATGCATTATTGTTACCTGTATAAGAATAATTATGGGCCGCTTTGGCTTTCCGACTACGCTATAATATATAGCATATAGTTTATAGCTCATAGCAGAACAATGTCGCGCACCATACCAAGCCAATGATATATAGTACAGTACAGTGTGAACGTGTCCATAACAATGTATGGTGCGCGATATTGTTGTGCTATGAGCTATATACTATTATAGCGTAGTCTGAAAGCCGCTTATGTAAAGACGCGAACTGACAACTGATTATTTTTAAAGCGCGTGTATTGACGCCCCAGTGTGATCAGGGCTTAATTCTTTGGGGAACTTTAATGCATTATGTTCCAAGGATATCAGCTATGCCCGTTCCTTGGAGTTATCAACTGCGAAGTTTCAAATACTTCGGCCTCCCTGAGAATGTCAACGGTGGAATGCGGCTGCGGCGACCCATTTACCACGCCCCTCTTATACCTTCGCCCCCCTCCCGGTGGTGGGTGGTTACCGGTCCTGCGTGCCCTCGATGCGTTGATTCCGCGTTGCAAAACACTGAGGTTTCGCTGACGTAAAATTGCAGGAAATGTAGATGTGATATTGCAGTTAGACATGAGTATTGTTAGTCAAAGCCAAATCAATTACTTAATACGGGACCATGGGGGCACTTACAAATTGTCAAGTTTAATTACCCGCCTGGCAGGAAGATCTTCCCTTTACCGCCAAAAGGGAAGATCTTCCTGCCAGGCGGGTAGTATGCCTGAAGGGGTCCGCTACGCCCCTGTGATGCTGTCGGGGAATTTGTATATATAGTTCAGATCGTTGAACACACCAGTACCGCGAGCTAGGATTTTTATAGTACTTTGTATGGCGAATAATTTCTTGAACGCGTAGAATTGCGATGTGTCTACAGTCGCGCCATCTAGTAGTGACTGGCGGTAGTTGTGTTTCGTGGCGAGATATAGGGTGCGCCACATTATTATTTTTTTCCTTATATGCTATCTCGACTCGACTGAGAAGTTCTTGAAAGAAACTTAGTGGGCTCATATTTTTTTAAATTACGTGTTTTTAAAATTCCCAAAGCTTACTTCGAAGTTGCCTTTATTTAGTTATGATGGAAAATGACATTAAATGTATTCATTAGTATACGTGGGGTTATTTATTTAGCTGATCTCGTGACTTCGCCCGTGTGAAATAAATTGCTAGAGGAAAAAATGCCCGTTTTCATAGATAAATTATTGGTCTCGCGAGACCAATAATTTATCTATGGCCTATTTTACTACTTGTATTATCTGATAACTGCCAGTGAAAGCCTCTCAAAATCGGCTCAGTCGTATTTGAAGTTTACCTGTAGGGTGATTTTAAACGAACGAACAGACAGACGGTGTGATGTGTCGGACACAAAGAACAATTTTTAAAATTGCTTTTTTGTTATAAGTAGCGTCCAGAGTCTAGACTCTAGAGTCTAGACTTTCATATGGAATTAGTAAAACGCATATTGATATTACAAACGCAAACTGACACTTTAATGTTATTATTATTTTTTACGAAATGAGCGAAATGATGATATTTAATGGAATAAGATGAGGAATGGCTTCACCTGCGACTAGCGCGGGTATTTCGCCAATGTCAAGTAATTAATAGCAAGGACAAATTCAATAAATACACGTAATAAATAAAAATGAATGATGACAGTGATAAAGATGGCGGATGAATCCACTTTAATGTTATTTATTTGTATAGATTATGTTGGTTGGTACTGTTATGTTGGTACGAAGGTATTGCCAGAAAACAAATCACGAATTCATTCTTGTTCTGTTTCTACACGTAGGTACTTATTGTTTTTCCTCATTGAGATAACATTAACTCGAAGATCGTATCAAATGTTTTAGTGTCCTTATGGTCCGAACTCTTAAGGGCCCCGCCACAGCTAGAGCGGCGCGATTTGCGTCGCGACGGGAGGCACGACCGGCGGCGCGATTTCCGGTGGCATGCCACAGCTCGGCTAGTTGCGACGGCGGTGGACGTATTTAGAAAACTTTTAGCTATCAAAAGTGACACGGTATTGCCTTGAAACAAGTGAATAAACAAAGTCAAATTATTTATTCTGTAATTATTTATTGTTAAGTTTACATTTTTTTTCTTATATTCTACTATTCTACCACCGGATCGAAACGCGACCTCAACTGAGAGGATCCGGCAAGAAACTCAATGGGCTCATCATTTTTTAAATCGCCAAAACTTATTACAAATACATAGGTACATATAGCTCCAGTGTTGCCTTAGAGCTGCTTTTAATAATAAAGATAAGATAATAATACCTTAGTAAGGCAACACACGCTACACTTTGACATGACGGGCAATATTTTTATTTTTGATTTGAACCTGAGCTGTACAATCCCAAGCTGATTTATCTTCCAAATAATCCGAGATTTTGTAATAGCCCTTTTGATACAATACTGATATAAAACTGCCGAATAGTCCACCGATGACGCCGCGCGCGTCGCTCTGAGCTGTGGCCGCCGCGTTTCGCGCGTGTCTCTCCGCGGTCGCAGTTCGCGTCGCCGGTAGCTGTGGCATACTTCATATGTCGTCTATCACTTGTTTTCGCCGCTCACCCGCTTGCCGCGTCGCAAGTCGCGCCGCTCTCAGCTGTGTCCACGGGGTAACAAAGCTTTTTGCAAGCATACATTAAACTTCTGTATCTATGCAGACACGTCAATCATGTTTAACAATTGAAGGATGTATCTATTAAGCACCGGGAACTTTGAGACGTCAAACGCGAGCGTCAAAATGTTTGCTAACGGATTCTGTGTAGATATCGAAGGGTGTAAGGCATTTTGAATTAATTGACGCTTTTGGGCGATATTGACTTATATACATATTTGGAATCAGCGAATTTTTCTGCGTCGAATAAGTATACTCTCCTGTAAAGTTAAAAAATGTTAAAAAATTAAATAGCCTTTCATCCCTCGACATATACATAAAGCATAGATAAATTATTGGTCTCGCTACGAGCGAAGCGAGACCGATAATTTATCTATGACATAAAGATTGATCATCTGTGGTAAAAGAAAATAAAATAAAAATAGAATCAGAATATTTTTTATTCATATAAACTAATACAGGCACTTATGAATCGTCAATAAATAGTAAAAATAGTAGCTCTACCACCCATTCGGAATGCATTTCCTATGGAGAAGAATGGGCAAGAAACTCCATGGTTGCTTTTTTCAAATAAGGATTTACATTTTTGTGTTTTTGTTTACGAGTTAATACAGTTCGTTTTAGTATTGGCTGTGTGCCTGAGTCTGTAAAACTTGCGTTTGCAGGTCAGTCAAAACGCGCTCAACCATTTTTCTACCAAAACGGTTACTGTATCAACTCATAGCAGAAGCACATTCTTCAACATAATGTCATTGACAACACGGGCGAATTTTGACCACTGCAATTCAGTCAATAAGTATATCGACGCAGAGTACATTTTAAAAAGGCTAGTTAATTCGCTAGCTCTAGTGAGATTAAGAGTCGTGCTTGACAGTAAGTACTGTTATGTGTCTAACTACTTACAGTACCTACTCACTGTGTATGGCTTTTTTATATGAGTTAGGCACTTTTCCACAAATGAACTCAATCTGACCAGATTTCCGATTTTGAATTTAGATGCAGGTAATGTACTAACATTAAAAAAAAACATTATTTGTGGTATGAGCAATCATAGAGTTTTTAACTTGGTTCCAATTTTAGTTTTGTCTATAAGTTATTTCCATCTTAGTGTTTGAAAGTCTAAAGAATTAAATTGAAATGTTTGACACATTATTGCTAGATTCAAATAGATGAATGGATTGTATGAACTAACAACTACACCCGAAATAGAAATAATAGCATAGAAACCTCTTTAGTTCCGTGCGAAAATTGAGCTGAATGGAATAGGCCATTTTAAAAATGGAATGTTGCATAGACAACAATTTATTTTTAAACGGCCCGACAAAGTAACGGAATAAGGAACTATGCTAGGAATTTCCATTCTCCGTGTTTTATAATTATCGTGGCGGTATCGACAAGGTTACTGTCAACGCGATTCATGCATAAGATTAATTAATTCAATATTTTGACCCAGTATTTATCTTACTGTGATCATGAGGCGGTACTACCTGTCAGTCTGAGGCAAACAAATGGCATTTAAATTTACCTACTTATGTAATTTATTTCATGATAAAAAAAAACTATATAAAGAAAAAAAAGTTTAGTAACTTTGCTTATTCATCACGCACAAGGACTCTGTGACAATACACAATTAACAATGCGATGCAAATAAGAATAGGAATGTCAATAACCTCTATCTGTCAAATGTCACTTGAAAAGTATGGTTTGCATAAAACTTATTTGCATATCAATACTAATAGTCTTACATCAAATTTAAATAAAAAGGTTAAAGTAGTAATAAATTGTCCTAATATAATATTTAATTATTTAAAGTCATAATTCGTTTGCGTTCGTGACAATATGACGCAAAGTCGATCCTATTCTCATTTGAATCGTTAATACCAAAAAAAACTTTCAAATCTAGAATGTCAAATTTAAACGATGACACTTTTAAAATTAATTTGATGACTGCGTATAACAAACAACAGCAGGGTGATTACGTAATTTTATTTCAAACGAGTGTCAATCACCTTCTGTCAAATTGGATGTCAAAATGTATTAAAAACCGGCCATGTGCGAGTCGGACTCGCGCACGAAGGGTTCCGTACCATTATCTCTATAAACGGCAAAAAAATCACGTTTGTTGTATGGGAGCCCCCTTAAATAATAATTTTATTAAATTTTTATTTATTTTTATTTGTTGTTATAGCGGCAACAGAAATACATCATCTGTCAAAATTTCAACTCTCTAACTATCACGGTTCATGAGATACAGCCTGGTGACAGACGGACGGATGGACGGATGGACGGACGGACGGACGGATGGACGGACGGACGGACGGACGGACGGACGGACGGACAGCGAAGTCTCAGTAATAGGGTTCCCGTTTTACCCTTTGGGTACGGAACCCTAAAAATCCACTATGTTGTATAGTTTCAACAAAAATTATAGCAATACGAGTTACATAGTCGCCTAGCCGAAAACAAAACGTACATACAACCTTAACATAATGAAATTATTTCTAATGTAATAATGTCTGAAATTATTTCTAACATATTTTATAGTGCACCTACCTTGTTTTCTCTGCATCACCCTAAGGTTGACAGGTAGAGAATGCTTTTGGCATTAAGTCCGCCTTTGTACATCTTTGTGCTAAAGTCTTATCTATACTAATAATATTATATATTATATATATTATATTTATATATATATTATATATTTATATATTTATTATATATATATATATATATTATATATTTATATATATTATATATAATATTATAAAGCTAAAGAGTTTGTTTGTTTGTTTGTTTGGTTGAACGCGCTAATCTCAGGAACTACTGGTCCGAATTGAATAATTATTTTTGTGTTAAATAGTTCATTTATCGAGGAAGGTTATAAGCTATATATCATCACGCTACAACCAATAGGAGCGGAGTAGCAACGAATAATGTGGTTAAAACGGGAAAATTCCCAAACATGAATCGGGTATTATAGACTTATAATCATAGACTTTATAACATCACTCTACGCCAAAGTAACTATTAGCGCGGGTGAAACCGCGGGCACAGCTAGTTAATAATAAAAAAATAACATACATACATATATATAGTATAATATTTTGGTCAAAGTTACTTAAGGAAATGGTGTGTTGACTCATTGACGGGGCCTCACACCTGTTGTGGTAGTCTATCTGGCTTAACTTCAATGCAAATGTGATTGGAAATAAGTTTAATAATACATGTTGGTTCTCAAGTTTGGAATAAGTTATTTAATTTATTATTTTATATACACTTTGCAAGCTTACATACCTACCATAGATGAGAGTATGTACAATTACACGAAACGTATCTATCTACTTTCAATTGCTAGACTGATTCAATAGAAAAAAGGTTTTTTTTAAAGTAACATAAATGAGTTAAATTGTGTTTACTTAGGGGATCTAAAAAAATACGGGCTTAGGGCCTTTACACATTAACCTATTTGGTAATTAAACGGCTCTACCGTTCGGGGGCCAAATCTTATCGTTCGTATAGTCTTGTATATAAGGGTAGGGCGTGCCAAAGACAATAATATTGAGTATACACAATCATTATTATAAGGTATTTAATAATGATTCGCTGAAACAAGTCCTTGTTCTGTAATCACTACTTTAGGGGTGTGCCTTGGATTTATGCAGGTCAAATTCAACTTTGACAATCTCTGTCACCCAAATGACATTGCAAAAATATGATTGATACGTTTAATATCGGGAATAGAATGTCGAGGTCGCTAGTCTAGTGTTCGCCGTACGTCGATACAATTATAATATATTTGCATACGTATGCTACGCAGACGAGTAAACCTTGACATTATTTGGTGACAGTCGCGGGAAATGGTTGCCTTTAAAATTGTGGCCTTTCTATACGGTCAATGTTCTTTGACGAGAATATTTCAACCATTCCTATGTGACCTATCTTGCCGCAATGAGTGCTATTGGGTTTTGGATTAATTTTGATTTAGTCGGGTTATGTTTTCCTTTGTTTAGAGTGTTTAGAGCGAAATTTAAAAAGGCATTGTTGGAAGATAAAAACAACTTGGATTAATAAGTATTAATGATACTTGGATTTATAAGTATGTTGGAGACTTGGATTACAATGGATGCTGGATTGACACAGGACGATGATTGGAAGCTAAATTTAAATTTTGGATTAGATTGAGTCACAAATGAGGCCCTTGGATTGTCTACGCACAGGCTTAAGCCAAGAACACATTAGGTTCTTCACGATGGATGGTTATTATTATGATCATGTCTATGACTCGTTTCCAATACAAACTCATTCATATTTAACCATAAACAACTTAACAAGAAATCGCAAATGTTTGTGACAGGCTGCAATAAACTCCGTTGGTATCAGCTATCAATCCTTCCGCACACTGGCGCGACAACGCTGACGCGATTTTTGTTTTGCCATACAAAACAAATTACTTTGTTCTAAATGAGTGATTTGATGAAATTTCAATGAATAAGATGAGGAATGGCTTCACCTGCTACTAGAGCGGGTATTTCGCCAGTGTCAAAACAAACTGTATTGACTCACACAATGAGTTCATTCTTCAACTATATGACGATGACAGCGCGATCGAATTTCGACGATTTTTGGCTTGTACCACAGAAATTCAAACTTTATGCATATTAACACAGAGTTCGTTTTGGTATAGACAAAAAATTTTACGCGCGAGCATTTACGCCGCTGTGTAGAGGCTTCAAGGTGCACCACGTTTACCGGCGCCCGCGCAGCCGCGCCGCCGACATTACTGTCGCATTACTTAACCACTGTCGCTCGTAAATTGTCTACGATCTAGAATGTCGGATAGCTTAACTATGTACGGTTACAACGAATCGTAGGAATTAACTGATAAACGCTTTGTTTATTGTGAAATACATAGGATATTTTTGACCGAAGTTTGCTATGAACGTAGATAAGACTCTCCGTCGCTCATGTGGAAAGTGAAGCAACGTTTCGGTATATGTGTGTGAATTTAGACAACCAATACATGCAGCGTAAATAGACGTTATTACATATACGTACAAGTGACCCGACTTACTACGTCAAGCAAACTTCATATTATATACTTACTTATCATAATCTGCCTTACCTTTTCCCATAATTTTTGAGATTGGCGGTATATTACGTCCTTTTCTTCCATTCATCTTGCCTTTCCGTCATATTGACATGCACTCCGATCTCATTCATATCACCTTTATCATATAAAAATGTAACGTATGCTGTTACTCTATGGTGCTGGCTTATGGCTGAAATCTTTTATTTTGACGTAGATAAGCGATAGGTAGCAAGATGTCAGATAACGTTAAAAAAAAGTCCGCAGAGCTATACGCAGAGAGCGGTGTCGTTAAGGGTTCCCTAGTCAGTATTTAATCTAAAGATTGCTCTGTCAGTCCTATCCTTGATAAAAGGCAAACTCTCATGAATGGTAAGACACAATAATAGAGAAGATAGAATATTGTATCCTTATGCAAATCCACAGATTACATAAAATATAGGTATGCACGGTGTATCTTAATTCTCTGTTGTTCAAGCTGTTTAAATTGTAGTTAACAATCTGCAATGTAATAAATTATGCCGTGGCAAGTTGTTACTGCCATTGCTTCATTAGCTAACCAGAGACAATAGATAAGCTGTCTTTGGCCCGTTGTTTATGGTCCAGCCGGTTCATTAAACGCTATTATACGCAACTTGTCTTAACTACTCTAACATTAGATTTAATGGTTACATTAATCTAACACTTTATGGTGTGATCAATGTAGATAATAATATGATTTAATCAATACTAGACAGCTCAGATATATGATCTTTAGGATACCGCCAATGATATTATAAAGGACAGATACCTGAATGGCCTTATTATAGTCATATATGTCTCGACATAGATTGTCTGACGTACGTAGACTATATTATATATTACATATATATTACACACAATATGTTTCTTGTGAAACTGTAATGTTTTTATGAAAAGCTCCCCCTTTTACATAACCCGTTGACGGCAAAAAATCTGTAATTTTGTAATTTGGTTTTATAAAATAAAAACTATCCCACATGTATATAGATATTACAACACATCTGCAAACCATTAACAATATCATTGTAAAGCACTTTAAAAAAATGTGTAAATGTAATATAATTTGGTTAATGTGGGGTTTCTTTTCATTTAACGTAGTTTCATTTAACTACAAGCTATCAATAGTGTTGGGACACGGATAGATATTTTATCGATATATTTTATTTTAATTTAAAACAATAATGGCTTGCTAGAGACGTACTGCCTACCCAAATGTTAATATAGTTTTACCGGGAACTCAATATTTACTCATTCAGTTTGGCCAGCTGCCGTATGACGTTGAAACTGTTAAAATATTCTTATGGAGACACATTATAGGAATATATGTTGTGTTATTATTATATAAAACTGTATTATAATCGTAAGCTTATCGATGAATGAAATCATGCATTATTTTCTTGAGAAATTATTTTTTTATCTTTGGATATTTGAAGGAGACTATTAAATAATATATAAATACAATAAGTATAACAATTTTACTTTCGAAATATCCATTTTTTTAATGTTTTAAGCACCAAATATCTGTGTTATTCAAATAATATCGTTATAATAAGTAGGTATGTTCTGGTAAAAGTGGATTAGACCACTGAAAAGACCAGGAAAAATGCACCACTAAAACGTTTATTTTTTATTTTTTGCTACTTTTTTCTCGATACATTGGCATTGATTTGTGCTGTTCACAAAGTTTTACAATAGCAAATATGTGGATTCTGTTGTCACCAAACTAACTAAGTGTAGCCGTCCTTTTCACAGCCGGAATACATGAGTGAGATGGCCACATTTATAGTGCGATCAAATATAATTAAGTTGTAGTTTTATTTACAGTGAAATTAACAACAATATAATTACAACTTATTAAAGCAAACTATCATGTTCATGTCATTAAAACAAAATTGTTTTCTACTTCTACTTAAGTAGTTACATGTTATGATAATGTATTAATTGTCCTACTGGTGCAGATACACACGAGGAATACGAAGGGTGAAACAAAATATTTTTAAATCGTAGCCCGGGGTCATACCACCAACTCTTTAAGTATTGTTTTTTTAATAGTAACTGTCGATTGTTGACAGATTTTGTACCCAAAGAGGGGTGGTGGTAAGGGGGCTGATCTTCAGATGTTTTAAAATGAAAACGTTTGAATTTGAACATTCGTTGTCGAGCATGTTGCTTTGCGCATTGCTCATGTATATCTGCACCATTAATTTAATAAATGTAGACGTTCCTCTATGGAATCCTTTCCCAAAGTGGCCGATAAAGCTCCCTTGTGGGCGCTGCAGACCTAAAACGGGGGCGGTAAGAGACATCTAGATGAGATTATCTAGATAGATTAGAGACATCGTTATAGAGGTTTTTGAGTAGATGAAAAAATGGGGGCGCTAAAAAATAATTTATTCTCAAATCAGTATACAAAATACGTTTGGGAACCACTGCTCTAAAGAATTCACTTACCAAATGTATATTACGCAATCTTGTCGATGCTTTCACAATTTGATTATTTCTCAAGATTCGACGAACATTGAGGAAGTTGAATAGATGATCGCAAATCGCCTCCATTAGTAATTACGGAACGTTGAATCGTCACGGTAATCAATTGAATGCTGCACGATAAATACCTCGGGCAGTTTTATTTCTGTGTTCCTCAACTTTATACTTCTTCGAATGGAAGAAAAAGAGTTTATCTCTGAGAGTTGTTTATGCTGTTTCCGATTGATTATACTCGTATGCATGCAGAAAAGTAATATTGCTTTAGCTCTGACACCATAACTTTTAGCGCGTTTTTTACAGTTCTTATACAACCAAAATTGATTATAATATTATTGTAATAACAGATGGCGCGGGACGGCATTAAGGTAACTAACAATCTAAATAAACAGAAAGGAAACGTTCACGAATATGAGCATAAAGACACAATTTTGCAGTAAATTGTTTAAAAAGACATACAAATAACAATAATAAAACAACACCACGCCTGATTTCCCCAAAGGGGTAGGCTTGCGGTGCGCCCACACTTCGCCGATGTGTTTTGGTCCCAATATGTAATAGAGGGCGATCCTATTGCCATTATACTGGGAAAATTCTCCCTCAATACGAGGGAGATTTTGGCCCATAGTCCACCACGCTAGCCCTTTGCGAGTTGGTGAACTTCACACGTCTTTCTATAGACGTGCAGGTTCCCTCAAGATGTTTGCCTACTCTATTCAGCAAGTAGTAATCATTATTGAAAATTACATTCGCACCTGAAATCTGAATAACCCAAAGAAGACCGGGGTTTGAACCTGCATATTGCGTTTAAGGCGAGCGTTCTACCACCTAAGCTATCACTGTTTAACAATTATATGTCAGTTATTACAATAATCTTTCCTCATTCGTAATAAACATTCGATATTGTCGATTAGATATGATATGTAATAATTCATAAACGGTTGAGTGTGATTACATATTAAAGTGACGATAATGGTAAAAACATAAATGTAACAGCTATATTAGTACTTTGGCGGAAAAGGGAGGATCCTCCGACCAGATGGGTGTTGTGTCTGGTGGGCTACTGTCCGACGGGTTTTTTTTTTCTTTTTGAATGGACTACGCTGTTGGCCGTGAGGTGGCCTTTACGGCTTTACCGGAGGAGTGGCGAGCGCAGAGTGCACTCCAACCAAGGCCTAAAAGGCGGAAAAGGGTTGCAAGTAGCTCAAGGGCGCCACAGAGGGCACGACCTCGGCTTGGGCAGTTACCGTGAGGGGAGAGGTAGTGACTACGCTCCTAGGTGTAAAAATGCACCTACGGGCGGAAGCCGACGGTTGTTGTCGGGTTCTTGTATATATGTGCAATCGCTCGGATCGCTTTAATATCGCGATGCAGGATTCGTTCGTATGCGGCGAGGTAGATGTCGCTACAGTACGAATAATGCCCACCTGTTGGCATGGAACCAGCCATAGGGGTGCACGAACGCACGACCGTTGGCCAGACAACCGTAAGACGCCAGCCATTCACCTCTTACTTTCTTCTATGACTAAGGCTTTAGACACGCTTTTCAAACTACAATCATAACTCACCAAGTTGGGTAACACCAAGTTGAACACTATATGCAGGTGTGAAAGGCTATTTCAGTTAAGCGACACTTTTGCTCGATATTGACTTATATATTTAGAATCAGCTAATTTTTCTGCGTCGAATGAGTATGCTCTCCTGTAAAGTTAAATGTCGCTTAAGGCAAATAGCCCTCGATATAAGTAAATATCTAATGTCTTTCTTCGACTAATTTTAATTTTAAATTATCATTGTCTTTCTGTATTGTTTTCCGATGCCTACAGCTAGCTGGTTGTTTATATTTTTGATAAGTGTCATGCTTGTCAGTTTCCGAGACTAACTCATAAATGCCTCGATCTTATATTATGTAGCAACCTTGTTTTAAATATACATGTCCTATTAATTAAAAATATAAATCAATAGATTCCTTTAAAACGTCATCATTACGTTCAATGTCATCAATAAACGTGTTTTAATTAACTCATTAGGCGATGAGCCTTGTAGACCAGGTGGTTGAGCTTTGTTCCAAGTAAATAAGAGCGTGCTAAGTGCTAGAGTGTATTAACCTCGACTATTTTAGTTGCGGCGTGTGTAACGGGGTGCGTCGCACTCTAAGGGATTCACGACCTCACCATCCATCGGGGTCAAGGATATAGGAAACGAACGCTTCGAATTTTCCTCAACGGTACTTCGGACGTCATCTTGGTAATTGTGTAGCCACGCATTCGCTATTCACGTTTTCTTTTGATCTTTTTTACTACCTCCTTTGTCTGTTGTTCTCAAATTAAACCAGACAACTTAAATAGCACAACACTATTTGTATGTTACTTAAGACCTTAATGACACAAGAAAATAAAATATATATTGCTTTAAAATAGATGCTATAAGGACAGTTTTTTATATTAAATTGATCATTCGTGCCGGAACTTCAGTCTTATCATTTGCAGATTGCAAAAGAATGCCGGTGTTGTTGAAAATTACACCTGTATCAGAGCAGGCAACGTACAACACTATCACAATGCATGGCACTGTGTCTACGTCAGAGATAGTGCTGTGACCTTAAGATAATTATCGGTCGACGCCTCGTCTCACGTAGTGCGCTTATCAATAACTTAACAAAACAAAGCAAGGACATCACTTTGCCGAGCCTATTTATACCATTCCTTGTAACCGATGCGAAACTGTTTTTCCTCGTTACTCAAGTATTTCTGAAATAACTAACTGCCTAGCTCGAGCAACCTGATGTCAGCTTATATGGTTGCGATAAATTGTGAATATTTCTGTCAAAGTATTATCATTATCTCTGGTCGGTGCATGATATCTCTCGTTAGTCATGCAAACCTTAGGAAAGTTGTTCTATGTAAACTGTTGTTACTAAACGCTGCAAAGCGGCCGGTGAGAGGAAAATCCTGCTTGCAATATTAGGAAAACCACACTTTTTTTCGAGCGATCAAATTAGATGCAATAAATAGAATAATTTATGACAATACATTAAACGCAAATTTACTTTGAAAAGGTTTCCTGATAGATTGAGAACAAAATATTTACTCGGCCACATAAATGTCAGCCACGTTGAAAAGATAACCATAAATAAGAATCAGACAAAGCAGCTCGTCTGGCGTATCGTACAAATGACCGCTCGGCCTTGTCTAGGCCACGATGACGCCATCTTGCGTGCGGATGAACTCCTTTTATTGGGACACTAAATATATCTTTGTCTCGCTCCGTGACGTTGTTTAACTTGCAATTAAAAAGAGACAGATGATTTTCGATCGCAACAACCGAATTTAATTATAGAACAAGATTCAAGTCACCGCTAGAATAGAATGAAGATGATTGTTATTTCATAAGTTCCTAAATATTCCTTTGTTTTGTATAAACTGTTTGACAACATTTGAATCAAAGTCGCATTATCCACCATATGTATATTTGTTGAAACTGTATTATTGCTGAATGAAAGTCGTATGGCAATGACTGTTTCCTAACAGTCGAGTTAAGTGGATGTAGTTAACTTAACGGTGCAGTGTAGACAAACTTGTGTTGTGTAATTGGCAGTTAATTGCGTTGCCAAGGCGACTGCACTGTCAGAACCGTCTGATAGCGATAACTGACAAATGTCTGGGGGCAAGGGAGTTTATTGAACGCTAATTGGCCCGCCAGACGGTAGCGAGGGAGATCTATCCCTCTCGAACGTGTTTGAACTCCGAACAAACGTTTCGAAATTCTCCGAGTGATTTACGATGCTGGCTGGATGGTTTGTTTGGCGTCGCCGCGTCGCATCGACTCAACTTTCATTTCAACTGTAAACCTATGAGTCATGACTGCAATGTTTGGAATAAGTCTCGCGTTTAATTACTCAACTTGGTGCATAATGTACCTACTCATCTCACACGTTATCGAATGTGCTCGGTATTGGGAGCGGCGGACTGGTCTTGCGGCTGCGCGAAAGGCGAAATGCTCGCGGCCGGCCGGTCGCTGGCTACAACCGGCTTCGTGAAGGCCGCACGGCGATGCCCCTCCCCACTCCCTTTGACTAAGACTAGTGATTGGAATTATCGATAAACTTATGTGTTATCTACAATGGCATTAAATATTATACCAAATAAGTAACGTATATCTATAAATATTAAATAAATTGTGATGCAATAAAACGTATTTGAACACTGCGACAGTTTTCTTGTTAAAAAAATGCGTTTAGGTATTTAATACCTAGTCAGTATTCAAACATGGAGATCCATTCAACAAGCAGTTGCGTGTGACGCATTTTGTCGTTATCGCGACCGTGCCTCGCCCGCGTAAACAATGCCAATGACACGAGGGGTCGCGAGCTGTATCGATAATAATATCGTGGCGGATATGGCGCAGCACTGGCCGCGCTCGCAAGGCCGCGCGGCGCGTCTACGTCCCGTGCGTGTACACAAACACACACTGTTTCGAAACGTTCGACACTTACTTCCAAATTCGAATTCAAACGAATGGAACAGAGTTTGATGGATTTGGCCTTTTTTTTAAATTATAAAATACTTTTTGGTCACTTTGCAAATACGCAGCTTTATTTAAGTTTACTGTCAGTAGGTATCCATATACACTTAATTGTCTATGTACCTATTATTAGTTGTGTTGAAATAAGTTATAGCATGTAATGGTCCCCGTTTTTCATTTTCAGGTTACCCAAGATGCTGGTTTTATCATCTAGCCGCAATCAAACTCCATATTCTGCGCAAACGCAAACATCCTGGTCTTCGAATGAAAGTCCAGACAAGAGAATATGTGAATCCAACGCTGCTGTAATAAGACTGAATCAAAAAGATGCCTTAAAAATGAGCGGCGACTCGAGATTATCCAATGAATAAATAACAATATTTTTTATACTAAAACATTATGCGGAGAAAGCAAGATAGTTTTTGAAACATTTTGGAACGATAACTTTTTGAAAAATTTTATGTTTTAAATATACCATAGACACATGGTACGGTGCTTATTAGTGTAGTGAAGTGACATCGATCGGACGAGTTTATCGATAGTTTGTCGTGGTGATGGTGCGATAGCGGTGATGAATACCGCGATGACAAGTGAAGGAGACGCGGTCAAGGTGGAGGGCGGACACGTGTCAGTGACAACCATCAGCATGTCGGGACCAGAGACCAGTAATGGTGAGTGCGCTATATCAACTTTACATACCTGTCAACAGCGAGAACCTATATCCTACTAATATCATGTGAAAATTTGTGAGTATGGAAGGATGGATGTTTGTTACTCTTTCACGAAAAAACTACTGAACTGATTTTGATGAAACTTAACAGTTTCGTTGTTTGTACATCAGAATAGCATACAGGCTATACATTATAACGATATTGAATCATTGAAGTCGACTCGGATGAAGTTGCGGGGAGAAGCTAGTTGTGACTAATCTACGGATTTTCCTTACGCGTTTTATCAACTGCACATAAGTACTTACGCGTACTAACAACTGAAAATTATATTCTGTCCAATATGTGGATTTGCCTTTCTAAGGATAAAATTGCCTATTGTCTCCATCCTTGCGTTCTAAAATTAATGTGAGTTAACCTTTTACCAATCCTCCCGACACAATCACCGCCCTCCTCGACCCGGGCGTTGAGAGGGCCACCAACACACCTACACCAGCCTCAAACAGACACCGATCTCGCCGGCGAGGTCGAGGAACCCCCTCTTCCGCTCGTAGGTGCAACTTTGCACCTAGGAGCGCAGTCACTACCTCTCCCCTCACGGTAACTGCCCAAGCCGAGGTCGTGCCCTCTGTGGCGCCCTTGAGCTAGTTGCCACCCCTTTCCGCCCTTAAGGCCTTGGTTGGAGTGCACTCTGCGCTCGCCACTCCTCCGGTAAAACTGTAAAGGCCACCTCACGGCCAACAGTGTAAGTCCTTAAAAAAAAAACCTTTTACCAAGCATGGGGCTGATAGAGCAATCGTCCCAATATTATTTGGTTGACTTTTTCGTTATCGATAGAACCCTCTAACTTATATCGGTTAGCTAATTATCGCTTATCTATGTCAAAAAAAATGGTTATGGAAATAAGGCGTATGCCAAATGGTAGATAGACGGAATAGTAGTGGCGTTATCTTAGTTTTATAAATATACAGCTATAAACAGTGGGGTATCATATTATGTCATTTGTATATTTACCTATCGCCGCCCTCTGTGCTTCCCTACAATGATATTTAAAAGTACAGATGGATACCTACCTAAAAGTGCCAAAAAGACAAATATTTGAATTTAAAAAAAATAATCAAAAAATCAGATTCAAAATTTATTCTGAATTAAGGGAGGCAACGAGTTATTGTATCAATGAGGAAGCTTTGGAGTTTCACACATCCCATTTTGTGTGTGACAATGACGTCACGTACGTCAGAAAGTTTATGCCAAGAGGTATAAGACCTACCTACCTATCTAGTGCATTCATAAATTTACGAAATATGGTGTTTAAATTAAAAAGCATTTTGTAATCAACACACATAACGTGTTAACTGAGTTCATAAAAGTAGTACAAATAAAGTCAGAGATAAAACATGTGTTTATCTCTTTCCACGTGCCCGAAATTATAGCCCCGAGCACACTGAGGCGTCAAGACGCGTGCGTCATAATATTCGCCTATACCAAAACGAACTATGCGTCGATATGCATAAATATTGAATTTCTGTGGTAAAAGCCACGCCTCCAGCCGTCAAATTTCGCTTGTGCTGTCAGTGTCATTTAGTAGAATAATGAACTTTATATAGGAATTCATCCGCCATCTTTATCGCTGTTATCATCTATTCATATTTCTAATGTGTATTTGAATGGCAATAAGCTCGCCCCCTATTACATTGGGACCAAAACACACCGGCGAAGTGTGAGCGCACTGCATTGCACCTCTGCCCTACCCCTTCGGGGAATACAGGCGTGATGATGATGTTAAACTTTTTCGAATCCGCTCTTTCTATTTCGAAGTCAGTTAAATAATTTATAAAACAAACGTACAATATCCAAATGCAAGTCAACCGGGATATAACCGTGATGATATTTATGATATTTACGATTCACGATGCGCAATAAAATTTATAATAAAACGCGTTGATAGTAAGTTCACTGAACTCTAGGGGTGCGCGCAGCCATGTTTATTTTATTTGGTAAATAATAACGTTTCAATGTCGATGTTGACAGTGTTTTATCGATATACAAATCTCCCCCTCACTGCTAGGTGCTCGCACAGCCCGTGCCTAGTACACTCAATACGTGTTTACTCTGTAGGTGTGCGTGTACCTATATACTAAATTTTAAAACTATACCTTAATTATTATTTTTCTTTTAAAACCTACCTAGATGTTCATAATATGAATAATAATACATCATCACGCTTGTATTCCCCGAAGGGGTGGGCAGAAGTGCACTGCATTGCGCCCACTTCGCCGATGTATTTTGGTCCCAATGTAATAGGGGCGAGCCTATTGCCATTATACCGGGCACATTCATTCTCAATACGAGGGTATTAACATAAAAGAAAACATTTTGTGCCCTATACTAAATACGAAAACTAAAGTAAACATATGAAAATAAAGAAGGACAGTGACATAATAGTAAACATACTTTTTAACTTTTCTTCTTCAGTGCCCTTGCACTGAAGAAGAAAAGTTAAAAACCGTACAGTGCTTTTTGTTTTGGTGAACCCTGCTAATGGATACGGGGTCTGTAAGGCTTCTATTGCTTACTAGACATTATCTACTATATCTTATACATGTGTTTGTTTCAGGTCAGTTCTTGTACAGTTCAAGCGGTGTCCGCATCAGCGTGTCTTCGGTGCCCCACGATGAGGACTCCACTGACGCGGAGATATCCAAGATCGACTTCGCTCAACACCAGTACGAGGTCAGCATGAGAAACAAGAAGAAGAGGCCTTCGAGCGGCGCGCACTGCGACCCTGGTGCCGAGCGCGAGAGACCAATGTCCTGGGAGGGAGAACTGTCTGACTCGGAAATGGTTATTGATACCACCGCCAACAATGGTATGTGCACTGATAGATAGATAACTTTTTATACAATCAGAATTACTTTTGTCTCCCGCTTTGCAATGGCGGGAAATGGATATCTTTTTTTCTTCCAACTCCTCCTACACCTTTTTCGATTAAATTCGTGTGGGTTCCAAGACAATTTAGCTTTTCCCCGGGACTCGCCGAGGGTCAAACCTCTGTGATTTCAATGGACACCGCTGTCGATCCTAGCTTACAGGAGTAACAGTGGTGGAAATGTGTGGCGGGCTTAGTCAAAAAAAAAAAACAGAATCAGTGGTGTTGGCACGCACAAGACCTCTGTCACGGATTGGTTCTCTCTCTGTCTTATTTCATACGAGAGAAAGAGATATAATCAACATATTCTGTGACATAAGTCGAGTCTTGGCGCACATGCTGCAACTACAGAATAAGATTTTTTTTATTCATGTTAACCAATACAGGCACTTATGAACCGTCAATAAATAATAATAATAGTATCTCTACTACTCTTTTCGGAATGCATTTCCTATGGAGAAGAATGGGCAAGACACTCCATGGTTGTGTTTTTCCAAATAGTTACAAAGTATTAAAAATTACGTAAACGATATAAATTTCAATGAAAAAATTAAGACACGAAATTTTGTAACGACACTTTTACATATGTGTGTGTGATTTTTATTGTATGCATACATTGCATACATAAGTATACAATAAAATTCGATTTCAACAACAAGCATTAAAATAATCTCAATCTAAGCAAAGCTTGTGCTATGGTTACCGTATAAGAGGCTAGGAGTTACATTCCGAAAAGGCCATTTACAAAATTTACCGCTTACGGGAATCGAAGCCAAAACCACTCGATGCAGTGAGCGGGCACTAACCAATTGACCAAACCGTTGTCACTTGACTGGGGCTTTCACCCACTTAATGCCGATTTTCCTCATATTTCAATACATCCTTATTTCCTTTCTTGAAAATCTTTTTGGGAACATCTCTTTCACGATTTTAGAATTGTCTATTCCTCTTTCCCGTGTTACATAAACTACATGAGGAACTATAAAACTAGGGCATCCATTATTGGGATTAAATGATTAGATACTGCTATATGTGCAACTTTTATAACTAGTCCTCCAGCATGAGCTTACCTGAACTTTTTTAATAATTCCAACCCCTCTTCATCCTACAGATGAGAACAGCAGTTCCCTAGACCTCCAGTCCTCTCGGGACTCCATCGACACGCTGCGCAACGTGACCATCAAAACTGAGCCCCTGAAGAGTGAGGGTTTCCAAAGCGTGGACGACCAGCGGGTCTTAGATCTGAAGTATAACACCCCATTGCAGTCACACCAGAGAAGCCTTAGCATGAATAGGGTAAGTGGGTACAAGAATTGCATTAAGCTGATAGTCCTTCTGTGCTTGTAGGCTAGATCCCAAATTTATAATCCATTTACAGTGGTATTGCAACAGTTTTGTACTGACAAACGTGACGATTGCAAATGACACCTTTGCGTTAGAAGTTACAATACCCCATTGATATTTCTATCAAAAATAATGTTCTCCCACAAGCTACTCTAATAAACAGTGTATGCAATAAAATTGCATCCTTGGTTGGAACCATACTCTTTTGGTTGTAGGCAAAAGTTTTCAATTGCACAATATGCCTTTCAGTGGTAGTTTTCTTGAGAGTCACATTTGTTTTAAGGCACAGCGTTCAAATTCGCCCCAACACACACTCGCAATCCCTTTTTTTCTAAATATGAACGAGCAACCGATTTTTCTGATATAAAGACTTCTCAATAGAAGCAGTATTCCGAACCTGGGTCGTGGATTAAGATCGTTCTATTTTGAATTTGACCAGATATCAGTACTGACGGAGAGCCCATCGCTGTCATTGGTGCGAAGACCAGTATCTCCTAGCAACAGTGCCAGGTCTCTAGTGCTGGAGCCGCCGCACGCAGCCCTCGGAGAGGTTCAGAACCTCACAATTAAGAAGGAGACGCAGTTACCTGGTAATTGGTCTAGGAGACAGTATGATATACCTTGTTAGTCCCGAAAAATACTTGGACCAACAATTTACTCATTGATACCGCGGCCGCTAAGTCTAATAGACAAGTGGTTACGTGTTCGACTCCCGTGAGTGATAAATTTCGGAACTGGCTTTTTTGGAATTTACCTTGGTTTGGGTGTAACCGGGATCACCCCCAGTCCATTGTATAGGACACATAGTACAAGCTTTGCTTAGTTTGTAATTATTAGATGAGTATGTGTTGTCTGGCGATATATATTTAACTGATTGTCTTATTGCGTCCTTCGACTACGTTAATTGACCTAAAACCTTCCTTAGTTTTTGTATGCTACGACATAGAGTCGTTTCCAACGAAGACGACAGAGTGAAAGGAAATAGTTGACTCAATTTCCATCTGAATCACATTAATTATCCATTTATAGTAAGAATTTGTCTTTGCTATCAATTACTTGACACTGGAAGAATACCAGTTAATGGCAGGTGCAGCCGTTCCTCATCTTATTCCATTAAAATTTTACCATTTCGTAAAGAAAGAAGAATATGCAGAATTAATTTCGATTCGTTTTCGGCAGAGTTGAAGTGTGAGTCAGTGGGCATGGAGAAGTTGATAGGTGCCCTTCACGGCTCCCCACTGCTGGGCAGGCTGCCGCGCGTGCAGTCCAGCGCCAGCACCGACTCCGCAGTTCACTCCATGTACACCCACAGGTATTTAAATACATACATCTATCTATGTACTATAATTCCTCTCCCTCCAAAGGTTGCCTGGTAAAGATCACTTTTAGTAAAGCCGCCCATTGTAACACTTTGGATTTTGAAATTGCTGGACCGATTTTAAATGGACTCACTGGCAGATAGCTGACGTTATAAAAATTAACTTAGGCTATAAAAAATACTTTTATTTTAGATAAATTATTCAGGTGGGTTATGGGCCAAGCAGTGGTAGCCGAGTGGTCGAACGCATGCTTTGCAAAGTGTGCAGGTTCAAACCCGGCTCGCACCTCTGGGTTTCACGTGCAAATCAAATTTTCATCCGAGATTATCACTTGCTATGAAACGATGAAGGAAAGCATCGTGAGGAAACCTGGACGTCTGAGGGAACTTGACTAGTTTTCGATTGACGTGTGAAGTTTGCCAACCCGCACTGGGCCAGCATGGTGGACTTTGGCCTGAATCCCCTCGCATTGAAGGGAGGCCCGTGCCCAGCAGTGGGACGTTGAAAGGGCTATAGTAGGTAGGTGGTAGGTATGGGCCAAATTCCGGAAAGATCATATCCGAAATCTGGCAGGATTCAAACCCCTAACCACCAGTTCCGTAAATAGCCTTTTCTGCGCCCTGTGCGAGCTTCTATAACTGCGCCCTAGTTTTTTTTAGAGATTATATTAAAAAAATATATTAGGGGCGCAGCGGGAACTTATCAGGAGCAAACTGAGTCCTGACATAGTCCTGCCTGGCCTGCCATTCTTGCGCCCCCCAGAGTCTACGCCCTATGCCTGGGCACCGGTGGCACCGCCCTATTTACGGCACTGCTAACCACCTGGTGCACTGATGTTGGTGGTTGAAGATATTATGTTTAATTACTATTATCGTGATTTCTTCTTGGTTATAGTGTATACAGCAGTCCGTCCGCAAGTCCTCGCGCCTCGAGACACTATACGCCATCCCTTTCTCGCAACAACAGCGACGCATCGCACTCTTCTTGTTACTCCTACAGTTCAGAGTTCTCGCCTACACATTCACCAGTACAGGTATGCCGCTATAGATACTAACCTCATTAGATTTTTTTTTTTAATTGACTACGCTGGTGGCCTTTACAGCTTTACCGGAGGAGTGGCGAGCGCAGAGTGCACTCCAACCACTCATTAGATAATATCAACTACCTCAAATAAATCAATATGGCCAGGCAACACACACTGATCCTATGCACCTAAACTTAACGAGCATCTGCTATGCTGCAGCTTACCTGCACCTTTAGAATGACCGTGTAAACATAAGTTGTCTCTTATCTGTCATATTTGTCCCGAAAATGACGTCACTTCGAGCTTTTTGTAATGAACATGCATGCCTAGCTATGTGACGTCATTCTAATTCCAATATGGCGGATCATCCATGATGGCGGAATAGTTATTTTTTCTGCACTACCACAGTATGGGTATCAAATAAAAGGGCTTGCCAAGGAGAACACGAAAACTAAGGACAATAAAAGCTTGTTTTTAAAAAGTTTTTTTTACTATTATTTTATAATTGTCTGTTATCAGAGCCGGCATCCGCACGTGATGTATCGCGAGGCGGCGGTCGCGGCGGCTTACGAGGCGAATGCTCACGACGAAGAGCCCGAACCCACAGACGACCGGCTGCACCACCACCAGGGCATCAGCAGACAGCAGCTCATCAACAGGTAACCTTCAAAAACCCCTCTCAAATCTATACAAATAAATAAAATTTAAGTGTCTGTTTTCGAATATCAAAATAACACCATTTCACTAAATGCATTATGAAAGTATACACGAACGATACCGTTACGAAAACTCAATTTTTGAAATGTTTGTCTATCTTTATGTCTGTCTATTTGTGTGTCTATCTGTATGTCTGTCTGTCTGTCTGTTCCGGGTAAACTCCCGAACGGCTGGAACGGTTTTTATAGGGAATTTAACTGACAGATAGCATATGTGCTTGTCACATATGCTATCTGTTAGTTAGTAGGTAGTAGTAACTTACTTCAATTCTGGGAAAATAATTTGGGTTCCTAAATTCCGCGCATACGAAGTCGCGGGCTCTGGTAGATATAAATAAATAGTTTTTACTGAAATAGTAAAAGTAACAAAATAAAAATTGAATGAAGCTAAAACTGAAAACCTTAATTATTATAATATAATGACATAAATGGTGAATGACATAAATTAAAAGAAATCCCTTTAGGCAAAGTTCCGAAGATACTGGCAGCGTTCCCTCTTTGAATAACTAGACTAATTCTTTGTCCAAGGTAGCTGCCAGCTCTTCGGTCTCGTGTGATGTCGACTAACCTTTTTGCTATTTCCTTAAAAAGCCTTATAGCGCTAGGACCCCACGGACCAAGGGTCTCGACACCGAATGGGACAAAATCATATTCGGAGCCATATATATAAATTGTAATTTGACATTATTTTCTGACAGTCCATGTCCGATATGCGGCGACAAAATCAGTGGGTTCCACTACGGGATCTTCTCGTGCGAGTCTTGCAAGGGTTTCTTCAAGCGGACAGTGCAGAATCGGAAGAACTACATGTGTCTGAGGGGGGGCAACTGTCCCGTGACCGTGGCTACGAGGAAGAAGTGTCCTGCGTGCCGGTTCGACAAGTGCTTGGGGTGCGGGATGAAGCTGGAAGGTAAGGATGCCAGCATAACAAAAAAAAATTTCCACCATTCTATAAATAAATACATCATCACCCCTGTATTCCCCGAAGGGCAGAGGTGCACTGTAGTGCGACCATACTTCGCCGATGTACTTTGATCCCAATGTAATAGGGGGCGACCCTATTGCCATTATACCGGGCACATTCCTCCTCAATACGAGGGAGATTTGGGCCATAGTCCACCACGCTGGCCCAGTGCGGGTTGGTGAACTTCACAAGCCTTTCTATAGACGTGCAGGTTTCCTCACGGTGTTTTCCTTCACCGTTTAGCAAATGGTAATCATTGTTGAAAATGACATTCGCACATGAAAATTATCTCAGAGGTGCAGGCCTGGGAGTTGAACTTGCACCCCTTACGTTCAAGGCGGGCGTTCTTGCCCGCGAGGCTACCACTGCTTCTACCATTCTACTATTCTACTGTAATGTTATACGAATGATTTAGAATGGGTATAACAAGCCTGTAACCCTTAGTAGCCCATGACACTAAACTAGGACCCCAATTTTCGTTTGTTCGACAACATCTCTATTTGAGATATGTCGACAAAAATACGACCAATCTGGGCCCCAAGTCTGCTAGCCCTATCGTCGTGGCGTTGCTATGACTCCGTTTTTAAGGCATAGAAGTTACATCTTGTATCAATGGTATCTAGAATATGACTAGTCAAATGGCATCAAGGTGACAATATCTCATGTCTACACTAGTCATATTCTAGGTACCATTGAAAAAAGATGTTGTTTTCATGCCATTGTAGCGACATCTACCTCGCCGCATACGAACTAATCATGCATCGCGATAATTAAGTGATCCGAGCAATTGCACATATATACAAGAACCCGACAACAACCGTCGGGCAGTAGCCCACCAGACACAACATCCATCTGGTCGGAGGATCCTCCCTTTTCCGCCAAACCATATAAAATGCATTCATAGCAACTCCACGACGATAGTGTTAGTAGACTTGGTGCCCAGACGTTTTGTTTCGACATAATCTCGATTAGTGTGGAATGTCGATCTCACGAGAATCGCCCCGCAGGTGGTTGCGGGTTCGTTTCCCGCCAGTGGCAAATTTCGGGAATGGCTTTTTCGGAATATGCCCAGTGGGGCAATTCTCGCATATCAACATTATCTCTAATTTGACATATGTCTAAACAAGACGACTAAAGAGGCCATTAAAAAAATCGTTTTGTATCGACATGTGTCGAATTAGAGATTATGTCCTGTGGTGTTAGCACTCATGTCAAGACAAGACCTCTGACACGGATTGGCTCAGTTGCTCTCTCTTATTTCATATGAGAGAAAGAGATACAATTAACATATTCTGTGACATAAGTCTAGTCTTGACGCTCATGCTACAACTACTGGTCTGGGGGTACCTAACTGTCCTTTGTACGGTACCCATAGTACAAGTTTTGCTTACTTTGATGTGTGTTGTATGGCGATATTGATTTATTTATATAATTTCCAGCTATAAGAGAAGACAGAACGCGAGGGGGAAGATCGACATACCAATGCTCGTACACATTATCAGGCGCAGCGTCTACCGGATCACTGCTGTCTACGCACGCGCCGACCACGCTGCGGCACGCCTCCAGTCTCACTTGCGTTAGTTAATACATCATCACGCTTGCATTCGCCGAAGGGGTAGGCAGAGGTGCACTGCAGTGCGCCCACACTTCGCCAATGTATTTTGGTCCCAATGTAATAGGGGGCGAGCCTATTGCCATTATACCGGGCACATTCCCCCTCAATACGAGGGAGATTTGGGACATAGCCAGTCCGGGTTGGTGAACTTCACACGACTTTCTATAGATATGCAGGTTACCTCACGATATTTTCCTTCACCGTTCAGCAAGTGGTAATCATTGTTGAAAATGACATTCGCACACAAAAACTATCTCAGAGGTGCGGGCCCGGGATTAGAACTTGCACCCCTTACGTTCAAGGTGGGTGTTCTTGCCCACGAGGCTATCACTGCTTCCCTACGAGTCTACTTAAATTCAAGTTACTTGCTTTTATGTTGGATGTAAATGAAGTATTTTTTACAGGTAAATGGTCCAGGCTCGTACAGCAGTCGAGGCGAGTCTAGTAATAGTCAAGCGACGCCAGATATACCGCCGTTATTACAGGTACATAAGGTTTATTATCGCTTGCTATTTTTGATTACGACGTGACGCTTGAGACTTGGAAACCCAGAGATACCCGGGATGGGATCCACAGGCTGTATTAGAAGACCGAATTAATACTTTAAACGTTTGCCTAAGTATTGGGTATACAAATTTTATAAAATTTGAAGGAATTAAAATTCGGACTTCGGATATTACTGTATTAGTACTAAAAAGTTACCACTATTAAATGGAAATTACTTCACAGGAAATAATGGATGTGGAACATCTGTGGCAGTACAACGAGTCGGAACTCAGTAGACTTGGCAAGTCCACTGGTAGTCCATCCGCAAATCCGCTGTTAGCCGCCAGCGGGATTACGGCGCATAACTCGAGCCCAGACTTCTTAGCAGATCTGTGCAACATCGCCGACCACAGACTATACAAGATTGTCAAATGGTGTAAAAGTTTGCCGCTCTTTAAGAATATCTCGGTAAGTAAATAATAATTATATCAACACGCCTGTATTCCTCGAAGGGGTAGGCAGAGGTGCACTGCAGTGCATTGACAACTTGCGGCCCGCGACTTCGCCCGCTTTGACTTAAGAGATATTACCCGGAAAAGGGGGTATTAAATTTTTCCCGCGGAACCCTAATAATTTTCCTAAAATAAAACTATTCATCCCCTCGCATCACCCATCACTATCCCCCTCGCATTGAGGGGAGGTTAAAAGGGCTGTAGTAGCGTGCCCAGCAGTGGGACGTTAAAAGGGCTGTAGTAGTAAAACTATTCAAGGAAAAAAGTAGCCTAAGTTACTCCTTGGAACATTAGCTATCTGCCTGTGAAAGTCCCGTCAAAATCGGTTCAGCCGTTTGTAATTTTCCCCTAAAGAAATAATGTTAACCTGGTTTTAGACCACTAAAATAATGCATTAGGTACATTGGGTCCATTCATCGCTAATAATAGATGAATGTATTATTTGTTGTACAGATCGACGACCAGATCTGCCTGCTGATAAACAGCTGGTGCGAGCTGCTCGTGCTGTCGTGCTGCTACCGCGGGGTGAGCACGCCGGGCGAGGTGCGCGTGGGCGGCGGCCGCGGCATCACGCTGCAGCACAGCGCCAAGTACGTACCACCACACTAACACAGCACACTGCTAAGTAAAAAATAAATAAATAATAATAATAGCCTTTATTGCTGATTTCCTTTTAACAATATTCTATATTATATCGGCATCCGGTTAGTCTTTAACAGCTTGTCTTTCGACAAAGGCCTCCTCCATAGATTTCCACTCTGTTCTATCCTTTGCGATACGGATCCATTTGAGACCAGCTACTTGTTTGAGTTCGTCCTCCCAGCGCTTCACTTGTCTGCCTCTACTTCTTTTACTGTCTCTTGGATACTGTACGCTCGTGTCCCGTGGTGTAGCCGCCTTGCCGATGGTAGTGGTATAGGAAAAAACTATTTCTTCGCAAAATGTGTATTATAAAGTTTAACAAGTTGTACAAAATGTGTGCCGTCGTTGATGGCAAGCAAGTCGCAAGAGAGTATCATAGAGTATAGATGATGACAATGACATTTGCTGTTGTCTATGACAGCGTAGCTTGTGTCTATGGTAGTGTAGCCTGTGTCTATGGTAGGCTGCCATCCATAGATGGTGTGCCGTAGTGGCGCCATCCGGTGACAAGTGGCTAACTTAGGCCCTTCTTGATCACTAGATGGCGCCGTAACAGATACCATTCTGTAATTATTTTAGTCCATTTATCCCTGGACTAAAAAAAAAGCACACTACTAAAATAATATAAATAAATCATCATCGCCATCATCATCATCGTTGTCGTCATCATCATCGTCGTCGTCGTCGTCATCATCATCACAGCCACCATCATTATCAATGATACAAAATTCAAACCCTACCACCCCTAATACAAAATTCGAATATTCCAATCGAATAATACTGAATGCGACACTCGTTGCAAGGCTCCTTTACGCCTCACTGAATAGCGTCACGACGCTTACTGTGAGGTGTCACGACGCTTGAGGTTTGACACCACCCTAGAACCGCCGCTGACTAAATAATGTTGTGTACCTACAGGTTGGGTTTGACGCCGTGTATAGAGCGTATGCTGAGTTTCACCGACCACCTGAGGAGGCTGCGAGTCGACCGTTACGAATACGTTGCGCTCAAAGTCATCGTATTACTGACATCAGGTAACTAATTTAATAAAATTGCGATGTTTTGGTTGTCGCGCCATCTATTAGTGAATGCTGGAACGTGTGCTCTGTAGCGAGATATAGGCATCTCCATACATTATAGTCTCCCGCACAAACAAACGTTTTTTCGTTTTATACAAAATGAATGAAATGATGAAATTTAATGGGATAACATGAAGAATTGCCGCACCTATGATTAACGGGTATTTCTGCCAATGTCGAGTAATTAATAGCTAGGACAAATTAGATAAGCACACATTGCTAAAATTTTTATAAAGATGGTTTATCTGACTCCGCCATCTTTGTTTTCCCATATATTTGCCGTATACTACAAGTACATGAGATAACAAAAATGGCGGAAAAATCGCCGCAAAGCTATACGAAGAGTGGAGTCGTTATAAGTCTATAACGACTCCACTAGGTATGGTTCTAGGTATGGTTCTAGGTAGTCACCTAGAACCATAGAAACCATAGAGTACCTAGAGTACCCACTCTAGGTACTCTATGGTTTATACTAACCGTCTTTCCCAGATGCCCCCGACCTTCGGGAAGTGGAAAAAGTGCGTGCTTCACAAGAGAAGGCGTTGGCTGCTTTACAAGCGTATATATCCACGCATTCCCCGAACACGCCAGCCAAGTTTGGGGAGCTGTTGTTGCGTATACCCGAACTGCAGCGGACATGCCAGGTGAGAATCGACCTTATTACTACAGTTATGAAGTCTAAAATTAATTATATATTTAATTAGGTTATCGAGATGCGACTTTGTTTTTTCATTGCTATGCGAGCACTTGGCCGTTGGAATAGAAATCTTAATGTATACATTTCAAAGTGCAATATTAAGTAACTAAAGCAATGGTTAGCTATTTGAAAGAACAGTATAGATTTGATTATTCGTTTGGATTACCTGAGATGTAGTGTCCGTGCCAGACGAGAATCAATCTAAACCGGGAACTGTTAAGATATCAAATTGCCCTATCTACATGACTAAAGAAAATGTTTGCTGTTCAAGATATGATTCTATTGTATACAGTTTAAGATGTAGAGTTGATAAAACACTTTACTTGTTCACAAGTGTTCTACGTCAGATCTACAACAAAATATCAAAGGAAATTCGACTTTGTAATGAGCTGTTATAAGGTCCATAAACATTTATGAATATTTTGTTTGCAGTTTTTCATGCAAGTCGGCAAAGAAATGCTCAACCCAGCGAATAAAAGCAAAGATGGCGACGGGCCAAGTTTCAACCTGCTAATGGAGCTGCTGAGAGGCGACCATTGACCTTGACAACGCACATAACCTTAACCTCGCCAAGGTCACGATATCAAGTCATAAATTGCTCAAGAAGTAATTAAGTGAAATCAACAATGAAATACGTAAGGTTTTCCTATGTTCATTCAGTCATTTGATTAAAAGTAAAAAACAAAATGGCGGCCGCCATGTACAATAAGGATTATATCGACACCTCCATGCAATAACATTAAATTTTTCTTACTTTTTGATGAGTAGAACAATTGTATCATCTCCAAGTTGATCCCTACAATATTCTTATGTGTTGTTATCCGTTGTTTCTAGGTATCTTATTGTATTTAATTAAAAAAAAAAACATTAGTTTGTTATAGTTATAAGGGTGACAATGTTTTTGCAGGATGTTCTTTCTTTTTTCGCGAGTTACGATGCTTTTGTTACTTCCATAACTCGAAACGAAAAGGCGTCAGACATCATCAACTCGTCGCCGCCGTCCGCGGCACGTGTTGATTGTTCCTCCCGACACGATCACCGCCCTCCTCGACCCGGGCGTTGAGAGGGCCACCAACACACCTACACCAGCATCAAACAGACACCGATCTCGCCGGCGAGGTCGAGGAACCCCCTCTTCCGCTTGTAGGTGCATCTTTGCACCTAGGAGCGCAGTCACTACCTCTCCCCTCACCTTAACTGCCCAAGCCGAGGTCATGCCCTCTGTGGCGCCCTTGAGCTAGTTGCCACTCCTTTCCGCCCTTAAGGCCTTGGTTGGAGTGCACTCTGCGCTCGCCACTCCTCCGGTAAAGCTGTAAAGGCCACCTCACGGCCAACAGTGTAAGTCCATCAAAAAAAAAAAAAAACGAAAAGGCGTAGAGTTACGGTGAGTATACAGAAAAGAAATACATAGATGTACAGCATTGTATGTCAATTTGTCAAAAAAAAGTTACAATGATATTGCATGGGGGGGGGTCTATATTATCCTTATTACAATTAACCTACAACTACTATAAAAAAACTCTCGTTATTTTCATTTTAAATAGTAGAAATTTGAGTCCATTAACATACTGTTTGCTATTTACCGGTATAAAAAATTTGCTACAAATCCATTGTTAATGAATGGAGTTAAATCTTTAAGTTCATTTTCGTTGCGACAAAGTAAATAACTCCTTATTTGTTCTCCCATAAATATCATTATTTGCTTTGGCCTTAAAATAAAAGACTGTATTTGTTATTAAAAAAACAAATTGATATTAATATTTTGTTCTAATGTGCCGAATATCAAGTGAATGAAAAACATAACACGTCGGTCAACGAACGAGTAAACATCTCATGTCATGCTAATTAAATAAATACTACCTGCTACATAATAAGTGCCAATATAGCTCATAAATAATGCATTTATTTTTATACAAACCGTTTTTTGCTCTCATATTATTATCTAATACGCAATAATGAAATCCCTTTTATGTAATTTGTGTACAGATTATATTTTTGCCCGTTTTATAAATATCAAAATGACATGACATTACGTAATTTATACTACCGCGAAATGCTTTTTTGTAACTAACTCAATATTTATATTGTGATATTCCTGTTGAATATAAGGCCGAGGGAACAATTAATGATTAGATATCGATAAAAGAATAAATTAAACATGCAATAAAAAACCGGCCAAGCGCGAGTCGGACTCGCGCAAGGAGGGTTCCGTACCATTATCTATAAAAACGGCAAAAAAATCACGTCTGTTGCATGGGAGCCCCCTTAAATATTCATTGTATTTTGTTTTTTAGTATTTGCTGTCATAGCGGCAACAGAAATACATCATCTGTGAAAATTTCAACTCTCTAGCTATCACGGTTCATGAGATACAGCCTGGTGACAGACGGACGGACGGACAGCGAAGTCTCAGTAATAGGATTCCCGTTTTACCCTTTGGGTACCGAACCCTAAAAAATACTTACCTACTTACCTTATAAAAACCTAAAAAAATACTTTCTTAGGATTTAAAGAAGATAACATAATAGTAGGTATTTAAAATGCGAGCAATAATTAAAATTTTCAGTACCAACTCTTGCCTATGCATTTTTAAACAGAACTATGGCCCTAGTACAATCTTTTAACTTATCATTATCGAGAAAGTGTGCGTCACTCATTCATAATTAAGCGAAACAGGACGCCAACGTTACGTTAATAGGTGGTGTACTGAATAAAGTAACTAAATAAATGAAAATCAACGATTTTGAACACAAGTTGAACTGTGGTATTTTGGCGTAGATAATATTTCCTTTGGAATATTGATTTTGATACTATATTATACATTATTATAGTCCCGTAAGATACGGGCGTTTATAATCATTGCCATTTTGATTAAGTTGCTTAATGATAGTGTGTAATAAATTTGTTAATATGTGCAGCTTATAGTACCTATAGTATTAGGTTCTTTGATGTTTCTGAGGGTTAAACTTTCATGAGACAATTTCGGTAGAAATACTTACTGTTTTTGTAAAAAAACTCATTTGAAATTCGAACATTCATTTCAAAATATCGTTCTTTCGTTCATTCCATTTATAATTTTATATCTATGAAAATGCGTATTTTCTTCTTTGTTCATTCATTTGTTTTTACCATTGAAGTTTTTTGTTTTTCTTTTGTTACGTTTCGGTGCAATACTTAGCATAAAGTATTTAATATGTTTTTAATTTACAAATTATAGTGTTTTTTTTTTTTTTAAATTGTGACTATGTCTTTATGCTACGTGTTTGCACACATTATTTTCACAAAGTTGTTTTAACAGCTTTGTATAACCAGTCATTCACTGCCGTAATGCGAAGTAAGATTGCATTGACAATCAAAGACATTGCTATGAGCAAATCTGTCTCTTATATGCAATACTTATAATTTTATGAAGGGAATATTCTCATTTAAGTAAATTTAAGATTTAGTATTAATTAGCGGTAAGTAATCATGTTTTGAAAATAAGCTTATTGCCTTAATATTTTGTCAATGAAAATGTTGAAAATTAATTAAATTAAGGCCGATTATTCTGGTAAATACGCACATTGTAATATTGTTTAAAAAATATTAGTTGTGATGTTAAAATACTCTTCATATGACCGAAAATATAAATCTGTAATAATGATTTCTTTAATAAGTAAGTACTTATGAATGTTAATATATATATGTTATAAAGATAGTGTCCTCAAATTTCATGGAAATTTATAAATAGTTCACAGTGGCAGAAAAATGCCGTTGTAAATGATTTGTAGAGGGTAAGAATTTCCATGTATTACGTACGGGGTCACTATAGTCATAATAGATATATCTGTGTCATAAATACAGCCAAACACCGTTTAAATATAATACAAAACATTGCTATTCATAAAAGACATAACAACAGAATAAATAATATAATAAATACATAGTATGTAAGTATTGTATATCAAACGGGCACAAGTACTTCAGTTTTTAGTTATAATATCAAGAGCTCATTTTAATGTAGTACCTACCTATAATATCGACACTTGAAAGGCAATTCTGACTAAGCGACAAGAAATATATACAGGGTGTATCAGAAGTCCGAAATAATATTTTAGGTACATATACGTTAGCTCATACGTGGATGCTTGGTGATGACAGTTTATAACAAACTATCATAGATTGTGAGTTATAGACCTTTGAATAATTGTCACAGGTATCGTGTTCTGGCCTTTGGATACATCCATAACCCTATTCAGCAGTGTAAACTACACTTATGAGGGGCGACTACCAATATTCACAAAACAGAACATGCAAATTTTACATAGGACTCGAGATATTACGAGTTATAGAATTTGACGACGAAAAATGAGTTGGAAAAACATGGTCGAATTTCAATAAAAATATTATACCATTCAGTTGTATATCTGATACTGATGCAAACGTCAAAGTATTATTTGGGACTTCTCTGAAACATCCTATATATACCAAAAAACGCAGAAAAATCTGGCCGTTCGAATGATGTAAATCATTTTACGATTTATTGTTGCTTATAAAGGAATGCCTTTCAAGCATCGACGTGTAATAAAATAAAGCCCGCACACTGGAGCGTCGAAGTTCACGAGTCAAAATTTTAGCCAATATAAAAACGGACTTTATGTCGACAGACATAAAGTTTGAATTTCTGTGGTAAAAGCCACGGCCTTCATTTCGCTTGCGAATCATGTCGTTGAAGAATGAACGTTATCTATGTGTTATTATAGTTCATTCGGTATTGGCACAGATTTGACGCGCCGCTTTTGTCGCCCCAGTGTGCTGCTTAATGTTTTTAAAACGAATGTGCCACACGGATGTAACAATAATGTAAAATATTATTGCATATTGAGATTGTTTAATGTGTATTAGTTTTGGATAGAGACCATATTAGTAATGCAACTTGCCACTATAACGCCCTGCGCATACTGAGGCGATGAAACTCATGTTTTCAAGTACTAAAACGAACTTAATCAGTATACATTAATATTGAAATTTCTGTTCTAAAACTATAGAGTAATCAGAGAAGCCATATCGACTCCGCCCTGCGGCAACTTTTTGTCGTTTATCTGACATCCGCCATTGTAGATGCCGGATCAAGTAAGTACCTAAGGTGTCAAACAATATAAACAAGCTTAAACAAGCTGCGTATTGGTAGTATTCATGATATTTTTTGGTCATCCGCCATCTTTATCACTGTCATTATCCATTTTTATTTATAATGTGTATTTATTGAATTTGTCCTTGCTATTAATTACTTGACATTGGCGAAATACTCGCGCTAGTCGCAGGTGATGCCATTCCTCATCTTATTCCATTAAATATCATCATTTCGCTCATTTCGTTAAAAAAAAAAAAAAAAAAGGTGCGTATTTATTAAAGTACGTTACGTATACCTTTTATAGCGTTTTAATACCATTTTTTAGCAGTCTCGTGGGCAAGAACGCCCGCCTTGAACGTAAGGGGTGCAAGTTCAAACCCCAGGCCCGCACTCTAAGATAATTTTCATGTGCGAATGTCATTTTCAACATCAAAACAAAACATCGTGGGGAAACCTGCACGTTATAGAAAGGCGTGTGAAGTTCACCAACCCGCGCTGGGCCAGCGTGGTGGACTATGGCCCAAATCTCCCTCGTATTGAGGAGGAATGTGCCCGGTATAATGGCAATAGGCTCGCCCCCTATTACATTGGGACCAAAATATATCGGCGAAGTGTAGGCGCACTGCAATGCACCTCTGCCTACCCCTTCGGGAATACAGGCGTAATGATGATGTATTTTTACTGTAAAACTGATGAATATGCAACTTGTTTATATTGTGTGACTTACTTGATCCGGCAACTACAATGGCGGATAAATTCATAGATAAACGTCAAAATATTTGCCGGATTGCGTAGTCGATAGAATCCTTTTACTGTATGGTTAAAAATCATGTGTCAAAGTCGCACTGTCAATCTCATTTCGTTGAAGAATGAACTTTTTCCAGGAGTTAATAAAGTTGGTTTTAGTATTGGCAATTATGAGTTTTTGACGCCCCGGTGCGATTGTAAACCTACACCGAGTTCACAGTTATTTTACCCCAGACTTTGACCTACTTTTCTGTCTATTTGTTTAACGGTTATACTACTACTACTACAGCCCTTTTAACGTCCCACTGCTGGGCACGGGCCTCCCCTCTGTGCGAGGGGGATTCAGGTCATAGTCCACCACGCTGGCCCAGTGCGGGTTGGCAGTTTTGCTTTTTTTTTTATATAGAAAGGATCATTTAAGCAAAAGGCGAATTATAAATGACCATCAGAGGTAAAATAACTGTGAACGTACTGTAACTGAGGTCGTACCACGTCTTACAACAATATTGTTTTAACATTACTTCGAAGTGTAAAAACTGCCTTCAAAGCAATACTATAACCATATTTCTGTAGAGATTGTGGTATTAGAGACTTTATTTATTTTTTTGTAAAAGTATTATCGACCTTCTAGATACGATCAATACTATCCGGCGGCTAAAAGAGATGAGAGTTCTGTCCTCGTCTATAGAGGAAACAGACTTAAAATTCCATTATCAGTTGGAAAGGGCGCGTTATAAGGTCTCTTCGAGTAAAAAAACAAAATGTCTGCCAGCTACTTGGCATCTATTTGTGTAGAATCTTTACTGAACTGATAATTTAAGATATTAGCTCGTTAGATAACTACTAAGTATATTTTTATAATCAGTAAATTGGTCGGTGTAAGCTTGAGATGTCCGAATAATTTTTATATTAAAAATTACAAGGAGAGTAAGAATGGTATGACGTCCATATTTTTTAACTATTATTATTTTACAGGGATGTGAAAAAACAATCGATTCTCTAAATATTAATAATTGATTTTTAATAAATCTTTTACGTTACTTACTCTCTTGTTTTGAAGTAAATCATATTCCATTGTTGGATTATGTTAGCTAAACTAATTTTTTTTTATAGAATTTTGCAAACAGCGCCATCTGTTCGTTAAATGAAAAGCCGCGTGGTCACTAAACGGAAAAAACGGAATGTCACTTGTCAGTCGAAAATGGCGCCATGTACAAAAAAACTACTTTTCATAGTTTTGCATAGTTTAAAAAAAACGATATTTTTTTAGTTAATCTATTTTTTACAAATCGATTTATTTTAAACAGAGAAAAATCGATTATTTAGTAATCGATTTTTTCCCTTCCAAGTCACATCCCTATTATTTTATACGTGAACCCCCCCGTTGTTTATAGAAAGTTACAATGCATTCATAGCGGCATTACAAGCCTTTTTTTTAACGAAAACTGCCATTGTAAACGGTTTGTGGATGGATTGTCATTTCTATAAATTTTGGGGAAGTATTATAGTGATATTGTATTCTTTATTTTGTAGAATTATAAAGATTTTTTATATATAATGCAAGGAATAAATTCCATTTTGATTTATACATACGATTTTTATTACTTTATCCTAAGCAGTAAACATGGTGTCGATTCTATTGAAGACAGAACACTTAGGTATTTTAAAATCAAAGTATATGATAGTACCTACTAAAATATTGCCTACTACTACAGCCCTTTTAACGTCCCACTGCTGAGCACGGGCCTCCCCTCAATGCGAGGGGGATTCAGGCCATCGTCCACCACGCTGGCCCAGTGCGGGTTGGCAGACTTCACACATCTATCGAGAACTAGTCAAGTTCCCTCAGACGTGCAGGTTTCCTCACGATGTTTTCCTTCACCGTTTTATAGCAAGTGGTAAACTCGGATGTAAATGAGATTCGCACATGAAACCCAGAGGTGCAAGCCGGGGTTTGAACCTGCACACTTTGATTTGCAAGGCGTGCGTTCGACCACTCGGCTACCACTGCTTCTGCACTAAAATATTGCCGCCTTGCTAATGCATTACGCCTGTAAAAAGGACGTTAAGATTAATTTAGAAATTACGTTAATTATTTTAGAAAAGCTAAAGCGTTCGTACCAAAATACTATTATTTGGCGCCAACATACTAAAATAAGATAATTTATTTTCCATAATTCTTACTCATTTCTCTTTCGGGTACTTGTTTTAGGGTTTAGGGACATTTAGTTCGATTATCGAATTCCAAAATTTCATTCGTTCATGGAACGGCGCGTTCAGCATGCGAACATCCAAGACAATGTCCAAGTAGGGGTGATTCGTTCATAAGTGGTTCTCATTTCACTGGGAGAGAGCCGATGTTATTAGGAGTAGAGTTACTAACTGGTTTCACGGATGAATTTACATTTCTATAAATTTATAAGTAGGTATTGACACCTATCTCATTGAATAGGTACCCTAATAGATATCTTTGCAGTTTATCGAAGCATACGCCAAAATTAATTAAGTAATTTGCATTGATTACATATATCTTAATCCGATTGCTATAAAAAACTCAAAGTCATTATCAAGTAATAATAAATGGATCCTGATAAACATAGCATAATAAATCATGTGTAATTGGTGTATCCGTTTGTTTATTTATTTACAAATACACTAAACATATCAGTGGTGGATTCATAGATTTGCCGCCATTAGGATATTTATATATTGCCGCGACTTTACAGAAGTCATTCGCCATCTTTTAAATTGCATATTATTATTGTTATTAAAGTGTTTCACCTGATGGTAAGTGATCAACGCCGCCCATGGACACCTGCAACACCAGGGGCATCGCAAGTGCGTCTGTTTTATTGGGGTTGAATTGCACCAAGTTTAGTTTGCCCCAGTTCGAGACTAGATGTAAAGAAGTCTCGACTTCAGACACAAGTTTGTTCCGACACTCATCGACGTTTGCCCGAGAAATATTAGCACGACCGGTGTAAAGAGCACCTCCTGTACTGTCATCTGCATAACAACGGAAGTTGCTGATATTATGCAACATATCGTTGATATGCAGCAGGAACAGGGTAGGGGATAGAACACAGCCTTGCGGTACGCCAGCAATTACGGACTTGCGATCCGAGCATGATCCGTCAACTACGACCACAATGCTCCGATCCGTAAGAAAGCTGGCGACCCATTTGCAAAATTTCTCAGGCAGCCCGTAGGAGGAAAGCTTCGAAAGAAGCGCTTTATGCCACACCCGATCGAAGGCTTTCGCTATATCCAGGCTGACCGCTAAGGCCTCACCTTTGCTCTCGACTGCCTCAGCCCAACGGTGACTCAGGTAGGCAAGAAGATCACCCGCCGATCGACCCTGTGGGAAACCGTATTGTCGGTCATTGTTCAGCTGGTAGTCCTCTAAGTACCGAAGGAGCTGGCGGTTTATAATGGACTCCATTATTACAATTCCATACCCCGTTGACATTTTTTGTGAATGAAATTTGAATCTTATGATTTGTGCACTACCGACCTAATTACACCATGTATTTCCCGTAATTAGTATGATTTATGAACTAGAACATCGATGTGTCAGTTCCTAGTTTACAGATTCCAGACATCCTAGATTAGTTTTACAACTCAGCCATAGTACATCGCCAGGGAATAGTAATATTATACCTCTCATATCTATGGCAAAGGCACGACGAAGGAGGCGTCATTCTTAAGCCTTTATCACAAACAAAAAATCTAATATCTACCTCAAAACGTACAATGAAAATTAATTTGATAGCTGATTAATCATATTTTATCTCCTAAGATATGGATAATTATTAGTATATAAATTAAACTACGTGATGGCGCCTTTTCTATCCGTTATTGAAATGTGGCGGTTTGCGGTTGTGCTCGGTCTTGTGGGGCTGGCTGCGGCTACCCCAGCCGTGGTGAGGAGTAGGGAGGAGATAGAGGCGTTCAGACACTTCTTGGAGAGCACTAAAACTGGTAAGTAAAGTGTTATTCAGGGTAATAACCTTATTAAATTACAAACAGATTTCAATCACCTTCTGCCAAAATGTATTGAATCGGTTAAGCTATTTGGTTTCTAATGAGAATTGAAAGCAATAAGATTAGCATAATCGCGTAGAAGTTCCTAATGTCCTCAGTTTAAGCCACGAGGTTCACAGGCGTGGTAAAATTAGCGCGACCAATTTATTAAAACGAACTGTATTAACTGATAGGAAAAGCTCATTCTTCAACAAAATATCATAGACGATGAGAGCGAATTTTAACGCAGGGTCGCGTGGTTTATACTACAGAAATTTAATCTCTATGGATATATACACAGTTCCTTTTGGTATTGGAATACAGTTCGACACACGCGTTTTGATGCTCATTTGGGCCCAGAGCTTTATAATAAACATACATCTTACATAACTATGACAAAAAAAAACCGGCCAAGAGCGAGTCGGACTAGCGCACGAAGGGTTCCGTACCATTATCTATAAAAACGGCAAAAAAATCACGTTTGTTGTATGGGAGCCCCCTTAAATATTTATTTTATTCTGTATTTTAGTATTTGTTTTTATAGCGGCAACAGAAATACATCATCTGTCACGGTTCATGAGATACAGCCTGGTGACCGACGAACGGACGGACAGCGAAGTCTCAGTAATAGGGTACCCGTTTTACCCTTTGGGTACGGAACCCTAAAAAACATATTTCTTTATTTTGTTCACGAATATCGACTGAAATGCAAAGGACATAAATAACAAAATATTTATGTCTTTATAATACCTTTAAACAAACCTTATGATTAAGAAAGGATATCATGATACAGGGTTAGGTTTTTATCAAATAGCCAATAATATAATACTTAATTAAAGAAAGTTTTCCTTAACTCAATATTGATGAACGTAAATATTCATAATATATTTGTTACCGTTCTACTTCAACAGATGACGAAGCAAGCTTCCTCCTCCGCTCCAAGTCGTCTCCGCTCGCCAATCCCGAGGAGAACAGCGGGAAGTACGAGGGAGACATAATCCTGGATGACTTTATCATCGAAAGTATGCTGAAGGAGTATGCGATGGGTCGCAACGCGTACACCTGGCCGAATACACACTGGCCCAGTGACACTGTTGTCTGGGAGTTCGGAGAGGGAGAGTTCGGTAAGAGATGAGAAGATTCGGATGCTGGGCTACCCTAAAAAGGAATCGGTTACCTTAAGACGATTCTTTGCACGCTGGTCCTGTTTAATTAAAACGCGCACACTTCGGTTGGAGTGGCCTGTATTTAGGTAAAAAAGTGACTTGATAGACATACAGACAGACAGATAACACAGGCGGACAACAAATTGATCCTATAAACAATTGTCAATTCGTTTTAAAAATACGGAATCCTAAAAAATAATTGGTATAATTGTATAATACAGTGATTAAATATTGAATAGTGAACAGTGCTACTTTAGAAACGATTTGTTTGAAAATACCATTCCGCAAAGGTAGGTATCTAAGTAGGTACCAAGTTTTGTAGAGAATGTAGAGAAAGTGTTAAGTATTATCATTTTATAAAACACAAAGTCATGTCGCATTTGAAAATACCTCACAAACGCATCTAGGTTGATGTATATTGATAAGTGATAACACATCTGATCGATCATAATTACTGATTATCATATCTCTGGGTTTTTCAAGTAGGTATATGAATTAAATAACAATAACACTGTGATAATTGTATTTTATACCTATTTACGCAGTTTACTAGACAATGGTCATTCATTTGTATATCGACGGGTGAAAGGATATTTGACCTAAGCGACACTTTTGGTCGTTATTTACTTAAATAGATAGGTACATATTTGGAATCAGCATTTTAAGCTCCACTGTAAAGTTAAAAAAAATGTCTCTTCCCGATCGGCCGACCGGTATACCTAAAGCTTAGTGACTCAAGCAATACGAGTAGGTATACGTCATTGAAATCATCAAATTTTTCACCGTCTTGTGAGCTGGGTTTCGTGCAAAGTTACCAGAATGGCGCTTGAGTCAATTCGCCTTTTAACCGTCGATTATAATTAAAATTCGCTGAGCTCGTGACTTTGTACGTGCAAAATTTGGGAATCCTAATTACATATTATAAATTTTCTTAATTATTTTTTCCGTAAGCACCTTCTACAGATTATTACACGCTGTATACCTATGTACTTTTTACATATATTTTTTTAATGCAACGTTTGTTTGTAAATAACCACTTATTCTTATACCTATCTGTAGGTCCCCTACAACAGGCCGCCATTTTGGACGGCATCAGAGACATTGAGGAGCAGACCTGCGTAAAGTTCCGCTACCGGGAACCGGAAGACACCGTCTACGTTAGAGTTACTGTAAGTACAAACAAGTTATGTTATTTTTTTTTAATTGCCCTTAGTTTTCGTATTCTCCTCAGGAAGCCCTTTCATTTGATACCCATATTGTGGTAGTGCAGAAAAAAATAACCATTCCGCCATCTTGGATGATCCGCCATATTGGAATTAGAATGACATAACATAGATAAGCATGCATTGTCATCCAAAATAAGCCTGTCATCTAAAATAATCCATTGTATACCAAATTTCAGCTCAATCGGTTAAAGATAACTGAATAATAATTATAGTCCCCAAGTACCCTAAAGCCTCCTGCACACTGACGCGTCAACGCTCGAGCGTAAATATTTTGCCTTACCTAAACAAACTGTATTGACTCATGGATAAAGTTAATTCTTCAAATAACACTGACAGCGCGAGCGAATTTCGACGCGTGAGGGCGTGGTTTGTACCACAGAAATTCAATCTATATGCATATTGACACAGTTCGTTTTTCTTTGGCAAATGTACGCTGGAGTATTGATGCTGCAGCGTGCGAGAGGCCTCATACGATGAGTATGTCTGGCGATATATCCTTACCAATCCTTACTAAAATTCTAAATGGGAAAGTAACTCTGTCTGTGTGTTACGAAATCACGCCTAAACTACTGAACCGATTTGAATGAAATTTGGTACAGAGATATTATAGAGCCTGAGAAAGGACATAGGCTTATTTTTAATTCGAAACAGGGTTGTAAGGGGTTGAAATAGGGGTTAAAAGTTTTTGTGTGATGTCGTTGCGCGTTGGTAAAAATTTCATGATTACTTTTGGTCGCGATAACCGACAACCACGCGGGTGAAGCCGCGCGCATCAGCTAGTATATTATAGTTTACTTATAACTTTGAGAGGTGGAACAATATAAAGAGGAAATAGTGGAATAATTATCTATCTAACTATACTTGCAGGGCGATGCCGGCGGCTGCTACGCTCACGTTGGCTACTGGGAGTCCCGTGGGATTCACACCCTGAACCTGGCTCGTAACTACCCAGGTCTGGGCTGCTTCCGCCACGCAACCATCGTCCACGAATGGAAGCACATCCTCGGTTTCCTCCACATGCAGTCCACCTACAACAGGGACGATTACGTCAAGATTGTTGAGGAGAATCTTATCCCTGGTAAGTATTTTTGCGCGCCATCGAACAAGGTATGGTATGGTAAGGTCGCGCGGCGATGTTTTACCAATACCAAAATGAAAAGTTTTAATAGTATTAACTAATAGAAAAGGTTTATTCTTCAACGAAATTACATTGACAGCGTGAGTGAAATTTGATGCTTTTAACGAAGAAATTCAAAGTATTCTCTTTTTCTGTCTTTACGAAATGCATGAAATGGTGATATTTAATGGAATAAGATGAGGAATGGCTCCACCTGCCTTTAGCGGGTATTTCAGCCAGTGTCAAGTAATTAATAGCAAGGGCAAATACAATAAATACACATTATAAATAAAAATGGATGATGACAGTGATAAAGATGGCGGATGAATCACCAATGTGTTTTGTTTTATGCAAAAACTCTGACGCGTGGCTTTTGACGCCCCAGTATGACGTTTTGACGTACCTTGACGTTTTTTTTAAAGATACTATGTGCTTAAGCTTCAAAATCCATCCAAACTCTAATTTCTGTTATAAAAGCCACGCAACCACTTGTCAGAATTCGCTCATTCGTTGAAAAATGTGCTTCTTTCATGAGTTAATACCCTTCGTTTTATTGGTGGGCGCAGGACTTACATCGACAGTTCGGGAGCATACTTAGATAAAAAATATTATACTACTTTTAACGTTCCACTGCTGGGTACGGGCCTCCCTTCAATGCGAGGGGGATTCGGGCCATAGTCCATCACAATGGCCCAGTGCGGGTTGGCAGACTTCACACATCTATCGAAAACTAGTCAAGTTCCCTCAGACGTGCAGGTTTCCTCACGCTGTTTTCCTTCACCGTTTCATAGCAAGTGATAATCTCGGATGAAAATGAGATTCGCACATAAATCCCAGAGGTGCGAGCCGGGGTGTGCACCTGCATACTTCGATTGCAAGGCGTGCGTTCGACCACTCGGCTACCACTGCTATCTACTATTATACGTTTCTATTAAACCCTTAATAATCGGATAGTCGACTTTACATTATGAATAGAGCGGGTATCTTAACATTTGTTATTTTATTCAGGGACTGAGCACAACTTCGCGATCTACACATCCGATATTATCGACAACTTGGGCGTCGAATATGACTACGTGAGCTGCATGCATTATGGACCTTACGCCTTCTCGAACAACGGAGATCCCACCATTGTTGCACTACAGGTATATACAATCCTTATTTACCTACCTCGCTTTTCATATTCAGAAACAATCTCGAAGAAACATTCAACAAAAAACATTTCAACCCCTAATCATAACACTATATCCTTAGTGGAAAAAGGTTACCATGGAGTTTCTTGACCATTCTTCTCCGTAGGAATTGCATTCCGAATGGGTGGTAGAGATACTATTATTACTATTTATTTATTTACTGACTATTCATAAGTGCGTGTATTAAAAATTCTGATTCTATACAATATTATAACAATACACTTGTTTACTTGAAATACCTTTGTAATAGGTTTATGGATGGATTAGAATTACTATAAAGTTAAGAGTTTGTCTTTTGCTCGAACATTATGGACACTTACTCACCGTATGATCCCAAACTAAGCAAAGCTTGTACTATGAGTACTAATGGACTGAAGGTCCAAGTTCCACCCAGACCAGGGCAAATTCCGACGAGGCCATATTAGAAATGTTGCTGTTGGCTGGAGTCAAACCCGCAAATATCCGCTGCAGTGAGCCGAGCCATCACCGTCTAGACCAAGCCATCATTGTCCAAATTATTTATGCTTTTAATAATACATCATCACGCCTGTATTCCCCGAAGGGGTAGGCAGAGGTGCATTGCAGTGCGCCCACACTTCGCCGATGTATTTAGGTCACAATATAATAGGGGGCGAGCCTATTGCCATTATACCGGGCACATTCCCCCTCAATACGAGGGAGATTTGGGCCATAGTCCACCACGCTGGCACAGTGAACTTCACATGCCTTTCTATAGACATGCAGGTTTCCTCACGATGTTTTCCTTCACCGTTCAGCAAGTGGTAATCATTGTTGAAAATGACATTCGCACATGAAAATTATCTCAGAGGTGCGGGCCCGGGATTTGAGCATGCACCCCTTACGTTCAAGGCGGGCGTTCTTGCCCGCGAGGCTACCACTGCTTACTTATGCTTATGCTTTTCGTAATCGTTATAATTCTTTGTGATAGGAGCACGAAGGAGTGATGGGCCAACGCGAATACATTACAAAGGAGGACTGGCTTCGTATCAACAGACACTACAAATGCCCCGGAGCATGGGACTAACTCTACTATCTATGATGGCTGCTCCTCAAGTCATGCTCGTGAAAGGGCGTGCGAGGACTGGTCCAACCATTTTCCATTTTCCTCTTAATAACTTATCATCTACTCTCCCATCTAGCGTTGAAGGCATCACACCAAAGCAATTATTTCTATAGCCACTTGTAATTGAGAATAATATTTATACTGTAAGTGGGAGTAGGCGCACCTTATACTAGCTTCCTAAGCGTAATGCCAAAATCTGTATCTAATATTAGACTGCATGAGTATAATTCTTCTCTGGTATTGAGACAAAGGTGCTTCCTGCTCTCATGGCGTTGCTACTCCTGAGAATGTATTACTTATAATCCTTACTATTTATCATCTTAAAAAGAGTAACCATTGAGTTTCTTACTTGGCTCTTCTCAGTGGAAGCGGCATTCCGAACCGGTGGTAGAATCTGACTATTTGTAAGTGCTTTTTGGCCTACACAAATAAAAAAAAATTGATTATGATTTTACATAGCGAAATAAAGATAAATAAATAATTTACATATAATTAAATTGTTATTCTATGTGACGCGCTAAAACTACCCGGGCGCTTGGGACATCTCTATTCTCTGCTCAACGGCTTAAAGATAAACTATTCGTATTTAATTACATTTCTATCCTATATGAAAATGTTTGGTAGAGCCTGAAGTTTTATTTTAATAACCTCCGCGGGTTTGCTCACATAGAGAACACAGTTGCAGCCTCTGATATTTAATGATTAGGTACTTAAGTTAAACTATATTTATTTTTTTAAAGTTACTAAAACTATTCGCAAAAACGTAACACGGGCTCCGACTCTACTTCAGTCACAGCAAAAAAGAAAATAAAATATTATTTACAAAACATACAAGTTTATTTTTTTCAAGTGCCCCCGAGGGGCTACGAGACGACCTACATGTTGTCGGGCAACACATGACGTGCGCGGACGCAGCTTTGATCTCGTCGAATCGTGCCCTGCATACACAGGCGCGTTGAAAAGCTCGCGACTTATTTTTTACCAAAAAAAGATCCGCCATCTTTATAACCCACGTGACCAACCATTTATACCTAATATGTATTTATCGAATTTGTCCAATTGCTATCAATTACCTACTTGTCAATTAAAGAATACCCGCTTCCCTAGTGCAGCTATTTCTCATCTATTATATTTCATCATGTCATGATTTTTAATAAATTTCAAAACGATTTCAAATGTATCGGTATTTCGTTAAATACTCGTTGGTATCGATATTATTCTATTTTAAATTGGCAACACTATCGTGACACGTCGTGTCAAAGGAGGGGCGCCGAAGGAGCGCCAGACAGTCAGTCGGATCGGCATTCGAGAAGGAGACTTTGAGGTGGAAGCATCACCATTTATTAAGTATACCTAACCTACTTGTATTATAATCTAAAAATAAGATATCCATGCCAATGGATGTTTAAGTAAAATAAGTGAATATCTGCAGTTTTTTAAAGTTCGTAAACATCATTTTATTAATTTTGTACAAGAAGATGATGAACGCAAAGCAATGTTTTAAATATTACTTTCAATTTTGGCAGTTAACTCAGTACAAAATCTGTTAAAAATTTACAGTTAATTGAAATAAAGCAGTGGTAGCCGAGTGGTCGAACGCACGCTTGGCAAATCAAAGTGTGCAGGTTCAAACCCCGGCTCGCACCTCTGTTATTCATGTGCGAATCTCATTTTCATCCGAGATTATCACTTGCTATGAAACGGTGAAGGAAAACATCGTGAGGACACCTGCACGTCTGAGCGAACTTGTCTAGTTCTCGATAGATGTGTGAAGTCTGCCAACCCGCACTAGGCCAGCTATGACTATGGCCTAAAATCCTCCTCACATTGAGGGGAGGCCCGTCCCCAGCAGTGGGACGTTAAAAGGCCTGTAGTAGTAGTAGTATTGAAATGAAAATACTTTAAGAGGTGGCGGTAAGGACCCTGATAGATAGAAGAAGCATATTTTTCAACAAATAGTCATCGATGTCACGAGTGAATTTCGACGCGTGTTCCCGTGACTACTACCACCGAAATTCAATCTTTATGAATATTTATACAGAGTACATTTTCAAATACTACTACAGCCCTTTTAACGTCCCACTGCTGGGCACGGGCCTCGCCTCGTTGCGAGGGGGATTCAGGCCATAGTCCACCACGCTGGCCCAGTGCAGTCTTCACACAGCTTTCGAGAACTAGTCAAGTTCCCTCAGACGTGCAGGTTTCCTCACGATGTTTGTCTTCACCGTTTCAGAGCGAGTGATAATCTCGGATAAAAATGAGATTCGCACATAAATCCCAGAGGTGCCGGGGTTTGAACCTGCACACTTTGATTGCAAGGAGTGCGTTCGACCACTCGGCTACCGCTGCTATTTTCAAATAAAGTCACGTAAATTCGCTTGACCCAGTGGCTGCAGAGCGTGATGCGCGAGCGCCGCGCCGCGCCCGCCGCACTAAATTCTGTCAGGACAAATTTCGTCTCTTTGAAATTGTCAAGATTTAAACGCAACGGGCGATGTTTTAATCAAATTTATTAGGTTTAAACTACAAGGATGAATGAGTGGTGAAGTCGGCAATAATGTTAAACATTTGATAGCGCATAAAATTGTTCATGACTGTTCGGTTTGCTGTATTTTTAATTTTGTTCTTGATGAGTGTGCACTTGAAATTATAATGTGCCGAGATTTTATTAATTGACAAGGCAGGATTACCGAAAATATCAACACGTAAAAATATTATCATAATAGGGTTGTACATATTGCGAAATGATTACAAGTTAAGGTTTTTGAGTAGGTATTATGATCGGCCCTCTTACCACCGCCTGGCTTGCAGTAATGTTGGTAATATTACTTTCAGGGTTAGACAGTTAACTCAGCACAAAATGGACAGTAAGGTACTATTGAAACAACAGAATAACATATAGAAGCTAGGAAGAACATAAATATTGAATGTCTATAGAACGCCAAGCGACTACATCCTTATATCAGACATATCTCAATTTTCTCAAAACTGACCTCGCAATGAAAAAGCTCGTTGTAAACTTGACAGGGTCACGGTTTGTCTACATGACTGTTGACAGCCGTATCGGCGGCGGCGGCGGCGGCGGTGCGCGAGCGCATTGTAACTGATACCCGCCGCCATCGGTGCGGGCGCTGTGGTGGTCGGATATTTACAAAGTTTCGTGGAATTGTATGATCATATTAGAGATATTAGGTTACTGAGTAGTAAGAAAGTTATGTATTTTAGGAAAACCTTATTGTCCAATGTAAGGATATGACTTGGAGGAGAAAAAATCGATGATTAAATAATCGATTTCTCTCTCTTTAAAATAAATCGATTTTAAACTCGATTTTACTCGAAAAGTTTATTGTGCATAATAAAAAAAAACTCGATAATAACTAAAACAACAATATGTTAAATAATATATTTTGATCGAAAAAATCGATCATTCAATAATCGATTTTTAGAAATATAAAAATATAAAAACATTTTTCCTAAATGTCATTTATCATTTATAGTTTGTCGTATTCAGAACAAGTAGGAAGAGTAAAATCTTAAATATCGTGGGGGTAAAATGCTAGGTACTTGACTTGAGGCGACACCTTTGGGCGATAATAACCTAAATATTTGGAATCAGTTAATTTTGCTTAGCGTCGAATGAGTATGCTCTCCTGCAAAGATAAAATAAATGGGAGTTATGATCTTTCCGCGAAATCGTAATGCTTTTAGCGCATAAAGGGTTCCGTACCATTATCTATTAAAACGGCAAAAAATATCACGTTTTTTGTATGGGAGCCCCCTAAAATATTTATTTTATTCGGTATTTTAGTATTTGTTGTTATAGCGGCAACCGAAATACATCATCTGTGAAAATTTCAACTCTCTAACTATAACGGTTCATGAGATACAGCCTGGTGACAGACGGACGGACGGATGGAAGGACGGACAGCGAAGTCTCAGCAATAGGGTTCCCATTTTACCCTTTGGGTACGGAACCCTAAAAAATGTCGCTTATGTCAAATATCCTTTCACCCCTCGATATGTACCAACAAGCGAACCTATTTTACCCATCCTTAAACTTGTGCATAGCTTTTTAATTTTAAATTGCAGATAAGGGCACGTCAGTTAAAGATCCATCAGAATCCCTAGAGAGTGAATTCGGCGTAAAAAGTAGGCGCATAATCTTAAAGAGGGTGCAACACTGACACGCACTTAGCGATTTTTTATGGAAATGTCAATAAAAAAGGTGTCAAAGTTTAACGACATCAGCTTCTTTAAAAAAGTTAAAACGCCGCCAAAGAGATTCTATTTTGGTACGTATGTTTTGAATTAAAATTATAGTTGCGGGCACAAATTACACATTTCCTGAGGATACATCTGATTATCTATTATTTTTATCTCGAAACTTATTTGTGTGTTTACGAGTTTATTGGTAGCAATGTGTTAATATGTGATGACAGCTAATAAACACTGTTGATGCGACCATAGATTAAAAAGCAACCATGGAGTTTCTTGCCCATTTTTCTCCATAGGAAATGCATTCCGAATGGGAGATACTATATTTATTGACGATTTTTATGTGCCTGTATTACATGAATTAAAAAATTCTAATTCTGATTCTGAAAGTGAAATGTGACTAGACTGGAGAAGCGGGTAGAAATATATATTATTATTCATAGGTAAGTAGCTCCATAGGAATATTAGTGTCGATTAAAAACTAAAACACAATTTATTTGGAATAATTTTATCTGCAATTTAGCAGTGGTAGCCGAGTGGTCGAACACACGCCTTGCAATCAAAGTGTGCAGGTTCAAACCCCGGCTCACACCTCTGGGATTTATGTGCGAATCTCATTTTCATCTGAGCTTATCACTTGCTATGAAACGGTGAAGGAAAACATCGTGAGGAGACCTGCACGTCTGAGGGAACTTGACTAGTTCTCGATGTGTGAAGTCGGCCAACCCGCACTGGGCCAGGGTGGTGGATTATGGCCTGGATCCCCCTCGCATTGCGGAGAGGGCCCATGCCCTGCAGTGGGACGTTAAAAGGGCTGTAGTTTAGTTTTTTAGTTAAAACAAATATTTGTCATAAATACAAAAATGCTGAAAATTTGCGAAATTTTAAAACTGTTACTACTAACTAATATAAATAACGTTAAGTAACTACCATAAATAAAAAGTTGCGTAACTACAGCTATAGGAAGTATTACTTAATCATTCAATTAACTCTCCTAACAAGTATATACTTTTTTAGAAAGTTTTAAATAATTTACAAAAGTCTTCAATTTCTAAATTGACGAGATTGTCTGTAAATTGGGGAGTTTACATTTAACTAGCATGTAAGTGTAACTTCATTAAGAGTCCTGCGCCGGCGCCGCCCGCGGTGTATCCCGCCGGCATCCGGATGTGCGCGTCGCGAATCGCACGACTCGTTTCTCGCAAAACTCATTAATTTTACCGAAATGTCAACACAAGAGTAGCTGGCGATGAGGCGAGACGACTCATTACGGGAACCCTCCCACAATCAATGACTTTATGTATATCCAATGGGTAGTTTTGTGACCACCACGGAGGTTTTAAAATGCATTGAATTGATAGTAGTTGTCATTTATTATTATTACAGTATTTTATATGGGGATTGGAAATTAACTCTAATAAGTCTACAAGTGTTCAGCCATCTTTATCACTTTCTATCACGTATTTTACTTATAATGTGTATTTATTAAATTTGGCCTTGCTATTTAATTACTTGACACTAGCTGAAATACTCGCTAATCGACCGTGGAGCCATTCCTCATCTTATTCCATTAAATTTCATTAATTGCTTAAAAGAAAAGTCTACAAGTATTCTATCTTTATCACTTATTTATATTTATAACTAGATGACCCCGCGAACTTAGAATCACACACAAGTTTTTTTTTAAACCACCCATCTATTATACCGAACAAAACAAAAAGAATATTTAAATCGGGCGAGCCGTTTTTGTGTTTTAGAGAAACCTGTGAGCGTGAGACTAACAAATAACAATTGGTTTATGAAGAAGACGTGTAGGTTATCTACGACCTATTTATTGAAATTGTTATGTTAGCTACCTGATTGCAGATGCAAACATTCCTCACCCTTCCTTAGACCATAATATTTCATCTTAAAAATAAATTTCTAGAAGTAAAAAAGTTACATATACCTCTATCTAAAATAAATTCATAATTAATGCTGTTATATATATCCCGGTCGGAGTGCGCCAAGTGAGACATGTAATCAATTATCAATTAAGGTTCTATTTGCGTGTACGTACGATTGTTTCAGTATTTTTCGTGTAAATCCTGAAATGGTGCATGCTAATTAATCGTTGGTACGCACCGCTGCGTGGAGGCGACGTGAAAGATGGTGATACTGATTTGAGGTAATTGTCATGCGCCCGCGCGCTATGGTTACCATGAGTTTTAATTTGTGATTATTAACCTTCATTTTAGCATTTAAGATCGGATAATATAATCTATAAAATGATCAAAATAGAACATAAAATAAGTAAATTAAATCCTTGTCGCCTGCAATTAGGAATACGTATGTATATTATAAATGAATTTCTAAGTATACCTAATAGGAGCTAACGTAAATACATTGGTCAAATAATTTTTTTTTTTTGGTTATACATATTTTCCTCAGTTTTTTTATGTTCTATCGATTCTATGTTCTAAATCTAATAAAATCTAAATCATCTTATGGATTTAAAAACGGAATTAATATTAGCAAAATAATAAAGTACGATTAGAATTTTTTTCCTTTTTTTTTTCGAAGGACTTACACTGTTGGCCGTGAGGTGGCCTTTACAGCTTTACCGGAGGAGTGGCGAGCGCAGAGTGCACTCCAACCAAGGCCTGAAGGGCGGAAAGGGGTGGCAACTAGCTCAAGGGCGCCACAGAGGGCACGACCTCGGCTTGGGCAGTTACCGTGAGGGGAGAGGTAGTGACTGCGCTCCTAGGTGCAAAGATGCACCTACGAGCGGAAGAGGGGGCGACCTCGCCGGCGAGATCGGTGTCTGTTTGAGGCTGGTGTAGGTGTGTTGGTGGCCCTCTCAACGCCCGGGTCGAGGAGGGCGGTGATCGTGTCGGGAGGAGAATTTTTTTTTTTTCCGTAAAAGTATTAAACCCTAGCAAAGTGAGCAAATTAATTATGTAAGGAGATGGTAAAATTTTTTAGTTATCCTTGGATAGTACGGGAGTATGGCCACCATACCGGATGATGTGGTGACAAATGGTTATGTTCACGCATTATTGGGGTGCCATACCACCGGAATGGACCGTACAAGTCAACTTAGACCACACCGTGGCGAAATTCATTAGAGCACACTTTTAAAAAGCGACGTCTCATGATTTATGATTGATGAAGATTCGCGTGTGTTTAATGTTAAATCTCCGGGCATACTGGGCGTCAAAGCGCGCGCGTAAACATTTTTGCCAATACTAAAATTTTATTATTTATTACAAATCATATATCTCATCAAAATTAAATTAAATCAAAATTACTAATATATATATATATATATATATATATTATAAATAAATCAAAATTACTGAGCTTGATAATTTATTTACGTCAAACTACCCACATCGGGTCAAAATTGTTAGTTTTACTTTAATATTAATATTCTCATGTAAGTGACAATTGTCTTAACGAGAAATAAAGATCTTTAAACCGAAATCGACGCTTGAAAGGCAATCCTTAACAAAAAATCGTAAAATGAGTAATGTAATACAAATTTAATTAGAAGTGGTTGGATCACCGGCCAAGATTTTAGTCAAATCTTTATAGATCTATCAATAAAAACTAACTACAGCCCTTTTAACGTCCCACTGCTGGGCACGGGCCTCCGCTGATTGCGAGGGGGATTCAGGCATAGTCCACCACGCTGGCCCAGTGCGGGTTGGCAGACTTCACACATATATCGAGAACTAGTCAAGTTCCCTCAGTCGTGCAGGTTTCCTCACGATGTTTGCCTTCACCGTTTCATAGCAAGTGATAATCTCGGATGAAAATGAGATTCGCACATAAGCCCAGAGGTGCGGGCCGGGGTTTGTACTTGCACACTTTGATTGCAAGGCTTGCGTTCGACCACTCGGCTACAACTGCTATCAATAAAGTACAATTAAAATTGGCAGCATAAGAATCTTAATTTAGATAAGATACGTTACTCTTTAACGTTGATCGAATCAGAGAACAAGACGACATTAGTGCGTTTTAGTTATACGCATACGCAAATGAGCTGTCTTGCCTGCGCCCGCGCCACTCGCGCGCCCCTCCGCCGACAACTGTCATCTGCAATTATGGCCGCCATGACACCTCGACGCGTTTGCATTTGAATATAGCAAACGCTTCAAAGGAATTCACATTTTAATCATTTTATTTTACCTTACTGAATATTCTGAATGTATATTCCTTGTAAATAATCAATTAAATATGTCAACGTATTGTAAATATATCAGCGGGTTTAAATTAGCTCGTAAACTATCGTTAAATAGATAATTTTATTGCATACTCATTTTCAAGATATATATTTAAAATGTTGCCCATTGGTTTTGGAATAATGCTCACTGAAAAAAAAAATATTTAAAAAAGTCTATGCGTCACGGAGTTAATTTAGTAGGTAGGAAACCTATAGGTACCTACTATAATTCAGTCGAATCCTTAACTATTTTTTTTTTTATCGTATAAGTATAGTTTGTATCTTAGAGGTGGAACAAAAAGAGTTATCTATCTATACAGGATGATTGGTAATTCAACGTATTCCCGTTAGGAGGTGATAGGGGTGACTATTTGCGATAATTTTAATTCCCATATGCATTATGCAAAAGTGAACCATTTTCGAGTTATCATGTTTTTTAGCTTTTTTCAAAATAAGTTAAAAATCCAACTTAAAATAATTATATTAAAAAAAGTATCAATCTAAATCTTATTTTTTCTTCTGATTTATAAAAACGATTAAACACTGGTTATTTATCAATATTAAAACAACCATAATCGGTCCAATTTAAAAAATGCGAGATGAAAAACGATATTATTTCAATATTTTTTTGAGATTTGTTTCCACTAAAATGCCTTAAAAACAAAAAAAAACGCTATGAAACTTGGCTTGAAGATTATTTTAAAAACATAACCGTTTTCTTAGCTTTCCAAAAATGCATAACAACTAGGAACTTATTACTAAGAAACTGAAAAAAAAGGTCGTTCTTTAAAATTTCCATATAATAGTTACCCCTATCACCTCCTAACGGGAATACGTCGAATTACCAATCACCCTGTATATCTAAAATTAACAGTACTATTAAAACATATAAAATTGACAGTTACCTACCTACTATTAAAACAACAGTACTTTAAGAGGTGGTAAGGCCCCAGTTACCTAGGCAGGTATCTACCTACATGATACCTAGGTTAGGTACCTACGTAGAATGTACTAGATGTACCCGCGACTTCGCCCGCGTGGTCTTAAGGGAGAAAACGCGGAAAAATGGGTATTACGTATTATCCGCGGAACCCTAATTCTTTTTCCTAAGTTACGTACTCCTTGTAACATCAGCTATCTGACAGTAAAAGTCCCGTTCAAATAGGTTTCGCCTTTTGGCAGTTTACCCGTAACAAACAGACAGACATACCTACAGACAATTTTAAATATGCGTTGTCGTTATAGGTATCGTATAGGTATACCTACTTTCAGATGCATTTGGTAAAAAGGTGTTATTTCGAAATTACAAAGAGACACTTCAATTTTATTTATTTGTAGGTATGTATGTATATATGAATAAATAAGTATGGTTATACTTATAGCAGAACACCGAGCTGTAGAGTCGTCTGGCACCGCGGCGCGCAGTGCTACGGTACGCTCGCGGCGTTTTTCAGCCATTCACACTAATTCGAAGCGACGGGTCGCCGGTTCTATTCCCGGCCGGCGTGAACGCTGGCTTGTATGTACACCGGATGCCTATAATACTATACACACATCTATACAAATAAATAAAATTGTAGTGTATGTTTGTATTGTCGAAATAACAGGTTCTTACTGAATGCGAAATTAGATAAGGTAGGGTAGGGTGGTATAAGATTGCGCAGTTTGCAATCAAAGGCTCATAAATTGCAAAATACAAATGTTACCTGAGATCATTTATTTATTTATTCATCCTTATTATCATGGTAACAAATTGGCATACTTATTTTAACAGAACATAGTTAATCTTCTTAGTAATTAAATTAAAATCACGAAATGGAATTTGCGCAATTTTATACACCCCAGTGTGTAAAATTGCGCATTGTGGTCGATAAGATTGCGCAACTTTCTGTATTGAATGTATGAGGAATGTTGTTTCTCTCCGCATACTGATATGCTGCACTCCTCAACCCTTTTGCCGTTAATCCATAAAAAAAATCTAAAGTGTGTAGGTGATTGCAGAAGTCTTTTTCGACTTCAGGCAAAAATGTAGTATCACATCTACCTAATTTCGTTGCACATTTTGTTTTTTATAAACGAAATCGTAAAATAGACTCTCTCTGCCATTCCTAAAGATGAGGCTACTGATCTCTTGCTTTCGCCTTTATCAATTCGCTTCCGAGCCTCTTTCATAGTCTCTTCGGAACAGACCTAGCGATATGTTTTGCTTTCTTGTCTTGACATTCTGGAATAATACAAATCATTATAGAACATACTCGTATTTGAAATAGAAAGCAGACATAGCAGATTATCTTAATAATTTAAAAATATGTACCTCGTTATTAATTAACTATAAGACTATAGAAATTGCAAGCGGGTAAAATTGCGCGCGCAAACTTACACACGTCCTAGGTGCGCAATTTTGCACACTTGGATGCTATCTAAAGATCGCAAAACCACTGCCATCACTTAGGAAATATTCGAACATCTTCCTTCGGTACCGAAACTTGTGTAGTAGTACAATACAAAAGCTTTAAAAAACCGTTGGGATTATTTATCTTTTTGTTACAATAACACATTAACTTTCTCAAAAAATAAGATAAAAAGTCAAAAAAAACTTTGTACTCACATATTTCTTGTGTTTTCCACTGCATTATTTTTCTTTCTTAGTAGCGTAAACCAGTTCCGATAGCAAACAAAACACGACTTAAGTTAGGCGCGTACGTCACTCCGTCGACCTGTTGTGACGAGTGCGCAATTTTATCGCCCGCGCAATCTTATACCACCCTACCCTACCTTTTATATCTACATTACATATTTTTTGACTGTTTGTACCGAGTAGGTAATCTTAGAAACCGCTGGACTGAGTTTGGTGAGACTTTAACTTAGGCTACTATTATTTTAGTTTCGGAAAATAATCAGTTTTTCTAAATTCCGCGCGAATAAAGTCGCGGGCATAGCTAGTTAAATAAATAGATATGCAGAGTGGATCAGAAGTCTGAAATGATACTTTGAGCACATATACGGCGTATATGTGGCATAATAAATACAGTTTGTTCCTAACTATCGTTGTTTCTGAGTTAGAGACCTTTGAATTTTTGTCACGTTTATCGTGTTCTGGCCTTTGGGTACATCCATGACCCTATTCAGCAGTGTAAACTATATTTATGAGGGGCGACTACCAATATTCACAAAACAGAACATGCATATTTTACATAGGAGTTATAGAAATAAACGACGAAAAATTTGTTGGAAAAGCATGGTCGAATTTTGATCAATTTTTTATAGCATTCAGTTGCATACCCGATACTGATGCGAACGTCAAAGTATTATTTCGTACTTCTGAAACAGCCTGTAGATAATTTTGATGCAATCTGACACAATGTAATGTTTATTAGATGAAGGCTAGTTAACGGTTTTGTTTTTTTTTTTGCAAATGTAGGGATAACAAATAGGATCTTAGGACTCCCATTTCCAATACAATTTATATTCTACTTAACGTCGGCTTGATCAATTGGTTTGATCGTAAGCCGCTTGCCTCACTGCAGCGGGTGGTTGCGGTTGCGAGTTTGATTCCCGCCTGCGGCAAATTAGAAAAGTGGCCTTTTCGGAATTATGGTCTGGTCTGGGTGTAACTGGGATCGCCTCAATCAGTATGTACTTGTCCTATGAAAAAGAACTGTCTGCTTATGGCCTAATATAAATTGCGAAAAATTAAAACTATTTACCTACTTGCTCCTACGATATAAACATTAAGAAATGGTTAGGTACTTTAGTATTTCGAAATGTCAAAACCAAAGTGTATACTCTCTCTATGGCTTCTATCCCCCATTTCGTCTAAATTCGTTGACAATAAAATCCCATTCCTACATCCGCATCGCACCGTTTTAACCACATAAACGTATCACATCCAATTACTTGAAATCTTTATATTCGTTTCCAACTGAACGCTATAAATAATACATTTCGACGTGTCAATTATTACTCCGAATCTTTTCCCGCTCAAAATGTTTTTTTTTTATATTGAAGGCGGCCATTCTTAAGCCACGCCTTGTGGTCTTTGGAACCATATTACAATCCCGGTTGTCACACCTACTATTTTTATCAATCAATAATGTACCTTGGCTGTTTAGTATAAGGTAGCTTTTCTATTAAATTAATGTAAATGATAAAATATTCTTAATTTGAAATCTAACGCGATGAGCATAGAGACGAAAACGTTTTCTTTTTAAATCAATGGGTGTGTTCGATTCGTTGGGTTTTTTTTTTAAACACACATGTTGTCTTTGAGGTGATGCAGGCAAGGCAGCCAGATCGCGGCACAGACTCCATTAGTTCACACATTAGTATGAGTTAGTCGAATTATTTAATTAAATAAAGTAATCCAATAAGCCAGTGGATTAATTACAATTATTCGGTTTGGCCGAGTTCGATTGCTGTTGAGTGGACGAGGGCTTCGTCTTAAACAAATGTGACAGTGTTATAAGCAAATAATTGAGTAAATAAATAAGATTTCAAATTTTATTTTTCTATTGTGATTTTTAAAATAAATAATGGAGCAAAACAAAGGTGAGTCCTCGGATAGAACTTTATAGCCTATTTAAGACTAAGGTTAGGCACATAATATTATAACACAAAGTTTAACGAGATACTTAATTATCTATTTATTTACCTTTTGTGGACTCGAAAGTCAAAAAGCTTTAAAAAATATTTTATGAAAAAAACCAAATAGGTTCTTACGTCTTTTAAAAATAGTAAAATATAACTAAGAACCTACTTACTTACGTTTAACTACCAAAATATAAATTTTAATCCCATTAGGTACAGACTATTTTCAGTGGCATTTTTCAGTACAAAAGAGTTCTACACTACAATCATAACTGATCATAACTTTCTCTAAGTAGGCAACTTTTTTATAAATTTGGAGGTAGGAATAATAAAGTACGCGCATATCACATTATCACTATAATCATCAATCATCAATTTCCACTATGACGATGGCAATGACATGTTGCATTTAGTTATCGTTTTGTTTTCTTCATCATCTTTATCACGCTCATCACCCACTTTTATTTTTAATGTGTATTTATACTATTCAATGAATTTGTCCTTGCTATTAATTACTCAACATTGGTATAAATACCTACCGCTATTCGCAGGCACAACCATTCCTCATCTTATTCCATTACAATTTCATAATTTAATGTTAAAGCGACTCTTAGAAGCTACTTACAAACCAGATACCCTGTAGGTGGTGGTAGGTGGTCTGTGTAGGTATTACTCCACCTCATTTATCTAACTTTAAATAAAATATGGGTACGGGTATGGGTAGATAAGGTAAGTAAGTGTCTAGTTAAACTTCGCAAGCGCATCGAAGCTTGCAAACAAATTCCACGTGTTGTAGTGTAATTGATAGGGTTGCGCGTGCGCCGCCGCTTTAACAACAACGCCCCACAGAGGCGAGCTGCCGGTGCGTGTGCAATGTGACGGACAAAGATGCTTTTGTGCTGTTGTCTAAGATTTTTTTGTTGTATTTCTTGGATATTGTGAGTAGATAAAATAGCTACTATGTCTATCCATGGTAGATAATTGCCTTGGTACCTATTAACTTATTAAGAGTTTAAGTTCATCATCATCAGCCGGTATCAGTCCACTGCTGGACTTAGGCCTCTCCCAAGATGCGCCACTGAGCCAGAGTTAAAATTAATCGTAAGTTAATATTAGGTTAGTAGGTATGTGAGTTCGAGTAACATTTGAATTGATAGAAATTATTATCTCTGAGTGCCATAGTATATATAGTATCTATACTATTCTTTCTTTTTATTTATCCCCTACGCACGATCACCCAACATATTTTGTAGATATTTAAGCACATTTGATTTTCTGAGAAAGACTTCTTTCACAAATCGTCTTGCTAATCCGCAGAATGCTACTGTTCCTTTAAAATATTTACGTCAGTAAGTACCTAGACACTATCTTCCATATACCTATTATGTACAGTGTGACTCAGTAGGTACACTATTAGGAACATACATATACAATGGAGACAGAATATTTAAAGAGACCCGACGGAATTTAATGTCATTAAAAACCATAATGAAATATTTCCGTCTTCACAAATTCGTTTAAAATTCTGCTTGAGAACCTATGTTTTAAGGTTTTATGGGTATCCATTCTGCACTCACACATAAAAATAAAGACGTTTCTTTTTATTCAGAACTCCAAAATCCACGTCAACCTATCACAAAAAACTATGAATCAAAACATCAAAACTCAAACTACAACATGAACCCAGGAAACTATACAGAGAACAACCACAACTTGTTCCAAATGATCAAATGCCATGAAGATAGTCTCTTAAGACTCCACCATCTCACAGCTGGTAGACAAATCACCAGTTCCTATGACACTACATACCAAAACGATCTATCCTGGTACTCAAAAGACCTCCAGCGTCCGTACATCAAACCAGTCGACTACCTTGCTTACGAAGACATGCGTCGGAAGTTCGAGGACAAAGGGAAAGAGAAAGAGACTGTAAAGGAATCGGAAGAAGAGAGGGATTCAAAAGCAGACGAGAGGAAGAAGCCTAGAAGGAATAGGACGACGTTTACAAGTCAACAGCTCGCGGCGCTGGAGAAAGTATTTGAGAAGACGCACTACCCTGATGCGTTTGTCAGGGAGGATTTGGCAGCGAGGGTCAACTTGACTGAAGCTAGAGTGCAGGTAATTTTATTTAGAACTTTTATGCATCAATAACCCAGTAGTTTCAGGGGCCGGCCATTAAAAGATTGACGTCTGCTAATTTCTATCATGCTAGAAATCTTAACCTTAAAATTAAAAAATCGCCGATAGTGGATTGTTTGATTTTTTTCTCTCTCTCTCTACATCACTCTAAGGTTGGCTGGTAGAAAATGCCTGAGGCATTAAGCTTACCTTGTACATTTTTTTACTTCTGTATAATTGTGCAAAAAATAAATAAATAAAATAAGTGGATAATTGGATATCTCCAGAAAATATGCCACCACAAATGTATCTAACGTAACATCATCTTAATCTAAGCCGCTTATATTAAAGGCACTACCCGATACCAGTTACATTAGAGAATACCTATCCGACATTTATTTTGATGATATTCTAGGCCAGGGATTCCCAAACTGGGATCCGCGGAACCAAGGGGTTCCGTAGAGTAATCATCAGGGTTCCGCCAAAATTAAATACGCATTTATATGCAATTATATTATACAGGCTGTCCCACGGATATGCCACATGGAGGAAAGTACCTTGAATATTGTAGATAGAACATTTTACTGAAAGAAGACATTAAATTAATTTAAAAAAAAAAACAGTTTAAACTTAAAATTCATGGTCTTCCTTTATTTCTGACACTATGTTATGTAGCAAAAAATAATCCTTACGACTTTCTATCGGTATGATAAAGCTACAGGGTGATTATTTTTTCTCGTGTAGCGGGTTCGATTCCCGGTTCAACCATGTAATTATTTAAATATCTATGAATGCAGTTGAAATTGTTTTTTAAATTCAAATAATGTCTTCTTTCAGTAAAATGTTCCATGTACAATATTCAAGGTACTTTCCCTCCTTGTGGCATATCCGTGGGACGCCCTGTAGGTATAGGTAGGTACATAATGCTGAAACTATTTAATTATTCACATTAAAACTTTAAGTAAAGAATAATGTGTTTCAATTTTATTACACATTTCTTAAAAACAAATGTTCTTATATAAATTTCAGTGTTGATATAGGGTTCCATGAAATATACAGTACCTATTTGGTTAGTGTTCCGTAATCTCTAATGGTCTAGGCTGCTACATGGGGAGGTATAATAAGTTGAGCACGTTCAAACTCCAGGACTAAACAGCCGCCACATGTGAAATTCCTATAGACAGAAGTAAATTAAACATTTCCTAATACTTGTCTGTGAGCGGCACAAAAAAAAAAATTAAATAAAAAAAAAATACAGTTCTTATTGAAATAAAACTATTTTACGGATTTTATCGCGTTTATTTACTATTTTATTTTCCCGACGTTAGTAAATAAACGCGATAAAATCCGTAAAATAGTTTTATTTCAATGTATAGTATTCGCGTAAATATATGAAAACAATAAATACAGTTCTTATTTAAGCTATCTTAGACAAATAGGCACACACCTAACAAGTAATTTTCTAAGTAGTAACTATAATTTTATTTGTTTAATATTTTCCGCAGGTTTGGTTCCAAAATCGACGAGCAAAGTTCCGACGCAACGAAAGGTCAGCTCTATCCAACCACAGAAGTTCAAACAGCCAAAGTTCACCTGAACCTATAGCTGTTCCAATAGGCATATCCCATCAAGCGGACCCTAGACAAGACTACACGCGGAACGCCAAAGAACCCTGGCTCCACCACTTCCAAGCGAACAACTTGAACCTTAATCTTGGAATTCCTATTACGAATACTGGTCTTTACCAGAATGATTACTCTCTAATGATGCCCAACGTTGGAAATAGACAATATGTTCCGAACTCCAATAGTCTGATGGGACAAAGCATGGGCTATGGAGGTACCAGTGATAATGCCTACGGGTCATGTGCGCTGATTGGAGGATACAGCGGTTCCTTGCAGTCTGCCCACAGTTCATACAATTTAAATTTGCGCTTGAGACCTCATGATTTTAGTATCAATAATATAACATTATGAGATGTTCTTTGATTTTTGTGATAATAAATGTAAATAATGTGTGTTCATTAGTTTTATTTCAAACTACAAAATTCATGAAACAAAAAATAGAAGTTAAACCACAGAAGTTATAGTAAGGTAACCATGGAAACTAAAAAAGCAACCATGGAGTTTCTTGCCCATTATATGGAACGTAGAAATCATCGGCACAACGTTCTTATCTTTCCACACGACCACACACAAATCCTTCGTGGAACTAAAAGCTACCTCACTCAGTCTCATGGTGCCTTTACTTTTAGTTTTGAGAGCCTCTGGAACAAACTCCCAGTTGAGCCTAAGAGTGCCCATTGTGTCAGTGTTGTGTTTGGCTTTTAGCAGCCTGGAGAGTAGAGGTGAATTATAGAAGTTGTCCATGACAACCCCTACCAATCAATGAAAATACAACCTGAGACGTGGCATTCTCCGGCTCATAGTCCGGATTATGTCCCTCAATCAATTCTTGCGCATGGACGTACCCGAATATACCTCTATACTCCAACGATACCCCATGCGCGACACGCATAACTCATAGCTTTTTTTACCTACTCTAGCTTTTTTGGTGGCAATCAACTGCGCGAAAGACAGTCAACCTTTCCACAGTAAAAGCGACTCGTCAGTTGCCACGTTTTGCTCGGGTACGTATAACAAGCTGATTTTGGAGTTCAGATGTTTTATGTTAATTTGGGATAACCAGTATCCCCTGTATCGAGGAATTCTTCATCAATAATATGATCCGTGACATCATCAGAAAATTGAAAATTTTCATCAGCACGGTCAGCAGACGCTGATGTTCCGGGTTGTTCATATATAGCTATGTTCAAAAGTTGTGTCGCAAATGTGTGTATATAATAAAAATAAATTTTTTATCAGTGAAATTTTAAACATATGTAATATTTTTTTTAATAAGGTAACTAATTTAAAGACGGCTAAGTATATTTTCATTTCTAAAGCTAGGTTATATTATTGCCAATCAAGGAATAATGTATACATATATATTAATTATAAAAAATATTTTTTCTAAGCTTGTTTTACTTATATTTACCTGTGGAGGCACGTTGAGCATCCGCTGCAGAAACATTTACTTCTACTAAAATATGTATTTCCGCATGAAATAACGTTAGCTTAACGGTCGCCATTTTTGATGCTATGAGTTTTGAAAACGCCGCTAATTTCCTTAACGATCACTTCGACCCACCTTTTTAGATGGGTCGTCGTGAGCCTCGCGTGAGCGTAAGTCATGACGTCATAAGTGACGTTTTCGCCGCGACCACAACAACCGCGGTCGTTATGTGGAACGACTAAAGGAGCATTTTGATCGTTGTGGGCGCTTAGTGGAACGCACCAATGATGTGCTCTGTGGAGGTGTCCACCGGAGGGGTGTTTTTAAGATCGATTTTGTTGATTGCTACAGTTCTCGCTCTACGGAACTTATTAAAAATCGACTAAGAATGAACAGGGCCTCAATGCATTCCAAATGGTTGGTAGAGATACTATTATTATTATTTAATGACGATTTATAAGTGCCTGTATTGATTTACATTAATAAAAAATATTCTGATTCTGGTGGTATGTATAAAATTTATAAGCTTCTTGGACAACAATAGCTCTATCCACCTGTGTCAATGTCATCAGACATGACATCTGTGTGATCACAGAGCATGTGTGTGATTTGACATTGACAACTTAAAATGTTTTTGGCGCTAATGCTGCAAAAAATTGCTAGAAAATCGAAAAAAATATCAAAACTTATTATAAATTAGTGTTGAATATACCTGAGGATGCTTAAAAGTATAAATAAAATGTTGTGTAACCCAAAGTGCAATTACTAATATAACTATGTTGAAAACTTACAGTAAAACAATTTTTATATTTCTATCATTCGCGGGCATTTCTTATGCCGCGTACAACTATTTTAAAGAAAAAGAGGAGAAGAGGAAACCACGGAAGGAAATCCACGAAGTTATCATGTTTGTGTACGGGGTCGGCGAGTTGAAAAAAAGTAAATTTTCTAGATGCATGATAACCGTAAGCATGGACAGAGTCTTGTACTACCTGAGCAAGCCCAGGCACAACATTGACATTTGCATGTACGTGCTAACAAACACGGACTTAACTAATGCAATGTTAAAGTTATGCTACCGCGGAGTAAATATTCGCATTATTGTCGACGCCGATATGGCGTACTCTACTGGGTCGACGATCCGAAGGTTGCAAAAGCAAGGGATTCCCGTCCGTTGGAAGAAATCGACGAATTTGATGCACCATAAGTATTGTTTAATAGACACATTGGCTGGCGATGGTGTGACTCCATTAGTGATGCTCGGGTCTTTGAATTGGACAAACCAAGCACTTTGCGGTAATTGGGAAGATGTCGCTGTGACTTCACAACCAGATTTAGTTGAACAGTACAAAGCAGCATTTGAGAGGCTATGGGTTGATTTCAAACCAATTGTGCCTGAAATTTTATAATAACCAATATTACATTTCTAATAGTCTGTTATAGTTTAAACTAATTCTGCATATTCAGTAATATTGTAAAAGAATGTTGCCTTAACAAGCACTGTCTTTTTAATAGGCTGGATTGATAGAATACTATTTACTTAATTAAACTTAAAGAAGATTCCTTTAAAAAGAGCCTACAAAGTCTGCATCTTGTTTAATATGGCATTTTAGCTATGTTGTTATTTAGTTCAAATGGAAATAGAGCTTATGGGAATGTTAAAAAAATTAAGACTCATTAATACTTAAAATATTCCCCATAAACCCCAAATGGTACTTAAATAATTACCTATAGGTCTGAGATGGGCAGTTACTGAGTTGAATTTAGTTTTTGATTTAAGATTGTTTTAAGTAAACAAATTTCATTTATTATTATGTTTAAATATAGAATAAGTTTATAACTACCTACTAAACTGTTTTGATACTCACATTTTGTAACTTTTTGTTAGTCATGCTAGCTTTTTCATTTAACTATAGTTTGAATCAGGCATATACCGTTACCAAATGGAAAGCACAGAGTGTATTTTTATGATGGAAAGGTGTGTCAACATAAGGTTGAACATGTTATTTGCCAGAGAGGGCAGCAGACTATATTCACCCTTATGTAAAATTTTCAGTACCTAACTTAGTTTACTTACTAAAACTGACTAATCTTTGCATTCCTTCTCTCTGCAATGATTATGAATGTATATGTAAGTTTAATTATGTATGATAAAGAGTCTTTATCTTCTGTTTAAGTAAAACTCAATAATTAGTAGTATTAATTATTTACTTGTATTTGCATAAAATGCAAAAAAGTTTATATTCATATGTAATTATATATCTGTGATTTTAATAGTAACTATATCTTAAATATATTTTTTGCAATATATTTGTCTTTCTTGTAAGTGATCAGTTTTGGATTGTTACAGTCACAGAGAAAGTAACCACTATTTGATAGTGTATGTCACTACCAATTAATTATTAATAATTAATAGATTATTACTTATTAGGCTTTTACATCGTTCTTCTTAGATCACTTTCTATATATAGAGTGAATTTCACTAAAAAGTTAGGCTTTCATCGGTGTTGATCCAGTTGGGATCAAAATAAACCAACAAACTTTATTGGTGTCTTTTTACGGCCGTAACATCGTGAGGAAACCTGCACGTCTATAGAAAGGCGTGTGAAGTTCACCAACCCGCACTGGGCCAGCGTGGTGGACTATGGCCCAAATCTCCCTCGTATTGAGGGGGAATGTGCCCGGTATAATGGCAATAGGCTCGCCCCCTATTACATTGGGACCGAAATACATCGGCGAAGTGTGGGCGCACTACAGTGCACCTCTGCCTACCCCTTCGGGGAATACAGGCGTGATGATGTATTACGGCCGTAATGTATGAGCAAGACAGCAATATCTTCAGTGCTGCCAAAATAGATTTAAGTCGAAGTTATTGTATAGCACAATCAACGTTATTGTGTTCTTGTTGACTTAATGTTCGCGAAATCAATTCAAGATGAAATATATTGGTATATAATCGATGAGAAATAGCTGTTTTTAATAAGGTTTTTGAACGATACTCATACTGTCACGCCGTTTTCCACGTCACTGTCAGCGATGGAAGTGATGTACATATACGATTATGTATTTGTCCTAATCGATTATCAGTAGACCTTATGAAGTAAAAAAAAATATAATTTTTCTTCACGTAATACAGTTACTGATTACATAATTATTTTGTAAATGTGGCTGTTTAAGGAAGTTATTTGGGCTTGTTTTTGTTCTTGAAACTGTGATATTTTTCTAGAAACATAAATTCGAATCCGTTTTATTCCATAAATTTACTCTTATGTCATTATAAGTTTTATGTACATGTCAATCCAAGACATAATTTTATTTAATGACAAAATTTGCAACGTTTTGTGATTTCATAAAAAAAACTACAGTCAGACAGTACTTCATTTGTATAGAGTTATTAAACCTAACGATATCTCTGGTATTACCAGTTACCACAGACAAATGAATACTCTATAAGTAAATTAAATAGTACAGTGAATTTAAGTAAGCACCAAAAATCTGATTATTTATATCAATTCCTTCATCAGCTATAATTTTTTAGCATATTTGTTTGAGTTGTCATGTTTGTCAAATACATTTTTACATCACTGATGTAAATTAGACATGGGCGTTTTCAGTTTTTTTCCGCAAACGGTTATCTAACCGATATACCGTTTCCATATCGATATAGAAAACCGTTTTCATATATCGATATCAGCAGAACGGTTTGCAAACGTAAACAGGATATTTAGATGCGAAAACTAACAACGAACGCAAACGTACACTGTACAGCTATGTTCTTATTTAAAGTTATTTATTTATTAATCTATCAATACACATACGTTACTTTTTATTAGACGCATTTATTAGACTTAAGCGCTCTTTTTAAATGAGAATTTGAAATTCCCGGTGGAATTTAAATTTGTACGAAAACTTTTGATTGCAATATTTACACACAGCCAGACCGACGGCATTGTCCTTTTTATCAAAATGAGTCCATATATCTTACTAGCTTTGCGCGACATTTTCTATGAAAAATTCAAATTTATCTTTAATATATTTTTATTCACAAACTAAATATTATACTCTAATAACTAAATACACACATTAAAAATATAAATACGAAAGGAATTCCTTTTACGTAATTGCAACGTTGCAACTATCATAAAAACACTAATCAAAATAAAGTCGAACGATCGCTCGAAACAACAAAAAAATACTATTACCGCCCTTTTATAATATGTATCTGTATTGTAATAACTCAAATTCAACCTTATTACTTCCTCATGTAGTTCTATTTTGTAGAGTAGGTGTCTCACTAATATCCAGTAGCCGTAGCCGCTAGCCGCCAAACGATGGACTCGAAAAACGTTATCGTAACTAGACAATAGAAACTAAACTTTATTGCTAGTCAGATAAGGTCCACGCCGGTAGCTACGCGAACACGCTCATAACTAAAGTTATCTCTTATTCGCTTCATCCCTTTTACACCAGTGAAAGAATATGTTGTTAGAAAGAGTGGTAGCGAATAATTTACCGTTATGACCGTTTGTGAAGTTCGCATCGATGCGTTGCAGTTTTAAGTTTTGATATAACTATAACCGAATGGATGGATAGGTTTTTGAATAAATCGATACAATAACGTTTTTGTCATATCGGTTATGTGGGATGGCATATCGATATGTTATGATAACTAACACATATCCGATAAAAGTTACGTTTTGATATATCGAACGCATGTCTATACATCACTAATGTTATCAGTCAGCAGTCAGTTATCAATCTATAGTAGTAGTAGTGATAAGGGTATATATTTTGATACTAGATTTTAAAGTTCAAAGTCAAGTTTCTCAAAGTTTATTTAATTTACTTACTAAGGTAAATTACTTTTTAAAAAATGGTGTCTGGATCAGTTGCTGGACGGTTGGCGTTAGTTACAGGTTACATAAATTAGAAATTATTACTTACTACTAAAGGAAGGTGGTGATCCAAGCCCTGAAACCGAAAGAGTACCGAGATTGGCAACAAAATAACAACGGCAAAAGGTGCATTGCAATGACCCTTTGCCTATTCTTAGAATAAAAATAAGTCTTTTCCTACTCTAATTATCGTGTAGGTGCTGGCTCCGGCCTAGGCCGCGCTGCATGTCAGGTGTTATCCCGAGAGGGCGCCACGGTGATCGCAGCTGACAAGAACTATGAGGCAGCCCTCAAAACAATTAAAACCCACACATCATTGGCTTGTGGATCTAACTATAGTAAGTTTTGAACAATCAAACTTCCCCACCCTTATTTGAAATTACCACTCTGTTATACCCATTTTATATCCCAATGCTAGGCACAAACCTCCCCATGTGAGGAGGAAAAATATAAATAATAAATCACTATTTTTAACAGAAAACTGTTTTAGAACACTACTGTAAGGTAAGTATACAGAACAGTGATTGGGTGCATTCAGAAGTGAATACAATAAAAATATGGGTAGTTAATTAATGATTTCATAAAAAATACTAATGGAATCGGTTGGGAGGTACTAACTACTACTACAGCCCTTTTAACATCCAGCTGTTGGGCACGGGCCTACCCTCAATGGTTGGTTGGGAGGTAGTTGGTTTTATTTAATAATTTAACCAAATAATTAAGCTTTAGGTCTATAGATTATTTAAATCAATGTAAAATCATAATTGTTTGGTCTAGTGATATAATTGTAGACTAAAATGACGGTTTCAGACTTTGCCCTAGTCTGTGTGTAACTGGAATCGCCCCAGTTCATTGTATGGTATCCATAGTAAGAGCTTCACCTTCAGGATCATACAATATGTATTGTCTTGTTTATTTAAAGGTGAAAGTATTCCAACTTTTTATTTATTATTATGTATATTTAGATGGTGACCACAGCGCAGTTGAGCTTGACGTGTCCAGCTCTTCGGCTGTCAACCAGCTGCTGCAGACCACATTGAACCAGTACAAGGCACCACCAACCATTATAGTCAACTCGGCTGGCATCACCAGGGACAATTGGATGTTGAAACTATCTGAGGAAGACTACGATAGTGTTTTGGATATTAACTTGAAGGTAATTAGAACCTTCAGATTTTAACTGTATTACTGTTGTCTGCTGACTTTTTATCTTCAGATAAAATTTCAAATAACTACCCAATAAAGAAAGTTGTAGCAAAGGATCATCAGATATGCTTTATTAGATGAATAACGACCTACTTCTACCTACAGAATAAATTTATTAATTGACAGATAGACAAATTGCTAATTAATTTAATTTGTTTGATAGTTATTTGGCATGTCCGTAGTGTGGTGTTTTCACCCCCTCGGCTAATTTTGTAATAGGTTAGCGACTGGAGAGGCCAGTTAGAAAATAATGAATCCTATCTGATTTAAATAAGGTTGTTTATGGCTAATTACAATAAATTCACACCAATTTACAACTTCATTGTTGGACATTGGACACTTATCAAGAACAAATAAGTATTTTCCCCATTTTGTGCTACTGTTCTCAGTAGGTCTACTGTTGCAAGGATGTTTTATTTTTCAGGGAACATTTCTGGTGATGCAAGCATTTGCAAGAGCAATGACAGAAGCTGGCGTTTCGGGGTCTATAGTCAATATTTCTAGTATAGTCGGCAAAACTGGAAATATGGGTAAGATTTCCACCAGATCTACTAGAAATAATATTTTAGTTTATGGTAGCTGGTACGTTTCTTGTTGTTTAATGAAGACAGAGTATACTTAACAGGTATATGTATTTCTTGACTAACAGATTCTTGTTTATTTGTCACAACTACTGCATTTGGGCCTAAATTCACATTCATATGCCCACAAAATACTGAAATATATTTATAAGATATGGCTACAATGGTAGCTAGTCTACTAATGTTCAATAAATAGGTAATAAATATTTCTCATAGGACCTAAGTGTGTTTATAAACTAATTTTAATTTTTTTAACCAATGTTCATGTGAAAGTATTATCCCGGACTTCTGAAACACGTATAACATCAGTTTCTGTGTAGTTCGTGATACGAAGCCCTTTATTTCAGGTCAAACAAACTATGCAGGTAGCAAGGCGGGTGTTATAGGTATGACCCAATCAGCCGCTAAGGAGCTAGGCAAATATAACATAAGGTAAAAATAATTGAGCTAAACATAATTGAATATTAATTCCATAAAGAATAATAGTTTTTATGAGGACTTATAAGACATGCCTTAAGGGGGTTGCCTAAATATTAAGCAGTTGCATATTTAGCATCTTGCTAAGGCTTGTTCTAGTGTTTGTGAAAACGGGTATAAGGCGCTTACCGGCAGCTCGACTATTCTATAAATATTACATGTCAACTTTACCTACTATGACATATGGTTGAAATTGGGATAACGAAAACCGGGTTTTAATCGGCTTAAAACAGCGTGCGGTGTTTTCGGCAAGACTAAGTAAACCGTGTTTCAAAGTAGATAAATGTGACTTTGCTTCGACGCCCCAATGGATAAGTACTGAATTGTTATGAGTAACATAGTGCTTATTAGTATTGCCTTAAGAGTTATTCTATTTATATTACAGGGTTAATGTCATCCTGCCTGGTTTTATAGACACACCAATGGTACACACAATACCGGACAAAATTAAAGAGGGGTTTTTGAAAATGGTACCATTGGGACGACTTGGAAATCCTATTGGTGAGTTCTTATTCCGATTCACATAAGGGCCTTTTTAACTTGTCTAAACCTATTCGTGTCCCTGCTGACCTAGACTTGGAAAGTATGAGAGAAATGAAAATAGGCCGCAATGATTTCCACATTATTCCTCGCACATGAATAAAATATGAACAGACAACACCTATTCATCATATCGAGAGGGGAAAGGCTATTTTACTTAAGCGACACTATTGGGCGATATTGACTTATACAGGGTGTTTCAGAAGTCCGAAATAATACTTTGACGTTTGCATCAGTATCGGGTATACAACTGAATGGTATAAAAATTCGACCATGCTTTTTCAACTTTTTTTTCGTCGTCAATTCCTATAACTCGTAATATCTCGAGTGCTATGTAAAATTTGCATGTTCTGATTTGTGAATATTGGTAGTCGACTCTCATAAGTGTAGTTTAGTGGTTATGTCTCATTAGTGGTTATGGATGTACCCAAAGGCCAGAACACGATACATGTGACAAATATTCAAAGGTATATAACTCAGTAACTATTATAGTTAGCTATAATCTGTCTTCACTAAGCATCCACATATGAGCTACCGTATATGTACCCCAAGTATTATTTCCGACTTCTGAAACACCCTGTATACATATTTGGAAACCGATTTTTTTCTGCGACGAATGAGTGTGCTCTCCTGTAATGTTAGAAATTGTCACTTGAGCGAGCCCTCGATATGATCCAAAACTAAACCACACTCATACTATGGACTGGTGGACATTCCTAGGTGACAGGAAGTGACCTATCCCTTCACGATGGAAACATAATATTCTGTCAAATCTGTGTATTTTCCTTACTAACGGTAAAATTGCATTTTTTATTTAATTTATTTTTACTAGCCTTTACATGTCCCACTCCTGGGCAAAAGCCTCCCCTTTACTTCTCCACACATCTCGGTCTTGGGCTATTTCCTGCCACGATGTCCCCGCAAAGGTGTTCAAATCATCTCGCCACCTCTTCCCCGGTCGACCTCTTCGTCGGCGACCGTCAACAGGTATCCAATTGGTAGCGATGTTTGCCCTCCTTTGCGGGCTCATGCGGGCTACATGGCCGGCCCAAAGTTGCATATCTTGCAATATTTATGAGAGTTTACATTTTGAGCCAAGGACAGGGCTGACCATAGAGTGATTAGCTCGAGTAACGAATCCACTCTTCGTATAGCTCTGCGGCGATTTCTCACTAGGTATCGCTTATCTATGAAAAAAAAAAAAAATTTTGCCCATAAGTAACGCTTGCACTTTACATTGCCTCGGAGCTATATCAGGTGACACGGACTGGGAGTGTACAATCTACCTCTGAAGGACTATAGACATGATGATATAAATCGTTTTGTTTCAGAGGTGGGCGAATTAATAACATTTTTGAGTTCCGAAAAAAGCTCTTTCATATCGGGAGCTGCAATCGACATCACTGGAGGGTACTAGATGTACTAGCCATAGTTATAAGCATAATTTATTCTCAAAGCGAGTCAATTACTTGAAGGGCCAGTTATTTAATAATGAATCCTATGTTAGAGAGGTTATGGTTGTAGTTACTTATTCAAATTAGGGAGCGTTCAAGTATTACGTAACGTATTTTTTGGAACAATTGACCCCCCCTCTCCCCGTTGTATGTTCCATGTAACGTTTTCAAAAATGCGTGGGGAAAAAAAATCTCTACGCGACCGTTCTGAAGGGTTAAAACAATGTTACGTGACGCGTAGTTCAAAGCCCCCTCCCGCCCCTGACACGCATCGTAACGTTTCAGAAGACCCCCCTCCTCCCCCAAATTCGTTACGTAATACCTGAACGCTCCCTTACTGATTCTATGTTTGTAATTTTTTTTTTATTTACCAGTAACAACCCTCGCAATGTTACAAAATATTGTGTTCTCTGTTACTATCTACATGTTCCTGGTACTTCGAATATTCTATGAATATTTAATACAATTTAATAAATCATTGAATGTCGTGTTTATGCACCTAGCTGTGATATTTTACACTAAACCGATTTCTGATGCATAATAATTTTAAATCGCAAAAGAGTTTGTAATAAAGTTTGTTTTTATTGTTTGTTATGAGACTTTTATTATTTATAGAAATCCAAGAAAAGTAACATTCTAGATGATCATAGAGTATCTATAGTACCCATAACGACTCCTCTCTTCGTATAGCTCTGCAGCGATTTATGGGACTATATGGCGAAGTCAGATAAACCAGGAAAATTTACAGCAGGGCTCAATATGCCATATCTGTTATAATATTTCCATGGTATGATCGATCATTGTCTATGAACTACTAGAGTGAGACTGCTATGCACTAAATTCATGCAAACAGGACAGAATTTATTGTCTCCTGTCCTCTTGTTGGTATGATTTGTTTTTGCTATTAGAAGTAGGAAATAATACTCATGGGTTGTTTAAGGCAGCTGATTAACTAGTAAAGGCAAACTGAACATAACTAACCGTTTGTTTTAGGTGTTCAAAGTTTTGTGTATTAATGTAGTCTCCATCTATACTTTAATATCTTTAAAAATAAACCTCATACCTTAAACAATAAAGTTTATTATCTAAAATCACACTTTCTTAGCTTTTAACTTGTTTTTCTTATGTTCAGCTTTGTTCTTCTGCCTTTTGTCTTTCATGAACGTTCTGTACTGAGACTTTCGCTTTTCATCGATGATCTCCTTGTATTTCTTCTTGTTGTACTTCTGGAACTCTGCATCGGCCAGCAGTTCGTCCACCATGGTCCGTTTTCTTTGTTTACGTGTCAATCTTTCGTTGACATGATCTAATGAGGAGTCCATTACTTTACCCACCTGATAATTGAATAAAGAATATTTAATACAAGCCACACTATTAACAATGTGGGTGCACTACTGTGCACTTTTGCTTCCTACAGGGAACAATATCCCAACAAGGCAGAGTGAGCTAAACGTTTGACAGAGCTAAGCTATTTATGATTAATAACCTGACCCAATGGAGAGAGCAAACTGACTTCATAATTATTTAAAAATGTACTTTGTTTTCAATATACGTAAAGTTTGAATTTCTTTGGCAAAACAAAACCACACATGAAGATCCACTTGCACAATTGATGACTTATCAATGAAAAATATGCTTTTTCTTTAAGTTAATACAGTTCATTTTTGGTATTGGTAAAAAAAAATCCTCACACACATTTGACGCACTAGTACTTGATGCTAAATCAACTTACCTGGAAGTACTTAGGCAACACTTCCATGTCATTCTTCTTGTAGAAGTGCTTGGGGTCTAGTGCTGACCTCATCTTGAGAACTTGCAGGTCATTCCTCAGCTCCCTGGTGATTTCCGGTGCCGGCATATCAAACCATGCTGGACCTTTGGTCTTCTCTCTTTCTTGCTGTAATGGAAAATATTATCAGTATAGTGTCAAAAATTACATTAAAATAGTCTTAACCAGTGAAAGGTTGTTTATTCGGTCCCATACTATGGTGTACTGAAAATTCCCAATATCACTTTATATGCCAGCAATTACTGAAATAAATATTGTAGCTCTTTAGTATTGTGAAGGAAAACATCGTAAGGAAACCGGCACATTGATACAGAGGCATGTGAAGTTTACTAGCCCACCCTGGGCTAGCATGGTAGACTATGGCCCAAATCTCTGTTGTATTGAGGCTCGCCACCTATGATATTGAGACCAAAATACATTGGCGTTTTGCTTTGCATTTGTGTTTTGTCTACATATTATATTTGCCTATGCTTACCCCTTCAGGGGATGTAGGTGTGATCTTGTATTTATTATTTAAAAGTAAATATATCTTCAAAGAATACCTTTCTGATTGCTTTCAATTTTCTCTCACTAACATAGTAACTGGGAAGGCTGTGTTCCTTTTCAATTCCAGGGCCGATCACACACTTTTTCATTTCCTTATCCACATCCACATTGCCCAAGTTGGACTTCAATTTACCAGTCTCAACATCCAACTGGTCGAACTCAAATAGCCTCCGTTTCTCTTTTTTCAATATCATGGATCTCGTCCATCCCATGTCCTCATAAAATTCATCAAATTGATTGTCTATTTTGAAAGTTTTAATTTTTTTCCGGATTTCTTCTTCTGCGGCCTCCTGTGTGTCAAGTTCTTGTTTCTGTTTGTCGAATAATTGTATTATTGCTGCAGTTCTGTCTTCTTTATCTGAAATTATTGGGAAGAATAATATTTCGATTCAAAAAATAAAAAGTCAATAGAAACTTTGATAACTATATATGGGAGGTAAATTTGCGTTGGCGGGAAGTGTTTTTTTTTTCTTATACACGTAATTACCATGCAATTTTGAATATATAACGCCAAGTAAATATAGGGCAACGTATTTACTAACCTATAAAATAAGGTTTCTCTTCAACAAGCAATTCAGTCTTTTCTTGAAGTTCATCATCACCAGCTGTGTCGATAATGAAATTCATGTTTCTAATTCATTTACTAAATTACAATCTTATATTAATTCACGGAAAAATAAAACTTCTGGGAAGCAAACAGCGTGTATTTGTTTTTTTTTTTTTTTTTTTTTTTTTTTTAACGAAATGAGCGAAATGATGATATTCAATGGAATAAGATGAGGAATGGCATCACCTGCGACTAGCGCGAGTATTTCGCCAATGTCAAGTAATTAATAGCAAGGACAAATTCAATAAATACACATTATAAATAAAAATGGACTATGACAGTGATAAAGATGGCGGATGACTCCGTGTATTTGTTTTGACAGCTATTCCTCAGTCCTCTACGGTTCACAGTTTCACAGATCACTCAGTTCACTTCAGTCACTACTCTACGCTCTACGGTTTTGATTTGACTTTTAGACCCATAGACACAGACTGAACAAAAAAGCTATAGGAAAAAGGCAGAAATGAAATGAGTATTAAGAAAAAATAAACGAGAAATGGCATAGACATAAAACTTTGGGCACTTTGGCGCGAAATGTCTACGGCGCGAAAAGTAAATTCGTAATAAATTCTCTTCAAATTTTCCACTTTTCTTTAAGGTCTTGAACTATAATTATTTAAAAAGCTAAAGAAAGGATTTTCATATATATTCAAGTACCTATCAAAGGTACGTGGTGTTCCCGGTTTTATCTTCGCTGAGCTTGGCCGCTGGGCTAGGGTGCTTTGATTTGTATCGTACATATTTAAATAATGTTTTTGATGACCTTAATTAATGTAAGTGTCTAATTAATTACCTTACATTAATATCGATAGGTATTTTTATGGTGATCTAGTCTTCTAAAGCCTCTCGTACACTGAGGAGTCGACACTCGCGCGTAAAAAATTTGGTAATACCAAAATTGTGTCAATAAACATATAGATTGAATTTATGTAGCCACGCGTCAAATTACACTCGCGTTGTCAATGTAATTTACTTGAAGAATGAACTTTTTGGATGAGTCAAACAGTTCTTTTTATGGTATGGCAAAAAAAAACGCGTGAGTCACGACGCCCAGTGTGCAGTGAAGGGTCGTACTACCACCAATCCCCTCCCCCCCCTCACCACAATTATTGGGTCACACCAAAGAGTATAGTGGTCACGCGCTCGCGTGTCACTAAATATTATTGGATCTCATAATATCTGATAATGCGCAATAAACTTGAATCGTTTCCTCATTCTGCTTAGAAACGTGTGTGAATTCGACCCAGCTCTAGTTATTCTACGTATGTTACTTCTAGCCTATTTGAAATTATCAATCTATTTTAGGGGATACCAGCCCCCATAGCTAAACCGCGTAGACATAAGTTTTATCTCTTTCAACTGTCAGATTTGTCGAGAAAATTACGTCACATTAAATTTTTTGTACTGCTCGGTGTGACGGACGTCATTTTCTCGACGAATCTGACAGTTGAATGAGATAAAGCTTATGTCTACAAGGTCATGCTACAAGGCCTGGGTATGATACTAAAACTATCTCATACTAGCTGTGTTTCATAGTTGTAAAAAGGCGAAATAAGTTACTCCGCTCGAGCGTAGCTGTATTGTTCTTTATAGTTTATGTATATATTATATTTATATGGGGCTGGAGGAAACCACGCTGTTTTGCTATATATATATGATGCGTGTTTATTGCACCACATTCACTACATGCTTTTAGTTACACGGAAGAACAGACAAAGCTCAAAGATAATGTTGCCATACAAATTACCACAGACTAAAAAGAGTAATAAAAAACTTGTAAGTTACAACTATGGAGGAAAGAATTAACCCTCCATAGTTACAACAACAGTTTCATTCGCTTGAAGTTTGAAGGCCTGCCACTTGGATATGCTGTTCTACATTATTACCTACCTAGGTAATCACGGTAATTATTGAATATTCTATTGATCAATGAAATAATTTTCATAATGAAAAATATTTCAGATATGAAAAACTACAGTAAAATTACGCCGAAATGAAGCACATTGATTTCATAGTCATGTCTAGTCTTCTAGTTTAGTCTAATAGTCTTGAGTTCTTGACATAGCTAATGCGACGTACGGGAACGCAGTTACGCACAAATCCAGCTTAATATTGGAACAAAATTGTATGAAAAACTGCGACCATGCTTATATGATGGTAGGTCTGGAGACTCTGGAGAAACATTATTAATGTCTAATAAGTAATCAATATTTATTAGTTTCACTACATTTCCTGATAACTGATCGTATCTCACACAAATGGAACTTGCCTTACTATATTATACGTAGATATTGTTTATTCTTACTTAAATCAATACCCGTATAATATTGTTTATAAATCCGGGTAGTGATTGAAAACAATTGGTAGTCGCCTCTCATAAGTGAAGTTTACACTGCTGAATAGGGTTATGGATGTACCCAAAGGCCAGAACACGATACCTGAGACAAATATTCAAAGGTCTATAACTCAGAAACTATGATAGTTAGGTATAATCTGTCTTCACTAAGCATCCACATATGAGCTACCGTATATGTACCCAAATTATTATTTCGGACTTCTGATACAAGTCCTTGTATAAGTTAGGAATCCTCATGGATACCCAAAATGTAAGTTGTCATCAAAATATCTAATTTTGGGACGATAGCTCTGTCAGTCCTTAAAAAGGTAAATTCACATGATTTTATCCGCCATCTTGATCACTGTCATCATCCATTTTTATTTTATGTATATTTATTAAATTTGTCCTTGCTATAACATTGCAAAACTCGACATTGCCACAAATACCGTTAATCGCAGGTGCAGCAATTTTTCACTTTATTACAAAAATGGTAGAAAATGAATTCACATGAAAATAGTGTGACGTAATAATAAAGAAGAAAGGAAATTTTAATCTTAGGAAGTGAAATCACCGATTAGAAAGAATAATAAGTCTCCGCTGTTAGATAAAAACAAATTATTTTGTCCATAGTTTATTTGCGCGGAAATTACCTTCACAAATATATTTTAACATATTCATGGAAACAGCCTACAATGAAATGCCAATACACACAGACGAACAAAACCAACGCTGAAATGAAATTGGATCAGATTTTATCTGTGCACCCGGAAAATGGTGTTTACAAAACTAAATGCTACCTGGTTTGTATCGGGTGTGTTACCTACTGGGTATTTTTATTATTATCTTGTTTGTTCCTAGTTAAGTAAGTACCTACTATTCTCAGTAGGCTATATAAAAAGTATTTTTGTTTAGAGGAATCCTACAAAGAAATAAACATGTTCTTACAGTGTAAATACATTAATTATTTTTTAGCTGTAAATATTTACTTTCTTAGGGTTGATATGAGGTGATAATACTTGCATATTTTCAACGATTATTGACGATTATTGTTAATAATATGTACCAAAATAGAAACATAATCTAACAAGTAGCGCCATCTATTCATTATAATAGTTACTATGTGAATAAACGTCAGTTGGTTAAAAACTCCTTTTGTAATTTCATTAGGTTATGGGCCCAGACCCGTTATAAAAAAGTTTTTAATAGTTACAAACGTATAGTACTGTGCGGTTTCTTGTGAATTATGACGTCGAACTATATTGCTAACGTACCAAAACTGAAAGGTCGTGAAAACTACGATGATTGGTGTTTTGCGGCGCAAAATGTATTAGTGTTGGAGGGAATGGCGTCGGCCATTGAAAAACCGTTGCCGGCGGCATCTACTTTGACTGAGAAATCAGAAGATGCTAAAGCGAAAGCAAAGTTAATACTAACGATTGACCCGTCGCTTTACGTTCACATCAAACATGCAGCTACGACGTATGAATTATGGAAGAAGCTAAAGAATATGTTTGATGATTCTGGTTATACAAGAAAAATCTCATTGCTACGCAATCTCATCAACATTCGGCTCGAGAATTGTGAATCCATGACGCAGTATGTCACCCAGATCATAGAAACAGGTCAGAGACTTCAGGGAACGGGATTTACGTTAACAGATGAGTGGATTGGAGCATTAATGTTAGCAGGTTTGCCAGAAAGATATGCGCCTATGATAATGGCTATAGAACATTCGGGCATCGAGATAAGTGCTGACGTCATTAAAACTAAGTTGATGGATATGTGTGCAGAAGTTGGTATCGTTTCCGTTAATGAGAATGCATTTATAGCAAAAAATAACGGATCGCCACGTCTAAAAAATAACCCCAAGTTCGGCTCTTCTAATAGACAAACAGAAATGTCAACAAAACCTGTCAATGTCAAAATTATAAAATGTTACAGATGCAAGAAGACCGGTCACTACAAAAATCAGTGTCCCAACGCCGAATCGACCAAACGAAAGCAATCAAACGCTTTTAGTGCAACTTTTCTTAGTGGTAAATTCAACCACAACGATTGGTATATAGATAGTGGGGCGAGCAAACATATGACGGCGAAACAAGAATACTTAATCAATCCGTCCCATCAACTTGAAACGCAAGAAATTATTATTGCGAACCGTACGAGTGTCCCAGTGCTGTGTTCTGGTGATGTGAACATCGTGACAATTGCAAACGGTGTTGAGTATGACATCACAGTATCGAAGGTATTGTGCGTACCTAGCTTAACAACCAACTTACTTTCCGTGAGTCAGCTGATCGAGAATGGCAACAGAGTTACCTTCAAAGAAAATTCTTGTTACATTTACAATCAACAGAAAGAACTCGTCGGCCAGGCAGTTTTGGTAGACGGTGTGTACAGATTAAATACTTTGACAACAGAACACATGTTAGCAGCACCTGCAATAGCATCGAGTGAGACCTGGCACCGACGCTTGGGACATATAAACAGTGCTAGTTTGAATAAAATGAAGAATGGAGCTGTGGAAGGTATATCGTACCCGAAAATGGCAAATATAGATAAGTCATCATGCACCGTTTGTTGTGAAGGCAAACAAGCCAGACTACCCTTCCAGCAGAGTACATCAAAAACAGGGGATGTGCTGGAGATGATTCACACAGATGTATGCGGTCAAATGGAGAATTTTTCTATTGGTGGATCTAGATATTATGTTTTGTTTGTGGATGACTATAGTAAAATGGCATTTGTTTATTTTATGAAGGCAAAAAATGAAGTTTTTAAGTGTTTTATGGAGTTTAAGTCCTTGGTTGAAAAACAGAAAGACAAAAAGATAAAAATTCTAAGGACAGATAACGGAGGTGAATTCTGTAGTCGAGAATTTGAGAAGTATTTAAAAGAGCAAGGAATAGTTCACCAAAAAACTAATCCTTACACGCCTGAGCAGAACGGTCTGTGTGAAAGGATGAACAGGTCAGTAGTTGAAAAGGCCAGATGTTTGATCTTCGATGCTGGATTAAATAAGAAGTTCTGGGCAGAGGCAGTTAATACTTCAGTATACTTAAGAAATAGGTCAGTTGTTTCAGGACTTAATAACAAAACTCCATATGAAGTCTGGACAGGTCAGAAACCAAATCTAAGTCATTTACGTATATTTGGAAGTACAGTCATGGTACACATACCGAAACAAACACGTTTGAAGTGGGACAGAAAGGCTATAAAAAAATTTTTTGTTGGCTATGCAGAAAATGTAAAGGGTTATAGGGTTTACGACCCAGTTAATAATTCTGTGACCATAAGTAGAGACATAGTTGTTATGGAAACTCCAGCTGATTTTACAGTTAACATACCTGTTGAATGCAAATCTTCAGCGACCAAAATAATTATGCCAGATGATACAGTCAGCCTAGATTCTGAAGAAGAGAAGGAAACAGATAGTACTTTTACCTTGAACTCAGAAGTTTCTGTAGAGAGTACTTCAGATGATATATTCTGTGACACATTGTCAGATGTAGAAAATATTCAAATAAACCAGAGTGAACAAGAATCTCCGCAAAAACGAATAAGAAGAAAACCAGATAGATTCGGTTTTAACAATTTATGTTTTACAGAATGTGAAGACAGCAGTAATCGAGAAACTACGCTCGAGGACGCTTTGAATGGTCCAGAAAGTGAGTACTGGCGAGCTAGTATGAAGGATGAGTTGGACTCATTTAATGAAAATGATGCGTGGGAACTGGTTGACCATCCTAAAGATGGTACAGTGATTAAGTGCAGATGGGTGTTTAAAAAAAAATATGATAGTTCCAACAATGTGCGATACCGGGCAAGATTAGTTGCTAAAGGCTTTACACAGAAAGCCGGTATAGACTTTCATGAAACATTTTCTCCTGTTCTCAGATACTCAACATTAAGATTGTTATTTGCACTAGCAGCTAAATTAGAATTAAATATAAGTCATCTTGATGTAACCACTGCCTTTTTAAACGGTTTTTTAAGTGAGACAGTTTATATGGAGAAACCTGTTACTTATCAATGTAATAGTAAGAATGATAAGAAGGTGTTAAAATTAAAGCGAGCTATATATGGGCTTAAACAATCCTCAAGGGCTTGGTATCAAAGAGTTAATGATTATTTAGTTAATTTGGGCTATAAAAAGTCTAATTATGAACCATGCTTATTTTCCAAATTTGAAGGAAATGTTAAAATTATTATAGCACTATTTGTCGACGACTTTTTTGTATTTTCCAATTGCACAACAGCCACTGATCAATTAGTATGTGAATTAAGTAGTAAATTCAAGATAAAAAATTTAGGTCAGTTAAAACAATGTTTAGGCTTAAGAGTAAATATTAATAAAAATGTAATAACTGTTGATCAAGAACAATATGTAGATAATTTATTAAAAAGATTTAATATGACACAATGTAAAACTGCCGAAACTCCTATGGAGACTAATTTGAAATTAGAGAAATCTCAGATACTGTGTAATGATTATCCATATCAACAAATGATAGGTAGTTTAATGTACTTGGCAGTATTGACAAGACCAGACATTGCATACAGTGTTAGTTTCCTTAGCCAGTTTAACAATTCTTATGATGAAACTCACTGGAAGCATGCAAAAAGGGTACTAAGATATTTAAAACTTACAAAAAATTATGGTCTTGTATTTTGTAAAGATAATAATTGTTGTATTGAAGGTTTTGTAGATGCAGACTGGGGGTCGGATATCAATGATAGGAAATCGTTTTCTGGTTTCTGTTTTAAACTATCAAATACAGTAATTTCTTTTGAATGTAGAAAACAAAGGAATGTAGCCTTATCCAGCACTGAGGCTGAATATATATCAATGTCAGAAGCAAGTAAAGAGGCACTTTATTTAAAAAAATTGTTATGCGAAATCATTGGGAAATCTGATCCAATCGTATTGTTTAACGATAGTCAAAGTGCTCAAAAACTAGCGTTAAATCCGATTTTCCATCGTAGATCAAAACATATAGATATAAGGTATCACTTTGTAAGGGAGGCAGTATCCAATAATTTTGTTAAAATAGCATATTTGGAAACCGCTGAAATGCCAGCTGATATTTTAACCAAAAGTTTGGGGTCTGCTAAACATTATTATTTATTAAGAAAGCTTGGTGTTTCACCTGTGTCCTAGATATTATTTAAGTGTTATATGTTTATGTTTTTTATTTTGTTAAGTGGAGATGTTAATAATATGTACCAAAATAGAAACATAATCTAACAAGTAGCGCCATCTATTCATTATAATAGTTACTATGTGAATAAACGTCAGTTGGTTAAAAACTCCTTTTGTAATTTCATTAATTATAATTTATAACAATTCGAGTCCTAGGTTTTTGAAGTCGGTTTTTGTTTTTATATTAATAATGTGTATTTATTGAATTAGTTCTTGCCATTAATTATTTGACATTGGCGGAATACTCGCTCTAGTCGCAGGTGAAGCCATTCCTCATATTATTCCATGAAATTTTATCATTTTACTAATTTTTACTTTACTTTATTGCATAAGAATGTCTATTTTCTCAATATCTTGTAAGTACATATTTTATTTTATTTCATTTTATTTTAATACCTTAAGTTCCTATTAATTTTATATTTTAGTTCCTGTATTCAAGTTGTCTGCTTATTATGAATGTTGTGCATATTTGTAATTGGCGTAGCACATACCCTATGTTTAGAAAAGCAATATGTAAATGTTTGTGTTCACTCTGTAAATATGCCTTAAATAAATAAATAAATAAATTTCGTTAAAAAGGAGAAGATAAAAACATACAAGCAAAAACTAACTAGGTAGGTACTCACTCTAGTTTAAAACTTAATCCTACGAAGGATCTTATGCAATTTGTTATTATGGGGTCAAAGTTCGGCTCTCAAATAAGAAGCACTGAGCTTACAGCAACCCAATTGAACATAGCTTGCATCCACGCGACGCCGGGAATGCAGTAAAAGTTACTTCTTTATCTTATGAAATTCCTCCACCAACCCGTACTATGAAACTACGCTATGATATCGAGAACATACATCAATAAAGTTCAACTTCAATCAGTCGCCATAACCATTTATAAACTCAAGAGATTTTAGTTCACAATACGTATTAGGTGTGAACGCTATCATACAATATAATAATGTTTTGTCAAACGAGTTTTATCAAAGAGTGAGTATTACCTAAAATTTTACAGTTTAAACGTCCAATTTTGTGTGCAGCTGTCTAAGCCGTATAAGATGTTCCAACACTGAAATTGGACAATCTGGCGTTAAAAATATTTATTATTTCATACGATCTTCATTTTGATCACTTTTTTTTTTAAGGCTTGAAAACCACATCTTTTGTCAATGGAAGCTAAAATTATCACCTTAAAGCCATTAGACTAGTCATATTCTAGCTACCATTGATAAAAGATGTTGTTTAATTGCTTTAAAAACGGGCCAAGTGCGAGTCGGACTCGCGCACGAAGGGTTCAGTACCATTATATTTAAAATCGAAAAAAAATTGACGTTCTTTGTATGGCCTTAAATATTCATTTTATTCTGATTTTTAGTAGGTATTTGTTGTTATAGCGGCAACAGAAATACATCAACTGTGAAAATTTCAACTCTCTATCACGGTTCATGAGATACAGCCTGGTGACAGACGGACGGACGGACAGCGAAGTCTTAGTAATAGGGTTCCCGTTTTACCCTTTGGGTACGGAACCCTAAAATGAAGACAGCAATTTCACAACGATAGGACTTGGGGCCCGGAAAGAATGAAATAATAATAAATTCTAAGGTCAGACTGTCCCATTTCACAATATATTATTTGGGACTTCTTTTTGACACATTTACAAATATTATTGAACAGAACAAAACCCACTTGTGTGGATTCATCCGCCATCTTTATCATTGTCATCATCCATTTTTATTTACATTGTGTATTTAATGAATTTGCCCTTGCTATTAATTACTTGACAGTGGCTGAAATACCCGCTTAACGCAGGTGGAGCCATTCCTCATCTTATTCCATTAAATATCATCATTTCGTAAAAAAGAAGAAGAACCTACTTGTGAGTGACTTGAAGCCCTGTTTGTGAGTTCCAATGGTATTGGTTTCCAAGGTCCTCGCCCCGTAATATCCTGTACGGCGCCGCCGTTTGTCTATATTACGCGAGATTTGTTCTAGTTTGCAACTGATGTTGCCAGTTTTGAGATTCTTCAGAGTATCGGTTACATGGAATTTTACCCCCAAAACATACATACAGATATAAAGGTCAGTTCATTTATAAATATCTTCAAATTTTTTAGATATTAAGTGATTTTATTACAACTGTCTTTATGCCCATTATAATTTAAGGGGTTAGTAACTATAAAATAATTTTAATTACATGGAGATGTAACTAAGTAAGCAGATACATAACTAATGTTAGTTCTGGATCGTGAGTTTTATAAATTAATAAAAAAAAAAAAAAATTTTCAACTTCACCAATATCTAAATAATATTGTACCTAACTTACTCTGTCTGTCTACCTTTTTCCTCGGAAACATGTGGAGGTATCAAGTTGAAATTTATAGCAAAGACTCAATTATGCGGTAACATGAAGCTCTAAAAAAAACAAACTTCTGAGTTAACGCAATCAAAAGATACGGAGGTTTATGTTGCAGTACATTCGCACGGGAATCAAAAGCCTATAGGGTACTTCCAGTTGACCTAGAATCATACAATTTGGCAAGAAGCAAGGTCTTAAAGGACAAGTAGCGGGAAAAAACCTGAATACAGTAAATTATTGATTACAACGCTTATAAAATGGTTTTTAATTATTACAATATTGTTTGCGGTAACTTTGTATGGGGCACCAGTATACGGCAAAGTTAACTTTGTCACTCTATCCTGTTTATCTTTTCGTTAGAGCAATGTATGGTTCAGAAGCCTCGGTGCGCGAGTCCAGCTTGCACATGGATGGTTTTTTTTTATATAACTTATGGCGTATAGGAAATAATGAAGAATTGTTACATTTAAATATAATACTCGTAGGTGTGGAGGCGCAAGGTAAGTCAGTTGTATCTTCTAATAATTTAAAAACAAGGACAGAAAACACGGTTGTATTATGAAATTCAATTAATCATACTCCTCCGAGGAATGCTGTGTGGAGCTCATTATTCATCGTCGCTGTAATTGAGGGTCGCCTTAATGTGTGCCTCACTTTGAGTAAATAGAGTTCCTCCTTCCCGTACCTACTTTTTATAAAATTCTAATCTTCCTTGATGCTTTCGTGAATTTTGCAGGTTCGTTTTTTTAAACATTGTAGAAAACAAATTTTTTGTAAAATTCCAAATGAACTAAAGAGTTTTATATTCTCTTTTTTATTCTATTAATAAAAAAAACTTTTTAACAAAAAAATTAAACCGCCGAAAAACTACAAAAAATAAAATAATAAACCTTTTTTATTTAACCTTAATAACTATTTTCTTAAACTATGTAAGTATACCTAAGTCATTTTGGGTCGGCGCCAAACAAGCAAATTAATTAATTAAGTAAAGTGTGATGCTCGGCAGCGGCGCGGCGCGACACGTCCCTTCGCCGGAAAATGCAGAGCGTTCACCGACTTAATGTCAGGGAGACAGCAACACGTGAGTGCACTTGTGCGAGTAGTCATACGGAGAGCACAATTTTTGGAATGTTAATGTTTGTCGCTGAAGATTTCACGTTGCATTTTTTAAAATTTAATTTAGTTATTCTTTAAATTTATTGATCAGTGATTGTTTGGCGCCGACTCAAAATGACTTAGGTATACTTACATAGTTTAAGAAAATAGTTATTAAGGTTAAATAAAAAAGGTTTATTTTTTTATGCTTTGTAGTTTTTCGGCGGTTTAATTTTTTTGTTAAAAAGTTTTTATTTTATAATTTTTTGTGGCTATAATCTACTAATTACTTTTTAATTTCCTCCTGTCCGCCTGTCCGTTTTTCCGTCTGTCCGTCTGGATAAGGTAATATTTAAAACCAAAAAAAAATTCACCTCCCCCCCATAAACCCCCCTTTTCTACCCCATCGTTTAAATTTTTGTTAACAACCCGTATAAACAAAAAGATTTTTCGAAATCTGCTCACTAACGGCGGAGATATGCTGTAGTCCAGAATGCAAACTTTATCACCCCATTTCACACCCTATACATTTTTTTTTCAAAATTCTTTAAACACGTATTATGTTGTGTAACTATTTTTGACTGCAACATTTCTAGTTTTTCGATTATTTAGGTTAGTTACGCTACACGGCTAGCATATCCGCCAAGACTAAAGACTTACGACAAGGAATAAGTCGATTTAGTCTTTGTCTCTCCTATGAAATAAGACGGTGAGCAAGCGACACAATCCGCGACATAGGTCTAGTCTAGGCATGCGTGCTAACCCTGTTGCTTATGTTTGCATTCTATATTTGGAAGCTTGTACTTAATTACCATAGGCAGATTTATGTGGATTTTATTTTGCATAAAAACTAAATATATGGATTTGATTAAACTCGATATTATTATTATTTGAAAGGACTACGTTGTTGGCCGTGAGTGACCTTTACAGCTTTACTGGACGGGATTGAACTTGATAATATTCATAAATTTAGACAGCTTTTAGAGTCGAGAATGGCGTATTTTAAACAGCTTTGATTAATCGCATTTACTATTGAGAATATAAATAAAACACTGCAGATCTTTCGTGAATACTAGGTCAGTCCGCAGCGAGAGACCATTTACTTTGTTTATATACTTAAATAGCGGTCCGTTCGCCGCTGGATTTCTGGAAATATGGTGGAAGATATAAGTAGAGAGTTTTGATTTTTAGCTTTCAAACGAGTCGTGACGCCTTATATTGTGCGTCGCGACGCCGTATAGTGAGCGTCGCGTAACCGTATAGTGAGCGTCGCGACGCTTTATAGTCAGCGCCACGACGCCATATGGTGAGCGTCGCGACACTTTATAGTAATGGTGTCGGTTTCGATTTCCATTTCCATTTCAATTTTTTTTAATTTTACCAACCGGCATCCGGCCGGATATTGAATTACTATCCGGCATCCGGCCGGATACTGAATTACTATCCGGTATCCGGCCGGATAGTGAAAACAAGGCCGGGTATCCGGATATCCGGTTCATCTCTATTCAGGAGTGTCGAGACAAGTGTCAGGAGTGTCGAAACGAGTGTCGAGACTGTTGAGATGTTTCGATGTCGATTTCAATTTAGATTTTTTTTAAATTTTACTTTCCGGCGTCCGGCCAGATACTTAATTACTATCCGGTATCCGGCCGGATAGTAAAAACAAGGCCGGATAGCGAGATGTTTCAATTTCGATTTTTAATTTCACTATCCGGTATCCGGCTGGATACTGAATTACTATCCGATATCCGGCCGGATACTGAATTACTATCCGGCATCCGGCCGGATACTGAATTACTATCCGGCATCCGGCCGTATACTGAATTACTATCCGGCATCCGGCCGGATACTGAATTACTATCCGGTATCCGGCCGGATAGTGAAAACAAGGCCGGGTAGTTACCGGATATCCGTTTCATCTCTATTCAGGAGTGTCGAGACAAGTGTCAGAAGTGTCGAAACGAGTGTCGAGACTGTCGAGATGTTTCGATGTCGATTTAAATTTTTTTGAATTTTACTATCCGGTATCCGGCCGGATACTGAATAACTATCCGGTATCTGGCCGGATAATGAATTACTATCCGGCATCCGGCTGGATACTTAATTACTAACAAGTATCCGGCCGGATAGTAAAAACGTTTCGATCCGGTGATAATATAGTTGCATATAAGAAAAAAAAAATGTAAACTTGACAATTTGTAAGTGCCCCCATAGGCCTATACAGAATAAATGATTTGTCTTGGACTCTGACTTTGGGACAACGTACCGCTAAAATATAAAAGTAACTCCAGCAGAAAGTTTTAAGATATTACGAATTCATAATCTCTTGAGCAAAGCACCATACTTGACTGGCATCAACAAACTTTCGGGGAGGCAAAGCCCTTTGTAAGTAGAATCTCACTTTGGGTAGGTACTCCGTTTTCGGGATTTATCGATTATTTTAATGGGATACTTACCTACCTTTTTTTGTTTTACGATTATTGTGAAAGTAAAGTTTGGGCGAGGTGGATGGATTGGTGATAAGTCTCTGGGAACAAAATAAACTAAAAAAAACTGAGCTGTCGGGACGCCTGGCAGATGTGAAACATAAACGCCGTAGCGGCGAGTGAGCGGAGTCAGCCGGTAGGCGGAGTCTAAGCGGCGGAATTAACCGAGGAGCCACGAAGCTGCTCGAAGTTTTGGGATCACGGCATCAACAGTCGCTGTCATTCGCCAAGCGCGCCATTAAATGTTTCACATCAAAAAACGCACAGCTTAATCGCTTGATTCACCAAGTATAGGCTTGCAAAAGCGCGAGTCTCGATGTCTCTTCGTTGGAATCTTAGAGCTTCTGGAATAATCGCGTCTAGTCCTAGTTGGACATAATTAATTTTCTTGTACTTATTGTGTAACCAGAAAATAAACTTTAACTGTATTCTGATTCGATATAATTGACATGTAAATTAATATTTAAAAAAACTAATTAATATTAATATGACGAAACGACCGTAAACTCGCAAAAAAATGCTACTCGAAAACACTCTTATAGATAAGATTCTTGAATAAGTTAATACTAACATCGATGTTGTTTTTGCTGGAACCAAACTAAACTGAGTACTAAGCTAAGTGTATTCCCGTCCTTCTCACGGCCGTAATGTATGAGCCAGATGGCAATATTTTTAGTGCCATCAAATATAGTTCAGTTGTAGTTTGTGTACAACTGTTAAATGCCTGTATAAAGTGAGCTGAGACCGAACGCGGCACCTTATTATTACGGGTGGCTGTTTATCCACTAAGTCATGGACGCTTGAATCGTAGATATCTTCTTCTAATCCGGTACGCTCTTGACAGAGCGGTCGTGATCGTTAAGTATCAGTATTGGAAGGGGCAGATGTAATGCGCTTCACGACATTTCGCCACCGCTGTCTGCAAGAGGTCATCCTGCTGCATTCGTTGACTGAGCCTCCAATGGCGGACTTGATCTGGTCAGTCCAACGCGTGGGTGACCTTCCGCGCGGTCTAGTGCCTTCTATTTTCCCTTGGACGACAAGGCGTTCTATGGACTGGTTGTCACGTCGGGAAACATGTCCGAAGAATGTCAAGATGCGAGATTGTACAATCGAAAACAGACGCTGCCTGATACCGAGTTCTTGAAGTATCGAGACGTTCGTCCGAAACTCGGTCCACAAAACCCCACGCATTCTTCTCCAGCACCACATTTCTAGGGCATCTATTTCCACATCTCGCAAGGTCCACGTTTCGTAGATATGCGATATGATAGAATCGTAGATATGCGATAGGCGTAATAGTCATATTTGTGATATTTATTAATTGTATATTTATGTAAGTACCTATCTATGTAAAAAAAAAGAAAAATGTAAGATCTAAATATATGTATTCCGGATGTATTCGTGGTTTATTTTTTTGCCTCGTAGCTGTATTTTATAGGAAAATGCTTGGACTTTTTCAATAATTTTGCCACATAATAATAATTATTTAATTTAACGTTTTTCTCAATTATCTCGTAAACGGTGCATCGTAGCTCAAAAATAACGAAATTTTATCCCCCCTTTATAATACCCAGGCTTAAAAAAAAAAATCATTTTAATACACACATCAACACCGTCTAGGGATATTTTGTATTAAGTTCTTAAACTCAAAAAATACTTGCCAGATTTAAATTCTTTTGAAGAAAGCTTATTTTGTAAACCTTTTTGAACGATTCTAAATTTGAATTTGAAAAAATAAATAAAAAACAAAAGATTTACACCGTCTAATGATAGCGAAGTCCTAAGGTTTCATTTACCTACAGTAGTTTTTGGCTAATTTTTGTGTCAAATTTAAGTTTTATAACAAGTTATCGGTTAATTTCGAATTAATGTTATTGTGTGCATTATGCAGCGGCGCTATTTAACGACAGAGGAAATGTTAAGGGCGGTAGGCATGCTCCAAGCTGGGGCTACTCCACGGAGTATTGCTGAGGAGATTGGAACAAGACAAAACGTGATATCAAGGTTATGGTCACGTTATCGTGCTACTGGTGAAATGCCTGAAAGACACCCAGGCGGGAAGCGCATAACCACTCAACGACAAGACCGATTTTTGCAAGTTGCCGCGAGAAGACAACCAAATGTTACGGCCATGCAGTTGGTTCAGAGGCTCCAGTCAGAGCACCAGTTGCTTGGGAGTGACCAAACTGTAAGGAGAAGGCTGCATGAAGCTAACCTTCATGCTTGCAGACCGCTTCGTACTCCAGCACCTCGCCGAGGAAATCGTGGACGACGACTAGAGTGGGCTCGTGAACATTTGCTCTGGGAAGATAACCAGTGGTCTGTAGTGCTGTTTACCGATGAGTCCCGGTTCGGTTTCCATCCCGATACACGTAGAGTACGTGTTTGGCGAGTTCCTGGTCGTGAGAGCCGTCTGCAACATCCTCAGGAAGTCCATTCATACCTCGGCGGGACAATTATGGTTTGGGCGGGAATTCGTGTTGGTGGAAGAACAGACCTCGTTTGGACCAGAAACACCATGATGGCTGAAAAATACCGTAACGTGGTGCTAGTACCAATAACCTACCTCCATCGACTACAAATGGGCCAAGAATTTACGCTCATGCACGGTAACGCCCGTCCGCACGCAGCGAGAGTGGTGACGAGCTGGTTGCAGGAGCACGACGTATTGGTCTTAGACTGGCCCGCTCAATCGCCTGACCTAAACCCCATAGAACACGCGTGGGACATGCTCCAAAGAAGGGCTTTGAGGAATTTCCCTGCAAACATTGCGACGGAAGAGCATTTTTTTGCATCTTAGCCGGAACTGGGACAATATACCGCAGCAAGACTGGGATAACTTAATCCAAACCATGAAAAACCGTTGCAGACCCGTTATTAACGTCATGGGTGGTTTTAATGACTACTGATTTTTCACATAACTGTTAAAAACAGATTAATTTTTCCTTATTTTTCATTTTTTCTTGAGGAACACATTCATTGTTAGTTGTACCATTATTTCACGTTTTTTTCTTTATTTGGATAAAAAATTGTTTACGCAAAAAAAATAGTTTTCTTTTATTCTGGAGTGTAGTCTGATAAATGGGCTTTATAAAAATATATGCATGTTGTATGTTACTTTTAATAAATTTTGAGTAAATTGAGCAAATACAAAATATCCCTAGACAGTGTTGATGTGTGTATATTAATTTTTAACTTATTTTTATTTTATATTATTGATAAAATAGGTGACCTATGTTTGGACTTTTTAATTGTTTTTACATACAAGTATATTCAACTAGCTTCTACCCGTGACTGATGTTCGATACTCTTTAACACGGTAAAAACTATTAAAACTACTGAACGGATATTGATGAAACTTTACGGTAGATATTCTTGTTTATACATCATAACGCCGCGGGACGCCTGGCAGATGTGAAACATAAACTTCGTAGCGTCGTAGTGAGCGAGTGAGCGGAGTCAGCCGGTGGGCGGAGTCTAAGCGGCGGAAAGAACCGAGGAGCCGAGGAGTATGGAGCGTGGCCGCATTTAAAACTATACTTTATGCGTTAAGTAAAAAGGTTGATTTCATTTTGTTGTGGCGAAGCGTCGGCAAATCTCGCCACGCCAAAAATCAGGTTTACCCCTCGCCTAGAGATGTTTCACATCAAAACCTACGTTAATTCATCTCCACACCTGCATTCCTCTAAGGGGTAGGCAGAGGTACACTGCCAAACTTTGCGGTTGTATTTTGGTTCTAGGTACAATGCAATTGGGAGGCGATCCCCGTTATAGACAGACCAGGGCAATGAAAATACAATTTCTAAAATTTGCTGCTACCGGGAATCAAACTCGGTGCAGTGAGCAAGCGTTATACCCTCGAACCACAACGCCAGACCGTCGCATAGTCTTCAGTGGGATTAGTGTATTTTTCATGTTAATAATAAATTATGCACAGCCTTGGGTATAGGTATGGAACAGTGCCATATCTGATTCTATCCGTATATACCATCTTCGCCAATACAAAGTATTTGTCGAAACGGCCCAGAACAAAACAATAGCATAAAATAAGAATAATGAACTATCAATCTAGAAATAAGATTACATATACATAAAGATTGAATTTCTATGGTAAAAGACACGCGACGAAATTTGCTTACGTAATAGATGAAATTTCGTTTAAAAATGTGCTTTTCTTATGTGTTAATACAGTCTGTTTTGGTATGCGCAAACAATTGGTAGTGCGCGTTAAAGGCCCGTGCCGAGCGTTCTTGCAAATACAAAAACCGGCCAAGTGCGAGTCGGACTCGCGCACGAAGGGTTCCGTACCATTATCTATCAAAACTAGCAAAAAAATCACGTTTGTTGTATGGGAGCCCCCTTAAATATTTATTTTATTCTGTTTTTTAGTATTTGTTGTTATAGCGGCAACAGAAACATCATCTGTGAAAATTTCAACTCTCTAACTATCACGGTTCATGACATACAGCCTGGTGACAGACGGATGGACGGACGGACGGACGGACGGACAGCGAACTCTTAGTAATAGGGTTCCCGTTTTACCCTTTGGGTACGGAACCTTGAAAATGAACTGTATTTCTACTACTACTACTACATCCCTTTTAACGTCCTACTGCTAGGCACGGGCCTCGCCTCAATGCGGGGGGATTCGGGCTATAGTCCACCACGCTGGCCCAGTGCGGGTTGGCAGACTACACACATCGAGAACTAGTCAAGTTCCCTCAGACGTGCAGGTTTCCTCACGATGTTTTCCTGCACCGTTTCATAGCAAGTGATAATCTCGGATGAAAATGAGATTTGCATAAATACTAGAGGTGCTAGCCGGGGTTTGAACCTGCACACTTCGATTTCAAGGCGTGCGTTCGACCACTCGGCTACCACTGCTCGTAATTACTTACAGAAAAAGCTTCATCTTCAATGAAATTCTATTATCGATAATTTTTTTTTGGTTTATAATTTGGGATACTGACACTTCCTTAAGTGTGTGGTGGGTCCCTTTCTCCACAATTGTTATTGATAATGGATTACCGCAATATTAGGAGTAATGACTAGTGGAATAATTGATGGAATCAGGAGTGATTCCATTAATTATTCCGCATTTTTGTTTGTAGCTCAAAATTTGGTTTAGCCAGTTAGCGGCCTTTTAGCCATCGGACGCCAGAAGGACGAGGAGTACTAAATAGATAGGTCCAATACTATAGACTGGCTATTACGGAGGCGCGTACCTAGCTCGTTTTGACCTTTTCAGTATTTATCCAAGCTTTCAGCAAGTTTTCATCTATTAAGAGTAGCTCCATAAACTATAATCTGAGTCAGTCCACGGGTTCACTCCGGGGGGTATGTTTGTGTTATATTATTCCCAAGCAACTAGACCAACAAGTATTTGCACTTAACTATATTATTACGGTGTTATGACGTTTCTAAAACTAAACATACTTATATGGCATGGTTCATTGTACCGTCCCTTTGAGATATATACCTGAATCTATACCAATATATTAAAGAGGAATGATTTAATTTTTTGTATGTAACGAATAAACTTAAAAACTAGTAGGCCGATTTCAAAATTTCTGAGTAACATATGCTATATTAAAAACCGGTGCGAAGTCGGGACGGGCCGCTAGTATTAAATAAAAAACCAGCTAAGTGCGAGACGGACTCGCACAGCGAGGGTTCCGTATTCTGTTGGCATTTAAATAGTTCGTCCATAACAGCAAGCGCGTTAAAAAATCTAATTACAAATTTAAGCATTTCTTGTTCTTCCCTTTAGGTAAGTATATTGTATACTTCACATCCGTTTTCGTTTAAATCGTAACTATCGGGCAGCAGATTTTATCGTGTGAATTAAGGCTGGTTTTAGGCTTACGCCGACGGCACGCGCACCGTCAGCGCTGATGGGTCAATTTGTATGTAGTTACAGATAGCGTTTTTGAGCCGCGCTGACCGCTAAGCGCTGACGGCTGAACGATACGAGCTGACCGATCAGCGCTGACAAGCTACGCGCCGACCGTCAGCGTGAGACTAAAATCAGCCTAACGGAATGAAAATGCACGTGCATCAAGTACTTATCAACTTGTGCAAACGTCATAATATTGGAGTGGTCATTAATACAATCTGGGTGAAGGCTCGACTCATTATAATTATCATCGATGGTACTCAGCGCGGTCATAATACAAGGTGATATTGTTCATTGAGATAGATAACGTAGGTTGCATCGACCCTGAAAACTACAAAAAAAACCGGCCAAGTGCGAGTCGGACTCGCGCACGGAGGGTTCCGTACCATTATCTATAAAAACGGCAAAAAAATCACGTCTGTTGTAAGGTAAGCCCTTAAATATTCATTGCATTCTGTTTTTTAGTTTTTTATTTGTTGTTATAGCGGCAACAGACATACATCATCTGTGAAAATTTCAACTCTCTAGCTATCACGGTTCATGAGATACAGCCTGGTGACAGACGGACGGACTGACAGCAGACGGACAGCGAAGTCTCAGTAATAGGGTTCCCGTTTTACCCTTTGGGGACGGAACCCTAAAAATGACGACTATTGACTAAAACAAAACAGTTAAAAAATTATATTTAATTCATACATGATCACGCCCGTATTCCCCTAAGGGGTATGCAGAGGTGCACTACAGTGTACCCACACTTCGGTGATGTATTTTGGTCCCAATGTAATAGGGAGCAAGCCTATTGCCATTATATCGGGCATGTTCCCCGTCAATACGAGGGAGATTTGGGATATAGACCACCACGGTGGCCCAGTGCGGGTTGGTGAACTTCACACGCCTTTTATTGATGGTTTCCTCACGATGGCGTAATTTAATTTTCCCTGGACCACAAGTCGCTCAATAGCCACCTCCCCTCAGCGGCATACGTGACCAAAAAGATGATAAACGCTGCTTGATGCCGAGTTCTCGACGTATAGACTCGTAGAAAACAATCTTCTCTAATTAAATTAAATTAACTTCAACATTGATGGCGGGGGTTATGATTGCGAATTTTAAACCTTTTATAGTTTATTGCGGCACCAGCGGCGTGGGATGTGTTTAGTCTAGAGTCTAGACAGTTTACCAAATTGCAATAAGTTATTTATATTTGTACAGAGCACAAGCCGTATCTAGCCAACATAGGCAAGTTCAATATTTATATTCTATGTGGACCATAGAGAATCTAGAGTACCCATAAAAAAAAAAAAATATCTGATAACAGGATCCTTATGGGTTAGTAAATACACACTTTATCGGGTTAGTACAATAGAATCTTAAATAACTAGGTTGGGTAATCACAAAATTACAAAGGAGGGGAAAAAATGTCCGTGATCACCCTTTGCACACAGCTCCTCCACAGCGGAGACGTATAGCGGTCCGCTATGGTCATCAGGATCCTGTTGCGACTGCTCCATAACGAAACCACTCCTCGTATAGCTCTACGGCGATTTTACCGCCATTTTTGTTATCTCATGTACCTGTAGTATACGGCAACTACATGGGTAAACAAAGATGGCGGTTTTAGATAATCCAGAAAAAATTACCGCAGGCTCGAAATGCCATCTCCGTTATAATATGATGTGGCCGTAGTAGGAAAATAAATTTTAATGTACAGGTTGTATCATAAGTCCGAAATAATATTTTAGGTACATAATATACAGGGTGTATCAGAAGTCCGAAATAATACTTTGCCGTTCGCATGAGTATCGAGTATACAACTGAATGGTATAAAAATTTGATCGAAATTCGAACATGTTTTTTCAACTTTTTTTTCGTCGCCGATTTCTATAACTTGTAATATCTCGAGTTCTATGTAAAAAATTTATGACCTGTTTTGTAAATGTAGGTAGTCGCCCCTCAAAAGTCTAAGTGACACTGTTAAATAGGATTATGGATGTACCCAAAGGTCAGAACACGATACCTATGACATATATTCAAAGATCTATAACTCAGAACTATGATAGTTAGGTATGAACCGTCTACGTATGTATATGTACCCAAAGTATTATTTCGGACTTCTGGTACACCATGTATACGGTAGCTGATGCTCAGTGAAGGCAGACTATACTCATCAAATGATCCCAAAGTAAGCAAAGCTTGTATTACGATACTTATTTAGATAACTCCAGGGGTGAATGGCTATTTAACTTAAGCGCCAATTCCTTAACTTTACTGGAGAGCATACCCATACGACGCAGAAAAAATCGCTGATTCCATATATGTATATATAATGCGATCCAAATAAGAATAGGAATGTGTATATCCTCTATCTGCCACTTGAAAATTATGGTTTGCAAAATACTTATTTGCATTATCAATAGTAATAGTCTTACATCACATTTAAATAAAAAGGTTAAATTTGTAGTAAATTGTCATAATATAATATTTAATTATTTAAAGTCATAAATCGTTTTCGTTCGTCACAATATGGCGGAAAGTCGATCCTATTCTCATTTGAATCGCATAGTAAGTCAATATCGCTGTAAAGTGCGATACAAGTCGAATAGCCTTTCACCCCTCGGATATCAAATAAACTCCATCAGTAGGTACGCTAATTGGGGCTAACGAATTCACTAGACTTTCATTCAAAGTACACCTGTGCCAATAGCTTAAATTTCTGTAGGATAAGCTATACAACAATGTGAATAAATTCGTTCACGACATCGATAACATTTCATAGAATAATGTGCTTCGTCTAGGAATGAATAGAGTTCATTTTCGTTTTTTAACCGACTTCAAAAAGGAGGAGGTTCTCAATTCGACCCGTATGTTTTTTTATGTATGTTATTGTATGATGTTTTTTTTATGTATGTTATTGATGCATTGTATGCATCGTACACACATTTTTATCAATTTCGAAATCTCTCAATTTCGTGATATTAAAAAAAACGGTTTGCACGCTTTTTGACGCATCTTTGCGTAGTGCATTTAATCCACTTAAGACTTACTGATAAATTGATATTTATCTTCTTCCGTTTATATTTATTTAGGATATGGTTTCCGTGCAGAGCACAATGATTTCAATGACTGTACAAACATTGTGGAGCACCATTTGTTATAACATTTTGCACTGTCAATATCTGCTGACGAACTATATCTGTCAAGTGTTAAAAGTAGGTACCCTACTTCATAATAGTCACTATAAAATCACTTTTGGCAGGTCCCTATAGTGAAGAAACGCTTCGTGTCACTAAAACTGTTCCTATAAAAACAGTTTTGTTTTTTTTTCTTTGCATGTGACGGCTCGTTTCATATCGCTTATAAACTAATTAAATATTCTCTCAAATGCGCAGGGTTCTTCTTAGATATACAAATTAAAATAATAGTGCTGATTTCTTATTAAAACGAATCGTAATAACAAAACTTTTTTTATAGAAAAAGTTTTTACTAACGTCTCGCTGTGAATTTTATAGTCCATTAGAAACGTCTCTAACACTATTATAGGAATCCAAAGTTTGTGAGGATGGATGTTTGTTAGTCTGTCTGCAAAAACTACTGAACGGATTTTGATGAAACTTTACAGTATTATTGCTTATACATCAGTGGTGTTAGCACGCATGTCAAGACTACATCTCTGTGACGAAATCGCTCGCTCGCTCTCTCTCTGATATCATACGAGAGAAAGAGACAACCTGAACATATTCTGTGACATATGTTCAGTCGCACATGCTACAACTGCAAAATAACATACTACTACACCCCTTTTAACGTCCCACTGCTGGGCACGGGCCTCCCCTCAATGCGAGGGGGATTCAGGCCATAGTCCACCACGCTGGCCCAGTGCGGGTTATCAGACTTCACACATCTATCGAGAACTAGGCAAGTTCCCTCAGACGTGCAGGTTTCCTCACGATGTTTTCCTTCACCGTTTCATAGCCAGTGATAATCTCAGATGAAAATGAGATTCGCACATAAATCCCAGAGGTGCAAGCCGGGGTTTGAACCTGCAGACTATGATTGCAAGGCGTGCGTTCGACCACTCGGCTACCACTGCTATTTAGAACAACATAGTATAGGCTATAATTTATAACGATATTGAATAATTCAAGTCTGCGCGGACGAAGTCGCGGGTAGAAGCTAGTCGGGTATAAACCGAATAAGCATTTAGTTGTTTAGGAATAGCTAAGTTTCTTACCCTGCATTCCATTTTCGAGTGCAGTTAACTGATAACACAATATAACTCGAGTGTGTTGACTTATCTAACCTGAGAACCGATATAAATACTAGATGATTTGTCAATTAGTTCAGAAGTTCCGAGTTCTCAGGATTAACGGTAACAGAGCATTTGCGAAATGTTTAAAATCATTTTTGTCTGTTTGTTCTTTCAAGTGTATGGTAAGTTACATCTCACTACTGATTATTTAATTTTATTATATACTCACATTTAGCAATTGGTAAAATTAAATCATATACATACATATATATATATATATATATAAATCAATGCCACGTATGCGTTTGGGTGGCACCCTGGATGGTTTAGATTCACAATTGGACCCGGTAGGTGGCGCTGCTTTCGTATGTCACTCATTCTAAGGCGGTACGAAGTTCGCCCGGTCAGCTTGTTACTTTATAAAAAAAACAGCTATTAGGTATTAATGAATAAAACATAAGAAGTTGGGGAGGAAGGGGAAGGGGACATCTTTCGCAACAATTTGTCATTTTTCACGCAGCGCTAAACATCACGATAAAAAATAATAATTTACGTAAATACTCATGTATTTTACGAGTTTAAATAAACTAAAATACATCTCTGCCCAGTCTTTGAGGGAATATTAATTAAATAAGAAGTAGTATGGCTTCACCCGCAATTGGAGGTATTCCGCCATTAATTAATAACAAATTCAATCAACACACATTTATAAATAAAATGTGTGATCAAGATGAAAATCATGGCGGATCAGGTATGCTTGCTGTTAAATACAAAGAATTCGGACAATTCGGAGAAGTAGCGCTCGCAGCATACTAAAACATATATTGAATATCTGTGGTAAAAGATAAGCAACCACACGTCAAAATCTGCTCGCGCTGTCAATGACATGTCGTTGAAGAATGAGCTTTTACTGTGTGGCAATAAAGTTTGTTTCAGTATTGGCAGAAATCTTTCAGCGCGCGTCTAGACGCCGCTGTGCTTGATGTGTTCGCTCCATCGATTTGTTTCACAGATAAAAACGATGGGTGAAAGGCAATTTGACTTAAACGACATTTTTTTAAACTTTATATGAGAGCATACTCACTCGACGCAGAAAAAAGTGCTGATTCCAAATATGTGTAAATAAACATACATATATACAAAAAATGTTTAAAATATGTCGTTTAAGTCAAATTGCCTTTAAGTCAATATCACCCAAAAGTGTCAGCGACATTTTTGAGCGGCATTGATTATTTGCGAAAGGCTATTTGCGTTTCACCAAAATAGGCTAATACCCTCGATAATATAATTTCAGGTTCAATAATTCCAAGGCTGCCGTTACATGGAGTTAAGCTCCAAGAGTCCCGGGTAGTGGGAGGTACCACTGCCCCAGAAGGTCGCATCCCCTACCAGGTGTCTCTAAGATCCATGTTCAACTCGCACTTCTGTGGAGGTTCCATTCTAAGTGATAGATGGGTGCTGACTGCTGCTCACTGCACTATTGGGTAACATTTAAATAATGATATTCCATAATATTCTCCATCGCCAGCATCTTAAAACATGTTTTTATTAATTGTTAATTGTATCTCTAAAGCAGATATAGCCTAATTGGTCAATCGGCCGCCTTGAATGCAAGATGTGAAGGGTCAATCCTCGGGCTCGCACGTCTGGAATTTCCCTGGAAATATTCTGGAATTTTCGAATATCACGTGCGAATGTCATATTTTAATAATGGTTATCACTTGCTGAAGAAAGGCGTGTGAAGTTGACCAACTGGCATGGGGCCAACGTGGTGGACCAAATCTCCCTCGTATTGAAGCATATGTGCCTGTGAAGTAATAAGTTTTGGCGATTCAAAAAAATGATCAGCCCACTGAGTTCCTTGCCAGATCTTCGCAGTTGAGGTCGCGTTTCGATCCGGTGGTAGTATAGTAGAATATAAGAAAAAAAAATGTAAATTTGACAATTTGTATGTGCCCCCATAGGCCTATACAGAATTAATCATTTGACTTAGTTATAATTGCAACCCAGCATAGGAGGTCCTCTAGTTATATTTTTGTATCTTATTCCCTTAATTTTCAGTCAATCTCATCGCACAATAACCGTGGTCGTTGGAACAACTCATCTCCTGGTTGGGGGAGACCGGTACTCCGTGGACAGTATCATCATCCACAGCGACTACGACAGCAAATCCATCAGCAATGACGTGAGCCTCATCAAAACAGAGAAGGAGATAGTGTTTAGTGATGCAGTACAGCCGATCAATCTGCCTGATGAAGACACAGGACCTGGCGAGGACGTGCTGCTGAGCGGATGGGGCAGGACTTCTGTGAGTATCACCACATCTGTATTTGCGAGTTTCTAGTAAATTGAGCTCTGTATCAATATATAAAAAGATTAAATTTCTGTGTATGTTAAATTTCAGTTAGGTTTTTGATGAGATCAAAGAAGTGTATTTATCTCTATGTTTATTGTCTTAGTGTCCTCATGAAATGCTTAACATTCCTCTTCTGGTTATCTGGTAATTATTATCTGTTATATTATCTGGTAAAAGCCACGCGACCTCGTGTCGAAAAATTTGTCGTTGAAGAATTAACTTTTTTTATGAGTTAATACAGTTTGAAATGGTATGAGCAGAATTTTAACACGCCTGTGAACCCGAGTCTTAAAAATTGGTTATCCTTTCTGTTCATCATCGAAGAGTCCTCTAACACAACCGGATGTATTAGAAGTGCTCCCCTAATTGAGCCATTAGCCCCCTCCCACTCTCATCTGCCCTAGATATTGCGACGCACAGTCTGGCGGTAAATGAAACGGGGACGCGACTATCATTCTTATAGACTAAACAATACTAAGGAATTGGGTTTATAAATGACCTAAGTGTGTTCGGGCATAATATGTTCTCAGTTGAGGTCGCGTTTTCCTTAGTAGTATGTAAGAAAAAAAATGTAAATTTGACAATTTGCAAGTGCCCCCATAGGCCTATACAGAATAAATGATTTGACTTTCACTATAGTCAATATATTGTAAAAATTAGAATCAAAAATCAAATTGTTTTTATTCGTGTAGGTCAAAAAGCACTTACAAATAGTCAGATTTTACCACCGGTTCGGAATGCTGCTTCCACTGAGAAGAGCCGGTAAGAAACCTAATGGTTACTCTTTTCAAAATGATAATTGCGAGTAATACGTTCTCAGGAGCAGCAATGCCATGAGAGCAGACAGCACCTTTGCCACAATACTAGAGAAGAATTATACTCACGGCAGTCTAATATTAAATACAAATATAGTCTTTACGCTTAGGAAGCTAGTACAGTAAGGTGCTTCTACTCCCATTTACAATGAAGGGATTATTCTAAACCACAGATGGTTATAGAAATATTGCTTTGGTATGATGCCTTCAACGCAGTATGGTAGAGTAGTATGATAAGTCATTATGAGGAAAATGGTAATGGTACTGGAGTGATAATGTACTTTAGTTCTATGCTTTGACAAGTCTAGTTATTTAGGTGACTTGCACCTGCTGCTGGGTTAATAACGTCAAAGTGAGTTTAAAGTAACAGCCAATTTTAGAGCTGTGTTGTGTCGAATTTCAAGGAAACTTAACTCGTCAAATTTTTTATTAAAAACATTGTGAGCCGTCATGGAGCACCTGGCAGATGTGAAACATCAAAATGATTTTGTACAAATAATATGCTTAAAAGAACAGATTATGACAGGAACTAAATATGGTTGAATGACAAAATAAAATATGACAAATTTTTCCCTGAAAATGCTAACTAACTACAGCCCTTTTAACGTCCCACTGCTGGGCACGGGCCTCCCCTCAATGCGAGGGGGATTCAGGCCATAGTCCACCACGCTGGCCCAGTGCGGGTTGGCAGACTTCACACATCGAGAACTAGTCAAGTTCCCTCAAACGTGCAGGTTTCCTCACGATGTTTTCCTTCACCGTTTCATAGCAAGTGATAATCTCATATGTAAATGAGATTCGCACATGAAACCCAGAGGTGCGAGCCGGGGTTTGAACCTGCACACTTTGGTTTGCAAGGCGTGCGTTCGACCACTCGGCTACCACTGCTTTTATTATATACAAAAATCTAAAATTCAATAATTTATTACCAATTGCGACAACTCAATTGTTTTAATCAGTGACTTCAGTAATAATTATATTTGATTCGCCACACCGTACACACTACTAAATAGACTGTGTTTATAAAACATCGTATAGAATGGCGATGCTTCGGCATGCGTCCCCACAGATGTTTATGATAGATGTTTCACAACAAAACGATACTAAAGTATTCCTGATTTCACATATTGAGAACTAGCCGACCGGGCGAACTTCGTACCGCCTTAGAATTAGTGACATACAAAAGCAGCGCCACCTAAAATTATCAGTGTTTCTCTACTATATTATGCATGTATTATACATATAAACCTTCCTTTTGAATCACTCTATCGATTAAAAAAACCGCATCAAAATCTGTTGCGTAGTTTTAAACATTTAAGCGTACATAGGGACAGCGGGAAGCGACTTTGCTTTATACTCTGTATTGATTGATGATAAGCTAGGGTAATGACATTTTAAGGATTCGTAAACTCATTTTTAATCACATTGTATTGATGATCTTGCAGTACCCAGGAGTTCTTCCGACACAGCTGCAGATGATCAACCTGACATCTTTAAGCGTGCAGCACTGTCAGGACATCTACACGACCATTAATCCAGTATTCACCAGTCAGATCTGCTCTTTAACAAAAACTGGGGAAGGTGCTTGTCATGTAAGTCCAGACAAATGGGTAATGAAAAGCTAAGTTAAATGCCAATTAGAAATAAAAAAAAGAAAAACATTTGAGATCTATTAAAAGTGAGATAATCGAGATCTTGGCAAACGCCGCGCGTCAAAATGTTTGCAAATGTCAAAACTAACTCTGTGTATATATAAATAAAGATTAAATTTCTATGTATGTTAAAATTCAGTTAGGCTTTTGTGTCTTAATGTAATCATGAAATGCTTAACATTTCTCTTCCTCCAGGGTGACTCCGGCGGCCCCCTTGTGGAAGGAAAGAGCTTGGTGGGCGTGGTCTCGTGGGGCATGCCCTGCGCACGCGGCTACCCTGACGTCTACAGCAGGGTCTACTCCTTCAAAGACTGGATCCTGGAAAATATGGCTGATAATTAATACTAGTAACACATTTTGAGTATCTGTTATCCGAATGTGAACTTTAATATCACTGTTGTATAATTCAGTTTACATAATACTCCATTGAACATTTGATATGTTATTAAAAGATTTTGGCGTTTGCATGTGACTTATATCATCCTGCCTCTCACCAAAATGAATGAAGTGATGATATTTAATGGAATAAGATGAGGAATGGCCTTCACCTGCGTTTAGCGGACATTTCAGCCAATATCAAGTAATTAACAGCAAGGGTAAATTAAATAAAAAAATTAATGGTAAAAGCAACTTTTTAAAAACAAGCTTTTATTTAATTGCCCTTAGTTTTCGTGTTCTCCTCAGCAAGCCCTTTCATTTGATACCCATACTGTGGTAGTGCAGAAAAAGTAACTATTCCGCAATCTTGGATGATATGCCATATTAGAATTTGAATGACGTCACATAGCTAAGCATGCAATGTCATCCAAAGTCAGCGTGTATACCAAATTTCAGCACAATCGGTTAAAGATAACTGATTTGAAATTCAGTTGCAAGATTCCACCCGGACACATGATGACAGTGATAAAGATGGCGGATGAATTGTTATTACAGTCATTTTTTAATTGTTAACTTGGAACAAAGTCTGTCAAAAATTTACAGTTAATATTAATACAATAGGTATCTATTACTCGTTAGTTACTCGCCGCCGCGAGGAGCTAATGGCAAAAGTTATCAAATAAGAAAACGTATTGTCTTGCCAATCGCACATTACGAACTTCGGAAGCTGTAGTAAGTTATATCTTGGATCCTTTGTTATTATCAGTGGGACACTAACGTTGACATTACAAACACAGAATCGATTCCCTGCATATTTCACTATAAAAGGTTGTGTCAATTCACTTCGAAATGTACACATAGACCTTTCTTTCATCTTTATTCATTAAAGCCAAGATAGGCGTCTCTGAACGTGCGACACACGTTTTCCAATACCAAAACGATCTGCATTTACTCAAAAGATAATTTTTCAACAAAACGTCATCGAAGACGAGTGTTGACGTAGAGTTACATTTAAATCAAAAGTTAAATTAATTCGGTCTTCCCTGTAGATGCAGGTAATTTGTTTAGCGTCACGCGGAAAATAAGTCATAGATACCATTGGTACGGGCAAGTGCATAATATTAGGAACCAAATAAGTCATAGATACCATTGGTAGGGGCAAGTGCATAATATTAGGAACCAAATAAGTCATAGATACCATTGGTAGGGGCAAGTGCATAATATTAGGAACCAAATAAGTCATAGATACCATTGGTAGGGGCAAGTGCATAATATTAGGAACCAAATAAGTCATAGATACCATTGGTAGGGGCAAGTGCATAATATTAGGAACCAAATAAGTCATAGATACCATTGGTAGGGGCAAGTGCATAATATTAGGAACCAAATAAGTCACAGATACCATTGGTAGGGGCAAGTGCATAATATTAGGAACCAAATAAGTCATAGATACCATTGGTAGGGGCAAGTGCATAATATTAGGAACCAAAAAGTTATCTACAGTTATCTTGTGAGTGCAGCTCTGGATACTGGAAGGTTTTCTTACTTTCTTCTGAGAAGAACAAATGGCAATTTTAATAAGATAATTCTCAAGTTCAAACTAATAAAAACCAGCCAAGTACGAGCTAGACTCGCACACCGAGGCTTCCGTATCTAAGCTGTGAAAACACCGAGCATTACTCTAACGAAAAGATAAACTGGATAGAGAGACAAACTTAACTTAGCAGTTGGTACACTGGTGTGCCGTAACTACAAAATAAGTTTGTAATCGCAAAAAAAAAATTTCTAACAAAAAAAATATCTGAGAAAAAAGGTCTTAACACCCCGCCAGACAGACAGACGGAAGTGATCCAATAAGTGTTCCATTTTTTCCTTTTTAGGTACGGAACCCTAAATTTTTTATAAGTTCAAGAATACATCGGCTCGCGTCCTTGAGTAATAATATATCCGAGTCATTGTATCAAAGAGGCAGATTTTCCTAACATTTGACAGTTCCACATGTCCAAATTTGTGCGTGACTTGACGTCTACATAAGACAGATTGTCTAAGTCAACTCATGACGTATAAGACTAAATGTCAAAATCATCTCCCAAATACGATCACCTTATCCCATTATTTGGGGTCGGCGCAGTATGTCCTTTTCTTCCATTCATCTCGCTTTTCCGTCATACCGACATCCACTCCCAAATACGATATAAGCTATAAATTATTAAAATGTGATCTGCAATGGCCATGAGCCCAATTTTTTCTTAGGTTTTTTTTCTTACAATTAGTAAGCTATATTTACTTTGAAATATTAAATATATAAGGATTACGAGCTTAGCAACTTTAATATACTGGTATTATCCGTTTTGTTTACCCGTATCGTGACGGCCGCGTCACGTACCCGCAAACACAGGGAAGTGGGTCAATGGTGCCCGCGATCGATACACATTCAAGGGCGCAAACCTGCACTTTGGCTACAGCGTAGCGTCGTAGCTATACGTAGCGTAGTCATATAGTACTACGCTATCTTCGTAGCGAAACAAGGGCAACTTCATGATCTTTGATGTCAAGAACGTTGCTACAGCGTAGTAGCGCAGCTAATCATAGCGTAGTCACGTAGCAATTCCGCTGCATTCGTAGAGAGACGAAAGTACGTGACCTTTACATAAGATAACAAGGTCATATTTATTGCAAAAAATAAATCAGAAATGCTTTTTATTTTGCTAAGTATTAAGTATAAAAGATTAAGTTAGTATGTACACAATGTAATTTGGTTGTATAATCTTGTTTATTGCACTTTTTGTTAATTAAAACTGCAATAAAGTATCATTAACGCATTTAAAAACTTCACCTTGGTCATATAATCTGCGAAAAAATTATACTTTTTACATTATGTTACCACACTAAAAAGGTCCCCATATTACAGAGTCTGTTAATACCTCTAACTTTTAGCCATTAAACGCTCTAATAAAACCGCAGCCTTACCTACAGTCGTTTGTTTGTTGCACCGACCCTAGGGGTTCAGGGTGTTTCATTATAATAATAGAAATGATGAAAGGGCTCGGGGAAGGTCGTAGAATTGTTTGTTTCGAAATAGTAACAGTGAAAATGAATAACTAAGTATTTATCTAGTATTAAGCCCCGTGAACTCCAGAGCGTCAAGATGCACGCGTCGATATTTTTGCCAATACTAAAATGAACTGTATTAACTATGAGACAAAGCTCATTTTTCAACAAAATGTTATTAACAACGCGCGCGTGGATTCTACCACATAAATTCAATCTTTGTGTATATTTTCACAGAGTTCGTTTTTGTATTGATAAAAAATTCGACGCTCGCGTTTTGACGCATCAGTGTGTCCGGGACTTTAAGATTAAATGCTCACAAATATTTCATCTTAACTTTATAAAATACATCATCACGCCTGTATTTTGCCGATGTATTTTGGTCCCAATGGGGGCGAGCCTATTGCCATTATACGGGGCACATTCTCCCTCAATACGAGGGAGATTATTGGGCCTCCATCACGCTGGTTTAGTGCGAAATTTTGAACTTCACACGCTTTTCTATAGACGTGCAGGTCTCCTCACGATGTTTTCCTTCACCGTTCAGTAAGTGGTAATCATTATTGAAAATGACATTCGCACATGAAAATTATCTCAGAGGTGCGGGCCCGGGATTTGAACTTGCACCCCTTACGTTCAAGGCGGGCCTTCTACCAACATGGCTACCACTGCTTATAAATGCACCTTTAATTTTTGCTCAAAAAATTGAAGGATACAAGGGTATGTCTTCCATCAAATGCGGAGTGGTTCACCATGATGGAACACCATTGTTGCGCTTAGATATTGTCCGCAAGGTCACTGGAGGGTCCTTGCGGGACTTCCACGATAATAACGAAGGGCCGGGCGCCCTTACAGACCCTTAAGCGGGACCTTGAATAAATTTTCAAGGAAAAAAATTGGCCAGACTAAAATTAAAAATGTATTTCTGGTTTGACTGCAGCTTGATTATATTTAATAAGTTTAAATTGTGTTTTCATGTAATGTTTAAGCACTTTTGATATTTAAATGCTTTATAAGTGATTCGATTTTAAATTCACTTTTAAGTTATATGCAAATGATGAACTAAATCAGGGCTATCCAAACTACATACCTTCGCGGGCTAATTAATTTTACTACAAAAGTTGGAGGGCCGTAGAAAAAAATATTTTCACTTTTCGAGAAAAAAAGGTTTGTCATTTATTTTTACGTTTAATGGTTCTTCGTTAATTTATCTTTAACAATCATATCGATATCAACGTCAACATTTGTTGTTGCCAGACGAATTGCATTTAGAAGTGACTTAGCTGACAGTGAAGATCTATACTTCGATTTTATAAAGTTCATTGTTGCATACGCACTTTCACATAAATAAGTGCTGCCCCATCATCGATCCCATTTTCAAGGCAAAATTTGTTAGTTTGGGGAAACGATCGCCAAGGATTTAAAAAAATCCATTCCAGTTTTTGTCAAAAACTATTTACTGATTAAAAAATGCGTTGAGGACCGCATGAAAACAAGCCGCGGGCCGCATGCCGCCCGCGGGCTATTGTTTGGACCACCCTGAACTAAATGATTCCATTAACAGCGGTATTAAGAATGACTTTTCTTTAGGAGCCAATTTTTGAAACATTTTGTACAAAGTTAACCGTCAACAATACTGAAAGTAATATTACGGTTATTAGTGGTGGTGCCCCTGCAATCCGACAGTTAGCGAGAACACTTCAATTGATCCTTATACTAGAAGTTTGAGAATATCCCATACTGGGGTGATAAATCAGTTCTGTTGACCCCCTTTATGTTCAGTGGTGCGTGTACGTATTGCCAACTGTAAACTGAAAAATATAAAAAAGTTCTACTTTACAGTGTATTCAACTAGATAATACAACTCACTGGAGTCGACTAGTTTATAAAGTTCACAACCTTCCGGCTGGCTGGTTAGAATGACAGGGTTACTCTATGGTAAAGGAAGCTTCAGGTTATTAGCCTTTTGTTAGTCTAAGCGCAAGGACCTCTGCGGCCAGGGGAGGGAAATTAGGCCACCTTTATCAGATGCCTTCATACTACGGAAAGTCGTTCACCTCCGTGGAGTTTAGTATCTTTGCCTTGCACTCACAGTCGCGTTCATAAGGCCAGGCTGCATTCGGAACGCGCAGAGTTACGGTGGAATGCTCGTTCGCATACCGGGGCGTCAAGAGTTTAGCGTCAATTTATTTCCAACTAGCTGTGCCCGCGACTTCGCCCGCGTGGACTTTAGGGAGATTTACCCGGAAATTATTATTATTATGAGTCTATAACGTCCCACTGCTGGGCAAAGACCTCCCTCCCCTTCCTCCATTCATCTCTATTTTGAGCTTAAATAGGCCATTCCTTTCGATGGGAGTCTAGTTCATCCCGCCATATCCTTCTGGGCCTGCCGCGATGTCTTCTTGCTTTGCCGAGAATCCACTCTGTAGTTATATACTACCCGGAAATACGGTAAGAATTGCTTTATTTCTCTAAGATTACAATCAATCACTTACGAGAAATAGTACATAAATGGCTAAGTGGTTTAGAAATAATAGTTTTATGTTCATCCCGCGGAACCCTAATGCTTTTTCTAAAATAAAAGTAGCCTTAGTTACGCATTATCAATATCGCAATATCAGCTATCTACCTTTGAAAGTCCCGTCCAAATTGCAATTGCATTTTCGTTATTGGTATCGTGTAAACTTTCATATGCATTTGTTAAAATAATGTTATTTTGATATTACAAACAGCCTCTTCAATTTTATTTATTTGTATAGAATTTATAGAATAACAAAACAAACTTTGTGTCAATATGCATAAAGATTGAAGTTTTGTTTTAAAATCAACACCCCACGCGACAAAATTCCCTTGCGCTGTTGAAGAATGAACGTTTTCTATGTATCAATACAGTTTGTTTTGCTATTGGCAAAAAATTTGGTGCCCTAAAGCCACCCCAACTTGATACTTATAACAAATACTCATAGATCTGTAACTCGGAAACTATGATAGTTGGGTATAGTCAGCCTTATCTAACTACAGCCCTTTTAACGTCCCACTGCTGGGCACGGGCTTCCCCTCAATGCGAGGGCGATTCAGGCCATAGTCCACCACCCTGGCCCAATGCGGGTTGGCAGACTTTACACATCTATCGAGAACTAGTCAAGTTCCCTCAAACGTGCAGGTTTCCTCACGATATTTTCTTTCACCGTTTCATAGCAACTTAGCAAGTGATAATCTCGGATGAAAATGAGATTCGCACATAAACCCAGAGTTGCGAGCCGGGGTTTGAACTTGCACACTTTGATTGCAAGGCGTGCGTTCGACCACTCGGCTACCACTGCTAACTAAGCGTCTAAATATCAGTTACCGTATATATAGGTAAACTATTATTTCAGACTTATGTATATTAAAATACTGAGATAAATATAGATACAATGTGTTCAGGGCTACGTAAATGTAATCTTAAAGGAGTACATACTCTTACAAACAATTTAAAGTTCATCTTCAAAACATTTGAACCTTCTTAAATCAATATCGTCTGAATACTCCCACGCTTTATGGAATTTGCATCAAAGTTAAGTTAAAATGCCCTGAACACACCGAGGCGAGCGAATTCAATTGAGTGTTATTTTGAAAATGTAGTCTGTATAAGATAGAATGTCTGTGGCAAAAGCTTGGCAACCATGCGATCATATACGCTCCCGCAGTAGATTACATTTCATAGAAAAATGTTTGTCTTGTTTTTAATTATGTTGAGCGTGTTTGACGCACCTATTTGAGCAGGGTTTCACAGATAAAATGAAATATCAGAAAACTTTTCTCACTCATCATTCGAACATGGCGTGATGTCTATAGTATGGAGGGTAGATTTAAAGGAGGATAGAATTAAAGGAGGGCAATCTCCTATGGGAAAAGTTGAAAAAGTGTCCGCGAAATGCATTAAAAAATAGTTCAAAAACCTTCCACAATGGCACTGGTGTCGGCATGGGTATATATCGACGCCCCCCTGGAATAAGTCGGTAGCGCTATTATGGACTTTTTTTTCCGGGGGGGGGGGGGGGGGGGGTGACCTGCTTTACAGCAACCATGGTCACGGGGAGACTGAGGTGTTACACGTCCTGATGTCTTAGTTAATAACTGGGTACCCTCATATTTAGGTTGTTGTTTGCGGTCCGATCCACGCAGAAAGTGCTCACAGTGTCTTGAGGTCTTGCAATGGTACGCTTGGTTTTGGATAAAATCCGCGATAAAATCCCGTAAAATAGTTTTATTTCAATGTATAGTATTCGAGTAAATATAAGAAAACGATATATTGTCAATTATGAAAACAGCAGTGGTAGTCGAGTGGTCGAGCGCACGCCTTGCAATCAAAGTGTGCAGGTTCAAATCCCGGTTCATTTCCATCCGATATTACCACTTGCTATCAAACGATCAAGTAAACCATCATGAGGAAACCTGCATGTCTATAGAAAATGCGTGTGAAGTTCACCAAGCCACACTGGTCCAGGGTGGTGGTCTAGGGGTATAGGTATAGCCAAAAAAAACCCTCGTATTGAGGGAGAATGTGCCCGGTGTAATGGGAATAGGCTCGCCCCCTATTACATTGGGACCAAAATATATCGGCGAAGTGTGGGCGCCTTTACCTACCCCATATAGGCGCGATAATGTATTTTTTTTTCTATATTTATTTATGAAAAATGCTAATAAATATTATAATTCTCTATATCAACACGTATAAGACTTTATAAGTCTTTATGACACATTTGGGTACATATAATTTCTAATAGCATTGCCTTAAGACATTTTTATTTGTTCTCTCAATGAAAGGAGAATGACTGTATACTGAATTGAGTGCTCATCTGGAGAAGTTGAAATGGCAAGTTGTGTAAAGTGTCTGTGAAATTTTCACATGGCTAAGTAATTTTATAATCTTCAGTATCTATTGTTTTCTGCGAATGCTTCTACAATTTATCGAGCGACAGATTGCTGAATATTTTGATCAACTTAACTGTTGCTCGATTAAAAAAAAAAAATTCAATAATTTAAAATGTATGGTTCGAATTAGGAATGGTATATTGAAAATCTCTGTAAAGACAACTTTTTATTTATTCGGAATGATGAAATTATGAAATTATAAAGGAATAAGATGAGGAACGGCTCCACCTGTGGTTAACGGGTATTTCAGCGTCAGGTATTTATGCCAAAATCGAGTATTTACTAGCAAGGACAAACAAAACAGGGGTGATAAACGTGATAAATATGGCCGATGAATCTAAGGCCGGCACACTGCCAACGGTCGCACGTCATATATTTTGCCATAGCAAAACGAACTGTATTGACACATCGAATAAGTTCATTCTACAACGAAATTACACTGACAGCGCGAGTGAAATTTGACGCGTGGCTTTTACTACAGAGATTTAATCTTTATGCATATTCACAGAGAGTTCATTTTCGTGTTGGCAAAGATTTTGACGCGACAGTGTTGCTTAAAATTGTTTTAAGTTGTCAAAAAAAACGACTATTTCAAATAAAGACAACAATGATAATGGGGTAAGGAAATACATTTTCACTTGTACAAACATTCTTTTTCAAAGCCTAGGTATAAAATATATGACTCGTTAGTGATGCTTCGTCTCAGATTTTCATAGAAGCTACAGGTTACGTGATTGAGTTATGTCATAGGAGATTAGATAATAATCTGTTTTCCTCCATCGATGTAGAGTCGCGTTTACACGGTATTCCACTAGTAGGCGTTATACCTTAAAGTAGGTTCAATGAGTTATCTATTATATTAAAGAGGAATCTTTTCGTAATATTTGATAGTTGCAAACGTCCAATTTTGTGTGAAACTTTGTCGTGTACGTACGTCCGATTGTCTAGATCAGTGGTGGGCAAACTTTCTCAATAAATTAATTAATAATAGGCCACAGTTTAATAAATTTCAGAGGAGAATCTACTTCACACTTCACACTCAAAATATAATTATCGCGGGGCAGATACTATTCATGTCGAAGGACCGTCGGCGGGCCGGATTAAATGCTTTCGCGGGCCGGAGCTGGCCGGGGGCCGTACTTTGCCCATCACTGGTCTAGATGGTATCAGTGAATCCACTTTTTGTCCAACATTTTTTTGACATATTTAGGTATCTATACTTTCTAATATCATTGGTAGGTACTTAATATAGTAGTGAATATTATTTTTATCCATTTTTTTGGTAATAACATCAAACAATCTATATTTTTTACGATAAAACGTAGATTTTTATGTCTTTATTATAGTGTTTTTGTATGTAAATTGGATTTGTGATTTTATTACCATGATATTTTTAGCACATACGCTTGGGTATTGGTGATAAAGCTTATTTACGTTTAATATATATTTCGTATTAATAGGTTCAATGAATGAAGGACCATTGCTTAAAACATTATTAAACTTAAGCACATAACACCCTGAATACACTGAACGAGCGAATTTAATTGGCAATTTAGAAAATCTGTGCTCAATGATATTAGAAAGTACAGATACCTAAATTTTTCAAAAAGACTTTGAAAATGGTCTGTTGCCACAGTCGCCTAGACTTATACATCTTGACAAAGACAATCTGACGCACGTAGACGTCAAAGCCACACACAAAACTAGACGTGTGAAACTGTCAAATGTTAGGAAAGGCGCCCTCTTTGCTAATAACTCGTTGTCTGTGCTAATACTCATAAAATATTGGATATTTGTGGCGTAGAAAACCATGCGACTAAATTCGCTCGTATTATCGATGATATTTCGTTGAAAAATATGCTTCTTCTATGAGATAATAGAGTTCGTTTTGGTATAAACAAAAAAACTGAGTTTCCGCGGGACGCCTGGCAGATGTGAAACATAAAATATAAATATCGTAGCGGGGAGTGAGCGAGTGAGCGGAGTCAGACGGTGGGCGGAGTCGAAGCGGCGGCAAGAACTGAGGTGCCACGAAGCTGCTCGAAGTTTTGGGATCACGGCATCAAGTCGCTGTCACTCGCCAAGCGCGCCATTAGATGTTTCACATCAAAAGAAAACATACGGCTCGAATTGAGAACTTTTTGAAGTCTGTTAAAAATTGGTCAAGCGTGTTTTGACGCGCTTAGTTGCGCATGGAATTACCGTTTACAGAGTAAGATCAAGTTCATACTTTATCTCTCGTTGAGATTCAAACAAGAGATCCGTAGCTTGGGTTCCCACTGATCAAATTACAGACCTTTCAACTTCTTAGTTCTCAAAGATTGATAGCTATCTACGCGTCAGTGCTATCCATCCTTTTGTCATTTGTTAAAATGCCATATTTCTACTGATAACGCTGATTTAGTAAAGATAATTTATAAGTTAAGCCCTGTGCAATTAGATGCGTGAAAATACGCGCGAAAGCTTTATGCAAATATCAAAACAAAATGTATTAACTCATAGAAAAAGTATGTTTCTCAAGGAAATTTAATCGATTGTGCCAATAAATTTTATTCAATTTAAAGACTTAAGCACACTGGGGCATAAAAAGCCGTGTGTCGATTTTTTTGTCGAAACCAAAACGAACTCTGTGTGCATAAAGTTGGAATTTCTGTGGTAAGGACATTTGTTAATCCTTGGACACCGCCGTGGATTGTACTGTGTTAGCATAACTTATTAATACTGGATACTGGTGCTACTTGCGAGGACTGGTCCAACCATTTTCCTCTTAATGACTTATCATCTACTCTCCCATACTGCGTTGAAGGCATCATACCAAAGCAATATTTCTATAACCATCTGTGGTTTAGAATAATCCCTTCATTGTAAATGGGAGTAGACGCACCTTACTGTACTAGCTTCCTAAGCGTAAAGACTATATTTATATTTAATATTAGACTGCCGTGAGTATAATTCTTCTCTAGTATTGTGGCAAAGGTGCTGTCTGCTCTCATGGCGTTGCTGCTCCTGAGAATGTATTACTCGCAATTATCATTTTGAAAAGAGTAACCATTGAGTTTCTTACCGGCTCTTCTCAGTGGAAGCAGCATTCGGAACCGGTGGTAGAATCTGACTATTTGTAAGTGCTTTTTGGCCTACACAAATAAAAAAAAAAAAATTTGATTTTGAATCATATCCCATCCCATGTACTATTGTTTGTTGTTTCCAATAAATTATTTAATTTAATTTAACCCAGGCTTCAAAATTCGTTAGCGGTGATAATGTAATTTCGTTGAAGAATGAACTTTTTATAAATGAGTCAGTACAGTGCAGTTTGTTTTGGTATTGGTAAATAGTTTGGACGCACAGTGCGCGGGGACTTAGCTGCTGTGTGAAAAAATATATATATACCTATGTATAGATGAAAATTATAAAATTTCGAAGTTAAAATCCATGTTCCATAATGAATATGCAGAAAACTATTTAGAATGCAAATTGATTTGTGTGAAATCACTTTGAGATTCTGTCTCTAGTCGAAGGTGAAGTAAGTTTGAAAATTCCATGTTGCTTCGTCGCAATAACATCTAAATAGCAGAGATCATATGACAAACAAACATGACCTCGTATGGGTGTTACTGACCTCGAGCACTTCTTCTTCGTTATTTACGAAGTGAATGAAATGATGTAATAAGATGAGGAACGGCTCCACCTGTGTTAACTGGTATTTCAGCTAGCGTCAAGTAAAAAGCAAGAGCTAATTAAATAAATACACATTATAAATAAATAATAAAAATGGTGAAGGAATCCCCAGTTTCCTTTATCTATGCAAAACAATTAAATTAAAGGTTTAATTTACCGGTACTTCTGTATGTCTGTTTTTTCCGGTTAATCTCTGGGATGGCTAGACCGATTTTGACGGGACGCACTGGCAGATATCTGATGTTATAAGGAGTAGCTTAGGCTAAGTTTTAGGCGCAGTAACACAGCCCGTATAATCTAAAAATACAATTGAATAACCTCAGAAGGCTACCAAGGCTACACTTTACACAAAAAGACGTGTACACTTTGCCTGCACTAAAACTCCATCTGTTTAAAGGCTTCGACCAAACCTAAGATAATAAGATAAGATAAAATTATAATATCCCACGCATTAAAGGAGTGAAAACTCAAGCAGAATAATAAAGTGGGAGTTTTAAGGCAATAAGCCTTTGACAAAGTAAATTTACACCTCCCGAAAATTTTTATATTCGATATTTAAACAAAATCCTCACCATCCAAAGGTCGTCTGGAAGAGATCGCAGCTTGCGTTAAGACCGCCCAATGTACACTTCTATTTGTTCTTGTTTTTTTCAATGTGTGTTGTGTAATTTCCTTGTAACTATTGGTGTACAATAAAGAGTATTCTATCTATCTATCTATCTGAAATTCTCTTTTTTTTTGTCTCTGCTAAAAGATTAGCTCAAAATGTAATAAAGTATCTTACATAGACAGGAGGCGATCCCAGACCAGGCCAAAATCCGAAATCTGCCACTGGCTGGAATCGAACCAGCAATCGACCTGGTACACCCTAGCGGCCTACGCTCGGGCCACTACTCCACGCCGTCGTCTAAGTAAAATCAGAGTATTACTAAAATAATAATGCTTTAAGAGATGGTGGTGAGTTGGCTAGTCCAAGTTGCCCCCCCCCCCCCCCCCCGCTTAGGAATCCTACCAAGAATCATATCTTTGAAACTTCCCGCGTAGTTCAAGGTAAGTTAGAGATGTAATTACAAGGGGAGGGTCCTCCAGAACTAATTACGAGCTTACCTGAGCAAGCAGCAACACAGAGATTCCTTTATAAGGGGTCGTTTGCATGCAAATTGGTTAGACGAGATTTCTAGACTATAAGTAAGTTTTAATTTGCACAAAAATAGCACTGGTTCTGCTACTGAGCTAATGGATGGTTGATAGAATCTTTAACATAATGGGAGCACGTTCAAATTTCGGGCCTGCATCTCTGGGATTTTCAGATTTCATGCGCGAATGTCATTTTCAATTGCCACTTGCACAGTGAAGGTACACATCGTCAATAGAAAGGTCTGTGAAGTTCACCAACCCGCACTGGGCCAGCGTCTGGCCTAACTCTCCATCGTATTGGGGGAGAATGTGCCCTGTATAATTGCAATAGGCTAGTTCTATTACTTTAGGACCAAAATACAGGCCTTTAGGCCAGGTTTTAGTTAGAAATCATAATATGTCCATTTAAATCTAAAAGTATATACACAATATATGTACAATATTTATGACTAGAATCTATATTTATACTAATAATATACTAATAGTATAAAGAATGTGAAATTTAGTTACTGAGCCCTAAAAGGTTCTAGAATATTCCGTTTTCAAGGATGAGTTAAATTTAGAACAAGTAGTTCGACTACGAGTTCTAAAATATTCAGGTTGTCGCTATTCACTTGCGTTTAAGTAATATATTTGCATGGCATGTTGTTAGTTACTTCAATGGCTGTCATATTAAATAGTTTACTCTATCGACGGGTGAAAGGCTATTTGATGCGACACTTTTGGGCGATATTGACATTTAGGCGGAAAAGGGAGGATCCTCCGACCAGATGGGTATTGTGCCTGGTGGGCTTCGGCCCGACGGTTGTTGTCGGGTTCTTGTCTATATGTGCAATCGCTCGGATCACTTTAATATCGCGATGCAGAATTAGTTCGTATGCGGCGAGGTAGATGTCGCTACATCACTCCCCTCCGATCGGTAGCCGGTTGATAGCAGGTAGATCACGTCGTGGTCACCACTTTGGCGGAAAAGGGAGGATCCTCCGACCAGTCGAGTGTTGTGTCTGGTGGGCTACTGCTCCACGGCTGTTGTCGGGTTCTTGTATATATGTGCAATCGCTCGGATCACTTTAATATCGCGATGCAGGATTAGTTCGTATGCGGCGAGGTAGATGTCGCTACAACATATATACATATTTGGAAACAGCGATTTTTTCTGAGTGGTATAAGTATGAACTCATCTAAAATTATAAAATGTCGCTTAAGACAAATAGCCGTGCACCCCTCGATATAATATTCTGTGTTGGCTAAAATATAACCCTAAAGGATACCAAATAGAAAGTGTTTTGTAAAACTGCTTTCAATGTATTGTAACTGCTACTACAGCCCTTTTAACGTCCCACTGCTGGGCACGGCCTCCCCTCAATGTGAGTAGGGATTTCAGGCCATAGTCCACCACGCTGGCCTAGTGCGGGTTGGCAGACTTCACACATCTATCGAGAACTAGACAAGCTCCCTCAGACGTGCAGGTTTCCTCACGATGTTTTCCTTCACCGTTTCATAGCAAGTGATCTCGAATGAAAATTAGATTCGCACATAAATCCCAGAGGTGCGAGCCGGGGTTTGAACCTGCACACTTTGATTTGCAAGGCCTGCGTTCGACCACTCGGCTACCACTGCTGTTGTAACTATCTCTGCGCAAACGGGCGCTATAAAATGCTTGCGATCAAAAATTGAGGTGATAACAAAATTAACTGTATTAATTCACAGATAAAGCGCATTCTTCAACAAAATGCCGTGGAGTCGCGTTACATTGAGGGGAGACCCGTGCCCGTAGTGGAATCTTAAAAGGAATATAATTATTATTATATCTACATATAGTAGAGCTACAGAATTTTGCAAATACCTTGGACATTGGAATGTCTTTGATGTACAAAAAGTACTTTATCAACTTGAAACGTATTTCAAATGACATCAAACAAGAGGGGGTTCTCAATTCGACACGTATGTTTTTTAAAATGTATAATCCGGCGTCAATCGATTTAAAAAAAAAGACGTTTCCTAGGGAATTCTTCAAGGTTGGTCCCATTTTTAAAATATTATCAGAAATCAACTCCCTTGGGGGTAACATCGTCAATAGAAAGGTCTGTGAAGTTCACCAACCCGCACTGGGCCAGCGTCTGGCCTAACTCTCCATCGTATTGGGGGAGAATGTGCCCTGTATAATTGCAATAGGCTAGTTCTATTACTTTAGGACCAAAATACAGGCCTTTAGGCCAGGTTTTAGTTAGAAATCATAATATGTCCATTTAAATCTAAAAGTATATACACAATATATGTACAATATTTATGACTAGAATCTATATTTATACTAATAATATACTAATAGTATAAAGGGGAAAGATTTGTATCTTTGTATGTAACGAATAAACTTAAAAACTACGGGACCGATTTCAAAAATTATTTTGCCGTTAGAAAGCTACAAGTATAACTAAGTTACATAGGCTATATTAGAAACCCGTGCGAAGCCGGGACGGGCCGCTATATGATATAAATTAAGTTCGTGTAGGACTGTTTACTGTACCCTCATCATACAATTTGTTATGCAAAAGAATTTCGCGAAGGCGTCAAAGGAGATTAGATTTTTTATCAAGCAGCGCAGGACGAAAAAGCTTTGTACCCATTAAATAAATTGAGAAATTCAATTCAGAGATGTTGAGTAATGAGATTTGTTGCAGACATTTCAGGAAGATACAATTATGCATAAGAAACATTGGAAATTATTCGACGACGGCTTCGTCTCGTGACTCGAGTTCGCAGCTCGGCTCATTGTACCAGGCGGCTTTGGGTTTGATTCTCGGCAGCGGCAAATTTCGGGAACAGCCGTTTTGTAATTTGCCCTGATTTGGGTGTGCCCTAAGTCTATGCTACCCAGACTAAAAGAGAAAGTAGAAATTCCAATCTATAAAAACGTTGCCTAATTTGGGATCAAACTATGAGTATGTGCAGTGAGATGTATTTATATTTATTTATAGCGTATATACTTTAGTGTACAGTCTACAAACTGACACTTAAATAATGTTTTCTCATATTTACGCGAATAATATACATTGAAATTAAACTAAACTAAAGCAGCCGAAACGTCGGGAAAATAAAATAGTAAATATACGCGATAAAATCCGTAAAATAGTTTTATTTCAATGACACTTAAATTTTATTTATAAGTATAGTTTTGAATATTAGAGTAGGTAATGGGTAGGATCTCCCGAATATTCAAATATTACCTAATCGTAACACGCATCTCATAAATATAATTACATAACTGGACCCAAACCGAATAACCCAAATACCCAAAGTGTTGCCACAGTTAATATCCGTTACCTATTGACGCGTTAATCGTTACCTGGCAACACAAAGGCCGAACTTATTGAACTAATTTAACCCTAAAATATAAGCACCTCACTGATTCGGCTTTTAAAGGGACCTTTTTCCAACCTTATGAATCTGGAATGTGAAATTTAGTTACTGAGCCCTAAAAGGTTCTAGAATATTCCGTTTTCAAGGATGAGTTAAATTTAGAACAAGTAGTTCGACTACGAGTTCTAAAATATTCAGGTTGTCGCTATTCACTTGCGTTTAAGTAATATATTTGCATGGCATGTTGTTAGTTACTTCAATGGCTGTCATATTAAATAGTTTACTCTATCGACGGGTGAAAGGCTATTTGATGCGACACTTTTGGGCGATATTGACATTTAGGCGGAAAAGGGAGGATCCTCCGACCAGATGGGTATTGTGCCTGGTGGGCTTCGGCCCGACGGTTGTTGTCGGGTTCTTGTCTATATGTGCAATCGCTCGGATCACTTTAATATCGCGATGCAGAATTAGTTCGTATGCGGCGAGGTAGATGTCGCTACATCACTCCCCTCCGATCGGTAGCCGGTTGATAGCAGGTAGATCACGTCGTGGTCACCACTTTGGCGGAAAAGGGAGGATCCTCCGACCAGTCGAGTGTTGTGTCTGGTGGGCTACTGCTCCACGGCTGTTGTCGGGTTCTTGTATATATGTGCAATCGCTCGGATCACTTTAATATCGCGATGCAGGATTAGTTCGTATGCGGCGAGGTAGATGTCGCTACAACATATATACATATTTGGAAACAGCGATTTTTTCTGAGTGGTATAAGTATGAACTCATCTAAAATTATAAAATGTCGCTTAAGACAAATAGCCGTGCACCCCTCGATATAATATTCTGTGTTGGCTAAAATATAACCCTAAAGGATGCCAAATAGAAAGTGTTTTGTAAAACTGCTTTCAATGTATTGTAACTGCTACTACAGCCCTTTTAACGTCCCACTGCTGGGCACGGCCTCCCCTCAATGTGAGTAGGGATTTCAGGCCATAGTCCACCACGCTGGCCTAGTGCGGGTTGGCAGACTTCACACATCTATCGAGAACTAGACAAGCTCCCTCAGACGTGCAGGTTTCCTCACGATGTTTTCCTTCACCGTTTCATAGCAAGTGATCTCGAATGAAAATTAGATTCGCACATAAATCCCAGAGGTGCGAGCCGGGGTTTGAACCTGCACACTTTGATTTGCAAGGCCTGCGTTCGACCACTCGGCTACCACTGCTGTTGTAACTATCTCTGCGCAAACGGGCGCTATAAAATGCTTGCGATCAAAAATTGAGGTGATAACAAAATTAACTGTATTAATTCACAGATAAAGCGCATTCTTCAACAAAATGCCGTGGAGTCGCGTTACATTGAGGGGAGACCCGTGCCCGTAGTGGAATCTTAAAAGGAATATAATTATTATTATATCTACATATAGTAGAGCTACAGAATTTTGCAAATACCTTGGACATTGGAATGTCTTTGATGTACAAAAAGTACTTTATCAACTTGAAACGTATTTCAAATGACATCAAACAAGAGGGGGTTCTCAATTCGACACGTATGTTTTTTAAAATGTATAATCCGGCGTCAATCGATTTAAAAAAAAAGACGTTTCCTAGGGAATTCTTCAAGGTTGGTCCCATTTTTAAAATATTATCAGAAATCAACTCCCTTGGGGGTAACATGAGGGGTCGAAGGTCACATAATTTCAAAAAAAATTTTTGTACGACTTGAAATTATTATATATATTATAATATATTACAAATAGGTACCTACTTTTACAAATAGGTACCTACTTACTGTAATCCAGTACCATACGTAGGTATTATTCCAGTAGGTGAGTATTGTAAAATTTGGTACTCGGTGGCTATGAGTAGGTATAGGCCGTTCGGACCTTGCCTTAGAAGGTTGTAGGTTCAATTCTCTCGCTGTTTACTATAAGATAACTTCGATTGGTGTGTACAAACGTTATTAGTAAAGCCAAGATACCTAAATGTGTCAAAAAACATTAAAAAAGAATTGACTGAAATTGGTCTTTTTGCATCATAGCCATATATTCTCATATGTCTTGACATAGTCAATCTGACGTACTTAAACGTCAAAGAAACTGTCAAATGTTAGGAAAAGCCCCCTCTTTGATACAATAACTCTTTGCTGTAAATAATCTATCCCATTTGGCTCATGTGTGGTCCTGTCATCGGTGTCATTTCGTTTCACGAGTAATGTTGTTTTGCGGGAAATGCAATATAGGAGAATGCTCGCTTCCCAATGTTTGAAGTGAACTACCCTTACTATGGATGCGAGTTTGCTATTGACTGACTACATCGAGGGGTGAAAAGCAAAATAGCTTTTGTAGTCAAATGACTTAAGCGACACTTAAGGGCGATATTCACTTATATATGTCGCGGAAAACACAAAGATCACAGTTTCACATTATTTTAATTCGCATTTAAACAATATTTCGTTACTTTACAATAATTTCGCAAGGAAAATGAACAATTAAGACCGAGCAGCGAGTTCAAGGCACCGATCTCCCTTTAACCACCAGATACACTCCTCGCAATGATCCAACTCGATCGGTAGCTCGGAATCAAATGTGTCGCAAATAATCCTAGCCTCGCTAAAGTAAAGATGGCGCCTCGACCCCACTCGAGACACGTGCTCTGCTCTGATTGGTCGTTACGTAAATAATAAAATTGACAATTTCTATTACATTAGCAAGGTTTTTAAGATAAAGAAAAAAATGTATGCAATATATACCTATTCGACTTTATAAGAAATTAAATAAAATAAAATTAGGAATTCTAAACGAAAACACATTCAACTCGACTCATAGCTTCCTCCGACATATACATATTTGGAATCAGCGATTATTTCGGCGTTGAATGACTACGCTCTCCTGCGGTCTCAATACGCCTGCCAAGATAAGACATTTTCTCACGGATCGTGACGTCATTTTTGTGGCAAAATCGTTACGTCTTATTTGCTAGCATGGCGTAAATATAAAATGGGTTTGACAGTTAAATACAACGTGTTTGACGTATGGATAAGATGTTATATCTTAAGTGCTAGCATGGGTTACCAAAATGTACCATAGAGACACGAATTTGACAGGTCAACGTAAAGAAATTTCACACGGTCAAAGGCCGGTGATGAGAAAATAAGTAGACTGTAAGAAGTACATAAATATAGCATTTTATACACTATTATAACAAATAATACTTATTTTACTCCATCCTTCGTCAATATCCAGCGGACTACATGCAAAATTCTGCCGAAAACGAACACGTAAATTTATTTTCGTGTTCGACAAACAACAACAAAAAAGTGTAGAGACATTTCTATCTGTTTTATTTTCTTCCGAAAATCCCCATAATCCTATTCCACGTGATTTAAAATCCATATCTGTAGGTTTGAGGTTAGATTTTGTTTGGCATCATACTTTGCGTGCTTTTTGCCGTTTTACAATGTAAAGTTATTTAAATTGGCAAATAAAAATAGTATAGTGCCCAAGAAATAAATTTTAAGCATAATACCACCGACCAAATGATAATACGTAAAGCTTCCGGCATAATAAAAAAGAAGCTATGCCCAAAGATATTTTTAATCTGTGCATAAATAATCTAATATATTCTATGATGTGTATGCAGCATCTTTTTTCTTTGTAAAGCTCCGTCTCGCTCTATTTGTCATTTCAATGAACGAATGAACGAAAGATCGTAAACTGTGAGAAAATTTTAGCAGGCTGTCTAATTTTAAACATTTTGGAAGCCATGTTAGCAAATAAGATATGGGAACGCAAGTTGACAAGATGTTTTAGGGACTTGTGAGAAAACATCTTGACAGGCGTACTGAGGCCGCTGTAAAGTTAAAAATATGTCACTTGTAAAATAGCTTTTCACTCCTCGATATCAATGGCAGAAAGCGAAAATGTCGTATTTCGAAATATCCAATTTTATACCAGAGCCGAAAACTATTTCAAAAATTCTTAACTCCTTAATAAACCTAGAAAAAAATAAATGCTGTATTTTTTGTCGTCGTTGGCAGACATGACGTGGACCATGAGACACGCCTTTTTTTTCTAATCAATTCTATATTTAAGTCATTTAGGCCAATTTTTGAGTCATTTTTGCCTTTGTATGTATACATTATTACATTATTCCTTGAAGACAAACTTGGGAAGCTCCCCTTAGTGTTCGAACATTGTGAGCGAGTACAAAATTTATGCGATTAAACAAGAACTTTACCGTTGTCGAATTGTAAAAGTATTATTCCGTATAAACCACGTCAAGAATTCAGATAGATATGCATTTTATTCTAGGATCGAAGATGTAATATGGTCGGGGATAATTCAGTCGTTTCAATATCTTGATTTTACGTAATAAATAAAATTTAATGGAATAAGAAAGATAAAAAATACTGCACCTACGATTAGCTGCGGTTAGCAGGTATTTTGCCAGTTCGCGGTGTATGCCAAAGCGATCCCGTGGCGACCCGATAGAAGCGGAAGATGGTACACCGTCGGTTTTAGTGGGTATACGGCCTTCTGCCGGGCTCCCACATAACCCTGCTACTTCCCCTGAAATGGCAGGGTATCCATAAAAGATCTTCCGACGTTAAAAAAAAAGGTATTTCGCCAGTATCGTGTATTTATTAGCAATTACAAATTCAATAAATACACATTACAGAGGTGAAAAAGGACCACCTTTTGAACTGACCACAGTGTAAAGTATATAACTGATTTTATATTAAAGGATTTTACATCTTAATCTTTATATATATAATTCTACTGTGTGATGTTACTGAACTCCTCGTGCGTTTGGGTGGCGCCCTGGATGGTTTAGATTCACAATTGGACCCGGTAGGTGGCGCTGCTTTCGTAATTCTAAGGCGGTACGAAGTTCGCCAGGTCTGCTAGTCTATTATATATTTTGATACCCATGTGCATATTTAATCTTCACCGCGTGGGGGATGCAAGTTGCAGCAAAAGCAAATTAATTTAGCGATAACTCACAGCTGATATTGTATTATGAAAAAGATAATGAAGTGCCATAATCCGTGGCGGAGCGAATGTAGATTTGCATAACAGATACCTAGGGAGCTGCCTAACTAACCATAAAATATCTATGACGGCAGAAAACGGAAATGTATCATGGCAATTGGCCTTTATGATATGGATATGGAATTGATCAGAAAAAAAGCTGTTTCGAATGGTATATGTCTCGTCTGAATACGAGAAAAATGCATCGTTGAATTTTACTATTATTAAGGAGTTATGAATTTTTGAAATCGTTTTTTGGCTCTGGCGCAACATTGGATATTTCGATATACGACATTTCCGCTTTCTGCTGTCGATATGTTATAGTAAGGTTAATACTATTTACATTAAAAAACCGGCCAAGTGCGAGTCGGACTCGCGCACGAAGCGTTACGTACCATTATCTATAAAAACGGCAAAAAAATCACGTTTGATGTAGGAGCCCCTTAAATATTTGTTTTATTCTGTTGTTTTAATATTTGCTGTTATAGCGGCAATAGAAATACATCATCCATGAAAAATTACAACTGCCTTATTATCACGGTTCATGAGATACAGCCTGGTGACAGACGGATGGACGGACGGACGGCGAAGGCTTAGTAAAAGGGTTCCCATTTTACCTATAAAATGCTTTGTTACGCCCCGTACCTATTGCGGAAGGCGAATTAACTTGACTCTTTTGAAAACGAACTCTTTGTTAATATACACGATGCTATCGGTACATCAAAATTCGCTCGCGGCATGGATCACATTTCGTTAAAATATGTGTTTAAACTAAGGCGTAACACAGCTCGTTTTGCTATTAGCAAAGAATTGGTCGCTCGCGTCTTACGGCTCCAATGTTCTCCACACTCCAAGTTTCAATACCTCCAAACCCGTAAAGTGTTATGACACATTTACAGTGGAACACTTTTGTACCGAAAATGACATTGTACATCGAGGGGTGAAAGGCTAATTGACTGAGACATCCGTCTATTTGTGCTAACTAATATTAATATTAGATTATTCTTACCTATTAGAGCAAGTTATATGTGAATTAATACGTGGATTCATCCTCCATCTTTATCACAATCATCACCCATTTTATGTATATCGAGGCGTGAGAGTGCTATATGACTTAAGTATTTTTTTAACTTGACAGGCGAGCATACTCATTCGATGCAGAAAAAATTGCTCATTCCAAATATGTAAATAAGTCAATATCGCTCAAAAGTTTTGTTTAAGCCAAATAGCCTTCCACCCCTCCAAATGATTTTTAATTGGATTGAAATAAATATGAATATACATCAATACATCATCACGCCTGTATTCCCCGAAGGGGTAGGCAGAGGTGCACTGTAGTGCGCCCACTCTCCGCCGATGTATTTTGGTCCCAATGTAATAGGGGGCGAGCCTATTGCCATTATACCGGGCATGTTCCCCCTCAATACGAGGGAGATTTGGGCCATAGTCCACCACCCTGGCCCAGTGCGGGTTGATGAACTTCACACGCCTAGACGTGCAGGTTTCCTCACGATGTTTTCCTTCACCGTTCAGCAAGTGGTAATCATTGTTGAAAATGACATTCGCACATGAAAATTACCTCAGAGGTGCGGGCCCGGGATTTGAACTTGCACCCCTTACGTTCAAGGCGGGCATTCTTGCCCACGAGGCTACCACTATGAATATCAAGTAAATATTTCTGATAAGGGTGTGAGGGGTGTAAGGGGTCCAATTACCATCTATGGATCCAAGTCAACCTCACCTGCCCGTGTACACCCTGCCGAATAACAAACGAGGCTCTGACGAAACGTTCACCAACCCGCATTGGACCAGCGTGGTGAACAAATGGTCCAATCCCCCTTAAATTTAAAAACCTTCACACATCTATGGCGAAAAAAGAATAAAAAAAATTCTGTTAAGGTTGTTTAAGTCGTGAACAGTTAGTAGTAGTAGCGATGTGTCGGTCGAGTCGACATTTCAAAATGACGCATGCATTGTTCCGCGGATCTGTTTGTGGTGAGCTGCATGTCATATCATGTATTACGCCTTGCGACTGAGGCGAGCGAAATTAGTATAGTTTTTTGAAAATGTACTCCGTTTTAATATACATAAGATTGAATTTCTGCGTTAAAAGCCACAGGACCATGCGTCGAAATTCGTTTAAACTATCATCCTTTTGGTTTTAACACAAAACTGGTTGCGTGGGAGTTAAACAGTTATCGTACTGTGTGCAGGTTCAAACCCCGACTCGCACCTCTGGGTTTATGTGCGAATCTCATTTTCATCCGAGATTACCACTTGTTATGAAACGGTGAAGGAAAATATCGTGAGGAAACCTGCATGTCTTGGAAGAAAGGCGTGTGAAGATCACCAAGCCGCACTGGGCCAGCGTGGTGTATAGTCCACCACGCTGGCCCAGTGCGGCTTGGCCCAAAAATCTCCCTCGTATTGAGGGGGAATGTGCCCGGTATAATGGCAACAGGCTAGCCCCCCGTTACATTGGGACCAAAATACATCGACGGAGTGTGGGCGCACTGCAGTGCACTTATGCCTACCCCTTCGGGGAACACAGGCGTGATGATGTATTTCATTTTGAACAGCATTCTTGTCTCTATATTTGATTCTGTCTGTAGTTACTTAGGTATAGAGTACATAAATATAAAATATAATAATTAACCCAAAGTCTACTAGCGTAGGCCGATCGAAGATCGAATCGCAGATTATGGGATAAATAACTTAATTCATATGGGATGACAGTAAATCTATCCATTAAACATGCATCAGTACCATTAAACCCTGCGCTAACAAGCACGTCAAAACACACACGATTTTTTTTTGCCAAAGCGAACTGTATTATAATAATAAATTTATTTCAGATAGCTATCCATAATGTTAGTGACAATATTTGACTTAGAAACTAGTGTTAGTAATTCACAAAATTAATTCATATTGAAATAGCTCATATTTCATTTGGCACTGGACATGTACGAATTATGCATACCTGAGTATTAACAGGAAAGATCACAACGGTCATTGACGGCGCGGCCGCGAGCGAATGTTTACATTGCTTGAATTTCACCACTGAAGTTAAATCTTTATGTTTATTGATATAGAGTAGATATTTATTTACGAGGTAAGTTAATTCCCTCGCTCCGGTGTGTACAAGACTTTAGATCGAAAGCGATTTATATTCTAAAGACAAAATACATTAAAAAATAAATTGTACATTACTCTAAAAAGAAAAAGATTTTTATGAAAGTTTAAGAACAAAGATTATGGGCTTAGTTTGCTTATGAAGAGAAAACAGTAGGTACTAACACGTTCCTAAATCGATTTGCTGATGTTCTCAATAGCAAGTCATTTAACACTATCCAAACATCACACTGTAAAGCTCGCAATCCGTTCAATACCAAAACGAGCTCTAAGTCAATATGCATAACGATTGAATTACTGGGGTTAAAACCACGCCCCAACGGGTTAATTTTCGTTCGCGCTGTCAGTGTCATTTAGTTGAAGAATGAACTTTTTCCATGAGTCAATATAGTTTGTTTTGGTATAGCAAAAAAAATACGCGCGAGGGTGTGCCAGCTCACTACTAGATATTTAAATTCTGATGGCCACCAAATCGATTCTAGATTGCTATATCGATAACGTCTCTACGATTCGACAATATCGATTAGCGAGGCCGCCCTTGCACCTCACAGATGCGGGTATTAGCCTTGTAATAAAACCTATTTTTATACGTTTGCCAGAGACGACAAAAAATCGAGAAAATTTCATTAAAAATCCTTGCCAATATATATTAACTAGCTGTGCCCGCGACTTCGCCCGCGTGGACTTAAGGGAGATTACCCGGAAATATGGGTATTATGTTTTTCCCGCGGAACCCTAATGCTTTTTCTAAAATTAAAGTAGCCTAAGTTACGCCTTGGAACGTCAGCTATCTGTCAGTGACATTGAAATCGGTACAGCCGTTTAGAAGTTTACCTCAAACAAACAGACAGACAGACAGACAAACAAAAAAAAATTAAATTGCGTTTTCGTTATAGGTATCGTATATACTTTCATACGCATTTGGTAAAAAAGTGTTATTTTGATATTACAAACAGACACTCCAATTTTATTTATTTGTATAGTATTGTAGTATGTAGTATGTATTGTATGTATGTATGTATGTATGTATTGTATGTATGTATGTATTGTATAGATAGATAGATTATTATATCATTACTTGCTTCTACCCGCGACTTCGATTATTAAATATTGTTATAAATTATAGATGAAACTGTACAGTTTCACCAAAATCCATTCAGTAGTTTTAGCTTGAAAGAGTAACAACCACCCATCCACCCTTTTTTTAACTTGGTAAAATCTTGTCTGGATACCCCATCATCTTTGTGGAGATGAAGGGATTATGTGGAAGTCCCAGCAAAGCCGTATATCCACTAAAAATCCATGGTGATCCAATCACCCGCCATATCGGAGGGGTCACGGAACGCTTTCGCACACATCCGTCACCCCGCCAGTGGCTGTCCGCGTGAACAGACACCTCCTCCACACGGCGGCATGGGACACACCGCGCCGCCGTCCTCCTCGGAGTCGCTTTACTGTCACGCCGGGCCCCCGCCCTTTACAACCACGACTCCTAAGGTCCCTACCAGATGGGCCATCCATCCACCCTAACATACTTTTACATTTATAATATTAGTAGATAGGATTAGTAGGATGTGCCTTAATTGAATTTGATCTTTCTATTAAAATACTTGACACTAGCTGGAACATCCCATGGAGGTAAAGGAAACCCGCTAATCGCAGACGGAGCTATCTCTCATCTTATTCCATTAAATTTCACCATTTCATTTGTTTCGTAAAGAACGACGAAGAAAACGAACTCTATTAACTCATAGCGACTTACTATAAGTGCTTACGATACGTTCATGCTTACCAGGAGTTTTGAAACAGGGAAGTACTTAGATCAGACGAGATCTTGCCAGTTCAACATATGACTATTTGAGATTATTTTAATAGACCATCTGCTCAGTATCTTGGCATGTTCAGAGTGATATAGTAAATAATGCCCCATTGCCGCCACCTATCGGCCCAATGGGGCAATAAAATGGCGGATAAAAGTGGCCTCTCTATTCTCCTACACTATGGTTGTAAAAATGTTATAAAATAAAGATGTTTTTAAGGATCCGGAAGTGCGGAAAATGTTTCTACAAGCTTATAGAGTTTACTATTAATTTATAAGCCGTTGCAGCAATTTTTTGAAAGTTATTATCCTGTTTGTTATGTAATTATTATAAAGCTCCTCGTTTTTGGTAGAGCTTAGTTTTGCGACTCAGGACCTGGATACACTGAAGCGTCAAGACGTTTCGCGTCCATTGTATGGTAGCTGAAGTAAAAGCTTTGGTTAGTTTGGGACCATACGATGAGTATGTGTTATCTGGCTATATTTATCATAAAATACCGTGTTTTACTAATAAGTGGTAACATAATTTTTTCCCTATTTCAGCTAAGTAGACCTCGCTTACGCATAATAACAAGTGCCCTGACTGGTCACGGCAACTTTAATAAACACCTCTTTAACTTAGGTATCACGGACAGCCCCATAAGCAGAGCACGCATGGAGGCTGAAGAAACAGCCGCCCACGTCTTGTTGGAATGTAACGGGGTGGCCACTTACCGGGCACGATACCTGGGCTCACCGGGTAGTCTCCAGGAAGTCTTTGGCTACGTCAAGAAGCTGGGGATCTTCCTGGCAGAACTGGGATGGCTGGAGTAACCAACTCACCCTCCGTCACATAAAATAGGCACAAACGATGTCGATTTGTGGAAAAAGTCCGCAAGAAGAAGAAGTGGTAACATTGGATATTCGCCCTTCAATAGTCAAGTCCACTAAGTAAAATAAACATTCAGAAATACTATCAAAGACCAGAAAACAACAAGAATTATTAAAATATACTTAGATCCTTAATTAAATTTCTCGATTTCTAACATCCGATATTTAATTAAGATTTAACAATACTACAGTGTGCAGTTTCAATCCAAACATTAAGCCCTGCGTACACTGAGGCGTCGAAACGTGCGCGTCGAATTTTTTGCCGGTCCCATGAGGATAGGCGATCTCATGCGACATGACACCTTTATTAAGAACATCATAGCAGGCAAGATCGACGGAAAGCGTGGGAGAGGTAGACCGCGAATATGTTACATGAGTCAAATAAAAGATAAGGTTGGTGGCATGTCGTATGTGGAGATGAAGAAGGCTGCACTGGATCGACCCAGATGGCGGGGACTTCATCAGATGCACCGAGGGCCGAGCCCTTAAATTAGAAGAAGACCAAAACGAACTGTATTGACATATTGAAAAAGTTAATTCAATAACGAAATTACATTGACAGTGCTAGCAAATTTTGACTCGTAGGGACGTGGCTTTTACCACAGAAGCAATTTTTGATGTTAAACATCTTGCGAGGGGTAAACCTGATTTTGGCGAGATTTGTCGATGCTTCGCCACAACAAAATGAAATCAATATTATTACTTAATGCATAAAGTATAGTTTTAAATGCGGCCACGCTTCGTACTCCTCGGCTTCTGAGTTCTTTCCACCGCTTAGACTCTGCCCATCGGCTGACGTCGCCCACTCGCCGCTACGACTACTATGTTTTATGTTTCACATCTGCCAGGCGTCCCGCGACGGCTCAGTTTTTTTAATGTATACAGGGTGTTTCAGAAGTCCGAAATAATAGTTCGACGTTTGCATCAGTATCGGGTATACAACTGGATTGTACAAAGATTTGTTTTGGTATGCAAACATTTTGCCGCGTGGCCTTTGACGCTTCAGTGTGCCTAATTATATCTCCCCGAAATATCTGCAACAAATCTCATTACGCAACATCTGGAATTGAATTTCTCAATTTGTTTAATGGGTACAAAGAGCTCTTTCGTCCAGCGCCACTGGATAAAAAATCTAATCTCTTTTGACGCCTTCGCGAAATTATTTTATAATACAAATTGGGTTATGTATGACAAAAAAAAAGTTGCTGTCGCGGGACGCCTGGCAGATTTTAAACATTATGTTATTTAGAGAAGAGAGAGAGAAGCGTCGTAGTGGCGAGTGAGCGGAGTCAGCCGGTGGGCGGAGTCTAAGCGGCGGAAAGAACCAAGAAGCCACGGCTGCTCGAAGTTTTCGCATCACGGCATCGCGGCATCAACAGTTGCTCTCACTCGCCAAGCGGGCCATTAGATGTTTCACATCAAAATCGGCAAACCTTTTTACGCGTGGCGTTTGACGCCCCAATGTGCTGTGGGCCTCAAAGTCTTCGTTTCCCGGTTTCTAAAGACGGTAATTAACGCTACGACGACGCCACGTGCAATGGCGTTAAAACGATCTGTGCGCCGCGGGATTGCCCGTTTTATAGCTCCGGGTTTTATGTCAATTTCCATCCGAGAAAATTATTTTATACTTTATTATTAGTTGTGAAACGAGTTTAGTTTTTGACGCGTTGTCCCGTCCCGTGAATTAGTATCTCATCCCATCAAAAACATAAATGTAAATGATAGCCAAATTTCAATATTATGATATATGCCTTGGTTGTTGACTTCAACCACAAAAGAAATGAGATCTAAATAGGCGCCAAAATTCAGTGGTCAGTCCATAAATGTATTTAAATCATCATAAAATATTTCATAACAACTTATAATATCATTTCTTCTAATAACTTAGGATAACATATTGAAGACTAAGGTCTGACTTGGCTATAGTTCTAATATACGAATTATAGCCTTCGCTATGTCTAAAGCTGTAATTTCTTATTTTATACTTTCGAAAATTTGGCTTGCTGGTAGAAACTAGCCTTTGAACATAGGGCTCTTCCAGAACTGTTTTAGTACTAGATATTTAATACTAATTCATATTGGCACCCATGACTTTAAGTTAAAATAACAAAAAAAACCAAGACTTTATGTAAACAATCCCTGATTTTATGTAAAAAATGGAAAGATTGTACATATTTTAATCTAAAACCCTTAACTTTAACCTCAAACTCAGACTTAATTAGTACAAAATTAAGGTTTGTTTGGGACATACACTAAAAAGCCCTTTTTTACGCATTTTCTCAAGGACCGGTACTTGTGCCAGTAACCGGCAAATCGGAAAATTTTGGAACAAATGTAAAAAACTTATGTTTCTAGTATTATTTTTATACAACAATCTCGAAAAATTTAAAAACGAGTGGATATTCTATTATCCTTTTTAGCGGAATAACGGGTCATAGAGCGTTTTGGTGACTGAATTTCTCCGGGTAGGCGCTTAAGGTGCCAATAGCTGGGGGTTTTACCCTATTTGATTATTTCGGAAATATAACCTTCATCCGACTCAGTTATGACGGAAGGAGGGACGGCATTTAGCGACGGATCAATCACAACTTTACCGAATTCTACATAATTTTTTAACAATTCGTTTGATTTACTCAAAAACGTTATACTCGTACAAACCTTAACAGATACTGAGACATCCGTCTATTTGTGCTAACAAATAATATTAGATTATACTTACCTATTAGAGCAAGTTATATGTGAATTAATACGTGGATTCATCCTCCATCTTTATCACAATCATCACCCATTTTGATTTATATCGAGGCGTGAAATGCTATATGACTTAAGTATTTTTTTAACTTTACAGGAGACCATACTCATTCGACGCAGAAAAAATCGCCGATTCCAAATATTCATATAAGTCTTTATCACCCAAAAGTGTCGCTTAAGCCAAATTGCCTCCCACCCCTCGATATGTATTCATTGAATTTCCTCTTGCTATTGATTACTTGATACTGGCTGAAATATTCGCTGAACGCTCGTGAAGTCATTCCTCATTTTATTCCATTAATTTTCATCATTTCATTAACTATACGTATCAATACGTTCGATAGGGTAGAGGAAAAAAAAATACGCACACGTTTAACGCCCCTGTGTGTGTCGGGTCTAATGCATTATTAATTGTCGTCTAGCAAATTAAACGCCAGTAGCTGTAAATATTAAACCGAGAGTGTCGTTTACATTGTGGGGAGGAGAGGGTGGCTTATAATCCTGGTATGTACTACGAGGGGTGTTTAGGGATGACAATTAGTGAGCAATTACGCCGAGCGGGCGACATAACCGTGTCAAATTACAGCCGTAATCTATTTATGTCATTTATCTCGGTCAAATCAATGGATTTGCCTGGCTGACAGTAAAATCGTTTGTCTATGGAATACAAATACATTAAAATACATCAAAACGCCTGTATTCCCCGAAGGGATAGGCAGGGGTGCACTGTAGTGCGCCCTCACTTCAACGATGTATTTAGGCCCCCTCCTATTGCCATTGTACCGGGCACAATCCCCCTCAATACGAGGGAAATTTGGGCCAAAGTCCACCGCGCTGGCCCAGTGCAGGTTGGTGAACTTCACACGCCTCTTTATAGACGTGCTGGTTTCCTCACGATGTTTTCCTTCACGGTTTACCAAGTGGTAATCATTGTTGAAAATGACATTTGCACGTGAAAATTATCTCAGAGGCGGGCGTTCTTGCTCGCGAGGCTACCACTGTTTTCTATCATTTCATAAAAAATATAGGTTTCGGCTGTTAGTGTCCTAAAAAGTACTATACCTAAAAAGGAAAAGAGGAACACTTATAACATCACTTTGTTGGTTGTCCGTCTATCTGTCTGTCTGTCAAGACCCTTTTTCTCAAGAATGTGTGGAGGTATCAAATTGAAATTAATAACACCGACTTAAGTCTGCGATCCTTTGGAGCTGCTTTGTTTCTACATATGTCGAATTAGACATAATGTCGATTATTGTCGATTATACGAGAATTGCTCCCTAGACATATTTTAGCTACCATTGATAAAAAAAATTGTTTCATGCCTTAAACAATTAAGTCATACCAACTCCACATCGATGATGTACTTATTTACTTAGATATATTCATTTATATATGAAAATGTAACTGAAATCTGAAATTCAAGATATGGATATACCTTTCTCGACGCTACGTAACATGAATTTGCATATATTTACTTACCCAATTCAGGTAAACCACCTTCAAACTCCATTCCCGATAACATCAGTGTTCAAGTTTGCTTCCACTTATATACACCAAGGCTAAACCCCTGGACACACTGGGGCGTCAAAACACGCGCGTCAAAGCGAACAATTTATATACATAAAGAATGAATTTCTCTGGTAAAAGTATAGAGTAACTAGAGAACCCATATCGACTGCGCCCTGCGTATGGCTTTGCGGCATTTTTTACATCCGCCATTGTAGTTACCTGTAGTATACGGCAACTACATAGGGCAACTGCAATGGCGGATGTAAGATAAACGTCAAATAAATTGCCACAGGACGCAGTCAATAGGACATCTCTGATAAATATTTTGGTGGGTAAAAGCCAACACAGACAAAATTTGCTCGCGCTGTCAGATATACTTCGTGGAAGTACCTTTTATCTATGAGTCAATGGAATTGCGTTTTAATATTGGTAAAAAATACGGATTTTATGTACATTATGTAAACTCTTAAAAGATTTATCCGTCATCTTTATCACGTTCATCACCCATTTTTATTTATAATGTGTATTTATTGAATTTGTCCATACTATTAATAACTCAAAGCTGGCATAAATACCCGCCAATCGTAAGTGCAGCCATTCCCCATCTTGCTCCATTAAATTTGTATCATTTCATTAATTTCCTAAAACCAGCCAAGTGCGAGCTGGACTCGCGCACCGAGGCTTCCGAACCTACACTATGAAAACACCGAACATTGCTCTAACAAACTTAACTTTACAGTTGGTATACTGGTGTCCCCATACAAACTAACTACAAAATAAGTTTGTAATCGCAAAAGAACATTTTCTAACAATAAATTTACAGTTTTTGGATTTATTTCTTTACTTGTGCTATAAGACGTTGCTTCTTGCCAAATTTCCTGGTTCTAGGTCAACGAGAAGTACCCTATAGGTTTTTGATTCCCGTGCAAATGTACTGAAAATGCAACATAAATCGCCGTATCTTTCTTTTGATTGCGTTAATTTAGAAGTTTGATTTTTGGTCACGAAGGGACCGCATATTAGAGGCTTCGTTATAAATTTCAACTTGATACCTCCACGCGTTTCTGAGAAAAAGGGTTTTGACAGACAGACATACAGACGGACGGGCAACAAAGTGATCCTATAAGGGTTCCGTTTTCCTTTTTAGGTACGGAACCCTAAAAAGGAGGAAAAGTTCGACGCGCGCGCGATTTATACGTCGATAATTGCTGAACAGTTTTCCCGATCGTTACTGTTGGAACTTGGCATTTAATTTTAAACTTTTAAATTAAGCTTCGAGGCTTACTGAGATGGTTACTACTTAATAACTAGGCCACGTTGTTATCATTGCAAGATTTTTCTTAATAACAGTGCTTTATAAATGTACTTACCCACATAAACAATATTATAATACATCATCATGCCTGTATTCCCCGAAGGGGTAGGCAGAGGTGCACTGTAGTGCACCCACACTTCGCCGATGTATTTTGGTCCCAATGTAATAGCGAGCCTATTGCTATTATACCGGGCGCGGTCCTTACGAGGGAGATTTTGGGCCATATTCCACCACGCTGGCCCAGTGCGGGTTGGTGAACTTCACACGCCTTTCTATAGACGTGCAGGTTTCCTCACGATGTTTTCCTTCACCGTTCAGCAAGTGGTAATCATTTTTGAAAATTACATTCGCACATGGAAATTATCTCAGAGGTGCGGGCCCGGGATTTGAACTTGCACCCCTTACGTTCAAGGCGGGCGTTCTTGCCCACGAGGCTACCACTGCTAAACAATATTATATTTATAATAAGTATAGTTCATTATGTAGGTAGTACAAAAAGTGTTGCTATCCAAAAAAAAGTATTTATCAAAAATATATCGTTGTAATTTTCATGTGCAAATGTCATTTTCAACAATGATTACCACTTGCTGAACAGTGAAGGAAAACATCGTGAGGAAACCTGCAAAAAAAGGAATGATTACATTCAATAAACGAATATTTTGTTGAAATAATTTCAATGGGTACAAAGAATTTAATTAAAAAACCGGCCATGCGCCGCCGGCTGCACGAAGGGTTCCGTACCATTATCTATAAAAACGTCAAAAAAATCACGTTGGTTGTATGGGAGCCCCCTTAAGTATTTATTTTATTCTGTGTTTTAGTATTTGTTGTTATAGCGGCAACAAAAATACATCATCTGTGAAAATTTCAACTCTCTAACTATTACGGTTCATAAGATACAGCCTGGTGACAGACGGACGGACAGACGGACGGACGGACGGACAGACGGACGGACAGACGGACGGACGGACGGACAGCGAAGTCTCAGTACTAGGGTTCCCGTGTTACCCTTTGGGTACGGAACCCTAAAATAAGCAAATACCATATAATGTACAAGAATTCATGGTTATCCACGATAAAAAAGGAGCTATTAATTAATGTTGTTGGAAAAGGGTTAAGCCCTGTGCAAAGAGGCGCGTCGAAACGCGTGCGACCATTTTTTTTGCCAACATAAAAACTAACTGTATTAACTCGTACAAGATGTACATTTTCAACGAAATATCGAGTGCATACAGATTTTTTTTTGCCAATTATTTGAACAATTATGACTTGCGTCTCTTGACGCCCCAGTTCTATTTGCATGTCTTTCGCGACACAGAACCTTTGTGTAACTACCTTTGAGCCAAACCAAGAATTTCATTTAAAAAAACTCATGTCAATTCACCCGCGCTAGTATGCTGAGGGCGACAAAATATAATTTAAATCAAACAAGGTGAAAATTTTTGAAATTTATTTACATTATTTACAAACACTGAAAAATATTTCTTGTTACAAGTTTGACTACCTTTTAAATTGGATTGTTACAATATAATACAAGTTTCAACGTGCGCTTATCATTATTACATCTTTAAGTAATTGTATCATTTAACTACAAAAGTTAATGAAGAATATATTTAACTTTTTATTCAATAAGTATTCTTAACGTTAACTATTTATAACGTCCCTAAATTTACAGAATGGAAAACATTGAAGTGGCAACGTAACAAAATACTTATATCTAGATATTAAGACTAGTTAAGAGGTTACAATTTGCACAACAAAATAAGTCAGGATTATCTGTAACGAGAATATTTGTATTAAAAGAAAAATGATTGCTGGGCGTCTACTGGGAGTATCGATAGTTGATATATCATGATATTTATCTACTCAAATCCTAGACGTCTACTAGGATTATCATCGAGGAGAATCGATATACAGTGACATTTGTCCTGTCGAGTCATGACGTCATCATAAATGTCAGAAGGAATGACAGTGATTTTGTTAGGTCATCATCAATGTCAGAAGAAATGACAGTGATTTTGGGAGGTCATCATAAATGTCAGAAGGAATGACAGTGATTTTGGGAGGTCATCATCAATGTCAGAAGGAATGACAGTGACTTCAGGAGGTCATCATCAATGTTAGAAGGAATGACAGTGATTTTGGGAGGTCATCATCAATGTCAGAAGGAATGACAGTGATTTTGGGAGGTCATCATCAATGTAAGAAGGAATGACAGTGATTTTGGGAGGTCATCATCAATGTCAGAAGGAATGACAGTGATTTTGGGAGGTCATCATCAATGTAAGAAGGAATGACAGTGATTTTGGGAGGTCATCATCAATGTAAGAAGGAATGACAGTGATTTTGGGAGGTCATCATCAATGTCAGAAGGAATGACAGTGATTTTGGGAGGTCATCATCAATGTCAGAAGGAATGACAGTGATTTGGGAGGTCATCATCAATGTAAGAAGGAATGACAGTGATTTTGGGAGGTCATCATCAATGTAAGAAGGAATGACAGCGATTTTGGGAGGTCATCATCAATGTCAGAAGGAATGACAGTGATTTTGGGAGGTCATCATCAATGTCAGAAGGAATGACAGTGATTTTGGGAGGTCATCATCAATGTAAGAAGGAATGACAGTGATTTTGGGAGGTCATCATCAATGTCAGAAGGAATGACAGTGACTTCAGGAGGTCATCATCAATGTTAGAAGGAATGACAGTGATTTTGGGAGGTCATCATCAATGTCAGAAGGAATGACAGTGATTTTGGGAGGTCATCATCAATGTAAGAAGGAATGACAGTGATTTTGGGAGGTCATCATCAATGTAAGAAGGAATGACAGCGATTTTGGGAGGTCATCATCAATGTCAGAAGGAATGACAGTGATTTTGGGAGGTCATCATCAATGTCAGAAGGAATGACAGTGATTTTGGGAGGTCATCATCAATGTCAGAAGGAATGACAGTGATTTTGTTAGGTCATCATCAATGTAAGAAGGAATGACAGTGATTTTGGGAGGCCATCATCAATGTCAGAAGGAATGACAGTGATTTTGGGAGGTCATCATCAATGTAAGAAGGAATGACAGTGATTTTGGGAGGTCATCATCAATGTCAGAAGGAATGACAGTGATTTTGGGAGGTCATCATCAATGTAAGAAGGAATGACAGTGATTTTGGGAGGTCATCATCAATGTAAGAAGGAATGACAGCGATTTTGGGAGGTCATCATCAATGTCAGAAGGAATGACAGTGATTTTGGGAGGTCATCATCAATGTCAGAAGGAATGACAGTGATTTTGGGAGGTCATCATCAATGTAAGAAGGAATGACAGTGATTTTGGGAGGTCATCATCAATGTCAGAAGGAATGACAGTGACTTCAGGAGGTCATCATCAATGTTAGAAGGAATGACAGTGATTTTGGGAGGTCATCATCAATGTCAGAAGGAATGACAGTGATTTTGGGAGGTCATCATCAATGTAAGAAGGAATGACAGTGATTTTGGGAGGTCATCATCAATGTAAGAAGGAATGACAGCGATTTTGGGAGGTCATCATCAATGTCAGAAGGAATGACAGTGATTTTGGGAGGTCATCATCAATGTCAGAAGGAATGACAGTGATTTTGGGAGGTCATCATCAATGTCAGAAGGAATGACAGTGATTTTGTTAGGTCATCATCAATGTAAGAAGGAATGACAGTGATTTTGGGAGGCCATCATCAATGTCAGAAGGAATGACAGTGATTTTGGGAGGTCATCATCAATGTAAGAAGGAATGACAGTGATTTTGGGAGGTCATCATCAATGTTAAAAGGAATGACAGTGATTTTGGAAGTTAGTTATGGCGCCAATTCTCGCATGATCAACATTATCTCTTATTGGACACCTGTCGAAACAAGACAACCAAATTTATAGTTTTGTTTAGACAGTCGACTAGTTGTAGTATGACAATGGCTTAACTTTATAATGCTTAAAAATAACTTTTATCAATGATATGACCGGTGTCGTACATTAAACATTGTCACCTTGAAGCCATCATCACAGACATCTCTTGGCTATCATTAATAAAAAATGTTATTTTCATGCCTTAACAAATGAAGCCATAGCAACTTATGCGACAGTTTTTTAACTTTACAGGAGAAGATACTCAATTCAATTCAATAAATAAAACTTATGTACTACAATACAATATACGACGGGTAACTAATATAGGAATAAATAAGTTAATATCGCCAGGCAACCAAATACTTATCGTATGATCCCAAACTAAGCAAAGCTTGTACTATGGGTACCATACAATGATTTGGGGCTGACGTCACAAATACTGTTATAATAAATACCTTAGAGACTAGCATACATAATTATACTCATTCGACACAGAAAAAATCGCTGATTCTAAACATGTATTTTAATAAATATCGCCCAAAAGTGTTGCTTAAGTCTAATAACGTTTCACCCCTCGATATGGTCAAGGGACTTGGGGCCCGGGGTCTGCTGAATATGAAATAAATCGGATTCAGAAAGAACTACTAATAAGTTGGTACATTTTATTAGTATCCACAGATGTTCTCAATACTCCATGAAGATAAAATACACAAATTATATTTATAAGAATGTAATAATAATGTCCATATACCAAGGTTGTGTATATATTAAATGGGTATTATTTATAAGCTTTGAAGGATTAATTTCAGGTATGTCTCTCACATTTATTCAGTTCTTTTTATATACCATTTTTTTGATAAAAAATACGTGATATCGAATGACACAATGTTATTCCTTTGATATAAAAGAAAAGGTGCCAACCTCTTGTGACTATTTCAAAGAACATAAAAGTTGAATAGTTTTTTTTTCCGTTTAATAATTTCAGCAACATTTTATGGAAAAGCTGAATTGTATAATGCTTTGGCTGTCGACTGAGCAATAACTATATCTTTGATATTCCAAAAGCTGACTGTAGACTGTATTATTACAGTACAGTAGCTCTTTTCAGAATCAAAGTGATTTGTTACTTCGCTGTAAATGGATGATTACTTTCTATAGTAGATGCTATCTTAGTCATGCTGCGTTTCCATAAGAACGAACTGTTATGAGCAACGAGTAACGAATAGGCATCGGTAGAGTGACTTACAAAATGTATTTCGTAAGAACAGTTTTGTCTAAAGACTTTTAAGGTTTTTACGATCCGTTAGCGAAATTGATAGAATTAAATATTAAAATACTGCCAGTTTTCTTTAGGAGATACTTAACCTGATACCTAAACGCCTGTTTACATGGTGTTGCTGCTCCTGATTAGGAATATTTCTCACAAAGTTGTAATTTAATTTGTAATTTTTATAAATTTGAAAAGAGTAACCTTTGAGTTTCCTACCGCCTGTTATCAGGGGAAGCACCGTCGTTTCCAACCGAGGTGGTATAATTTTACTATTTTTAAATGCTTTGTGGCCTACACAAATAATTAAAAAAATATGAATACCTCCTACTTTATATTTCAGCAGCATCTTTAATCGAGTTAAAGACACCGGCATAAGTGGTGTAAGTACCACCACTTATGTCTGTATTTGTTATACCTTATGCACTCAAAATGACCTCTCAACTCCCTTTGATACCCAAAACATCTGTGGCTCCAAAACTTCGATCCAGATAACCACGACAAAGTACAACGTTGAATAGTTAATCTACAGATATCTCTGAGAGTCATTCTCAACAATATATTGATATTTTATAGCTGGTAAATCATAGAGTAACTAGAGTACCCATAACGACTCCACACTTCGTATAGCTCTGCGGCGATTTTTCCGCCATTGTTGTTATCTCCGTGTACCTGTAGTATACGGCAACTATATGGGAAAACAAAAAGTGTCAGTCAGATAAACCAGGAAAATTTACCGCAGCGCGGGCTCGAAATACCATCTCTTTTATAATATCTCCATGTGGTAAATACATATAAGCATCTTGTTTATACATTATGTATCTCTATGGTTCAAAAATATGAACGATTGTTTCTTAGGATTAGCATTCGAATTATGGATGTTTTATTATAAACCCTACACAATTTTCATAAAATAAATGCTACCAGCGATTATTTAATAGTGCATTTAATATGCTAATAACACTAATATATTTGCTATCTTGTTGATTCATTACGGTCGAAAGAAGAACGCCGATAAGCTTAACTTTGTGTAGTTTATGTGTTGCCAACAAAAAGGAAACTGTCTTAAAATCTAAATATTTAGTAAGCGTAATGTCCATTCAGGCGTTACATGCTGTCTTCTCAGCAAGTCTTATATCTATTAAAAATCTTAATATTAAAATACACTTTAAAGTTATTTCTATGACTAGATGCAATTCGTTAGGTCAGACAAGTTGATTGACGTCATTCTTAAGGGTATATTCGCACGGTAAGGCCGGCTGTTCGATAATTAGGGGTTTAACGGGAACTATGTAAAGTTCACACGAGCTGCCGTATTACAGGATATCCAAGGAAATAGTTGTAGTATGACAATTGCTTAATGGTTTAATGGTAGCTATGATATTAGTAGTCTTCTGGTTTCAAGATGACAATGTCTAATGTCTAAACTTGTCATAACATTAAACAAAAAATATTATTATATTATTACTTATTATTCCTTTATTTCACATCTTTCAAATTACATTTTTAAATGTAAACATAAAAAATACATTTAAAAATATAAAAAAACAGTTCCGCACCGGCATCTGGAACAGGGTCCTAGTTACCGGTGGTTAGGGCTCCAGCGAGAGGAACTTCCTCACAATGCGCGCCGTCTCCAGAAGTACCGCCTTCTGGATCTGTCCCTTGATCTTACTTATTATATTATTATAATAAGTAATGCCGACATATTGTTGATTAATCCCCCATATTTATAACGTTACCATTTTTATTTAGAATGTGTATTTATTGAATTTGCTCTTGCTAATAATTACTTGACACTGACTGAAATACCCGCTAAACGCAGGTGGAGCCATTCCTCATCATATTCAATTGAAGTTTTATCACGATCATACTACAAGGATACTGTTAGTGGACTTAGGACCCTGGACTGACCTCAACACGTCCATAGATAATGTTCTATCACTGCACTTCCGTTTCCGTTAAACCCATAATTACCAGGCAGCCAAATTTAATGGACGAACAAATCCGTCTTATTATTTTACCAAGAAAAAAAAACTAGAGGCAAATTTTAATACACGTCAACTCTACGAAATTCTCGCAAATAACATAAGTTATATTTTATGTTTACTAACATTTATTAAAATACTTATATGCCGTGCCTACACATGTTCTTGTATGTAATGTCTCGAAGATATAATATTTGTATATCAAACACCGCAAATTTAATAACTATTTGTTGTTCTATATCTTGATCCTCCGCCACCAATTTTATGCCCACACCAAAACGAACTGTATTATAAAATAGAAAAAGGTCATTTTTGAACAAAATTACATTTACAGAACAAGCAAATTTTACCAAAGAAATTTAATCTTTATATATATTGACACACAATATGTTTTGGTATTGGAAAAAAATTACAATGATGTCGATTATTTGTACACGAACTACAGCTAGACCGTATTTAATTTTGTTAGGACTAAAAATGTTGCTATCTTGCACATACGTTTAGTTTAGTTTGGTATCAATAGAATCGAGATCAATGTTACTAGATGGCGATGTAATATATAAACTTGAGAGCTACGACTGCCGTCTCCTGTCGATACAACACACCGCACGTTTGAGGTTCTCAGTGAAACCACTTTTATGAATATGCACGTCCCCTTGAAATTTAATAATATTTGCTGGATTGATTTGTGTGTCAGTCTTGTCGCGGGTGTCATTAATGTCTAGTTCCTCGTCGGATCACGTGTCCGAGCCTGGATACTTGACAATCAGATCCAATTCTTCCTCGTCGGGTTTCACCGCCCGCACTTCAGTCTGCCCTTCGAATTTCTTCGGTCTGTCTATTTTGTTCTCAATGTTGACCAGGACATCAGCGACACAGCGGCGGTGTTCATCAGGGGACTTACCTTCTGCGTCGTTGAATGCAGTTTCTTGGTCATTCTCGTTATTGTTCTGCTTGTCTCTTTCAACTTCGCCTTTGCTGTCTTCGTCCTCGCTGTTCTCTTTGCCTTCTAAAATCATCTTGTGAGTTGCTTCTTCTATCACACTGTCAGTGGGCGCTTCGTTGATGCAAGAGTGTGTTAGTGTGAATGGTAGCTTTAGTGAGAGATCTCCGCCCATCGCGCTGAATGTTAATTTCACTTTGACGTAGTATGACACGTATATTGCGAATACATTTCTGTCTTCTGGTGAGTTGTTGCTAAGTACGGTTGAGGCGAGACTGGCGCCAGACTTGGAATACGAGTCTTCGAGTGCTATCCAGTTTTTGGTGATGCCTGCAAACAAGGGCATCACTCTTGATATTGAATTTGCAAGTCCTATATAGAAAGAGTTCACTTTGTTTATGTTCAGTTTGTTGAAAGCTGTGTAGTGGTGTTTTTATGTTGTTGAAAATGAATACAAAAAAGTTCATGCAAGCAATGACGAACCCAACGAAAAAGAAAACCAGCCGTTCTCAAGTGATGCTGTGATTTTTATTAATGTTGATAGAAGATAGACAATAGAATAAGTGACAAAATTATGTCACATGTATGTCTTGTCACAGGCGGCAGTACATCCCTAATCATAAGAAATAAAGAAACAATTGCTTGTCTAATATTTAACAGTACCAACAATTAAGCTAGTGTCGTATTAAAGTCCATGTCCTAACTCACCTCTATGTGGAGTCAGGATGTAGGTATCAGTGTGTGTCTGTCCTGGCATGACTACTGCGTTTCCCTTCACCAATGCAACCACATTCTTGAATTTCCCGTTGGAGAACATGCAGACATCTACATGCTGTACCACCAGAGCCTATGAGAACATGGAGTTATTAAAAATAGAAAGGAATATGGTAGACATACATTAGGGAACTATAAAATTAAACACGGTGTCATTTATAAATGCGCCTGTGAAAGATTTAGCAGTCGTAGTCCAGTTGGTAGAACGCTCGCCTTTAACGCACCTCTGAGATTTTCGGATTTCATGAGCGAATGTGATTTTCCATAATATTTACCACTTGCTGTACAGTAAAGGAAAACATCGTAAAGAAACCTGCATGTTTATATAAATACGTGTTTGGTTCACTGGTGGTGGACTATGGCCCGATTTTCCCTTCTATTGAGGCTCGCCTCTTTAGCACATTGGGACAAAAATAAATCGAAAAAACCTCAGGCACCCAATTCCAGCCAAATCGACATAGTATGTGTAAGGACAAAACGTCATATAACTCGTATTTTTTATGTTTTGTTTATAGACGTATGTAAAATTTGAGATGATTTCAAATTTGCGAAAATTGCCCGCAGTACTCTGCCAACCCTTACTGGGAATACATAGACCTTCTACAACTCCATTAATCATAACAAAGTATACAAGATCTCGAATAACGTTAAAACTGTTTCTGTATTCATCGTAAAACAACTGTTGTTTAATCAACATAATGCTTTTGTTTGCGAAGTTAAACAACATACGAGTACCCTTGTGAGAAGTTTACAACGCCGCGAGATCGAGCTTTACGAAACATTATTATTAAACTTTTCACGTGTATGTATCTCACATATAATAAATTGTAATAAAAATAGTATCCAGTATTTTATGAGAGAACTTAGTTTCAGAAACAACAGCTCGTTAGCGTCATGTCTAAGTCTTAAGTCTCTTGCGAGATTGGAAATTCTTCTAAAATGTTTCCAACAAACTTGTTCATATAAGATAAGCACTAAAACTATTTGTATGAGTTGTAGCGTTTTGCCATTTTATCGGACACCCTTCCCCTTAATGTGAGAATGATTCAGACCATAGTCCACCACGCTGACTCAGTGTGGGTTGGAAAATTTTACGCGCCTTTCCATAGACGTGCAAGTTTACTCGCGATTTTTAACTTGATCGTTCAAAATGATCTAAAACGGCATTTCGACTTTGAAGGGCATTCACTGGCAGATAGCTGATACTATAAGGAGTAACTCAGGCTAGTCTTATTTCAGGATAATAATGAAAGTTCTTTAATTCCACGCGGACGCAGCTAGTTAAAAATATATTAGCATCTCAAATTCCAGAGGTGTGGATCTGGAACTTACACCTTTTGATTCCAGGATTCTAGGAAATACATTTCTATTGACTTGAGGGATATTATAGTATTTACCTTAATCCGTCTAACAGTTTTAGAGGAGTGATTGCCAACCACAACGCCGACTCTGATGGACTCGCCGTGGGCATATGTCGGTTTGTCCAACCATGCTTCGAGCTCCACCCTATATATTAGGATACATTACTATACACCCTATAAATTCCTTTTCGGTTCATAAAGGAGATTCCTCTATATTAAGAGAGTGACAAATATTAAAATCGAAAAGAGCATGATTCGTTGAACCAGTAATAACAAGTCTCAGGCCATATGGGGCTATCCTGGGATCATTATGTGAATCACAGTAAGCAATGTGAATGTGAATCACAGTAATTCATATTATGACTCTCTCGCAATTCATAGTAGCAAATGATCTGTTCGATATTTTTCTATGCAGATTCGTAATTTGGTTGTCAAAATGTGGATGATTGTTTTTGAGGATGCCTTGATAATAGCCAATGTTTAGACCAATAGCCGTTTTTTGGACCGATTTCAAAAATTATTTTGCCGTTAGAAAGCTACATTAGAAACCCGTGCGAAGCCGGGACGGGCCGCTAGTTATAATTAAAGTGGAAACACGACCTCAGGGATGCGAGTGTAATCTCACCTGCCGTCAGACAACAGGAAGGGTTTCTCGACGGTCGCCCGCGGCGCCTGCGCCTCTGAACCCGCTGTAAACAATATCCGTCATCAGAACGCTTCAGATACAATAGGGCCCCAAGTTTACCAACTCAAGTATAATGCAGCTCCAATGCTAGGTCCAACTAGTGTCAAATAGCCTCCGTGGTGCTTTCTTTATTTCTGTGGCAATTCAGCCAATACAGTTATTTTTTATCTTTGCTATGGAGGGAAGTGGATACATTTTTCTTCTAACTCCTCCTACACCTTACGATTAAATTCGTGCGGGTTCCAAGACAATTTAGCTTTTCCCCGGGACTCGTCGAGGGTCAAACCTCGGTGTCTTCAATGGACATCGCTGTCGATCCTGGCTTACAGGAGTAACAGTGTTGGGAATATGTGGCGGGCTTAGTCCCAAAAAACGAAACTCAATTGTTGTGGAGTTGCTATGAATTAATTTTATAAAGCATGAAGAAATCTTCTTTTATCAATTGTAGCTGAAATATGACCAGTGTAGACATTAGACATTGTCACCTTGAAGCCATTAGACTAGTCATATTCTAGCTACTAGCCCGTCTAACCACTAGGCTATTGCCGTTTAAATACAATAAATTAATAGCTAATCTAACCTGTTTCCTCCCTCTTGGGCCGGCAGTTTTCATCTGATTCTATTTTAGTTTTACTCCTGAGCCTGAAAATAAGGGCTTGGTCAATTATATTAAAAAGTATAGAAACCTACCTAATGAAAGATGTCCAATGAAATTGCTCTGAAATGTGTTTCATTGATGCCACCGCTGTCTAGTCTTATACGTCTAGACATAGACAATATGACGTCACGTACGTAGACGTCAAAGTCACACACAAAAATCGACGTGTGAAATGCTAGGAAAAGCTCCCTCTTTGCTCTCGTTGAGCTTGGTGATAGTTGGTGGCTAAATCTAATTATATCGCTCAAGTTTCATTTTTCAATTTGTTAGTTGATTGAGTCTTCACGGGGTTTGTCTTCCAATTATTTATGCTTAGCTCATTACGCTGGGCATTATGTTCACGCCAAGAATACTGAAGAAATCGTTTATAATTTTCATAAAGTATTATTGTTGTATAATATTTCACGCCTGATTTACTTTTTTAAACTACCTAACTGAGATAGAAGTTATAAATACAATTTAAACAACTTAAATAATCTTAGAGGTTATAGGGATTATCTGTGATGTTATGTTTAAAACGTATTCAGTTTAAGATAAAATATTATGTTGACTAAAAATACAAACATTTGAAAGCAATCTAGACATTTCATGATGTTTTATTTATTGCATTTTAAATTAGGTAAAAATCCTGCAAAATATTTTTAGAAAAAATAAAATTATTTCGCGCCTTTATTAACACGTCATAGTGAATGTGGTGTCAAATTACAGATTATATAAGTAGCCAGCTATATCAAATCATTGACAATATAAAATAAAGTTTACAAAAAAGGATCAATGTAAGCTCTTTCATGTCGATAATAGTCAGCTTATTACATAAATATTCTACGTTATAAGATAGAAACCCCAGTTCGCTTTGAAAGCGCAATATTTAAAGGCGATGACCCTCAGAGCTTTGAAAAGGGTTTCGCATGAATAACTTTCGAGAGAGGCGAGAGCTGTGATTAGAGATCCGCAAGTATTGGACGATGGGTCTCTTTGAGGTCAAGTCAAGTGAATTATAAACGGTATAAATGTTGCAATAGATATCTACTTTCATCAATAACACATTATCTAAGGGCATTCATTGTACATAGCTTCAAATAAAAAAAAAATCTATGGCTTTTCAAACCATTTTTCGGAGCGAACATTTTTGTAGTAACTGTAAAGATTTTCTTGTAACTCATTATTATTTATTTCTCATTTTTCTCGTAAATCACATTTTTAAATATAAATATAAAAATATGTTTAAAAATATCAAAAACAGTTACCCACTGGCATCTGGAACAGGGTCCTAGTTACCAGTGGTTAGGGCTGCAGAGAGAGGAACTTCCTCACAATGCGCGCCGTCTCCAGAAGTACCTTCTGAATCTGTCACTTGTACCAGCTGCCTAATGCGAGCCTCTTTATGTGTTTATCAAGGCTCTTGGCTAATAAGTCATGGGTGTAAACGACTATCGGTACAATGATTGCCGCATCAATGTTCCACATGTCGACAACCTTGTGAGCCAGATCAAGATACTTGCTTTCTTTATCTTTTTCTGCCTTCAGAAGATTCTCGTCATGGGGGACAGTAATATCGATAATCATTAAATTAATTCCGGGGAGCATGATTTTTTTAATTTTACATACACGAACTTGGTATTCTCCTAACTTTTTAATTATTAAATGATCTGATTGAAACATCACCGTCTTCAGAGAAGAAAATAATATACAATATTTTAGGTTAATATTTCATATCAGTTGTTTTCCCGACACACGAAAACAAACCTTAAACCACATTGAACTTTGTTGGAAGCCTATCATAAAAGATGACTCCCGTGTCATAACATCTCGTAATATACATAAGGTTGAAATTTACATAATAATAACAGTTTACACGTAGCGTACGTGCCCTATGAAACGTGGAATCATAACACAGGAAATCACGAGGAACGGCAATGTTGGTAGGTTTGGTAATATTTACTGAATGAACACTTTTTATCAAAATAAATCGATTATAAATAAATAAATAGATTATATATACATAACAAGCTTTCAACCATTCATCATGTACAGTATGTGAAATTAATTAATACCTAACTCATTTTTTTCATTAAAAAAATATAACATTTTTTATGTATGCGTTTAAATCATGGTAGAGGTATCAATTAAAGGTTGTTCCGTTTTTAAGGTTCAGGTTAAATGAGAAGTCACGTGACATGAAATGTAGAATACGGCTCAGGGTACACTGTGGCTTCAAGACGCGGGCTGCAAAATGCTTGATATTACCAAAACAAACTGTACTCATAGAAAAAGCTCATTATACAACGTATATGCAGCGTGGCCACGCGTACCAAAGGAATTTAATCTTTTTGTCTTTGAAGACAAAGTTGTTTTTGGCATTGGTTAAAAAAATACAACGCCCGTATTGACGCCCCTGTGTGCCTGGGACTACAATGAGATGATTTTGGCTACGCCGAAATATTGTTTGCAAGTGAAATTGGACTTTATAGTCCTTTGTCTATTACGCGTTTGTTATAACTTATACGAATTGTTAGTTTAGGGCCGCACCCTTTCGTATCAAGATTTTGTGAATAATTGACTAGGTGGGTCACTCTCAAATAATACGATACCTGAGTCATGTTTCCATTGTAATGATAATAACTTTCTATTGTTTAATAAGGAACGGTCAATCTTTATTATTTTATCAAACTTCGACAATTTGCTCGAAAATGTTAATCGCAAGGGAGAATTTCTTCTTTTGCAAAATGTATGAAATATAATTAAATTAGATGAGGATTGTCTCCACCGGCAATTAGGGGGTATTTTAGTCAGTGTCAAGTAATTAATAGCAATGACAAATTCAATAAATACACATTATAAATAAAAAATCAATGATAAAACTGATAAAGATGGCGGATGAAAAGGATGACGTGTAATTCTTCGACAGTTTTTCGCGCCTTCCGTAATATGTTTTAAAAATGGCCGCAATAAAATACGTTCCAAAGTTATATAGTCTATGGTGCATAAAACGCAACGTTCTTATTTCAACGCAAGCTCTAGTATCGAGCCTATACAATCCCAGTGTAACGGGAAATAGCATATCCTGTAACGTAAACTAACTTGCGGTGGTGTTGTGACGTCGGATGTGAGCGCGAGGCTAGGAACTTTACAGACATAAATACGGACACAAAGTAAATTATTGGCTTGAATTAATAAAAACAGGCCAAGTGCGAGTCGGACTCGCGCACGAAGGGTTCCGTACCATTATCTATAAAAACGAGCAAAAAAATCACGTTTGTTGTATGGGAGCCCCCTTAAATATTTATTTTATTCTGTTTTTTAGTATTTGTTGTTATAGCGGCAACAGAAATACATCTGTGAACATTTCAACTATCTAACTATTACGGTTCATGAGATACAGTCTGGTGACATACGGACGGACGGACAGCGAAGTCTTAGTAATAGGGTTCCCGTTTTACCCTTTGGGTACGGAACCCTAAAACATGATAGTTGTTATGTTTCTTTTTTCTGGAATGGAATAAGATCAGGAATGGCTGATAAAACCTGTGCAAGAAGGCGCGTCATAGCGCGTGTATAATCGGATATATCTGCAGAAGTAGCGATATTTCTTTTTCTTATTTAACGAAATTAATTGCATCATTATGCAATATTAATGGAATAAGATTAGGAATGGCTGCATCTGCGGTTAGTGGGTATTCAGCCAGTGTCAAGTAATTAATAGCAAGGGCAAATTCATTAGATACACATTATAAATAAAATGGAAAATCATGCTAAGGACGACGGTTGACTGCAAATTGTAGCACTTCTTAGTAAAACATCAATGTATGATGTATTATGCTATTCAAATGAGAATATGATCGACTTTGCGCCATATTGTGACGTGAAAAAACCGGCCAAGTGCGAGTCGGACTCGCACGCAAAGGTTTCCGTACTATTATCTATAAAAATGGCAAAAAAGTCACGTTTGTTATATGGGAGCCCCATGTATTGGTTTTTTAGTATTTGTTGTTATAGCGGCAACAGAAATACATCATCTGTGAAAATTTCAACCCTCTAGCTATCACGGTTCATGAGATACAGCCTGGTGACAGACGGACGGACGGACGGATGGACAGCGAAGTCTCAGTAATAGGGTTCCCGTTTTACCCTTTGGGTACGGAACCCTAAAAATGAATGATGACTTTAAATAATTTACTTTTAATATTCTATTAAGACAATTTACTACTAATTTAACCTTTTTATTTATATTTGATGTAGGTACTAATAATATTGATATGCAAATAAGTTTTTTGCAAACCAAACTTTTCAAGTGGCATTTGACAGATAGAGCTTATTGACATTCCTATTCTTATTTGGATCGCATAGTACATTTAAAGAAGTAATTGTTGGCTGGTAGGCGATAACATATAATTTGGTACTATGAAAAATCTACAAAAGCTAAATATTTGCCAGAAGGCTGTGTACGCTTTGTGAGCACTAAGACTCCATCTCTTTGAAGCCTTCGTTCAGGTGAGACCAAAACGAACTGTATAACTGTAGAAGAACCACATTTTTCAACGAAATGTCTGTGATGATGAAACTCCTGTTTTCTTCAAAGTTATTGTTTTATTTAATAATCAGGTCTATTTTATTATTGTTAATGTATAAATCAAGATTGTCATGATAATATTATGCGTTGTCAGAGGCAGGAGGGACATGTAATTGGATATGACATTTTCAGTTGAACGCAAACCCACTCGGGGTTCACTCAATTGTTGACGTCACGATGTACACGCGTAATCTATTTATGTACGTCTTTTTTTTTTAATTTTCTTCGTAGGAAAATTTGACTGTGCAGAGGAAGTAGGTATAAACCCTGAAAATACTGAAGCAAGCGAAATTACTTGACTATTATTGTTAAGTATTCTGTATAATTATGCTGATTGAATGTACGTAACAAATGCCACGCAACCATGCAGCAAAATTTGCACACGTTACATTTCGTTGTAAGTAACATGTAATTCTTCTACGCATTCGTTTCAATAAACTGATAATAGTTAATAAAATTTGGATTGACTATTTTGGTTCCAAAATATGACTATACTTAGTTCCATATGTTTTACAATACATCATCACGCCTGTATTCCCCGAAGGAGTAGACAGAGGTGCACTGCAGTGCGCCCACACTTCGTCGATGTATTTTAGTCCCAATGTAATCGGGGGCGAGCCTATTGCCATTATACCGGGCACATTCTCCCACAATACGAGGGAGAATTTTGGGCTATAGTCCACCACGCTAGCCCAGTGCGGGTTGGTGAACTTCACACACCTTTCTATAGACGTGCAGGTTTCATCACGATGTTTTCGTTCCCCGTTTCATAGCAAGTGGCAATCTCGGATGAAAATGAGATTCGCACATAAACCCAGAGGTGCGAGCCGGGGTTTGAACCTGTACACTTTGATTGCAAGGCGTGCGTGCGACCACTCGGCTACCACTTTTATATTACGATCAATTCTGCTACGTAACTAGTCATTATTGCCTAGTTTTGTAGTCATAGATAAGAGCGATCCATGTTTGCTTCCACCGAACGTTTGGGGCAAACAACAAACATACCGAATGTTTGCCGTAAACACACCACTCGTAAATCAATATCGAGAGGATTTTAATAAAGAGATTTGGGCTATTTTCGGACTTTGTAACCATTTTTTTGTGTTTTGTTTTTATCTTGAAGTTACAGTCAAGAAATTGGGAGCAGGTCAATAGAATTCCTTTAGTTATTTACTTCAGTCTTAGGGTTTGAACCTTACCAAAAGCTGGTTTCGACTGGACTATGTTTGGTAATAAAATTTGCTTAAAAGAACGTATTTTGTACACTAACTAAATACAAACATTTATATACCTATGTACAGATGTAAATAAAGAAGTACAGTAAAAGACTTGTAAATTAATGCCGAAATTCTGCTCTGCAGACTGCTGCAAATTGTAACCACTGGCTTATACTATACTTTCTTCCTCAGTGTAAGGCACAGTTAATCTTTTGGTGAACCCAGCTGATGGAAACAGGGAATATCGACTAGACTTCACTGACTAGTTAAGAAATTTGACAATCAGTTCTACGAGTAGAGAAATAGTATACACATGAATTGGGGATAGTCTTGAACGATTTTATTTGATTGAAAATTGAAATCTCGGCAAAAAGACCTTAATATTCTGCGCTTCTCCCAAGGATGCAACTATAGTAGACTAGGTACTTGCGTCCCATTTCATTGATAAATATTTAAAAGGTGAGAGTCAGCCCATATGTTCCATGGACTCTTGAGAGTATCTTCACATCAAAGGTACGAAAGCAATCATATCTTTTGTCAGATACTATATAGGAATTCTTTTATCGCGGCTCTGTTTATCTTGTACATTTTATTAGGCAACAAATTACTTAGAAACGTATACATGAACAGTGTGGTAATGACTGACGGAGTAGTTTTGCGAGGTTGCCTTGCTTATCTTGAGAAAACACTAGTTTTTTTGTAAAAAGCACACTCACATAATTTTCAAATTGTTCGTGAAACTTCGTGCTTATTAAGCTCTATGCTTACAGGCGCGTCGAAGCTGTAAAATGTTTTGCCAAAGACAAGGAAAAGGAGGACATTTTTCAACGAAATATATTTGGTAACGCGACTTTTGAACATTACATTTTAATGGGATGAGGAATGGCTTCACCTCATGGAGATATTATAACGGAGATGGCATATCTAGCCCGCGCTGCGGTAGGTACACTTTTCTGGTGTATCTGACTCCTCCATTGTGGTTTTCCCATAAAGTTGCCGTATACTCCATGGGATTACAACAATGGTGGAATAATTACCGCAGAGCCATACGAAGAGTAGAGTCGTAATGGGTACCTACTCTAGTCACTATGCTTTACCTGCTGTTAGTGGGTATGTCAGCTTGTATCAAGTAATTAATAACAAGAGGAATAAATACATATTAATAAAAATAGGTGATGAATGTGATAAAGATGGCAAATGGATCCATGAAATTGATCATTTTAATGAAAACAGTGGCAGTGCGTGTGACTTGTGACCAAGGCTGCCTTGCAAGGGCGCGCTTTCCTACCAGTCGAAAACATCAACTTAATTTATTTTCAAGGTTCGCAATAAACTCTAGTGCAAAAATTCGGTGGAAATTCTTAAAAGCTTAAAGTAGAAAAACAAATTTTAGTTTCGAACCGTTTTGTTTTATTACACCTTGTAAACGAAAGATAGAACAGAAAATAGTAATGTCCGTATATTACGTGTTGTTTACACGAGTTTACCCACTTGTTGAGATTAGGATTAGTAATGCTGTACCGAAAATAGGATGGTGTATTTTTCGGTAAGTTTACGCAAGTTTTTCTAACACTCATTAGTACTATAATAACGCCCTGAATCCAATGGTACGAGCGCGAGCGTAGAAACTGTTTTTTTTTGGAAATGTACTCTTTGTCAATATTTATACAGATTGAATTGCTGTGGTAAATGCCACGCGTCCACGCGATATAATTCGCTCGCGTCCAATGATATTCTAGTAAACAGATATGTTATACACGCACGAAACAACCGAAAAAAGTGTTCCGCGTAACAGCGGCAGCACACATACATACACACTTTTCATTCATTTTACATTTCACAACACGTAGAAATTTGCAAAAGAGATGACTTGATAAAACCAACGAGAAAAAAAGAGATAGCTATTGTTTTATATGTGATGTAACATTCATCTGTCAACCAATCCGCATGTTGGTATCAAATAGACGTACTAATTAGGATGTATTCAAGTCTTCACTAGTGTGCGCTCGTAACATATCTGTTCACTAGAATATCATTGCTCGCGTCATTGATAACATATCCATTAAGAATTGGCTTTTCCTATGAGGTTACCACAGTTCCTTTTTCGTACTGGCATAGAAGTTATTTTTGCCGCGCCTATTTCTTCTTCTTTTTTAACGAAATGAGAGAAATGATTATATTTTAATGGAATAAGATGAGGAATGGCTACACCTGCGTTTAGTTGGTATTTCAGCCAGTGTCAAGTAATTAATATCAAGGGCAAATTCCATAAACACACACTATAAATAAAAATGGATGATGATAGTGATAAAGATGGCGGTAGAATCGACTGCACCTATTTGCGCAGGGCTTGAAACCCCGCACACACAAACGTCAAAACCAATTTCCAATATCAAAAAGAACTGTATTGATTCCATTGAGTAAACAGAGACGCCAACCAAGTTAGTACATAAGGAGTCAAACAGTATAAACAAGCAGCGTATTTATTAAAGTACATACGTTATAAAGCGTTTTAATACCCTTTTCACTGTAAAACTAATAAATATACAGCTTGTTTATATTGTTTGACTTACTTGATCCGGCAACTACAATGGCGAATCATCACCAACTCGTCGCCACCGTCCGCGGCATGTGTTGATTGATCCTCCCGATCACCGCCGTCCTCGACCCGGGTGTCGAGAAGGCCACCAACACAGCTACACCAGTCTCAAACAGACACCGATCTCGCCGGCGAGGTCGAGGAACCCTCTTTTCCGCTCGTAGGTGCATCTTTGCACCTAGGAGCACAGTCACTACCTCTCCCCTCACGGTAACTGCCCAAGCCGAGGTCGTGCCCTCTGTGGCGCCCTTGCTAGCTAGCTAGTTGCCACCCTTTTCCGCCCTTAAGGCTCTGGTTGGAGTGCACTCTGCGCTCACCACTCCTCCGGTAAAGCTGTAAAGGCCAACTCACGGCCAACAGCGGATGTCAAATAAACTTTAAAAAAATTGCCGCAGGGCAGAGTTATTAGGGCTCCTCCTTTTACTCTATGATTGATTCATAGAAATAGTTCATACTAAAACGAAATAACATTGAAAGCGCGAGCGAAATTTGACGCGTGGGCGCGTGACTTTGTGTCACATAAATTCAATCTTTATGTGTATTGATACACAGTTCCTTTTAGTATTGGCAAAAATTATATCGCTAGAGTTTCTGTGGGCGCACGACTTAGTCCTGTTATGCTGAATATGATTGTTCGTTCATAAACAATTTAGATTTCTTGTCAATAAAACTAAATTGAGTATTTACAGTAATTACACAACGGGACAATAACAGCCTCAATTATGGAAAATGTCTGCAGAATAATAATTTAACGATAATTATACCCAAGTTTTGTTGGTTGGTGGATGTAATGATTTGTAAAAACGATTTTAGATTTTAGGGGAGAAGAATTAAGTAGATCCACCCCCAATATTTATAGCTAGTTATACTTAATGGCAATGCTTAATTACTTTACGTTGTTGTTGCAAAGAAGTTTTGTTCTGAAAAATGCGATGTAGAGACATTCAGACAGAAAGATTATTAAGGCCCACGCACTAATGGGGCATCAGGTAACGCGCGTCAATATGTATGCCGATACCAAAACAAACTATATTGAACCATATATAAAGCTCATTTTTCACCGCTCGCCCCTGTGCATAAAGCCTTCCATACACTGGGGCGTCGAAGCTCGCACGTACTTATTTTGCCATACCAAAACAAACTGTATCGACTCATAGAAAAAAATCTTCTTCTATTTTTACGAAATGAGTGAAATTATGATAGTTTGATGGACTAAGATGAGGAATGCCTGCACCTGCGATATGCTGTATTTATGGCAATGTCGAGTAATTATAGCAAAGACAAATTCAATAAATAATACTACTACTACAGCCCTTTTAACGTCCCACTGCTGGGCACGGGCCTCCCCTCAATGCGAGGGGAATTCAGGTCCACCACGCTGGCCCAGTGCGGGTTGGATCAATAAATACACATCTTTATCACTGTCATCATCCATTTTTATTTATAATGTGTATCAATAAATACACATTATAAATAATTAACAAAAAACAAAAACCGACTTCAAAAACCTAGGTGCACTAAAAAGCTACAAATAACCTTACAATTCATTACATTTGGAGTAGGTGCCAATCAACGTCGGACAAGGCAAATACACGCATGAATTGGCACCGACTCCAAATGTAATGAATTGTAAGGTTATTTGTAGCTTTTTAGTGCACCTAGGTTTTTGAAGTCGGTTTTTGTTTTTTGTTAAAAATAATTTTTTTTCACGATTTTTAGTGTCAATAATCGTTGAAAATTTGCAAATATTATCACCTTGTAACAGCCCTAAAAAAGTAAAAATTTACAGCCAAAAAAAAATCACCCCCCCTCACCCCCCCTTTCCACCCCTTTGGGGGTGGGTTTCGATCTTTGTTAACAATCCGTATTAAACAAAAAAAGATTTTTCGAAATCGGTTCACTAACGCCGGAGATATGCTGTATTCCGAATTGGACCCCCATTTCACCCCCTACATATTTTTTCGTTCAAAATTCCTGAAAGACGTGTTTTTTTATTTTGTATGTTAAATATATATACAAAGTTTCAAGTCGTTCAAAAAATATTTTTGAAATTATGTGACCTTCAACCCCCCATTTCACCCCCAAGGGGTTAGATTTCTGATAATATTTTGAAAATGGGACCAACCTTGAAGAATTCCCTAGCAAACCTAAAAAAAAATGTCGAAATCGGTCGACAGACGCCGGAGATATGCGGTAACATACATAAAAAAAAAATAAATAAAAAAAAAAAACATACGGGTCGAATTGAGAACCTCCTCCTTTTTGAAGTCGGTTAAAAATGGATGATGACAGTGATAAAGATGGCGGATGAATCATAGAAAAAAATAATTCTTCAACTAAATGACACTGACAGCGGGAGTGAGTTCTGACACGTGATCACAAGGGTTTTACCCATAGTGCATCTAGAGTACCCATAACGACTCTACTCTTCGTATAGCTCTGCGGCGATTTTTCCACCATTGTTGTTATCTCATGTGCCTGTAGTATTCGCCAACTATATGGGAAAACCACAATAGCGGAGTCAGATAAACTAGAAAAATTTACAGTAGCGCGGGCTCGAAATGCCATCTCCGTTATAATATCTCCATGGTTTTACCACAGGAATTCAATCTTTACGTATATCAATACAGACTGCGCATTGGCAAGAATCGACGCGCATGTTTAGACGCCGTGGGCTTTATGATTAATATGAAAGTTATGCGGAACCTTTTGTGGATCCGTACAGAATCCTAACCCGGGTTGTAGGCGGGGGTGCCGACGTGAATCAACTGAAGCAGAATGACGTCATTATTCACGCTCAAGCGCTCAGTCCCCGATTACGTAGATCCGACTACCTCCGCGCTGATAGGACATACCGTTAAATGGGTCGTAATCACACAAATAAATACTTATAGAGCCTTTTCAAACAAGCGTTTAAGCTTGGTTTTTGAAGTGCTTGTAGGCGCGTCTTGCACAACTCGCACAAACGTATTTATACATAATGTTTCAGAAGTCTGAAATAATACTTCGACGTTTGCATCAGTATCGGGTATACAACTGAATGGTATAGAAATTTGATCGAAATTCAACCATGTTTTTACAACTTTTTTTCCCCGTAATCTAAAAATTGTAATATCTCGAGTCTTATGTAAAATTTGCAAGTTCTGTTTTGTGAATATTAGTAGCCGCCCCTCATATGTGTAGTTTACACTGCTGAATAGGGTTATGGATGTACCCAATGGTCAGAACACGATACCTGTGACTCTGTGACAAATATTCAAAGGTCTCTAACTCAGAAACTATGATAGGTATAAACTATCGACACTAAGCATCCACATATGAGCTACAGCGAATTTTGATGCTTGGGGGCGTAGCTTTTACGACAGAAATGTAATCTTTATGCATATTGACATTGAGTTCGTTTTGGTATTGGCTAGGGTTGCCAACTATTTTTTTCGAAAATGCCAACTATTTATGTTTCAGCCTGAGTCGTAAAATATATAGTACATTGCTTAAAAATATAGTACATTCACAAAAATCCTACAAAAAAGAGTCAGTTAGTCCAAAAAAAAAGTCTAAACAATACGGCACCTTTTTCAGCGGTACCGCGGTACGTAAAGAGGACCAGTACATTTGTTTGTGAAAACGTCTTTCACTTGACAGTAGTTGATAGTGACAGTTTCGTTTAGTTGCGTTCAGTTCCGAAACACGCTATAGTATACGCGCAAATCTCCATGTAAGGCACAAATAAATAAAGGATGCGTATTTTTTTCGAGAGATTTTATACAAAAAAAATTGATGCAGACATGTTGAAAAATCCGGCCAAGTCCAAGTCGGACTCACGCACGAAGGGTTCCGTACCATTATCTATAAAAACGGCAAAAAATCACGTTTGTTGTTTGGGAGCCCTGTTTTTAGTATATTTTGTTGTTATAGCGGCAATATAAATACATAATCTGTGAAAATTTCAACTCTCTAACTATCACGGTTCATGAGATACAGCCTGGTGACAGACGGATACACTGACGGACGGACGGAGAGCAAAGTCTGAGCAATAGGTTTCCCGTTTTACCGTTTGGGTACGGAACCCTAAAAAATATAGTACTTACTACAAAAATTTAGTACTTTTGGGTACTATATGTTTTTTCAACAGTATATAGAACGCCGAGCTAAAATATAGTACAATACTATATTTTATAGTACGGTTGGCAACCCTAGTATTGGCAAACATTTTGACGCGCGAGCTTTGACGCCCCAGTGTGCCAGGAGCTTAAAAACGCTAGTCTGAAAACGTTTTTAATCTTACCTGAGTACGTTATGGTGTGCGAGAGCGCTGAGGGTGTGATGCGGGGAGTGCGGGGGCAGCACAGGCGGGGGGATCACGCGGCCCGGGCCTTGCAACACTCGGATGCCCATGCGCACAATATTGCGACGGGACACCTTCTCATCGGGACGTTCCGCTAAAAAAACATAACAATAGTTATGGTGCATGTACCATATTCCAACAACACAGACAATTTAGCACATATCGTACAGGACTTGACTCCTCTGCTATCAATGAAACCGGTCTAATTTATTGGACGAGTTTTGGACGCATTTAGTTATCCATACATACATACTAATATTTTTGTTCAAAAATTTAATAATAATAATATCGCCAGACAACACATACTCATCGTATGATCCCAAACCAAGCTTAGCTTGTACTTTGGGTACCATACAATGAACTGGGGGCGATCCCAGTTACACCCAGATCAGGGCAAATTTTGAAAAGGCCATTTTCGAAATTTGGCGCTGGCGGGAATCGAACCCGCAACCACTCGGTTCAGTGAGTCAAGCGGCCTACGCTTAAACCACTGGACCAAGCCGTCGTGATAGGTATTCTTTATTTTTTTATGAGCCTGTCTCGTCTCACGGCTGGGCAAAGGCTTTTCTTCCCTTCCTGAACCATCGGTGTCTTACAACTATTAGCCAGTCATAGAAACAAGATACTTTTAATGCGAGATTACGTTTTTGTGTACATTACAGACGAGAATAATGATACCGCATTTCCGTGCTACTAACTCCGGTTCATACTAATTAATTTTTATACTATTTCACTCAACAAAACTGAAAAATATATTTTTCAGCATAAAACGAGCTAAAAGCACAAAAAAAATGCTCTACAAATTCACCGAAGCTGAATTTCCGAGCCACGGTTTTAAGGACAACATAATTAAATTACTTGCTTTCGAGTAAAAAATACCGGTGCGGTGCAGATAAAAATATCCGGTTTCACGCACCGGAATCGGTGAACACACTAGTGATGTGCCGGATATCCGTATCCGTATCAGCGGATATCCGAGAAAAAATAAAGATCGTATCCGTATCCGTCACTTTTTCGGCGGATCATAAACGGATATTTTACCTTATTAATTTTCAAGACAGACGAAAATCTATATACTTATAGGTGGTTGGGTGGCAATAAATTAAACTCTATTCAGATTATTTTTTATTTCTTAAAGTCAAATATTTGGCATCTTTACGTAGGTCATAGGTCTTCTTTATAATAGGATCAATGACAAATCTTTGTGATAAGCTTATTATACATTCATTATAGGAAGTTTTATAAAAATGTTAAGATACGTTAAATGTGCAGTGGTAGCCTCGCGGGCAAGAACGCCCGCCTTGAACGTAAGGGGTGCAAGTTCAAATCCCAGGCCCGCACCTCTGAGATAATTTTCATGTACGAATGTCATTTTCAACAATGATTACCACTTGCTGAACGGTGAAGGAAAACATCGTGAGGAAACCTGCACGTCTATAGAAAGGCGTGTGAAGTTCACCTACCCGCACTGGGCCAGCGTGGTGGACTATGGCCCAAATCTCCCTCGTATTGAGGGGGAATGTGCCCGGTATAATGGGAATGGGCTCGCCCCTTTTACATTGGGACCAAAATACATCGGCGAAGTGTGGGCGCACTACAGTGCACCTCTGCTTACCCCTTCGGGGAATACAGGCGTGATGATGTATGATGTCATGTTAAGATCGGTATCCGTATCCGCGGATCTTGATGCAAAATATCCGTATTCAGATCCGTACCCGCAGATATATATTTTTAACGATCCGGCACATCACTAGAACACACTATAGCGGGCTACTAACATCCGCGCAGTAAATTCAATTGAGTCCTATTTCCGTTCTATATTTGCGGATGTTTTATTGCGTTTGAAACGTTTCTTGTGTGCCAAGTAAACTTAGTAGGTTATCCCTCTACACACGGCTCAATCCGATTAGCGGAATATGAGTTATATAACCATAATAATATACAGGGTGTTTCAGGAATCAGAAATAATATTTTGGGTAAATATACGGTAGCTCATATTATGTGGATGCTTAGTGAAGGGAGTTTATACTTAACTATTATAGTTTCTGAGTTATGGACCTTTAAATATTTGTCATACATAGGTATCGTGTTTTAGCCTTTGGGTACATCCATAACCCTGTTCAGCAGTGGCGGCTACAATTATGAGGGGCGGCTACCAATATTCACAAAACAGAACATGCAGATTTTACATACGACTCGAGATATTATGAGTTATAGAAATGGACGACGAAAAAAAATTGAAAAACCATGGTAAAATTTTAATTAAATTTTTATACCATTCAGTTGTATACTCGATACTAATGCACACTTCAAAGTATTATTTCGGACTTCTGAAACACGCTGTACTTTTATAAGTCGTTATATAACTATAACGATGCCTTGGTGTAGTGGTTTGAGCTTCGGCCGCTCGGCCGACTGAACCGGATGGATTCGGCTTAACTGAGACCCCCAAACCATTGTACGGTACCCGTAGCTTAGTCTGGGATCATACGATGTGTATGTGTTGTCTGGCAATATTTCTATGTATTTAACTGTATTTTCCTACTAACGGGTTATATTATATAATCTTATTCCATTAAATTTCATGAATTTATGTCGTAAAAAACGTTGTAGACACATTTATATTCTTTAAAGATGTCTTGTCTGAGGGATAGATTCCTAATAAAAAGTAAAATTGTCTATCGATGTTTCTAGAAGGTCAACAGTCAACACCTTTATATAACTATTATACTGTACCGACTGGGACCTTAAGACCCTATATTGTTCAGGGACCTTACCACTATCACTTGAAGTATCTTTTGCTTCGTCTGTTTCAGGAAATTAGTGAATTTAATGGAGGTGGATGAGAAATGGCCACACCTGCGTTTAGCGGGTATTAATGCCAATGTCGAGTAATGAATAGCGAAGACAAATTCAATAAATACACGTGATGATAGTATTAATGATGTCGGATGAATCCTTATCTAAAAGTATTGTTGTTTCAATGGTAATTGACCGATTTTGGACGGATTTAACTGTCAGAAACTGAAAGTAATATTATCACGTTGGCTGCTAAGCCAGTTTTCGTGGACCTTCAACCTGTGTGCAGCCGGGTTGAGCCCAGTGGTATGTACCGAGTGAAATAGCAGGATTTCAGTGGTAGGTTTTTAAAACCTAGTGTAGCAGCTGCCGTGTTAAAAACATTGCTGCAAAACAGGTGCACTTACCAATATAAGCACGGACGTCGTAGGAAGTCCCGATGGGCGCCCCGTGGTACTGCTTGGCTGGCACAAGTTGAACGCTAGGGGGCGCTAGCGGCGTCAACTCCAGGTGAAACGGGTACGCGTTGCACCCCAAGCGTTTTATTAGCGCGTCCTGTGTTCAAAAACATTAATGTCACTTTATTGATCTTTTGAACAGCCTCGCGCACACTGTCATAGGAAAACGAACTGTATTGCCTCATAGAAAAAGTTCATTCTTCAACGAAATATCATTGACAGCGTGAGCGAGGTATGACGCGTGGTCGCGTTTTATAGTTTATAGTGATTAATAGGACTGTAGTTGTGGTCTAAGGTCACTACACGATATTTTTGTAAAATACTCAAAAGTCTGTAAGTAAGTATAAGTATAGTACAGTATAAGTGTACTATGCGATCCAAATAAGAATAGGAATGTCAATAACCTCTTATCTGTCAAATGTCACATACAAAAAACTTATTTGCATATCAATATTTGCATATGTCTGTAAATAAAGAATTTGAATTTGAATAATAATAGTACCTACATCAAATATAAATAAAAAGGTTAAATTAGTAGTCAATTGTCTTAATAGAATATTTAATTATTTAAAGTAATAATTAGTTTTTTCACGTCACAATATGGCGCAAAGTCGATCTTATTCTCATTTGAATCGAATAGTAAGTATAGTCTGCCTTCATTAAGCATTTTCATATTAGCTACTGTATTTGTACCTTAAAATTTTATTTCGGACGTCCGATACTCGCTTATAATATTTCAAGAATTCGAAAGAGTAGTCCTCGCAATAGTTTTTTATAGACGTCAAAAGCATAATAGTATTAGGTAAAAACGTTCCTATGAAACCTTCTGGGAATTACAGATCCAAGGCGTTTCCTCTGAGTACATACCTAAATAAATAATGTGAGTTACATTTGTAGCGAGGTTTCGTGGAAAACTCCTATTTGAAAGTAATATTTGCGTTGTATTAAAGGCTATATTTGCTTTCAACTTCGTTTCAGCTTTGTTATCGCGTGGGAACTACGTTTGTTACCGAAGGATTCAAAAGTTTGTTTAATTTACTGCACTGAATACTTTAATACCTCCTTTATAGCTTACTGTGTTAAATTCTTAAGGTGTTAGGTGGGTTCACTGCAGTGCACCTCTGCCTACTCCCATGAGGAATACAGGCGTGATGATTGGTAGTCGACTGACGTCGTTAGCTGTCTGCTGCCTCACCTATTTTCTCTAGGGTCTGAGAACCTCATTTGAAATCGTTTACACTAACTGCGCTTTCATTGTGGAGCAGATTTATGAGTTTATACCTTAAAAACCATGCGTCCACATTTTGCCAATATCAAAACGGATTCTATGTAAATATACATACAGATTGAAATTCTATGAAGCGACTACGCGAAAAAGCTTTGCAAAATTAACATGCGTCATTGATGTAATTTCGTTGAAGAATGAACTCAGTCAGTCAGTTTTCTTAAAGTCAGTACCGTTTGTCTTGGTATTGCCAAAAAAAAAACAACTTGCATATATAACGAAACGAATTGTATCTTTTCATACTACTATAGCCCTTTTAACGTCCCACTGCTGGGCACGGGCCTACTTTCAATACGAGGACATTCAGGCCATAGTCCACCACGCTAACCCGGTGCAGTTTGGCAGACTTTAAACATCTATCGGGAACTAGTTAAGTTCCCTCAGACGTGCAGGTTTGCTCACGATGTTTTTCCTCACCAAAAGATTTTTTTTTGATACAAAAAATATTTTTCTGCGAAATGTCATCGATTCGTAAATCGACAAGTAAATTCGCTCGCCACTGTATGTTTAGGGCATTATTCTATTTTTATATTGCCGGTTTGTGCATTCAGTAAAATTAAAAAATGTTCGTGTGTTACAATATAGTGAGGATTTTCTAAAATTGTTTTTTTAATGGAATGCAGCAGGGTTGGTATTACATTCTCTGTAATTGGATGTAGAGCTTACAAGGGATTGTCTAGGTTCATAGATAAATCTGTTTGAAAATATCATATCTAGGGTCATTGAATCCCTCGAAATCTAAGGCTATATTACAAGGTACATCTGGAAGACCTTCAAACCCTATCTCAGTGCGGACTGGTAAACTTCACGCGTCTTAAAGTCGTGCAAGTTTCTGACGATATTTGCTTTCACCGTATAAGTGGTGATAATGATTTGCTTTTAAGATTGTTTAATATCTTTAGAACATAAATGCTTTTTAAGTCCATAGGTTTAAATTTACTATAAAGAACTATGATTTCGTCCGTGCTCTCAGAAAGTGGTAACTAAAGAGGTAAATTTGAAATGATCGGATCCAGTTTAGCAGCGCCTCAAGTAGACGTAATCATGATGGTTGTACCATGGTTTTAGAATGACTTTGGCGTTACATTATAATGAGTGAAAACCGGCCAAGTGCGAGTCGGACTCGCGCACAAAAGGTTCCGTACTATTATTAATTATTAATTAATCACGTTTGTTGTATGGGAGCCCGCTTAAATATTTATTTTATTCTGCATTTTCGTATTTGTTGTTATAGCGGCAACAGAAATACATCATCTGTGAAAATTTCAACTATCTAACTATTACGGTTCATGAGATACAGTCTGGTGACATACGGACGGACGGACAGCGAAGTCTTAGTAATAGGGTTCCCGTTTTACCCTTTGGGTACGGAACCCTAAAACATGATAGTTGTTAAGTTTATTTTTTCTGGAATGGAATAAGATCAGGAATGGCTGATAAAACCTGTGCAAGAAGGCGCGTCATAGCTCGTGTATATTCGGATATATCTGCAGAAGTAGCGATATTTATTTTTCTTATTTAACGAAATTAATTGCATCATTATGCAATATTAATGGAATAAGATTAGGAATGGCTGCATCTGCGGTTAGTGGGTATTCAGCCAGTGTCAAGTAATTAATAGCAAGGGCAAATTCATTAGATACACATTTTTATCAATGATAGATTGAACATGACCAGTGGTGTTAGCACGCATGCCAAGACAAGACCTTTGTCACAGATTTGCTCACTCGCTCTGTGTCTGTCACAAATTTCATACGAGATAAAGAAACAACATCAAGATATTCCGTGACATACGTCTAGTCTTGGCACACATGCTACAACTACAATGTGCGCATGAGACATTGTCAACTTGAAGCCATTAGACTAGTCTAACTACTAAGTATTCTAGCTACCATTGATAAAAGAAGTACCTAGTTTCCAAGCCTTAAAAAATCAAGCTATCGATTGTGTATACTGTGTATACTTGGGGCAATGTTGTAATTTATGAAATGTAGCTTTTACCCGCGACTTCAGACCGCAGACTTCAATTGTTCAATATCGTTACGAATTATAGCATAAGTATATGTTATTCTTATGTATAAACAATAATACTGAAAAGTTTCATCAAAATCTGTTCAGTAGTTTTTGCGTTATAGACTAACGAACATAAATCCGTCCTCACAAACTTTCACATTTATAATATTAGTAGGATTGTATTGTTGTTACCTGCAATGGTGAGTTCGCTTCTCTCTCATGGTTGCAGTGTATTGGCCAGATCTGCGCCAGGCTCATGATAGCTTCGTTGCAGAACTTCAAACCCATCACCTCTTCATCCTCCCGACCGTACCTGTTGAAATGTTATTACTTTTCAGAAAATAATCTCGTCAGACAACACCTACAGATCGTATGATTCTTAACTAAGCAACGCTTGTAGTATGTAGTACGAGAGACTGGGGTTGTACCCAGTTACACCCAGGCCAGGGCAAATACCGAAGACGTAATTTGCCGTTGACATGAATTGAACCCTCAACCAACTACTACACAAAACTGTCTTCTGGGCATAGATTTAATAATATCTTTACTTAATTGCTTTGGCTAATTTTATTAGTTTCTTTCTATGTCTCAATTCCATTAATTTAGTACAGAAAGGCATAAAAAATATGAGTAGATACTGCAATTAATAAGGGTAATAAAATAACCAAAATTTCTTACCAAAATCCAAGAGCATTTCATTTTTATATAAATACTTTTTACCATCAATATCACCATCAATATTACCATCGCATCTCATGAAACGCCAAAATACTTGGGATTTTCAGAATACTATTATGTAAGTCGTTTTAAGATGAATTCTAATTTATTTATGTTAAATAGAAATGTGACTTCAATAAAGATAGCTATTATAATTAGTTAAGAAAGGATCCGGTAACTATCGGGTATACTGCCTATCCGGCCTTGTTTTTACTATCTGGCCTAGTTTTCACTATCCGGCCTATCCGGCCTTGTTTTCACTATCCGGCCTATCAGGCCTTGTTTTCACTATCCGGCCTATCCAGCCTTGTTTTCACTATCCGGCCTATCAGGCCTTGTTTTCACTATCCGGCCTATCCGGCCTTGTTTTCACTATCCGGCCTATCAGGCCTTGTTTTCACTATCCGGCCTTGTTTTCACTATCCTGCCTATCAGGCCTTGTTTTCACTATCCGGCCTATCCGGCCTTGTTTTCACTATCCGGCCTATCAGGCCTTGTTTTCACTATCCGGCCTTGTTTTCACTATCCGGCCGGATTCGGGATGGTAATATTTTAAAAAATCCCATTATTTTAGACAGGCAAATCATACCACAATAGGTTATGGACACCGTTTATTTTTATAATCGCACTTCAAAAATATTTATTTTATTAATTAGTACTCAAAATTAACAATTGGCAAATTGTGGTGAATTAATACCAAATTTTCGGCATTTGTTGGTAAGAGTCGACTCCGCTTGGCATCGTATATCAGACCAGCTTCTGCAAATAGCCTTTCGCTGTAAACGCTACTGCCAGTTGCTGAAAGATAAATTCTAGCAAACTGCGGGGACTGATGCAAATTAACTGACCACCATATGGTTCGTGATTGTGATCGATTCGAGATGTCTCTATAAAGCGTCATGTAACGCGATAAAGGGCGGAATATCCGGTAGCCGGATATCCGGCGCTCCAGCCTGGTAGCTTGCCGAATATCCGGTATCCGGCCAAACCACTAATCGTTTCATCTCTAATTACTTATAATAGCTGTCGTACATAAATTATATAGTACTATATTTATGTTATACTCATCAGAGTTTTACTTGGTTTATATTTGGTAAGATATTTAACCAAGTAAAGTTATTTACCCAAGCTAAAACTAGTATTTTCTTCTGAAAGCTCCTTGGTTACCCAATACTTTTAACAAGTGACTGGCTAGAAAATTATAACAACAAGAAGTCCATTATGGCCAAAGCGTTTCCCGAGCGCAAAATTAATATAAATGGAGGTGAATTTATGCTTAATTAAGAGGGCAAGGCCGTCTCCGAGGCTAGAGCCACCGTGTTTGGACAGCGGCAGCGGTGAAATTTTAATCCAACGAAATCTCACTTTGTGAAGAATTTAGCTTGAATTGGATTTGGTTATTGAAGTGTTTTTGATGACTTTAGATGTTTTAAAATACAATTTAGTAGATTAGTAATAGCAGCGGATAAAGAAAGATCTTAAAGCTAGGCAAGTGATGTGCCTAGTGGGGTTGGCTGGTAGCCCTGACGTGGAGTATTTAATTTTTGTTTCAGAAGTCTGAAATAATACCAAATGTTATCATAAGTGGAGTATCGCGTATAGAAATAAAGTGTTAAATTTAATCTAAATCAATTTTTTTTTCGTTGATTTTATAAAACTTCTAGTATTTCGAGTTCTATTCGAAATTCACAGGGTCTGTTTCGTGAACATTATTAACCACCCCTCGTAAATATTGTTTACATTGTATAATAGGATTATGGTCGGACCCTAAGACCACAACGTGACACTTGTAACAAATATTCAAAGGGTCTGAAATTCAATCGTTATGTAAATGTGACTGTTGTTATTGGAAAAATATTATAGGTAGGGCTTAACGATATTTAGTAAAGCTTTAGACAACAGAGTAGGTCCAAAAACAAAATCGATTGTTGAGGTGGCTCACCACCTCAACAATCGATTTTGTTTTTTTTCTCCTCAGAGAGGTCCAGGTGACAAAAATTGCTTCAGGTTACGAACGCTTCCATTCTCACGCTGTTAAAACAAGCTGCACCAAGGCACTAAGCCTTCCGTATCTAAACTATGAAAGCATCAAACATTGCTCTAACGAAAAAATTAACTGGATAGAGAGACAAACTTAACTTTGCCGCTGGTATACTGCTGTCCCCATTCAAACTAACCGCAAATAAATGTGTAATCGCAAAAAAACATTAATGCGTTGTAACTAAATTGTAAATTTAATGTTTTCAGATTTTTTCCTTCACTTGTGCCGTGAGATCATGCTTCTTACCAAGTTACATAATTCTAGGTCAACGGAAAGTACCCTATAAGTTTGATTTAAATACGTAACATAAACTGTATCTTTTCATTGCGTTAACTTAAAATTTTAGTTTTTTACAGGTCCAAGGGCCCGCTGACTTGAGACTTTGGTTTGATTTAAATTTGATGCCTCCACGCATTTCTCAGAAAAAGTGTTGGTGAGGCGCCAATAATTTATATATAATAGTATAAGAAAAATCCTCTCCGTAAACATGTATTGCATGCAGTGCCCTCGTATTAATATATCGGCTTAGTTCACTTGATGCCACAGAGATGGCGTTAGCAATCCCGTTTTCGAATTGGAAGAAAACGTCTGTGATTGGCGGTTGAATTTTTCGCAAGACAATGTGACGCCATATTTTTTTCTCTTGTTGTTGCAATGTTCTACGGGACGCACACAAAATTGATTTAATTTTTTCCCCGCTTTCTCTAACGCTATAAACATTACGATATAAACGCCACCGTCGTGAATCTCCTTCCAAAAGAGTGTTGTGGACATAATTACCTCCAGTGTTGTGGATTAAGTACCTACTACGACTACGCCGGCCGGCAGAAAATCTGAAGATCCGTTTTTTTGGACCAGCTAGCATCTCAGGGCAGTAGGTGTTCCTGGGCTGGTGTCAAGGTACGTGGGCACATATTTTCATCTCGCATGCTGTGGATACTCGTTTTTGGAGAGGATATTTTGATAGGTAGATCAACGCCTGGTTAGTCATAATTTTTATACAACCTACATAAATTAAATAGTACGCAAGTACACCCGTGGAGGGGCTATTTACACGCCCCACCATATTTTGGTCCTTCAGATCACGGATAGTCCAGTAAGTAATAACCATGTCGAAAACAAGCGCAGAAACTACGTTGATTATTTTGGAACAGAAGAAAGAGTTATGTTTTAAACGCATTAATCGCTTGTATAGTTTGTCAAAAAGCATAAGTTCATTTGAGTCTAGGTCGAATGAGAATTTTTTGGCTGAATCAGAGACGATTGATGATATTCGCATTAAGTTCGAGTCTATTGTGGACGAAATCAACCAAATAAAATTAACTTTAAAACCTGAGTCGGGTCCCGATTACGCTTGTTTAGAGTCATTTGAAGATTTGTATATCAGAGTAAAACGCGTACGGAATAAGATAAATGAGTCCGCTATTGTTTTGCCATCGAAATGCGATAACGAAACAAAAATTACCACGCCAGCCGTAAAATTGCCACCGATTACGATTCCGAGTTTCGACGGTAGAACGGAGAATTGGCCCGTCTTTTACGAATCATTTAAATCGAACATTCATAACAATGATAAGTTGTCTGACTCGCAGCGTGTGCAGTACCTAGTAGGTCGTTTAACTCATAACGCATTAAATGTCACCGCCGGTATTATTCCGACGGGTGACACCTATAATATAATCTGGGACAGTTTGGTGAAAAAATACCAAGATAAACGCGCGTTAGGTACGCACTATTTGAACAATATTCTAGATTTAAAAGGTTGTTCGCATAATGCCAGTAGCTTAGATTCTTTCATTGAAAAATATTCCGCTTCTATTTCCGCTTTAAAACAGTTAGGTATAACTGATCTGACTGATTTTATCCTTGTGCACTGTGCACTTAGGAAGATTGACACTCAAACCGTACATAGTTTCGAATTGTCTGTTCGAGATGTCGAGGTACCTACCACAAGTCAACTGATAAGTTTTATTCAAGATCAAGCTAAAATCTTGGAACGTTCGAATCCAACTAATTCGTATTCGAATTCGCGCAATATAAACAGACCAGCCGCTTCTACGTCGCGCGATGCGCGAACACAGTTTAGCAAGTCTTTCGTCGCGAGCGAAGTACCTACACTGGTTGCTACCGACGACTATGCACCGCAGCCGTCTGCGCCCGCGTCATCGTGCTGCGCGTATTGTAATGCCAATGATCACGTTCAACTTTATAACTGCGCGCAATTTAAAAATTCACTTGATGCTAAAAAGCGATATGAATTTATTAAATCTAATCGTGGTTGCGTAAACTGTTTAAGTACAATGCATACGTTTGTCAAGTGCAATTCGTCGTCTGTTTGCGAGAGATGCAATAAACGACACCATACGCTTCTCCATTTTGAAAAAAGTACACATACTCATATCGCTGAAATAATTAATTGTGATATTATATCACCGCCCGCGCCGTCCCGCGCACCTTCCCCCCTCACTCCACCGACCTTCCCCGCGCCATACGCCGCTTCTGTAGTCGCTTCGCCGCCTCGCACTTATGTCCCTGGGAATAAGGACGATATTGCCGTACATGCTACATTTAGTGCTCCGAACGTAATGTTACCGCCACCGTCGCATACCCCCGCGGTGTTGCTTTCTTCGGAAGCGCAGTCCAACACAACGATCTTGTTGTCGACCGCTCAAGTATATGCGCGACCTAGAGGTGGGTGTAGGCAGAAGTCGATAGTGCGGTGCCTTATCGATAACGGCTCGCAAAATAATTTAATTACAACAGATTGTTGTCGCACTTTAAATTTGCAGATAATACCTTTGAGTAATTCTTTTGTCAAAGGTGTTGGCTCCACTTCGCGTCCAATAATCGGATATGTTTATTTGGACATTGAATCCCGCGTATATCCAAATCAGAAGTACACCATACACGCGTTAGTGGTGGAGTGTATTACTGACCAATTGCCTTCGCATTTTATTGAATGGAATAGTTGTATGGATTTCCATAACCTTCCGCTCGCTGATTTAAGTTGGAATATTCCCGGCAATATAGACGTCGTGTTGGGTGCTCAACTTTTCCCGTATATTTATTTGGGAAATAGGGTAGACACGAGTTCTCATGCTCCACCGGCGTTATTGACCACATTTGGTTATGTTTTAATGGGAGATTTCCCGCGCAAGGACGCCATAACTCTTCCGACTTCTTTCACTGCGTTAGCACTTAACGATTTAGTGCAAAGATTTTGGGAATTAGAGGAAGTACCTAAGCTCCGCCTGTTATCACCCGAGGAAACAGAGTGCGAAAATATTTTCACGTCGTCAGTGACTCGCGATGAATTAGGCCGTTACTGTGTGAACTTGCCCTTTTGTAAGGACCCAGCAGCATTAGGAAACTCGCACGCTGCCGCTTACCGCCGTTTTATGGCGCTTGAACGAAAATTTCGCCAATTTCCAATGTTGAGGGAAAATTATAACAAAGTAATTCAAGAATATATCGATAATGGTTACCTTAGTACCGTCGAGGAGACTGATACTTCTGAGACTGGCTACTATATACCACATCACGCTGTGGTGCGTTCGGACAAACCGATGCCGCGTATAGTGCTGGACGCAAGCGCCAAGACTCACACTGGTTTGTCATTGAATGACGTATTACACATAGGTCCCAATTTGCAAACAGATCTATTTTTATTGCTTTTGGGCTTTCGTTTGTTTCCCGTGGCAATGAACGCTGATATAAAACAAATGTATTTACGTATTGGTGTACCAGTGAATCAGCGTAAATATCTACGCATTTTATTTCGCTTTAATGATAATGAATCCGTTCGCACCTTCGCCTTTAACCGCTTACCGTTCGGTCTTAAGTCGAGTCCTTACATAGCTATGCGCACTGTGCGACAGCTGGCTTCTGACTTGAGTCCTGACTACCCTGACGCGTCGAAAATAGCAGAAACCAGTCTATATATGGATGATTTGGTCTATTCTGCCCCGAATGAAGATACCGCTATGCAACTATCGCAAGACCTGATAAAAATGTTCAAATCAGGCGATTTTGACCTTGTGAAATGGTCAAGTAATTCACTGACTCTTTTAAATAGTCTTCCTGATTCGCACCGCAAATCGCTTGATTTTGATCTAGGTAGTAGTTCTCCGAAGGTCTTAGGCCTTTCATGGGAGCCTTCTGAAGATAATTTCTTTTTCACAACCGCTCAAATAACTGAAAAATGCACTAAGCGAAACATACTGTCGATCGTTGCTCGATTGTTCGACGTACTAGGTTTGGTCGCTCCCGTAATTCTTTATGCCAAGCTGCTCATTAAAGAGTTATGGCTAGGTGGCAGTGGTTGGGATGATCCTGCGCCTGAGAACTTGGTGAGCCGTTTCGCAGCGCTGACGCAAGAGTTACCCTTGCTTAACGCTTTACGAATTCCTCGCCATGTCGGCGTTAGATCTGATGTTGTTGTTCGTCTCATTGCCTTCTGTGATGCTAGTATGAACGGATATGGGTGTGTGGTCTACGTCCACTGCGAAGGACCTGCAGGCGTCGAATTAAAAATGATTTGCGCGAAATCTAAAGTCTCGCCAACTAAAGTACAAACGCTCGCTCGACTTGAATTATGTGCCGCCGTGCTCATGTCAAAATTGGTAAAAACTGTTCGCGACACGTACGCTTCGCGTGTCCCGATTGCGGATATATATGCATTTTCGGATTCCACGATAGCCCTTTCGTGGATACATTCCTCCCCGCATCGGTGGTCAGTTTTCGTGAGTAATCGCGTGGCTCAGTGTCACGAAAACTTAGCTGCCCAACACTTTTATCATATCGCGGGCGCTGAAAACCCGAGTGACTGTGTTTCTCGGGGGTTACTCCCTTCACAGCTTATTTCGCACGAGCTTTGGTGGGACGGCCCCTTGTGGCTTCGTTCCCCTCATGAGGAATGGCCTGTCAAACCATTCTCTTCGCTCAGTTGTAGCGAGCTACCTGAACACAAAACCAGTGTTTTGACGGTGACTACTCAGTCGGAAGTACCGGTGCTTTGTCAGCTAGCCCTTCGCAGCTCATCGTGGCAAAAGCTTCTTCGAATAATCGCATACATCCTTAAATTTGCAAAACCGCAGGTCATTTCTGATCCACGGTCTGTTAAAGCTTTGATGGCCGCTGAGTGGGCTTTAATACGCTCCGTTCAAGGGATCTATTTCGCGGAAGACATTAAAGCAATTAAATTAAATAAATTGCCTTCAAAAAAGCTTGTAAACTTATCGGTCTTCTTAGACGAAGATGGCATTTTACGGGTTGGCGGAAGATTGTCCAGATCGCATCTTCCATTCGATGCCAAGTACCCAATTCTTCTTCCTAAACATGATCACGTGGTTGAACTGATTATTCAACATTACCATGTCATAAATTGTCACACTGGACCTGGACTTCTTATGTCTATTTTAAGACAGCGCTACTGGATATTGGATGCCAGGACTGTCATTAGGTCCAAGTTACGTAAATGCAACACTTGTTTTAGAGTGAATCCGACACATCCGACTCCAATGATGGCAGATCTTCCTGCGTACCGTGTATCCGAAGCTAAGGCCTTTGTTCACACTGGAGTCGACTATGCCGGTCCGATTCGTATTACTCTTTCCCGACGCAGGGGCCAACACGCACAGAAAGCGTATATTTGCCTGTTCGTGTGCCTAGTCACCAAGGCTGTTCATATCGAGCTTGTCTCTGATTTGACTTCCGATGCCTTCTTAGCTGCGTTCAAGCGATTTATATCCCGTCGTGGGCCAGTATCTTGTTTATATTCGGACAACGGAACGAATTTTGTCGGAGCTAAGGCCCAGTTGGACGATCTGTATAATTTATTGTTAAGTTCAAAATTTAATTCTTCTATTTTAAATGAGTTAACAACGCGCCGCATTGAGTGGAAAATGATTCCACCAAGATCTCCCCATTTCGGTGGAATGTGGGAAGCTAATATTAAAACTTTAAAAACGCATTTGTATAGGGTGATCGGTAGTCAGCTACTTACGTATGAAGAGTTACAAACTGTCCTCGTGCAAATTGAATGTATTATGAACTCGCGCCCTTTAAATGTGGTATCGTCTGATCCACACCCTGAAGTTATTACTCCCGCTCATTTTTTGATGTCTTCGCCATTGCAATACTTGCCTGCTGCTGACTTAACCGATCAGCGCATAAATTTAGTGCAACGTAAACGGTTGTTAGATAGTATGGTTCAATCTTTTTGGAAAAAATGGCATTTAGAGTATTTGCATACGCTGCAAGTTAGGCAGAAGTGGGCTACTCCGGATAAACCTGTTGAGATCGGTACTGTCGTAATCTTGGGACAGGATGATTCAGCTCCTCTAACCTGGCCTTTAGGTATCATAACTGAGGTTTATAAAGGCACAGACGATGTCGTTCGTGTTGCCACTGTTAAGACCAAGTTTGGTAATTTCAAACGCTCTATAACTAAACTTTGTCCTATTCCTACGCAATAATTTCATAATCTTAACAATTTAGTATTTTTTTAATTTAATCCTAACTTTACTCATCTCAATCGTCATCTGTTTAATTGTACCTTCGTCGTCGTCCTGATCACTCATAATCTTATTCACAATATAATTAACTCAGAGCACGACTAGTAATTCTGTTTTGAAAGATCTTGCGACCTTCCAAGGCGGGGTGCATGGTGAGGCGCCAATAATTTATATATAATAGTATAAGAAAAATCCTCTCCGTAAACATGTATTGCATGCAGTGCCCTCGTATTAATATATCGGCTTAGTTCACTTGATGCCACAGAGATGGCGTTAGCAATCCCGTTTTCGAATTGGAAGAAAACGTCTGTGATTGGCGGTTGAATTTTTCGCAAGACAATGTGACGCCATATTTTTTTCTCTTGTTGTTGCAATGTTCTACGGGACGCACACAAAATTGATTTAATTTTTTCCCCGCTTTCTCTAACGCTATAAACATTACGATATAAACGCCACCGTCGTGAATCTCCTTCCAAAAGAGTGTTGTGGACATAATTACCTCCAGTGTTGTGGATTAAGTACCTACTACGACTACGCCGGCCGGCAGAAAATCTGAAGATCCGTTTTTTTGGACCAGCTAGCATCTCAGGGCAGTAGGTGTTCCTGGGCTGGTGTCAAGGTACGTGGGCACATATTTTCATCTCGCATGCTGTGGATACTCGTTTTTGGAGAGGATATTTTGATAGGTAGATCAACGCCTGGTTAGTCATAATTTTTATACAACCTACATAAATTAAATAGTACGCAAGTACACCCGTGGAGGGGCTATTTACACGCCCCACCAAGTGTCTTGACAGACAGACAGACGGACAACAAAGTGATCCTATAATGGTTCCTTTTTTCCTTTTTAGGTACGGTACCCTAAAAATCACTTAATATCTTGAGGTGATCGAAGTATTGCAAAGTTTCCTTAGGATAAACACGCTTGATCAGGCGCTGGTTCGGCTCCACGGGAACTCATTTGAGGGATGTTAGCTATTTGTTCCGTTTTCCTCCTCCTTCCTACCTTTAAATCTTGCACAACATGTAGTTCGTGTAGTTATTTCATTGTGTTCTAAGAATGTATAGCCGCATTAACTATATATTGTATAATTTTTTATTTAAAAAAAAACACAAAAATGAAAATCCTTATTGGACAAAAGCAACCATGGAGTTCCTTGCCAATTCTTCTCCATAGGAAATGCATTCCGAATGTGTGGTAGAGATACTATTGTTATTATTTATTGACGATACATAAGTGACTGTATTGGTTTACATAAATAAAAAAAAACTGATTCTGATTCCTCACCTAAATGTCAGGGTTACTTGTCCGTATAGCTTCTTATTCTCCAAGTACTCAGGCTCCACGTGGAGCACACCCTGGATCCTGTCGATAGAGCCATTTTCCACGACCAGGTCACGCGACGCGAGGTACAGGGTGAGCTTGTTGTTAGGCGAGGTTTTTTTGAACACCCTGCATAGAAAACTTCAAGGTAAATTGTTTTGCATAGTATAACACTGTAAAACAATTAATCCAACATTTATAGAACTTTATAAGCAGTGATAGCCGAGTGGTCGAACGCCCGCCTTGTAATCGAAGTGTGCAGGTTCAAACCCCGGCTCGCACCTCTGGGATTTATATGCGAATCTCATTGTCATCCGAGATTATCACTAGCTATGAAACGGTAAAGGAAAATATCGTGAGGAAACCTGCACGTCTGAGGGAACTTGACTAGTTTTCGATAGATGTGTGAAGTCTGCCAACCCACACTGGGCCAGCGTGGTGGACTATGGCCCGAATCCCCCTCGCATTGATGGGAGGCCCAGCAGTGGGACGATAAAATGGGCTGTAGTATTAGTAGTAGTATTCCAGATTTAATCCAATAATAGCTTGTTGACGTCACTCGTGTTAATTAATATGGCGCTGACAATTGAATGCTGTACCAAATAATCCTAATTCAAGCAAAATTAAACCATATTCAGCACTACTTACCGTTGTGAATTGAGCGCGTTGTCAGTCATATCCAATTTGTTCGGTGATCTGTGAACAAAACGGTTAGAAATTAATATTAATGGAGAGTTGGAACATATTTTGGTATTTATTTGCTAACATTTTGAACAGTTAAATTATAGTTTGAAAATCAGGACCGTCATGTATAATTTAAAATAAATATTGCTCCGCTTCTACAATAATATAATAATAAATTTCGCTTTTTTAAATGAAAATGGAACATAACAAAACAAAATATTCCCGCCGTATTAATTTGCTGTTTTCTTTTTAATAAATTTGAAATGATTCATTAAGATTCTTATCGGCCAGTATTTTTACAACTTACGCTTTTTTTAAATGATAAGTCGTGACAGTAATTTTTCTTTCATTCTGTTTTTAAAGCAAAGAGGTGCGAGCCTTTTCATATTTTAATGTTATCGTGTGACAATTGACTGTGTTTTGACCATCAAATACTTGCTCATTACGGCTGAAGCCTTAATTTATTCAATAATATTAAAATTAGCATTGTTGAAATTCGCTTTGTAAAAAATAACTATTAATAAAACGTACCTTACTGCCCGCGCCATTTTTATTCACATTTAATATTTAATGTTTTAGAGCTGCCAACTAAACCCAAATAATCACATCACCAACTTTTATTAACCGACTTCCAAAAGAAGGTTTCTCAATTCGACCGTAGGTATATTTATTTTTATAAAAACGTCCAAGTTTGCCTTGTCTACGACATATTGGTTTTTATAAAAGCAGTTTAATAAAAAAAAAGAATGCTTAGAAATTTGTTTCATAATCTATGAAAGAGCCGCGTTCTTTATTTAAGATTCCTAGAGTCATTTATATCTTCAAGCACGCTTATGACTCTCAAACTCCACGTGTATAATGTGACCCTAGACACTGTCCAGACATAGGTAGTAACAATACCACCATTTAAATACTAATTCAGTAGAATTTATTAATCTCCACCAATTACTATGCTTATTTAATTGATGCTGAACAATAAAGATATTTTGACAATTCACGTCCATGGAACGTAGAGTCGTTAAAATATTCGATGTTAAATAAACAAAATTCAATTCTATTAACTAGCAATAAGGTATATTTAACAATGAGACTCTCGTGCATATACCCTACAAGTTATGACAAAATAATTTCAACTATACGTACTTTGTGAGAGAGTATATTTTGCAATCAATGAGTGTTAGTGTATTTGTATGAGACTCACGTAAGGAGGTAGATGATGACATAATGCTTGGCAAGTCTTATATAAATGATTAGGACAGCTGCGCTTAGGAACTGTTCTAAATATAGGTACCTCTATAGGGCAAGTGGTGAAGAACAGAAATGCAGTTTTAGATGCAATAGATACTATGTGACTTAATTTTTCTAAGTGGTAGTCCAATGATTACAGAATGTATAAAAAAAAAGTAGCCGTCGCGGCACGCCTGGCAGATGTGAAACATTATGTTATTTAGAGTAGAGAGAGAGAGAAGCGTCGTAGCGGCGAGAGAACGGAGTCAGCCGGCGGAGTCTAAGCGGCGGAAAGAAGCGAGGAGCCACGGAGCTGCTCGAAGTTTTCGCATCACGGCACCGCGGCATCAACAGTTGCTCTCACTCGCCAAGCGCGTCATAAGATATTAAAAAAATTGTGTCATTATTGCCACGGCTATCTAGTCTTATACCTCTTGACATCAAAGAGTATCTAGAGTACCCATAACGACTCCACTCTTCGTATAGGTCTGCGATGCTCGTCAGACGTAAATGTCGGAAAAGGCCTTGGCATCAATAAAACCATTTGCTGTGATTTTGAGGGTTCCGTACCCAAAGGGTAAAACGGGAACCCTATTACTAAGACTTCGCTGTCCGTCCATCTGTCACCAGGTTGTATCTCATGAACCGTGATAGTTAGAGAGTTAAAATTTTCACAGATGATGTATTTTTGTTGCCGCTATAACAACAAATAAAATAAATGTTGCATGGGAGCCCCATACAACAAACGTGATTTTTTTGCCGATTTTATAGATAATGGTGCGGGAGTCCACTTGGCCGGTTTTTTTTTATTTTCTTTTGAACGTATTTAGGTAGTTATTTATAGTAAGCACCTAGGAGCGTAGTCACTACCTCTCCCCTCACGGTAACTGCCCAAGCCGAGGTCGTGCCCTCTGTGGCGCCCTTGAGCTAGTTGCCACCCTTTTCCGCCCTTAAGGCCTTGGTTGGAGTGCACTCTGCGCTCGCCACACCTCCGGTAAAGTTGTAAAGGCCACCTCACGGCCAACAGCGTAGTCCATTCAAAAAATAAAAATATTTATAGTATCTTAGATCATTGCTGTAGGTTATAGGTAGGTAGGTAATTTATTCGACCTAGTGTGCCGGATATCATAAAGGACTTAGAGCCACGTACAAGTGTTGTAAAATTGAATATTCTACGCGCCGAGGTCCCGTAGCACTTTGCCTGAAATTTTCATTACACCTAGTCACCTTCAGGCTACGTATTAACTTATTTAAATGCTTTTAGTGTTGATAGTGTTAAAATAAACATGGCAAGTTTACCAAATTACATTGACTGCTTCAAATAGAAATGAAATTAGGTTATCAAAGCAACTAACGTGTAATAAACTCCTTAATAGCTGCGTTACGGATTTACTCCGATAAATATACCAACGGATAGCTTTAAGTACGTTAAAGCTATCCGTTGGTATATTTACATGTGACCTCAAACGGAACGTACGTCTATATTGATATATAGACACAGAGTTAGTTTTTTTAAGTCAAGTACGTGTTTTAGTAAGAATTAATGGGCAACATCTAATGGCGCGCTTGGCGAGTGACAGCGACTGTTGATGCCGCGATGCCGTGATCCCAAAACTTCGAGCAGCTTCGTGGCTCCTCAATTCTTTCCGCCGCTTAGACTGCGCCCACCGGCTGACTCCGCTCACTCGCTCACTCGCCGCTACGACGTTTATGTTTTATGTTTCACATCTGCCAGACGTCCCGCGACGGCTCAGTTTTTTAAAAGTCAAATAGCCTTTCGCTCCTCGCTGGGGTTTAAAACTATTTGACTTAAGCGACACTGAGCGAATATCTTACTTACATTTTTGTATTCAGCGAATTTTTCTACGTCAATTGAGTATGCTCCCCAGTATGTCGTTTAAGTCAAATAGCCTTTCACCCCTCGCTATATAAAGTTTGAATGTCTATGGTAAAATCCACGCGTCAAAATTTGTTATTATTATAATTATTTCATTTCACTCATTTCGTAAAAAAAGAAGAACAACTTTATCTGAATCTGATAATGGATTCATCCGCCATCTTTATCACTGTCAGCATCCATTTTTATTAGGGTTCCGTACCCAAAAGGTAAAACGGGAACACTATTACTGAGACTTCGCTGTCCGTCCATCCGTCCGTCCGTCCGTCTGTCACCAGGCTGTATCTCATGAACCGTGATAGCTAGAGAGTTGAAATTTTCACAGATGATGTATTTCTGTTGCCGTTATAACAACAAATACTAAATACAGAATAAAATAAATACTTAAGGGGGCTCCCATACAACAAACACGTTTTTTTGCCGTTTTTATACATAATTGTACGGAACCCTTCGCGCGCGAGTCCAACTCGCACTTGGCCGGTTTTTCGTACTGTTTCGACATATGTCTAATTAGCGTGGCTTTTACCACAGAAATGCAATGCTTATGTGTACTGAAACAGAGTTCATTTTGGTATTGGTTGAAATGTTTCAATTTCTAAATGCTCTATACACGATGTTTCAGATGTCCGAAATAATACTTTGACGTTTGCATCGGTATCAGGTATGCAACTGAATGGTATACAAATTTGATCGAAATTTGACTATGCTTTTCCATCTTTTTTTGTTGTCAATTTCTGTAACTCATAATATCTCGAGTCCTATGTAAAATTTACATGTTCTGTTTTGTGAATATTGGTAGTCGCCCCTCATAAGTGTAGTTTACACTGCTGAATAGGGTTATGGATGTATCCAAAGGCCAGAACTCGATACCTGTGACAAATATTCAAAGGTCTTTAACTCACAATCTATGATAGTTTGTTATAAACTGTCTTCACCAAGCATCCACATATGAGCTAACGTATATGTACGCAAAGTATTATTTCGGACTTCTGATACACCCTGTATATAATTTATACTTATCTCCGGTAAATAATGAGTTTATTTCAATATACTTTGACTATACTCTTAAGGGTATTAAACTTAATAGAGTTCATGAAGTTCGGGATTTGGGTTTAATTCATGACACTAAATTAACCTATGAAAAACATGTAGATTATATAGTTAAAAGAGCAAACCAAACCTTGGGTTTTGTTCTTAGATCATGTTCGCAATTTAATAATATTCAAGTATACAAAGTACTTTACTGTGCATATGTGCGAAGCATCTTAGAATACTGCTCCCAGGTCTGGAACCCTCAATTTTTTTTTTTTTATGAGATAGCGAGACAAACGAGCAGACGTTTCACCTGATGGTAAGTGATCAACGCCGCCCATGGCCTTTAAGGAATGAGTATGCTCGTTTCTTGAAGATACCTTATATGAGATTCACATTGACAGAATTGAATTAATACAGCGTAAATTCATGAGGTTTCTTCAGTATAAGTGCGGAACATATGACAATTCTTACCATGCAAGATGTAAACGACATCATATACTTCCATTACACGAGAGGAGAAAAATAGCGGACCTGTCGTTGTTGGCAAAAATAGCGCAATCAAAAATTGACTCTCCGTTCCTACTAACTACTGTGCAATTACATGTTCCCAGAAGGTCAGTTAGACATCAGACTCTACTACATATCCCACATAGTGCCACTAGGTACAGGAAGAACTCATTTTTCTTGAGAACAGGAACTCTGCTGAATGGACTGGTTCACTTACCTGATCTAGATTTAGATTTCTGTCTCGGTTCTCTGACTGTAGTCGGTGTTGGTTTCATATATATTTTTTTTTTCTTTTTCTTCATTAATTAGTTTAAAAATATGTCTCAATTAGCCATACGGACTAACAGGATTTTTAGTATTAAGAATGCGAAAACATGTAAATGGCAATTAGATTTAATCATATTTTTTTATTATAGACTAAGAAGCTGTTTGTTTTCCATATAAAATAAAATAAATAAAATATACCTACAGCTATTATCAATAGAATTTCAAATGTCTTGTTGCTCTGAATCCATAGATAAGTTATTTGTGTTCAGTGAATTCGAAACCAATTGTTTTGACAACAATCTTATTATACTAACAAAATAGTTTCTAGTTTAATACACACAATAAACCAGTATTTGTCCATCACAAACTCAATGTAATCTGTTGTGAAAGCAATGAGAATTCCAATGATATTAGAAAATATAGATACCTAAATTTATGTTCCGAATAGTGGTTACTACTATATTATTTATTTTTTATTGACGATGAATAAGTGACTGTATTGGTTTACATGAATAACAAAAATCTGATTATGATTTTGATTCTGTGTTAAAATTATGTCTAAAAATTTGAACTGAAATCGGTGTCATTGATGCCGTGACGGCTGACTAGTCTTAGTCTCTACATCATCATCACGCCTGTATTCCCCGAAGGGGTAGGCCGAGGTGCACTGTAGTGCACCCACACTTCGCCGATGTATTTTGGTCCCAATGTAATAGGGGGCGAGTCTATTGCCATTATACCGGGCACATTCCCCCTCAATACGAAGGAGATTTGGGCCATAGTCCACCACGCTGGCCCAGTGCGGGTTGGTGAACTTCACACGCCTTTCTACAGACGTGCAGGTTTCCTCGCGAAGTTTTCCTTCATAGTTCATCGAGGGGTAATCATTATTGACAATTACATTCGCACATGAAAATGTCACAGGTGCGGGCCTGGGATTTGAACATGTACCCCTTACGTTCAAGGCGAGCGTACTACTTACAAGGCTTCTACTGTTTTCTGCTCAGAGACTTCAATTTTATTATTAGTATATATCAGAGGTCGGTATCCTGCGGCTCGCGAGCCCCATGCGGCTCTTTGGATGTGAAGCTGCGGCTCTTTAGTTCCTCACGCAAATATTATTTTTTGTAAAAAAAAAAATATTTAAAAATCGTTCTGAATCGATTAACGAGGATTAGACACCATTTCTATTTTGTAGTTTTTGTATCCAAATACTTTATTTATGCTAGTGCCTACTATTTATTGTTGGCAAAAAAAATAGTGTGCCTCTTTAAAAACTTTGAAATTTTGGAAATTGAAATTTTTGACTCATCCGACTCAAAAGGATGCCTGGTATAAATGAATAGAAAAAAATACTTGCAATAAGTGACATATTATGGTAAATGTCAATATCTTTGAACCCTTGACCTTCACGGGACATATATTGAACTCGACCGAAGAACTAGTGAGCTCGATCGAAGAACCCGTGAACATTGTAGTACCTTTTCCACTTGGCTGATTTAGTTTCAAGTTTATTGGGTGTATCGTATTTGCTTAAGTTCAGTTATATTGTCAAGTGCAGCTGTTTTTAAGGTCGAATTTTACAAAGCATTTTGATTTTACTCGCCCGTAACCAATTTTCTTTTTTTGAATGGACTACTGTTGACCGTGAGGTGGCCTTTACAGCTTTACCGGAGGAGACCCCCGCCCGTAACCTAACCTAAAGAATAGTGGAATGGAAAAAATATAAAATAAATATCGCCATTTTATAACTCTTAACTAAGAAATCCGAGAACCATTTACAAACTATTTACAGTTAAAATATAGTTTTAGAATTATTAATGATTTTGAGGCGTTTCCCGACGACTTATGTGGTAAACCACTTAAATCTTTAAGCATATTGGCAAAGAGTTAGTTTTAGCATTGGCAAGTATTTTGTCTGATTAATACAGTTCGTACTGGTCGTATTCGTCGTGTGTCAAAAATTTATCGCGCGAATTTTCTCTCGCTTTTGAGTGTGCCGAGGGCTTAAGCTCATGTCGTGTCTTCGTAAGTTATACAGCTTAAGTATTACTTAAAATATCTGGGACACCTTGAACTCTCGTACGTCACACGTCGCGTTTTCTAATTAATTCCAAGACACGTATTTGTCTCACCAATTCTAATTAAATACGACATTCGCTTTAATTACGGATTTTGCCATTTTAGCTTTTATGAAAACGATTTTTTTTTCATCACGGAAGTGTCAATGGACGGCATGTATTTTGTAATGTTGTTTTTAGGCGACACTTTTTGGCAATATTGACTTATCTACGTGATAAGGTATGATGGTATGGCCCTCGTTCCGTGGAGGATGGGACGGCCGCTAGTATGGGACGCTACTTGCGTCGATACTCTTGCCCCGTCTCATCTTCCAAAAACATCCGTTGAGGCGGGTGGCGCTTTTCAATCCGTAGAATGCCTCACACGCCGCAAATATAGTTCCCTGGGTGTAGGGTATATATTTGAGGCGTTTGGGGTAGAAACCTTAGGTCCATGGGGGCCGGGTGCCCACCGGATGTTTCAAGACATTGCGAAACGTCTGATCGAAGCATCCGGTGATCAGAACGCTGGAAACTATTTCGCACAGCACAACAGCATTGCCATTCAACGTGGCAATGCTGCCAGCGTTCTGGGCACCCTACCGCCCGACAATGATGGGGGACTGTGGGGTATATATTTTTTTTAATTTTTTTATGAAATGGGGAGGCAAACGAGCAGACGTTTCACCTGATGGTAAGTGATCAACGCCGCTCATGGACACCTGCAACACCAGGGGCACCGCAAGTGCGCTGCCGGCCTTTAAGGAATGATTATTATTAGTAAATTGTTGACTGGTGTAAATATTTTGTTTTTAATGTAAATAAAGAAATATTGACATCTACATATTTGAAATCAGCAATTTTTTCTGCGTCGAATGAGTATACGCTCCTGTAAAGTTAAGAAAAGTCGCTTACCTAAGTCACATACCATTTCACCCCTCGTTATAGTTATAGCAGTGGTAGCCGAGTGGTCGAACGCACGCCTTGCAAATCAAAAGTGTGCAGGTTCAAACCCCGGCTCGCACCTCTGGGATTTATGTGCGAATCTCATTTTCATCCGAGATTATCACTTGCTATGAAACGGTGAAGGAAAACATCGTGAGGAAACCTGCATGTCTGAGGGAACTTGTCTAGTTCTCGATAGATTTGTGAAGTCTGCCAACCCGCACTGGGCCAGCGTGGTGGACTATGGCCTGAATCCCCCTCGCATTGAGGGGAGGCCCGTGCCCAGCAGTGGGACGTTAAAAGGGCTGTAGTAGTAGTAGTAGTATAATTATAACATGGATTTAGAAGTCGAATATTTCGCAGCAAATTTACATTCAGAAGCAGTTGTTGTAAGGTCAAATCTCGGGCCCGCTTCTCTGCAATTTTCAGATTTTATGTGCGAATGTAATTTTTAGGGTTCCGTACCCAAAGGGTAAAACGGGAACCCTATTACTAAGACGAGGGTTCCCGCTTTTTGTCCGTTCGTCCGTCCGTCTGTCACCAGGCTGTATCTCATGAACCATGACAGTTAGAGAGTTGAAATTTTCACAGATTATGTATTTCTGTTGCCGCTATAACAGCAAATACTAAAAAACAGAATAAAATAAATATTTTAGGGGGCTCCCATACAACAATCCTGATTTTTTGCCGTTTTATACTTGCACTTGTTAATAATGATCACCACTTGCTGAACGGTGAAGGCAAGCATCGTGAGGAAACCTGCATGTCTATGTAAAGGCGTGTGAAGTTCACCAAACCACATTAGCCAATGTTCGCACGTTGCTATGGAACTTTCTTGTTGTTAAATCGAGGCGATGTGGATGTTATCGGGCGAGCCACTCGACCGTTTCATTAGCCACTCCATTACGACGATAAGCTAGTAAAAATGTTATGTCCACGTTAAAATTTAGATGATGGAGATTATGGAATACTTTTTGTATTTCGAGGGGGCTATTTGACTTAAGCGACATTATGGAACGTAGTTCCTTATCGCGCGTTGCGAAAGGGGGCTGGACGGTAAAAATTAAGACGTAAAATTGTAACGAAAATTTTGTAACGTCACTTTTACATAAATGTGTGTGCGATTTTTACTGTACGACACTTTTACATATGTGTGTGCGATTTTTATTGTATACATAAATGTATACAATAAATATTATTTACATAAATGTATACAATAAAAATCGATTATCGATCGATTATCGAAAATTGAATCGATAGATTGCGATTGCGATTTCGATGATTGTGTGTGTGTATGTATGTATATGTACAATTTTTTAGCTTTTTTTATTTCAAAAGGAACTTCGTTCCATCCGGGTGTCCCTTGACACCTCTCAAGTTTTTTTTTTAACATTGCAGTAGAGCATGCTCATTCGACGCAGAAAAAAATCTGTTTCCAAATATGTATACATATCAAAAGTGTCGCTTAAGCCAAATAGCCTTTCCCCCTTGACTTGTTTTCGTTACTAAAGTCTACTGTCTATGAGTTAATAAAGATATGTTTATCACCCATTTTTATTTATTACTATCTTTTACCCGCGACTTTGTCCGCGCAGACTATTATTCAATATCTATTTAAATTATAGCCCATATGTTATTCTGATCAACAATACTGTAAAGTTTCATCAAAATCCGTTCAGTAGTTTTTGCGTGAAAGAGTAACAAACATTCATCCATCCTCACAAACTTTAACATTTATAATATTAGTAGGATAGGAAATAGGATTTAAATTTCCTCTTGCTAATAATTACTTGACACTGGTTGAAATACCCGATAACCGCAGGTAGAGCCATTCCACATTCCATTAAAATTCATATTTTTTTTTTGTAATTAAATAAGTAGATTATAGATCGGCTCACAAAGGCAACAGAAGGAATTTGTCAGTTAATATCATATTCCTTACAACTCGAATAATCCTATAAGTAGCCGAATAAGCTTCGTAAACACCCCTCAACAGATAAGCCAATAATCGAATCCCTTTGATCTGTTGTTTGAATATCGAATTGTGAACGACAGTCACGCATTCCCTTCAATGCGTGAGAATTGTGTGAGGAATGCGTGAGAAGGCATGATGTTGTGTATATTGCCACTTGACACGGAAGTTTGTGATATAAAATATGGTACGCGTCGCCAATTGTAAATTCGATTTCCGGATGTAGAGAACCGTAGTATGTCTATACAGTTTAAAAAAGCTTTCTTTGAATTTATAAATGCTTTCCAGATTTAAAAAGAAAACTATTGGATATGTTTAATGATACACTCTACAAATTTCGCAAACTGGTCTTGTCATCGTTGGTGCGACAATGATAGCCTTCTAGTCACTCATCACATTTAATTTAATTTAATTTGTTATTATCGCATTCGCATTATTTTTCATTTATTACCAATGTTCCTTTTATGTTATTCCTCTTACTTATGCATGTTGTGGCACCTTTGTTAACTGTGCATTTGGTTTTTCCTTATTTGTATTTTTTATATTAATGTGTTATTAATGCTACAGTTTTTTGGTGTCCTATTAAATAAATAAATAAACTATCCAGCCTTACTATTATTTTCGGAAAAAAGTAAAATGAAACGTAATGGAATAATATATTAATATGAGAAATGGCTTCACCTGCGATAAGCGGGTATGGCAAGGACACATTAATTATATATACAAAAATGAATCCCTATTTCCCTTGGTTGACTTGACCGATTTCATTCATCTTTTTTTCTAATATTTTGTAGAAGGTTACTAAATAATGAGGTTAACTAAATTTGTAGCAGTGATAGCCTCGTGGGCAAGAACGCCCGCCTTGAACGTAAGGGGTGCAAGTTCAAATCCCGGGCCCGCACCTCTGAGATAATTTTCATATTCGAATGTAATTTTCAACAATGATTACCACTTGCTGAATGGTGAAGGAAATCATCGTGAGGAAACCTATAGAAAGGCGTGTGAAGTTTACCAACCCGCACTGGGCCAGCGTGGTGGACTATAGCTCAAAAATCTCCCTCGTATTGAGGGATAATGTAGTGACCAAAATACATCGGTGAAGTGGAGCGCACTACAGTGCACCTGTGCCTACCCCTTCGGGAAATAAGGGCGTGATGATGTATTACTAAGTTTCGCGCGTACGAAGTCGCTAGCTAATCTAGTTATAAATTAGGTAATGGGGGTGATAAATATGGCGTATGACCCAGCCTCACTTGTTAGATGTTGGCCCACGTCACTCTTAATCGGCACAAACACCAGAAACATCGTTAAGAAGTAATCGAATGTCTCAACAGCTAGCTATCTAAATAGGTTACCGACGGCAACCGAGATACAGCAGCTGTTAACAAAACAAACAAATAGTAAGCCCTGCACATACTGTGGCGTCTAGATGCGAGCGTAAATTTTTTACCAATACCTAATACATCATCACGCCTGTATTCCCCGAAGGGGTAGGCAGAGGTGCACTGTAGTGCGCCCACTCTTCGCCGATATATTTTTGGTCCCAATGTAATAGGGGGCGAGCCTATTGCCACTATACCGGGCACGTTCTCCCTCAATACGAGGGAGATTTTTGGGCTATAGTCCACCACTCTGGCCCAGTGCGGGTTGGTGAACTTCACACGCCTTTCTATAGACGTGCAGGTTTCCTCACGATGTTTTCCTTCACCGTTTCATAGCAAGTGGTAATCTCGGATGAAAATGAGATTCGCACATAAACCCAGAGGTGCGAGCCGGGGTTTGAACCTGCACACTTTGATTTGCAAGGCGTGCGTTCGACCACTCGGCTACCAATACCTCTATGTCAATATACAAGAAGATTTAATTTCTGTGCTAAAACCATAGAGTATCTAGAGTACCCATAACGACTCCACTCTTCGTATAGCTCTGCGGCGATTTTTCCGCCATTATTGTTATCTCATGTACCTGTAGTATACGGCAACTATATGGGGAAACAACAATGGCGGAGTCAGATAAACCAGAAAAAATTTCAGCAGTGCGGGCTCGAAATGCCATCTCCGTTATATCTTCACACCACGCGTCAAATTTCACTCACGCTCTCAATGTCACCTTGAAGAATCACCTTTTCCTGATTCAATACAGTTCGTTTTGTTATTCGCAAAGAAATAGACGCGTGTGTTTGGACGCTCCAGTGTGCGAGAAGCTTTACGGGTGTTCACTTGAAACAAACAAGAACAAATAGGCCACGGTAGCGGTTCTTAGCGAATTGGTTTGTTTTCATTATCTATCTCTACATGTAATTGGGTTAAACCCGTATACAAAATATGTGTTCAATCAAAACATAGCATACTTAAATATTTGTTTTTTTTTAAAGATTAAAATTCGAGAAATAGAACGAAATAGGACGCAGTCTAGTTCGATATGCGATTACTTTAATTTTGTGATATAAACAACAAAACATTGTGGTTTTTAGCGTTTTAATAGCTGTTTTGATAGAAAGCAGTGGGAACTGGGACCTAATTCTCGCAAGATCGACTTAAGTCGAAAAAAAAATTGTTACGACATAAAGTAGAATAAGATGAGATATTAGCAGATACCTGATACCTGATATGAACAGATACCTGTTATTAGCAGATTTTTTGGCAATGTTGAGTAATTATTAATAGCAAGGACAAATTCAATAAACACATAAATAAATAAATTAATGGTAAAACAACCTTTTCTAAAAACAAGCTTTCTGTTACTTTTCGTATTCTCCTCAGCAAGCCAAAAAATAACTATTCCGCCATCTTGGATGTTCCGCCATATTGGAATTAGAATAACGTCACATAGCTTAGCATGCATTGTCATCCAAAATAAGCGTGTATACGCGTGTATCAATCGGTTAAAGATAACTGATTTAAAATTCAGTTGCAAGATTCCACCCGGACATACATACATGGCAAGTTAATACAAAGCTTGTAAAAAAAATGGATGATGACATTGATAAAGATGGCGGATGAGAAAAAAAAATATGAATTAGAGATGATGTGTGAGAATTGCCCCGCAGTTTAGATACAAATAACGAATGTTGTTGTACCTTCTTCGCTTTGAACGCACTGGGTGGAGCGAATTCATTTCTACTAATTTAAAAATGTTCTCTGGGTCTGGGCAAAAATATGTAAAGATAGAATTTCTGAACGCAGACACTTAGACATTTCTTTCAGTGAGCAGTCCAGAGCCTGGAATAAATACGATGAAATCTTTTATCGGTAGTCTCATTGAGCCCCGGGTATAGTAGAGCGTCAATACGCACGCCTAAAATCAATTTCCAATACCAAAACGAATTCTGTAGCAATATCAATAAAGATCGAATTTCTGTGGCAAAATCCACGCGACTGCTCTGCGAAATTGATTCGCACGCTCAATCAATGACATTATGTTGAAGAATGAGCTCTAACTATATGTCAATATAGTTCGTTTTAGGAGTGACACCGTTTTGCAGCACATGTCTTAGAGTTTTTTTTTTATGGACTACGCTGTTAGCCGTGAGGTGGCCTTTACAGTTTTGAATGGACTACGCTGTTGGCCATGAGGTGGCCTTTACAGCGCATGTCTTAATGTCCCAGTCTTCCGGGGCTTTTTAGTTTGTCTTGTCGAATCAATCGCCCAAAAAAGAACCCTGTGTGCATCATATTAAAGTCCACTTACGGTTGCACATTCAACCTGATAACATGTACTCAAATGCATGACGTTAACTCGCATCTTATCAGAGTCTAGGCGGCGGCGTATCAAACGTATTGATTATTGATATCGGTAATTGGAATACGATTTACAAAATAAAACCGAAGGACACATGAAAATGAGGACCTGAATATACTGTGGGGGGACTTCATTATTTTTGTACAAAAAAACAAAACACAAGCGGCCACAAGGCATGGAGATATTATAACGGAGATGGCATATCCAGCCCGCTGCGGAATTTTTTTCTGGTTTATCCGCCTTGTTATTTTCCCACATAGATGCCGTATACCCGTGTACCTGTACATGAGATAACAACAATGGCGGAATAATAACTGCAGAGAAATACGAAGAGTAGAGTCGTTATGGGTACTCTATGCCACAAGGTTTCACTCGTGTCATGGATGTCATTTCGTTGGAAAATATGCTTATTCTGTGAGTTAATACAGTCTGTTTTCGTATTGGCAATAAATTAAACGTGGTAGTATTAATAATCCACAGATAATATCTACCTACTCATCGTATGATCATAAACTAACAACGCTTGTAATAGTACAATAGTACAATAACTTATAGAAGTATCATACCAAGGCCAGACCAAGGCAAATGCTGACAAGGTTATTCCCGAAGTTTTCCGCTCACGGGAATCGAACCTGCGGACACACGGTACAATAAATCGAGCGCTCTACCCACGAATGATTAGACCAAGTTGTCCTAATTAAAAGAAAAAAATGTAATAACAAGATTTAGTTTTGTGTTTCAGCCTAAACAACATTACATATGTTATATCAAAATTTCATAGCCTTAATAAAGTATAAATTATTTTTTAATACAGCAGCACTGTTTACGCTCGGTGTTGCCATCAAACGTTGCATGATTTATGACATTTATGCATGAATAAATTATTGTTCTTAGGAAGTCCATTGAGACTATAAAATTCGCTGTTTCCGCCCAAGGCCCATACGTAGCTAATTCAGTATAATTAAATACATCAAATACATCATCACGCCTGTATTCTCTAAAGGGGTAAGTAGAGGTGCACCGCAGTGCACTCATACTTCTGTCGTACGAAGACCTTAAACTCGCACACAAAATCGGACGTTTCAAATCTAAGGGAAAGCTCGCTCTTTAATATAATAACTCGATGTGTGTAGCCGTGGTAGCCTCGTGGGCAAGAACGCCCGCCTTGAACGTAAGGGGTGCAAGTTCAAATCCCAGGCCCACACCTCTGAGATAATTTTCATGTGCGAATGTCATTTTCAACAATGATTACCACTTGCTGAACGGTGAAGGAAAACATCGTGAGGAAACCTGCATGTCTATAGAAAGGCGTGTGAAGTTCACCAGCGGGTGGACTATGGCCCAAATCTCCCTCGTATTGAGGGGGAATGTGCCCGGTATAATGGCAATAGGCTAGCCCCCTATTACATTGGGACAAAATACATCGGCGAAGTGTGGGTGCACTACAGTGCACCTCTGCCTACCCCTTTGGGGAATACAGGCGTGATGATGTATTTATGTGTGTATGTTGTATTTTAAGAGATACCAAATGACCTAAATGCCAAATGCATTGCGGTTATACGTAATGATCAAAATAACAAGATCAGTTAATCCCAGATTCCTTTCGCCAATTAACATATGGCCGTGCCAACATTACACAAAGTGGGTTAATTAACTATTTATATAAATACATGGCTTAGAATTGTTTATATTCGACTTTAATGACGATTTAACCACGCGCACACTGGGGCGTCCATATTTTTGTCAATACCATAATTCTTCTACCTTGTATTGAAAGGGAATGTGCCCGTTTTAATGGCAACAGGCTCGCCAAAATAGGACCAAGATACATCGGCGAAGTATGGTTGCACTGCAGTATACCTCTGCCTACACCTTCGGGGAATACAGGCGTAATAATGTATATATTGTCTCAGATAGGAAAATAAATAAGTACTGTCTGCGACCGAAGATGCAATAAATTAAATGGCAATCAGTGTATAAACATACTATAGTCACAACCATTTTCATAATATGTGAACACTCCCCAGAGTCCAGCATCTAGGCTAGGACCTATCCTAGCGTAGAAGTTACATTTTTGGAATCCTAAATTAGAAACTTAGGCCTAATTTAGGTTCCTAGGACTCCTAGGAACGTAAGGTCCTAAAATTAAACTTCGATTGAGACTTCATAATGGTTGTCTTGAACTAGTTTTCTATTTGAAAAATAATATGTTTGCTAATTATATGTGAATGAAACCATAGCGACTTCAAAAACTACCCTAGCCTACATCTATCGTAGACAAGTGCAATTAAATAACATACTATAATTGTACAAATTGCTTGGTACACGTGTATCAACGCTATTTATCTTTGAGAAGCCATTGTGTATAAACAACGTATTTTGGTTTGGATGCGAGATAAATCGATCTAGCTCCCACTCTGCTAATTTGGCCTTAGCCTAAATGTCGATTGAGCTCTACCTATCTGTGCATGTCTACCTTCCTACAGCATCCGTGGCAAGATCTTGTATATATATACTCGTATATCTTCTAAATATATATAAAATTCAATGGCTGTTTGTTAGTCTTGCTAAAACTCAAAAACGGCTTGACAACTCTGTTTTTCTCTCTTTATCACCGGTGTGATTTAATACCTATTATACTACTACTATTACAGCCCTTTTAACATCCCACTCAATGCGAGGGGAATTCAGGCCATAGTCCACCACGCTGGCCCAGTGCGGGTTGGCAGACTTCACACATCTATCGAGAGCTAGACAAGTTCCCTCAGACGTGCAGGTTTCTTCACGACTTTTTCCTTCACCGTTTTAAAGCAAGTGATAATCTCGGTTATAAAATAGAAAATATGAAAGTGTAGTTGTTAAATTTGTCCTTGCTATAGGTAGTCTTCGGATCAGTTCTACCAAAGGTCTTCAGCTCATACTAAAGGTAGTCTTATGGGACTTGGGGCCCTGCTAATCGCTGGTATAGCCACTTCGCATCTTATTCTATTTATTTTTTTTTCCTAAAAAAAAGGAATTAGTGATTTTGTTTAAAACTGCAACTCATAAGAGAGGGCCATACATGATTACTATATGTACATATGTAGGGATATGTATTAGGAAATTTATGAGTACACTTTGAACGCTGAAAGAAAACATCCTCAGGAAGTCGGCGCAGCTCAAAAATGTTTGGTATTTGTTATTTTGTCTTTAATACTGTACTGTTAGCCTTGAACTAAAGTCATCTGCGGAGTTTCTGTTTGTGTATTTATAGAATGGTGAGCTCTGCCAACCAATGAGTTATTACCTCAATGGGTGAGGTTTCCCTAACATTTGACACTGTTAAACGTTCACACACGAAATTGAACGAGTGAAACTGTCAAATTGAGTTTTACATGTCCAATTTACTGTGTGATTTGACGTCTACGTACGTTGGATTGTTAATGTCAAGACGTATATCTTAACGTTTCATTATATCGGTCAGCTAGCTATACCGTGTGAATGGGGCCTTAGAATACATAATCTATGGAATAAGTAGATGAAAATATGGAATGAGTTTTGTTCGCAAGTCTGATGAAATGTTGGCAAAATGGCAACCCTAATTTTAATCTCATCCAAAGCGGACAGCGCTTTACAGGTGCAGAGCATAAATTATTTTATGATACGACCCGCTAGGGTTGCCAAACAGAGGTTTTTTACGACTTAATCAACCGTTATTTTCCCTGTAGGGACGTTTTTTGTGGTGTCCGTATATCTTTCTGAGACTGTACTTTAAAAAATAATGGCCTTAAAATGCACTTTACGTCCACTACCACTAACGAAATAAATAAAAACAACGTTGTTTTTAAGTATGTAAAAAGAGCCCATAAACAAAAAAAGGATTAATTTTTTATTTAACTGGGTACCTAATAGTTCATCCGCCATCTTTTTCATCTTCTTAAACCATTTCATTTGTTCAATTTGATCTACAAAATAATAAAATAAGATAACTTTTTGCTGAGTATAGACGTTAGGGATGCACCAATGACCTATTTAATTTGTTATTTTTCTAAAGCAAACTGTATCAATGTCTAAATCTCTTTCCCTGTGTATTGTGTGTGGAAATATTCGTCCCAATAAATGTATTCTCTCTCTCGATAGCTTCATCTGCAACCGGTAGGTATTTTGCACGTGTCATGTAATTAATAGCAATAAAAGTTTTATCATTATAAACCTTAGAACCACCGTAGTGGTAACATAAAACGTATCTTGAACATACCGAGGCGAGTGAATTTACTTGAAATGTACTCTCTGTTAATATACATATAGATTAAATGGCTATAGCACAAGCCACGCAAAGACACGACATTTCATTGTGCTTTTACCATTCGTTTTGCTTTTAGTAAGATTTTCATCACGTGCATCTTGACGCGTCTGTTTGTAAGAGGCCTAATGGTTTATGAAGTGGGTACTAGGCAAGCAGAAACTGCAGAGAGCGACGGGGATCTTGAAAGTCGTTGTTTCGAAGCGGTGGCGTATTTTAACGAGCTTTTCGTTGCCCCGAGTGCTAGCTCCACATTATAATAAGAGTCCTTCAAAATGTACTTTCCTGAAAATAAATTTGCCGCTAAGCGAATATAAACTTTCCCCGGTTGCGGTAAAGTTGGGAATTGGGACGGCAGGAAAACATATTAACTTTGTGATAACTTTTATTTTTGTTAGTTTATAAAATATAGAGTTATGTTTGATGGTCCGATAAGGTATAATTTTTAGTAATAACATGAAAGAAGGAGAAGTGTTCGTAAGTTATTTGTAGAAATAATTTTGGGAAAAATTAGTTCCGTTTACAATGTTAACTTGTAAAAATGTAAAATAGCAATATGTTTAAGTTCATCTTCTTCTAATTTAAGGGCTCGGCCCTTGTCGGTGCATCTGATGGAGTCCCCGCCATCTGGGTCGATCCAGTGCAGCCTTCTTCACCTCCACATACGACATGACACCAACCTTATCTTTTATTTGACTCATGTAACATATTCGCGGTCTACCTCTCCCACGCTTTCCGTCGATCTTGCCTTCTATGATGTTCTTAATAAAGGTGTCATGTCGCATGAGATGGCCTATCATCTTTCCTCTTCTGTTCCTTATTGTCTCTAATAATGTTCTTCTCTAATAATGTTTAAATTCATAGAAATTATTATTACCCTGAATTTGCCCTGGTGTAACTGGCACAGCACCCAGTCCATTGTACGGTACCCATAGTACAAGCTTTGCTTAGTTTAGGTTCATAGGATGAGTATGCATTAACTGGCGTTATTTATTTATTTGTTCGTTTAACTAACTTATGGCCTCAAATCCTAATCGGTCAGTCTTTGTAATTTTGCTACAAGTGAAAAGACTAAGTCGTTTCTTCATAAACGCTTGTCTTGATCTGGATCAAAGCAATCAGATTAGGAGAGGACGGAACGAAGTATCATTCTAATCAAGAATAATGTTGCCTTGCGGTTTGCCCTCGACGTTGACGGATCACCGGCTTATGCCCTGCACTCACTGAGGCGAGTGAAATAAATTACAGCTGGTTGAAAATGTAGATAGAAGTTGCGCGTCAACCTTTTCTCGTATCATCGACGATTGTCTGTTGAACAATGTGCTTCTTCTGTGCGACAATACAGTTCATTTGATATTGATAAAAAATTAGACGTGGTTTTTGACGCGCTTGTGCGTGCAGGTCATTCTGAGTTCAGCAGACGGACCTTAGCAGTAAAGCTTAGAGATGTAGACCTTGCAAGAGATAGTGGTAAGATTGACAAGGCGGTGGATTTTACCGACAATTTAAGTGTGGGGACTAAATCTTGCTTCTTTAAAAGCCTCCTACTACACACTTGCAACACAAGTAAAACCGCAGGCAAAACACGCACGCAGTGGTCAAATACATTTGGACCAAAATACACAGTAATAGGGACCGAGTCTTTTGCTATTATACCGGGCACATTCCGCCCCAATACGAGGGAGATTTGGGCCATAGTCCACCACGCTGGCCCAGTGCGAGTTGGTGAACTTTACACGCCTTTCTAAAGACGTGCAGGTATCGTGACAATGTTTTCCTTCACCGTTGAGCAAGTGGTTATCATTATTGCTGAAAATGACATTCGCACATGTAAATCTCATAGGTGCGCGCCCAGGATTTGAACTTGCACACCTTACGTTCAAGGCGGGCGATTTACCAACTAGGCTACCACTGCTTGAAACTTTTTGTAAATACCATTACGCAACAAGAAAACAAATTTCACTCACATAGCCCCAACATTCCGCCTATTCACGTCACGTCAAAACCGCTTTATATTTTCACCTCTATTTTTTACACCATTTATCATCGCATCGTGTGTGGGACATCTCTAGTCGCGTCCCATCTCCATTTACGGGACATCACATCTATCCTCGCCGACAATGACAGGACAAATTCAAAAGGTATTCGTACCTCCCTCCATTTGCTGATAACACCCGTTTTAGTGGTTCTAGGGGAAAAGGGTCATGTTTGAGGGCTACAGCAAATAGTTTGAATAACAAACAGATCCTCATAGAAAGAAAATATTCTTCTTCTTTATACATATACACCTTCGCACATATTTTGCCTAAAGGGGTAGGCAGAGGTGTACTTCAGAGCACCAATACTTCGCCGATGTATTTTGGTCACAATGTATTAGGTGGCGAGCCTGATGCCATTATACCGGGCACACTCCCCTCACTACGAGGGAGATGTAAGCCATACTCCACCACCCTGGCCCAATGCGGGTGAAATTCACACGCATTTGTATAGACGAGCTGGTTTTTCACGGTGTTTTCCTTCATCGTTCAGAAAGTAGTAATCATTATTGAAAATGATATTTGCACATGAAAATCTCAGAGGTGCGGGCCGGGGATTTGAACTTGCTTCTTTTTAACGAAATGATTTAATTGATGATATTTAATAGAATAAGATGAGAATGGCTGCACCTGCGGTTAGCGGGTATACCAATGTCGAGTAATTAATAGCAAGAGTAAATAACATAAGTAAACATCTTCTATACATCTATATCTATACAAATTAATAAAATTGGAGTGTTTGTTTGTAATATCAAAATACCGCCTTTTTACCAAATGCATATGAAAGTATATACGATGTTGGCAACACAACATTTAGTAGTTTTAATATTATTTGTAATATTTGTAATTATTGTGCTGGCCACCCTCTCTCTCTGCGTCCGCCGAACGGGTCGGTTGTGTTAACTCAAGTGCATAAAGTAATAAAAGAATTCAAGAAATATATATATGTTTTACTTACAAAACATTTGGTCCTTCGTCGCAATTACCATCTGCGACCTATCATCAATGTGGAAGATACATCCATTTCATTGAAGTAACTATCAAATACCACCTGCTTCGACTTGAAGAGGACAAAGGAGAGCAGCGTAATAAGAAAAACGCAATCTGAAAGCCATCACATCGCATCGGAACATCAAGGCAAGCCAAGTCAGCCATTTTGTTAGCGTCGTTCAACAAGGCTTCAAACAATTTGTGCGCGCTTCAAATATTCGCGCTCAAAACCAAGCTTGACGTCATCAGACAAGATCGCTTCTCATTGGATGCCACTTCCGCGAGCTTCACAACAGGTTGGCAACATTACAAAATCAACGCTACGTCACATCCCGTCGGAGAGCCCAGAGTTGACTTCACGTACGGAACGTAGCTACGAACCAAACACAATTTACATCCGTGAAGTTGGTAACATTGCTGCTGCGAGCGCTACGATTGGTCGGTCAGCGAAGCCCAAAGGAGACTCCGAGGCACGCCGCGGAGGCCCACATCCGCTTGCAACGACGCTGCCATCTTGTAAAGTTTTAGTTTTGTTCGTTCGTACGCATTTTGTGCAGTTTAAGTTTTATGGACATTAGAGTGAATTGTTCGGTTTATTATATTGTAAAATGTCTGATATTAAACTTCTCGTTGCCTCTCGAGGGCATGCAAAGGCCTCAATCACCCGTTTGTTGAATATAGCGGACACTATCCCGCAAATGTCGGCGGGACATATCTGCGCAAAAAGGGACAGATTGAAAGAGGTATTTAGTGAATACAACAGGCTCAATGCGCAGATATCTGTACTCTCAAACGATAGTGCCGAGGAGCCCTCTCATATAGAAGATATATATCTCGATCTCATGGCAAGGCTTAACACAGGTATTAATAAGCCTGTCCCCGACCATGAAGGTAAGCCAACACCATCCAAAACTAACATAAAATTGCCGCATGTAACAATACCTACCTTTTCGGGTGAATACACTAAGTACTATGAGTTCATTAACATGTTCACGGCCATGATTCATAAAGATAGTTCGCTATCGCCGGTTCAAAAACTCTATTACTTGAAAGGTTTCCTCAGTGGGGAGCCCCATGCGTTATTGTGCAATTTAGAACTACATGATGACAGCTATGACGAGGCACTGAAGTTACTTAAAGACAGATACGACAATAAAATCAAAATTGTACACGAACACATATACATTCTCATGGACCTACAGCCAGTAAAAAAATCCACAACCCCAAGCTTACGTGCTCTGATTTCAGATACCAAGCAGCACCTCGTGGCCTTGAAAAATCTAAAGGAGCCTGTCGATTCCTGGGACAGCATCATAGTATGTATACTAATGCGAAAGCTTGACGCGTTTACTAGCCGTGCATTCCAACTGGAGAGGGACAACAAGACTCTTCCCACCGCTAAGGAGCTTCTGGATTATCTGGAACGTCGCTCGTTGGCACTCGAGTCTATGGACAACAACGTCTCCAAGCCACAGGGTCAGTACTTAGCAAGCCATGCTGTAGCCACACAACACGAGCCTCCTGCATGTATGTACTGTAAGTCTTTTGAACACAGATTATTTAAATGTCCTAAGTTTAAACTTGCTGCAATTAACACACGCTTAGAGTTCACAATGACAAACAAATTGTGTAAAGTTTGTTTGTCCCAACATAAGCGCAAATGTAAATATCATTTTAAGTGTGCTGAATGTAAAAGGGAGCACAATACATTGTTGCATGGGATAGATTCACCAACAGCACCTTCTGTGACATTATTATCCAGCACGAGCACCACTCAGGGCCAGGTTTTGCTGCCAACTGCACAAATAAAGCTTATTGCACAGACGGGAACCATTATTTATGCCAGAGCTCTGCTTGACAGTGGATCTCAAGCATCGTTTGTAACACAGAAGGTTGTAAATCTACTAGGCACGTCCCCTATTCACACTAATACTCACATAGTGGGTATCACAAATGTTGAGCAAGCCGTTAACAAATGTATAAACCTTGAGGTTCATTCCACCGTTTATCCATTCAAAATAAATGTTAACTGCCACGTTGTAAAAACAATAACGACCAAATTGCCACAAACTCAAATAGATATGTCACGCATTACATTCCCTGCTGATTGCAAACTTGCCGATGCAAACTTTAACACGCCTGGTGATGTGCATCTTTTGCTTGGAGCTGATGTATTCTTTCAGGTCCTACTGCCGCAGCCTAATGAGGTGGTCGCCTCCGCGCGCCAGCAGCCTGCAAGTTCCAGCACAGCCACTACCCAGCAGCCGTCCATTGTACACACCGCATTCGGGCATGTCATCGCAGGCCGCAGCGACACAAACACACACAAAACCAATCAGGTTGTATCATTGTTTTGTAAAGAATGTAATGATGGTTTAAATGAGACATTGAGTGCATTTTGGAGTACAGAAAAAGTGCCTGAAGTTTTCCCAGAGCAAACCGCAGAACATGACTATTGCGAGCAATTTTTTAAGGCCACCACTAAACTTGAAAATAATAAATTTCAAGTCACAATGCCTATTAAAATTCCATTAGAGCAGGTCAATTCTGAGTTAGGGGAATCTTTCCACTTAGCACTTAATAGATTCTATAATTTAGAGAAGCGACTACAAAAAAATAAGGAACTTCTCCTTGAATATAAAAAGTTTATAGATCAGTATATAGATTTAAAGCATGGTCAGTATCATGATATAGGTAGCTATGACCTGTCAAAGGATCCAGTCTACTTTCTCCCCCATCATGCTGTAATTAAAACTTCTAGCCGTACTACCAAGTTAAGGACAGTGTTTGATGCTTCGATGCTCACAAACAAGAAGGTTTCATTAAATGATCTTTTACTAAACGGTCCTGTAGTACAGAAAGACTTATTTGAAGTACTCGTTGCATTTAGGTTAGAAAAGTATTTCTTTATATGTGATATACGTATGATGTTTAGATGTATTGAGTTAGATTCATCACAGCGGTCACTACAAAACATTTTGTGGCGCGAGTCTCCTGACCAGGACATCAGGTGCATACAGTTAAATACTGTAACATACGGCCTTAAGCCGTCATCTTATCTGGCTACTCGCTGCCTCATAGAGCTCGCTGATAGATATAAGAATGAGCATCCTCTAGCATCTATGACTTTAAAAAATAATACATATGTTGATGATATATTATGCAATAGTAACTCTGAGGAAAATTTATTAGAGACACAGTCACAGTTAGTTCAGCTGCTTGCTCTGGGAAACTTCCAGCTACATAAATGGGCCTCCAATAGTGGTTCAGTTTTAGATAACGTACCTAAAGAGAGCCATCAGTTTGGTGAGTTAGACCTTCAGAAGCGGGACCTGTCTGTCAAAACGCTAGGCATTAATTTTAATATCGAACACGACGCCTTCACAACTACATGTCCACAGCCCGACACTAACCTGCAAAATACTAAACGCGACATACTAAGCTATATAAGTAGGTTCTACGACCCGCTAGGATTGATAGGCCCTATACTTGTACGCGCCAAAATCATTATGCAGAGTCTGTGGGCAAGCGACACAGACTGGGACGATACTCCCCCCGATGACATACGTAAGCAATGGGCAGACTTCATTAGGCACCTAGCACACATGGAGCCCGTCAGTGTAAAGCGCTGTGTGAAACCTCACGACACCGCTGTCAGTCAGCTGGTAGGTTTCGCCGACGCATCTACAGTCGCATACGGCTGCTGTATTTATTTACGCTCCATTGACACACAAGGTAAGGTACATGTCGAATTGCTGTGCTCAAAGTCTAGAATAAACCCGCTGCGTAAACAGCTGACGATCCCTCGTCTAGAGCTTAACGCCGCATTACTGCTCGCAAAACTAACTACTAAGGTACATAACACGCTATCCACAACAACAAAAATACATGACATTTATCTCTTCTCTGACTCGCAGATAGTTCTAGCATGGCTAGACACAGACGTCACTAGGCTACAGGCTTACGTCGCGAATAGAGTTAGAGTAATACAGGAGCTAACATATAGCTGTCATTGGGTGTATGTTAACACTGCTAGCAATCCATCTGATTGTCTAAGCAGAGGCCTTCAGCCTCATGAGCTCAAGCACAATGACGCATGGTGGCACGGTCCATCTTTCTTACATGATAAGGAATACATCTTTCAGACAGAGTATAAGTCACCTGTACATTTACCCGAGTTAAAATGTGACTCCGACAAAGTAGTATGTGCCACCACAATAACACAAGATTATACTATGTTTGATAGGCTACATAAATATTCTGATATTAATAAAATGACTCGCATATTAGCTCACTTAATTAGGTTTTGTAACAATGTCAAACCACATGCTATAAAGCAGACAGGTTTCTTGTCATCAGCAGAGCTTAATAGGGCCTTGTTACTAATTGTAAAGCGAGAACAACAACTATATTATGCTGTAGAAATTAAATGCTTATCATCTCATGATCCAGTCCCCGGTAGCTTAAAACCATTATCGCCCTTCCTAGACCACGATGGCATCATTAGAGTCGGAGGTCGCTTACAGAACGCGTCAATTCCATACGCTAAGCAACATCCAGTCATATTGCCTAAACAGTCTACTATTACTGGCTTAATTGTGAGAGATGAACACTTAAAATTGTTACATGCTGGTCAAAAATTAGTTCTAACATCTCTAAGACAGAGGTTTTGGATTGTTGACGGACTACGTACCGTAAAAAAGACTATACATAGATGTGTAATCTGTTGCAGAATGAAGGCTGCCGCCACTACTCAGCTAATGGGTTCCTTGCCTGCCGCACGAGTCACCGCATGCCGCCCGTTTGAACGCGTCGGAGTCGACTTCGCTGGGCCGGTGTCCGTCAAGAATAGCCGCATCAGAAAGCCCATAATAGGCAAAGGTTACATAGTCTTATTTGTATGCTTCGTCACGAAAGCGATCCACGTAGAACTTGCCTCGGATCTTACGACTGAAACATTCCTCGCTTGTTTTAAACGGTTCATTGCACGAAGAAACCTGCCCAGCGACGTCCACTGCGACAACGGCTCAACATTCAAGGGGGCAAGGAACCAGTTAGGCGAGCTGTACAAACTACACTCTTCTCGGAGCCACCAAAGTCAGGTGCAACGGTATGCGTCTGAACGCGCCATCAATTTTCATTTTATACCGTCTTACAGCCCTATCTTTGGAGGGCTCTGGGAGAGTGGAGTCAAAAGCGTAAAGCACCACTTAAAACGTGTTGTAGGTAATGCTCTACTAACGTACGAGCAGCTCAATACTGTATTAACTGAAATTGAAGGGGTATTAAACTCTCGACCACTCACAGCCGTGACAGCTGACCCGAACGATTTCTCGTTTCTGTCACCGGGCCATTTTCTCACTGGCGCCCCTCTAAACTCATTTTCTGAACTTGAAGTACCATCACATGGTAAAGTTAATTTGTTAAAATTCTGGTCTGTTGTCACATCAATGAAACAACATTTCTGGAAGTACTGGAGCAAACATTATCTATCTTTGCTTCAGAGCAGACCCAAATGGCGCGATAATATGCCAAATGTAAAGCTTGGTAGTTTAGTCATACTTCGTAATGACAATACACCGCCCTTGCAGTGGCCTATGGCGCGCATTACGAATCTATTCCCCGGCAAAGACGGCAAAGTCCGAGCTGTGGAAGTAAAAACCGCGAATGGGCATGTGCACAATAGGTCCATCACTAAGATCTGTGTATTGCCAATCGATATTAGTGATAAGTAACAAATGTATAAGTAAAATATTTTGGTATTGTTTCTATTGTTAAAAGTTTATTGAGGCTTCATTATAATAACTGTAGCAGCATGTCTGATTATACTATACTATTATCTCATCATAAGAAGTGATTTATTAAGTTGATTTTTATGTTAAACGATCTCTACGTATTTTAAGTTTAAAACGAACACTCTAATTTTGTTTAGCTTATTGATTCAACCTTGTATCCAATGTAACTATTTTGTTGGTAATCATTTTTGTTTATATAATGGTACAGAGCACATTATTGTAATTTTAGTACTAAATTAGATACTATTGATTCTTGCTCACCTGTTAGTTTCATCTTCTTTCACGAGGTGGAGCCCTCATCTATGTTAAGATGTAGGTATTTAAAATAATAATTTCATTAAAAAATAATTTTGTAAAATTTATATCTAAGAATAGGTAGTAGTTACATTAGAAAAACAAAATGTATGCTGTATTGATTCAACTTTATTTGTTTATGTAACCACCATAATAATATGGATGTTTGTTCAATTTCTTTCTTAAATTTAAATTCATTGTTGTTCAAACGTATAGCTCCTATTTATTGTAAATCGTTACCTAATTCTAATGTCAGTCACTGGGACTAAAAATGTAAATTTGTAATCTGAACTAGTTTAAAGGATTGTATGTAACTTTCTTTCCTGAGGCCGCGACTATGTTGGCAACACAACATTTAGTAGTTTTAATATTATTTGTAATATTTGTAATTATTGTGCTGGCCACCCTCTCTCTCTGCGTCCGCCGAACGGGTCGGTTGTGTTAACTCAAGTGCATAAAGTAATAAAAGAATTCAAGAAATATATATATGTTTTACTTACAAAACATACGATACCTATAATGAAAATGCTCTTTTTTAATTTGTCTCTCTGTCTGTTGGTTTGGTCCGGTTAAACTTCCAAACGGCTGACGGTATCTTTACTGGCAGATAGCTGATTGGAACATTTAGGTATCTATACTTTCTTATAGATTCTAACCAATGGTTAGAATCTAATCATTCTAGGTCGGAATAAAAAGTACTAGCCTCGTGTAAACCTTCACATGCTACAGAACTGGAATTAGATCGAACTCTCATGCAAATCACGCCGATTGCTATGCAACCCGACCCCCAGCGTCCGACTGTTGAAACAAAACATACGACTTTTGTTTGTATTGTACGACAAGCTGAGCCCGGGACTTCGTATGCGCGGAATTTAGGAACCCTAATTATTTTTTCCATATTGAAGTAGTCTAAGTTACTCCTTAACATCAGCTATCTGCCAATGAAGTCCCGTCTAAAACGGTCTAGCCGTTTGGAAGGCTACCTCTAAAAAATAGACAGAGAGTCAAAAAAATCATTGCGTTTCGTTATAGGTATCGTATATACTTTTATATGCATTTACTTTACTAATACAGGTGTGATTTTGATATAACAATTTAGATATTAAAAATGACATTTAAATTTTATTTATTTGTGGGTACCTAGGGTCTACTCACAATAACAACGATACACCGGTAACAAATAAAATAATAGTATAGTTGCTGCTCCTGAGAATGTATTAACGAGTAAACATTGATTTTCTTACCGGCTCTTCTCAGTGGAAGCAGCATTCCGAACCGGTGGTAGAATCTGAATATTTGTAAGTGATTCTTAGCCTACACGAATAAAAAAAAAGATTTTGATTTTGAACTCGTCGTAATTATTTTTTTGACATCGTTTTGTCGCCGTCACCTATACCATTTAATATCATTGATCACCATAATAAATTACCAGTTTTGCAACTAGAACTGTGTACTAGATCGAACACATTCCATCTTATGTGTAGATACGTAAATATGAAAAGATAGTGGAGTAATAAATTTATAGAAAGTGCACATAATTTAGCGTGCTCGATGTGTAAAACTGTCTGCTATCAATACGTTCACGATCTGCAGACACTGGGTGTCTACAGGGTGTTTCAGAAGTTGTTTCAGTGTAGTCGAGCGACTAAGGTGTGTTTCAGAAGTCCAAAATAATACCGGATCGGGTATATAACTGAATGGTATACAAATTTTTGACCATGCTTATTCAACTTTTGTAAATTTCTAGAACCCGTAATAACTTAAGTCCTATGTAAAATTTGAATTTTGGTTTTTGAATATTGGTAGTCGACTCTCATTTGTGTAGTTTACCTTGTTGAAGGTTATGAATGTATTGAAAGGCCAGAACATGACACCTGTGACAAATATTCAATGGTCTATAACTCGGAAATTATAATAGTTAGGTATAATCTATTAAAATAGACATACGAAGACATACGAAGCTAATATTTTAGGTACACATCCGAATTATCTAAGCATCCACAAATGAGCTTCGTATTATACCTTAAATATTATTTCGAACTTCACACTTTGTATACTGGAATTGTTTTAAAAAGATACACTCTGTGATAATTGAAATAAAGATTACACTTCTGTAGCAAACGCGATCACACGCCTAAATCCGCTCAAGTCGTCGTTGAAGTTTCGTTGAAAAATATGGGTGCACTACAGTACACCTCTATCTACCGCTTCGGGCAATACAGGCGTCGTAATATCATATTATTACCTGTACTTTTCATGAATGACAGCCATATCTCTTATTTGGCTTATCATGTTTAAATTCAATTTCAATTCAATTTATTCAATAAATAACTTATGTAATACAATCAAATAAATATGAATTAATATCTAATTCGCTATAGGAACTTGCCTACTGCATTTCCGCGGTGGCTATACGCCACTCTGATGTCCAAGCCAGGCTCTATTGTCACGGTACAGCCGGCTGCCTGATTATCACAGATCGGTAACGGATATGCAGCCCTAATACCACCACCTACCTAGTTTTTACCCGTCTACGGCGGAGCCTAAAGGAAAGGTTATGATATTAGCAGTCTATGTATGTATGTTTATGTAGAACTTTAACTCCTCTCCCTGCAAAGATGCCCAGTAGAGATCACTTTCAGTAACAGTAACAGTTAAGTTATTTATCGTATAAGTATAGTTTGTTAAGCCATCTCATGCGACATGACACCTTTAATAAGAACATCATAGAAGGCAAGATCGACGGAAAGCGTGGGAGAGGTAGACCGCGAATATACATGAGTCAAATAAAAGATAAGGTTGGTGTCATGTCGTATGTGGAGGTGAAGAAGGCTGCATTGGATCGACCCAGATGGCGGGGACTTCATCAGATGCACCGACAAGGGCCGAGCCCTTAAATTAGAAGAGAGAGATAGTTTGTATTACATTAAGAGTTAGAACAATAAATAATTATCAATCTATGTTTGTATACGTTTGTAGCGCCTAAACTATTCATCCGATTTTAATTGATATCAATTAATATTAATGTCAATCGATTGTTTAATATGGTATATTATGCTACATTTTAACCGATTTCGACAATAGGATGATACGATTTTACATTGTGAACCCCGATTTTAGACAATTTCATTCCTTTCTTTTTAAACGACTTCCAAAAGGAGGAGGTTTCTCAATTCGACCGTATATATTTTTATTTATTTATTATTAATAATTTAATCTGACTAATTATTATTAAAATTTTAATCTGACAATAATTGACAGTTAGTTTGGAAACAATAGTTTAAAAGGTGGTGGTACGACCCGATTAGCAGAATATTATGGTACCTATGGAGGCGTTGTTCGCACTGTTGATTGAGAGAATGAGAATCCCTGCAATTAGACAGCATAACTAATCCCGATAAACACGTAATTATCGGCTAGCGGGTTTTATCGTGTGAATAATCCCCTTGTTATAATAAATAATGATCAGCACACGCTATGCCTAGTTGAGTTAATCTATATTTGATAACAATACTTAGAATCAAACGATGGCTTTAAAATATAACAGATTTATTCCTTGAGGGGTAGGTAGCGGTAAACTGTGGTAGACCCACATTTTGTCATATAAAATAAAAATCTATACAATAAAATACATCGGTGAAGTGTGGGCGCACTGCAGTGAACCTCTGCCTACCCCTTCGGGGAATACAGGCGTGATGATGTATTTTTTTTCCATACAATAAACATATTTTATACAGGGAGTTTCAGGAGTCTGTAATAATATTGTAGGTACCTACTATATGCGGTAGTAAAAGTGAAGGCTGAATATAATATATACCGGACTTTCTGAGTTACAGGCCCTTGAGTATTGTCACTAGTATCGCGTTGTGAGCTTAGGGCGTATCCATAACCCTATTAAACATATACGAGGGCCGACTGCAAATATTCTCAAAATAGTACTTAAATATTTCGCTACGTACCCGAGATACGAGATATAGCATGATTTTTAAAATTGGCAACGATAACAAAAATTAAAAACCGGCCAAGTGCGAGTCGGACTCGCGCACGAAGGGTTCCGTACCATTATCTATAAAAACGGCAAAATAATCACGTTTGTTGTATGGGAGCCCCCTTCAATATTTATTTTATTCTGTTTTTTAGTATTTGTTGTTATAGCGGCAACAGAAATACATCATCAGTGAAAATTTCAACTCTCTAACTATCACGGTTCATGAGATACAGCCTGGTGACAGACGGACGGACGGACGGACGGATGGGTGGACGGACGGACAGAGAAGTCTTAGTAATAGAGTTCCCGTTTTACCCTTTGGGTACGGAACCCTAATAAAGTAGCCGTCGCGGGACGCCTGGCAGATGTGAAACATTATGTTATTTAGAGTAGAGAGAGAGAAGCGTCGTAGCGGCGAGTGAGCGGAGTCAGCCGGTGGGCAGAGTCTAAGCGGCGGGAGGAACCGAGGAGCCACGGAGCTGCTCGAAGTTTACGCATCACGGCATCAACAGTTGCTCTCACTCGCCAAGCGCGCCATTAGATGTTTCATATCAAAAAAGCATGTTCCAATTTCGTAACATTTTAAACCATTTATATTCAAGCAGACAGTTGAGTATTATTTCGGACTTCTGATACATCACGAATACTTTCACTCTCAAAAGTAGCTAACAGAAAATTAGATGCCAGACTCTTAAGCGTATTTGGCAACGGATTGTTAGTAGTAATTTATGTTGGTAGATATATACTAGTGATTTATTACTGCAGATTTTCTATCTCTAGTTTTCAATTTTAGTGCCAAAATATATTTTAGCTGTTGTGTGACTCGTCTAGGGAGTAAAAGTCATAGATCAAAGCTTCCCACACACTGAGGCGTCTTAAGGTTGTTGTCAAAATGTTGTGCCATTACCTAAAGGAACTCTGTGTCAATCATCACCCATATCGAATCTGCGCTGAGTATCATATTATATCAAGCCTTGACTGTCCCACTGCAGGGCAAAGGCCTCCCCTCTCTTTTTCCACTTATTGCGGTCCATAGCCAACTGGGGCCATTCTGATAACTGAGAGTCTAGCTCATCCTGCCATCTCTTTTTGGGCCTGCCGCGTTGCCGTTTCCCGAGGTTGGGGAGCCATTGCGTGGTTGATTTTACCCATAGGGTACCGGCATGCGGCAGATGTGACCTGCCCAGTTCCACTTAAGTTTGGCGTATGCGAATTTTTTTGACGTTTCTTTCATCCTTAGGTAATTACTTCTTCGTCTTCCTTTTTTACGAAAAGAGTGAAATGATGATATTTAATGGAATAAGAAGAGGAATGGCTCTACCTGCCTTAAGCGGGTATTTCAGCCAGTGTCAAGTAATTAATAGCAAGGGCAAATTCAATAAATGCAAACTATAAATAAAAATGCATGATGACGTTGTTAAAGATGGCGGATGATTCCAGGTACTTACTTGATCCAACAACTACATAGGGTAACTGCAATGGTGGACGTCAGATATATGTCAAAACAATTGCCGCAGGGCGGAGTCGATATCTCCGTTATATATCTCGTTATAAATCCTCTCCATCCATAGGTTGTCTGGAAGAGATCGGAGCTTGCGATAAGACCGTCCAATGTACACTCCTATTTGTTCCTTGTTTTGTCAATATATTTTGTGTAATATCCATGTAACTGTTATGATGTTGTAAATGTTTTTTCATAAATAAATAAATAAATATTTAAGCACTAAATTGAACGCTACACTACTAAAATGTAACACACAGTGTGCGGGAGGCTTAAGTAATGGTAAATCGATACGAACGAAACTATTTTGTACAAAAAGTTAGCCAAACTCATTACGTAGGCGTTAGTTGTAGGTAGGTAAGAAGGCTCTTAAGCTTCGTAAGATTGTGTGGCTGGAATCTAGTGGTTTGAGTAGAAATCGCTCGACTCACTATAAAAACAACCGGCCAAGAGCGAGTTGGACTCGCGCACGAAGGGTTCCGTACCATTATCTATAAAAACGGCAACAAAATCATGTCTGTTGTATGGGAGCCCTCATTATATATAATATTTATATTTGTTTTATTTTAATTATTTATTTTTAAAGTGAATATATAACTAAATATTCTGTGAATATATCAATCCTGTTGTCGTTATCAATATCGAGCAAAAACTAGCAAAAAAAATACGTTTGTTGTATGGGAGCCACCTTAAATATTTGTTTTATTCTGTTTTTAGAGTTATCTATCTACTATCCGGCAACAGAAATACATAATATGTAAAAATTTCAACTGGCTAACTATCACGGTTCATGAGATACAGCCTGGTTATAGACGGATGGCAGCGGAGTCTTAGTAATTTGGTCCCATTTTACCCTTTGGGTACGGAACCCTAAAAACAAATATTCACCAAAAGAAAAATATCGCCAGAAAACACATACACATCGTATCATCTCAAACTAAGCATAGCTTGTACTATGCCATACAGTGAACTGGGGGCGAATCCAGTTACACCCAAACCAGGGTAAATGCCGAAAAGGTAATTTTCGATATTCGCCGATAGCAGAGATTGACTCCGCAACCCGGTTCAGCAAACGGCCTTTGCTCAAAACCACAGAACCAAGCCGATACGCATATCAATAAGCTCAATAGAGAATGTGTTTTAGAATATGTATAGCTACTTCCCTTAAAATATAAGTACCTACTCTAGCTTTGAAGGATTATCTGAAGTAACAAGACAAAGCTCTAAAATCAGCTGGTACTTTTAAACTCTCTTTGATTTAAGGAAAGGGATAAGCGACCTAACTGACCATGCCTGGATAGATTTTATTGTAAACGACGATTCAAAATTCTGTCTTCACATAATGATTTCAGATTAACGAAGGGTTGAACATTATGAATAACAGTTATGATTTTTAAATAATCTGATTCATATAAGATATACTAACCATAGTATGGTATACAGTAAACAAGAGTAACCATGGAGTTTCTTGCCCATTCTTCTCCACAGAAAATCCATTCCGTATGGGTGATATACTATTATATTTTTATGGTTCCGTACTCAGTGGGTAAAACGGGAACCCTATTACTAAGACTTCGCTGTCCGTCCGTCCGTCCGTCTGTCACCAGGCTGTATCACATGAACCGTGATAGTCAGAGAGTTGAAAATTGAAAGTTGAATTTTCACAGTTGATGTATTTCTGTTGCCGCTATAACAACAAGTACTAAACAACAGAATAAAATAAATATTTAAGGGGGCTCCTATATAACAAACGTGATTTTTTTTACCCTTTGTGCGCGAGTCCGACTCGCACTGGGCCGGTTTTTTTGTTTTGGTTTATATGAATAAAAATAATATGTTTCTGATATATTTTGCTAAAATCAACCCTTGTTACGAGTTACAATACGTTTTATAAAGTATATATTAATGAGAATAACCTTTTTGAGGGATTTCTCCGTATTCTGTCTGCTATAATAGCGAATTAAATAAAACTAATTTGAATAAGTCTGCAGTCTAAATAGATATTTGCTGAAGGGCGTTTTAATACGCGAGGGACGGTACGTGAAGTTATTTTGGGAAATGCGACTTGTTTGCGTGTTGAACTTATTTTTAATTAACTTTTTTTAAATATTTAATTCAATTTAGAAGGTTAAAGAAAGTTGAATGACACCGTGTTGGCTGGCACGCCCTGGACACACTGGGGCGAGTGAATTCATTTGCCTTTTTTTGAAAAATATACATTGTATCAATAAATAAATAATGGCAGACAACACATACTCATCGTATGATCCTAAACAAAGCATAGATTGTTATATGGATACCATACAATGACCTACGGGCGCCTTCAGTTGCATCCAGACCAGTGCAAATTCCAAAAGGGCTGGCGTTTACCACAGAAAATCAATCTTTATGAAAATTGACACAGAGTTTGTTTCGAGATATAGAAGCAGTAGTAGACGAGTGGTTGAACCCACGCTTTGCAATCAAAGCGCGCAGGTTCAAACCCCGGCTCGCACCGCTGGGTTTTATGTGCGAATCTCGTTTTCATCCGAGATTGTCATTTGCTAAGAAACGGTGAAGGAAAACATAGTGAGGAAACCTGCACGTCTATAGAAAGGTGTGTAAAGTTCACCAAAAATCTCACTCGTATTGAGGGAGAATGCACCCGGTATAATGGCAATAAGCTCGCCCCCTATTACATTGGGACCAAAATACATCGATGAAGTGTGGGCACACTGCAGTGCACCTCTCTACCCCTTCGGGGAATACAGGCGTAATGATTTTTTATTAGTTTGTTTCGCTATGGGCGAATATTCTGACGCGCCGCTTTTAGCCCGCCATCGAGCGAGGACTTAACTGCGTCACGCCGAAGACTAATAATGTCAGTTTTTGTTATAGTAGTAAGTATAATTATTTCAGGCTGGCACTCGAGTTAATTTCATTTTTTATCGCTTTCCATGGCATTACAAAGCATGTTTCATAATAAAAGTGTTTTGTAAAGTCATTGTGAATGGATTAATTTTGGTTTATACATTTGTTGGTACAGCTTCGGCTGTGGTGCTACTTAAAGGTATAGTTACCGCTTATGTACCTAATCCTACTAATATTATAAATGTGAAAGCTTATGAGGATGGATGGATGGACAGATGTTTGTCACTCTTTCACACAAAAACTACAGAACGGATTTTGATGAAACTTTACAGTATTATTGTTTATACGTCAGAATAACATATAGGCTATAATTTATAACGATATTGCATAACCAAAGTATGCACGGATGAAGTCGCAGGTAGGAGCTAGTATAAAGCCCATCTTGAAAGTAGATTCATTTTTGATCTAAAATTGTCGGATTTTTTTGTGCGAATGTCATTTTCAATAATGATTGCCACTTTACGCTGATTTATTCACAAGAAAAGACGGAAAGGAAGGCCATTCAAAAGATGGAGTGATCACATAGTTGCCACGGTGAGAAATACCTGGAGCAGACTGCCAAGAGACAGAGCGAAATGGAAGGAAATGGAGGAGGCTTTCACCGCAAGAGTGGTCCTTACAACAAATCGCGCCAACACAGTTTAATAAAATATACTAACAAACTAGAATAAGAATAATACTAACACTACAAATGATGTTTAGAATTAATGTAAACTATGTGTAAGGAATAAATAAAGCTTTATTATTATTTATTATTATTACTTTACGCTGAAGATAAGCATCGTGGGGAAACCTGCATACTTTTAAAAAAACTTGTAAAGTTCACCAACCCCCTCTAGTCTAATGTGGTGGAGTATGGCCTTAAAGGATTAAAAGGCCTTAAGCGTTTGTGAATGTGCCTGGGACAATAGGCTCGCGTACCATATTACATTGGTACCAAAAATACTTCGGTGATGTGTGCCACTCTGCCTACCCGTTGTGGAAATACTTGTGTGATGACGAGACTATTTCCTGCAGCCCCAGATCCCGTATAGAGCTGTCTAAAGGACAAACCTTTGTAATATTGAACAAAGACGTTAGACTGATTCTATTGTTTGCTTTGTCAAAGGTAAGGAAAACCCTTGTTTGTTTGTTGGAATAGGAATTAATAATATCAAACATATAGTCATGAAATGAGACCAAATTTGATAAATATGTAACGTTTTACTATGAATGGTAAATAATTGTGCCATAAATAGTTATAGTACTTCCTACTAATACTACTTCCTATTTCCTTCTTCCTACTATTATTATAAATGTGATAGTTTGTGAGGATGGATGGATGGATGTTTGTTACTCTTGAATAATTGAACCGTCCAAACATCTAACAAAGGCTACTAAATACTTAACAGAATGAAATAGAAGAATGTTTTTTTGTCTCTACTTAGAAAGAGAAAGCAATATCTTTGTACGTATTACGTGTCTTGTTAAGAAAGCAAAATACAACAGCAAGTCAACATGCCAAGTAATATTAAACCTACCGTAAATAATACGATGTTACTTCGAAGTTTGTTCGCAAGAGGCAAACTAATTCCCATAAAGTTTTCAAATTAGTAGAAAAGTAATAATTATGTCTCAAGTAGCTATCAAGTCTGCCAACCCGCACTAGGCCAGCGTGGTGGAGTATGGCCTGAAATCCTCCTCACATTGAGGGGAGGCCCGTGCCCAGCCCTAATAGTAGAAGCTATCAAGAGGTGAATTATGAATACAGTTTTGATAGAAATATGAAATATCTTGTTCCAGTGTAGGCCTCTCGACTCGCTAAACCAGGTGATTGCAAATTCGATTCCCACCAGTGGAAAATTTCAGAAATGGCCTCTTCGGAATTTACCCTAGTCTGGATGTAACTGGGATCGCCCCCAGTCCATTGTATGGTACCCATAGTACAAGCATTGCTTAGTTTAGGATCATATTATGATGGGTATATTACTTTGGGTACATATACGGTAGCTCATATGTGAATGCTTAGTGAAGACAGTTTATACCTAACTATCGTAGTTTCTGAGTCATAGACCTATGAATATTTATGTCACAGGTATCGTGTTCTGTCTTTTGGGTACATCCATAACCCTGTTCAGCAGTGTATACTACACTTATGAACAGAACACGATGCCTACCTACCTAAACAGAACATGCAGATTCTACATACGATTCGAGATATTATGAGTTATAGAAATTGATGACGAAAAAAGATTTGGCAAAACATGGTCGTAATTTGATCAAATTTTTGTACCATTCAGTTGTATACCTGACACGAATGCAAACGTCAAAGCATTATTTCGGACTTCTGAAACACCCTGTATATTAAGTATAACTTCTCTAGTTTGTTTTACCGGTAACGCCAATCCCAACGACTCTATAAAATAATTTTACCTACTCTACCAACCCCACAAGGGACATACTGTAGTGGCATATACAAGACCACTTTTCCCAACTTCCAGGACACACTTTATCCCGTTTTCATGACACATCCATTACGTTTACATGTAAATAACTCTATATTCTTTATATAACACGTCAGGGAATCAGTAGGTTTATAACTCTACCATAAGTTTAACGTGTGTGTTTAAACATGCTACTCGCTAGAGTTGACGTAAAATATTTATTAAGACTCTATCGTCGACTCTATATCATATATTAAGTAGAAACTAATAAACTATGTATAAACTCATAGTAGAGTTACTGAATTATTAGTTCATACTATGAAGAACCTGATAGATTGATGTTTTTTTTACGAGATACGATAGAAATAACACTACGAAATAAGAACAGACAGAGGCGACCAAATATTCTTGTCTCTTTTCTTGCCAAATCAAAACGAACTTTCTGAACTCACAGACGAAGTACATTTTTCACGAAATGTCGTCGGTGACGTGAGTGACCATATTCACATGTTCGTGTGGCTTATGCTATTGATATTCAATCTTTATGTATATTAACACAAAGTTCATTTTCCATGAGAAATCTACTGAATTCACTCTCGCTGTGATACGCCTTCCTCGCGTGTGACATTCGTGTGTCACAATGTAGTTATTCATTGCCACGTCTACAGTTCCAATCGAGTATGACCTCGTGACCTGTCTATCTATCTACCTATCTATGACCCTGCAGGTCACTCTCCAATGACTTTATAGCTGTAAGTCAGGTTCAGAAATCAACTCTACATTATTACTCAAACCAGATAATAATTATCACAGTGGTAGCCGAGTGGTCGAACGCACGCCTTGAAATCAAAGTGTGCATGTTAAAACCCCGGCTGGGATTTATGTGCGAATCTCATTTTCGTCCCAGATTATCACTTGCTATGAAACGGTGAAGGAAAACATCGTGAGGAAACCTGCACGTCTGAGGTAACTTGCCTAGTCCTCGATAGATGTGTGAAGTCTGCGGACCCGCACTGAGCCATGGCTTCAATCTCCCTCGCATTGGGTGGAGGCCCGTGCCCAGCAGTGGGATGTTAAAAGGGCTGTAGTAGATAATAATTATCCTGATTTAATCTCACGATATGTGTAAGGAGTATGATGAAGTATTTGACGCGCGAGGGTAGACGCCCCATTGAGCGGGGGAGGCTTAAGTTAGTGATCCATTTGCGAGCCAACGAGCCAACGGTCTAAACCGTTGGCTCGTTGGCTCGTCGACTCGCGTTGGTGATCCATTTGCGTACCAAACAGTCTACTCTCATCGTTGGCGAAGTAATGGCGTGCTCCCAGACGGAGTTTTCGAATTTCGAACGAATTTCAAGCACGCACAAAGAGCCAGCGAGCAAGTCCGTCGGTTTTTAAGTCCGCAAACTTTTGGTGTGCTAAGTTAGCTAAGTGCTCCATTGGCGGATTAGGCCTTTGGCTCGTGAGTTCGTTGGTGAGCCCGCGGTTTTACTCGCAAATGGATCACCCCCTTTAAGGGGTGTTGTTGGGGGAGTGGGGGGAGTCGCAGTAAATACACGATTTGAAATATGTGGGGAATCCGAGTAATTTTTCATCTGAAGCGAACGTAAATACGGTTATTGGTTGAACGTAAAGCTGACGAGGTTTATTTACTAATAGTACATAGCGTACAAAGCTGGGTATTAATAAATGACAATTCAAACGCTTTGCAATCAAAGTGCGCAGGTTCATACCCCAGCTCGCAACTTTAAGGTTTCATGTGCGAATCTTATTTCCATCCGAGATTATCACTTGCTAAGAAACGGTGAAGGATAACATCGTGAGAAAACCTACAGTCTATAGAAAGGCGTGTGAAGTTTACTAACCCGCACTGGGCCAGCGTGGTGGACTATGGGCCGAAAATCTCCCTCGTCTGAGGAAGGAATTGCCCGGCATAATGGCAATAGGCTCGCCCCAAGGGATATCAGACTTGATTCTATGTTATTAATTTCAACTTGATACTTCCACTTCATGAGATAGTTTTGACAGACCAACGATCGGACAACAAAGTGATCCTATAAGGTTTCCTTTTTAGGTACGGAACCTTAAAATGGACTTCATCAAATGAATGATTTTTCTTTTATCATACCAATCGAACCTCTCTCTCTGAAAACGACAGAAATAGGTCGACATCATTAACACCCCTAATGACAAGACCCTCATTTTTCATCTATACCATCGAATGCTCATCAAAACTCCGTAAAAAAAAAACAAACACAAACAGAACATTATCATATCATTGAGAAGCACTATTTTAGATATTTAACCCTGCACAAACAGTTGCGTTAAAACGGACGCGACGATTTTGATGGCAATAATTTGGAATCAGCGAATTATTTCTGCACGAATTAGTATGATCTCCTGTAAATTCAAAAAAAGTCAAAAAGGCTCTCACCCCTAGTTATGTACAATCTCGGTTTATATAATTGATTGTTATTTATTGCAATAGATGTCGGTAGAGTAGTTTAAGAATGCAGTATGCTTTCGTTTACGTAAAAGACGTAAGAAAGTTATTTTTTGTTGTATCATTTAGTTATTAAACCACCTGTGAAGAGAATATACAGAAGAAATATAGATGTTATATACATCATCATCACGCCTGTATTCCCCGAAGGGGTAGGCAGAGGTGCACTGTAGTGCGCCCACACTTCGCCGATGTATTTTTGGTCCCAATGTAATAGGGGGCGAGCCTATTGCCATTATACCGGGCACATTCTCCCTCAATACGAGGAAGATTTTTGGGCTATAGTTCACCACGCTGGCCCAGTGCGGGTTGGTGAACTTCACACGCCTTTCTATAGACGTGCAGGTTTCCTCACGATGTTTTCCTTCACCGTTTCATAGCTAGTGGTAATCTCGGATGAAAATGAGATTCGCACATAAACCCAGAGGTGCGAGCCGGGGTTTGAACCTGCACACTTTGATTTGCAAGGCGTGCGTTCGACCACTCGGCTACCACTGCTTTTTGCAAATATAGATGTTGTACCGAAAATATAAGTTTTCATTTCAGAATCAGAATCAGAATATTTTTTATTCATATAAACCAATACAGGCATTTATGAATCGTCAATAAATAGTAAAAATAGTATCTCTACCACCCATTCGGAATGCATTTCCTATGGAGAAGAATGCGCAAGAATCGGTAGGACCTAAATTGTTCAATATCAAAATTATTATTGTACCAGACCATCATTTGTCGTAATTAACACGAGGTGCCGCAAAAGACCGTAAACTATCTAATTAAACCTGGACACAGCTAACCCTACCCTCACCGTAAACTTTAATTACGTACCGTAATGTAATAGGTACCACAGAACTAAACCTTTACGTCGTATCTACCTAAACTAAAGCAGTATACAGCATACCTACGAAAAAACCGGCCGGAGAGACAAACTTAACTTTGCCTTTGGTGTACTGTAAGTCTGTAATCGCAAAAGATATTTTTATATGTAACTATTATTTTACCGAAAGCAGTGGTAGCCGAGTGGTCGAACTCAAAGTGTGCAGGTTCAAACCCCGGCTCGCACCTCTGGGTTTCATGTGCGAATCTCATTTACATCCGAGATTACCACTTGCTATGAAATGGTGAAGGAAAACATCGTGAGGAAACCTGCACGTTTGAGGGAACTTGATTAGTTCTCGATGTGTGAAGTCTGCCAACCCGCACTGGGCCAGCGTGGCGGACTATGGCCTGAATCCCCCTCGCATTGAGGGGAGGCCCGTGCCCAGCAGTGGGACGTTAAAAGGGCTGTAGTCAGTTAACTATTATTTACTGTTTTCTGATTTTTAGTGTTCCGTACCCAAAGGGTAAAACGGGAACCCTATTACTGAGACTTCACTGTCCGTCCGTCCGTCCGTCTGTCACCAGGCTGTATCTCATGAGCCGTGATAGTTAGAGAGTTGAAATTTTCACAGATGATGAATTTCTGTAGCCGCTATAACAACAAATACAAAAAAATAGAATAAAATAAATATTTAAGGGGGCTCCCATACAACAAACGTGATTTTTTTTGCCTTTTTTATAGATAATGGTACGGAACCCTTCGTGCGCGAGTCCGATTCGCACTTGGCTGGTTTTTCCTTTACTTGTGTTATAAGACCTAAATTCTTGCCAAATTTTATGATTCTAGGTCAACGGCAAGTACCAGGTTTTGGATTCCCTAAATTAGGTACTAAATACGCAACATAAACCTGTATCTTTTGATTGCGTTAACTAAGAAGTTTTTTTACAGCTCCAAGGAACCGCAGACTTGGGTCTTCGTTATGAATTTCAACTTGATACCTCTACGCATTCCTGAGAAAACGGGTCTTGACAGACAGACAGACCTCCGCTTCCTTTTTAGGTACGTTACCCTAAAATAGGGTGATGACAGTGATAAAGATGGCGGATGAATCCAGTTTTTTCTTTATATCATTAATGTTATAATATAACAATCATTTTGACACTGTCCAAGATCCATGTGCGTTAGTTTATAGCAGCCATTTTTTATCTGTGGGCGCCATAAAAAGTAGCAATCTATGGTCCATCCCGTTAATGGAACTTCCGATTGGCACGACGGCCGTGTGACTGGATTTAATCAGTCTTTTTACGGTCTCCCTAAGCATTTTATGATCTATCATTTATAGGAATTTATCCTCATTTTTCTAATAACATAGTTGATGGACGATCCAGTATTGAACCTTCACCGTTTAGTTTGCCGATTTTTGACAAATATACCTATTATAAAAATTACAAAGTTTGCCCAAATTTTGTTTGCCTAAAGTTAAAGGGAAAGCCTAAAGTTTGCCTAAATTATAAAGTCCGGTGCATACTGGGGGGTCAATACGCGAGCGTCTAAATATTTGCCAATACTGGTATTGGCAAATATTTAGACGCTTACTCTGCATATCGACGCTTCAAGTCAATCCTTACTAAGCGCCATAAAGACGTTAAATTATAATATATACCATTCGAACGGCCAGATTTTTTTGCGTCGTTTGGTGTATATAACTCATTTTACGATAATTTGAAACGGTGAATGAAAACATCGTGAGGAAACCTGCACGTCTGTGGGAACTTGACTAGTTCTCGATAGATGTGTGAAGTCTGCCGACCCGCACTGGGCCAGCGTGGTGGACTATGGCCTGAATCCCCCTCGCATTGAGAGGAGGTCCGTTCCCAGCAGTGGGACGTTAAAAGGGCTGTAGTTAGTAGTAAGGGTTGCCTTTCAAGCGTCGATATGCATAAAGTTTGAATTTCTGTGGTAAAAGACACGCAAAATCACGTAAAAATTAGTTGGCACTGTCAATGACATTCCGTTGGAAAATGAGCTTTTTCTATGAGTCAATACAGTTCGTTTTAGTATTGGGATTTTTTTTGACGCACGTGCCTTTATCCAGAACAAATGATTTGTGTTATAAGTAGCTGTAAATTTAAAACAATTTTTTAAATATTATTTTTAATTTAATTTTGCGGCTTGATATTTTTAAATGATAGAATTTATTACGTACTAGCGGCCCGTCCCGGCTTCGGACGGGTGGACATTTTTTTCAAATATTTTAGGATAAATAATGTTGGCCTACTAGCTGACCGGGCAAACTTCGTACCGCCTTAGAATGAGTAACATACGAAAGCAGCGCCACCTACCGGGTCCAATTGTGAATCTAAACCAACCAGGGTGCCACCCAAACGCATACAAAAAAAATCATTCAAATCGGTCCAGCCGTTTAGGAGGAGTTAGCTTACAACGAAAAGTGGCATTGATTTTTATATATGTATATAGATATGTTTTTAAATGTTGCATATAGGATACCATCTAAATTAAATTATTTAAAGTTTATTAAATAAGATTACACGTATCAACCTTTAACAAAAGATGAAAAATATTTAAGCATACTTACTGGTAATAATAAAAAAATAAGAAAAAAACATACGTTTAATATAAAAATAGCTTACCTTGTGAAGAAAATTAAAAATGTTCATACAAGGCTTCTCCGCAAAAGTTTCACTTAATTTAAATTCACTTACAACTAGTTTTTCTGCCAATATTCACTGAAGTATTTATCAAAGCCAACTCTACATTACAGCCAAAAAATATTGTTTTTTTTATTAACACTTTCACCAAAAAGTCTAATCCAAAGTAACAAAAACTTCCAAAATATTATCCACCAAACAAAGTATTGTAATGTAATTAATTCATTGTGTCGAAAGTTAAAGTCGACTAAAGTAAACGATTGAGAAAATTAAGAAAAAAAAACGTTATAAGAATTCGATATACAAATTTATCGAATTAAACGTCAATTACAAGTAATAGACAAAAAATATTTTTTTTAAACCAATCGCGTCTTGTTCCGTGGACGTCGCGCGCGTACCGTCAGCGCTGATAATGAAGCTCGACTGAAACTGAATACCCGACTGACACAAGCTGAAAGTTTGTGTGCGCTTGTACATGCAACAAGTACGTATTTATGTATTATACGTTCTCCCTTCGTGTGGATTCCTGTGAATTTCCCTCGGGATAAATATTATCGACTCAAAATATAAGCTTTTAGTTGAATTCCATAGTGTTTCACCTCGCTGTATGTAGAGAATTAAACAGACAATCATTACAAATATAATCGATTTAATTTGTGCTACCCACCTCCAGTCCCATATTACTTAATACGTTTATGTATTAATATGTTAATAATAAAAAAGTTAATATACATACTAGGTATTGCTTAGATTTTTTTCTGAACTTATTCAACTTAAAAAAAAGGAAGGAGGTTGTCTAAATTGTTCGAAATGTATGTTCTTTTTTCAAATTTGTCAGATTCTGATATTTCTTCAATATTCCACATATTTGAAGATATAAATATAGAATTGAGCTTAAGCTTAAGCTCGTAGGCTTTGCTTGTGTTTAACAAACGTATTTTGTAGAGACGTCTCCCCGTCGCTTCGGGCGGAGCCCAGTGATAGTAGCAAGACGTTCAAAGCTTACGCTTTCGCCCATAGTCGCGTCAAGAACGCGCGCGTTACGCATACCAAAACGAACTTTATCATCACAAACAAATGACTCATTCTTCAACGAAATGTCATCGGTGACGCGATTGGAATGAGTCACGTGGTTTTGACTACAGAAATTTGATCTTTATACATATTGACTCTAACTACAGCCCTTTTAACATCTCACTGCTGGGCACGGGCCTCCCCTCAATGCGAGGGGAATTCAGGCCATAGTCCACCACGCTGGCCCAGTGCGGGTTGGCAGACTTCACACATCTATCGAGAACTAGTCAAGTTCCCTCAGACGTGCAGGGTTTCTCACGATGTTTTCCGTCACCGTTTCATAACAAGTGATTATCTCGGATGAAAATGAGAATCGCACTTAAACGCAGAGGTGCGAGCTGGGGTTTGAACTTGCACACTTTGATTGCAAGGCCTTCGTTCGACCACTCGGCTACCACTGCTCTGCACTGCATTATTCCGCTCGCCCCAGTGGGTGCTGGGCGATGTTATTGTTAACCACAAACACCCTGATACTGACCCCGGGGTATGCTCCGTAAACCATTTTGGTATTAAAATCTGTTTACATTCTGAAATGTTAGATGTTATACGTTTGTGAAATAAGTTATGTTTAACACAACGCTGCCTAAGGGTTTTATTGTTAACGTTTTACCATTAAGACAACAAATCATACAGCCAATTTCAAATTTATTTTGGCCCTTATTTACTAGTTTTTTTTTTAAATGACGATCTTGTAATCGTGACGTCATTTGAAAATGTACTCCGTAGTAATATGGTTAAGGCAATAGATAGGTATATCTAAGAGGGCGCTTTTCCTAACGTTTGACAGTTTCACGCGTCCAACTTTGACGTTTACGTCTGTCCATGACAAGACGTATAAGACTAGATGGCAGTGACATCAGAGAGACCAATTTCGGTAAATTTTTTTGACGGCTTTTTGGCACAGTTAGGTACCTATTTATACCTTTTAAAATCATTGGTTTGAGGATTGAATGTCTGTAGCAAACGCGACGCGACCACACGTCATATTTCGCGGGAATGAGCTTTTTCCATGAGATAATACAGTTCATATTGGTATTGGCAAAAAAAAAATGTGAATTTCGATTCTTTTGCAGGGTTTAAGACATAATATACAAAAGCACAACATCGATAATGGAAATACTCATAAAAGTAACAAATGGCGGCCATCAGCGTAACCCTCGCGATGCCAATAAATAAAAACAAAAGACCGTTGGTCGTCTGAGCCATATCCTTATAACACCATCCATCTCTCGGTCAAATATGTCACGGACTTTGAGCAATCAAGAATGGAATTGTCATCAAATTGTACCACACAGTGTAATTCAAACTGAGTGTACTAACCCTTAAAATATAGATTATATAGTTTATTCCAAGCAAATGTATAAAGTCAGAAATATTATTATTTTTAATAAGATTTTTGTTGTGTTGAGTTGTCCTTAAAATACTGCGCGTCGGAACTGTAAAATCAGACTTTTATACTCCCTTGATCCTAAGATTAATACAGAAGAAGGGAAAAGCGACTTAACTGACTTAGCCTAAGCTTGTTAAAACTTATAACATTAATGTGTTAATTACATGGAAAAAAAATGAGTTTTCGAAATTCTGTCTATATAAAAAGATAATTTACTGTAGGTACATGATGGAGGGTCGCAGGCTTGTTATATCCATTTTGAATGAGATTGCATAGATGCTCATGACATATGAATATTCAGAATCTACTAACGATTTGACACAGAAACTAAGCTGAAGAACATAAAACAATTATATGTTTACAATACATGCATTCTTATCAGAAAATTACTACACGGCTCGCTCCATACTAACTTATCTATACAAATAAATAAAATTGGAGTGTCTGTTTGTAATCTCAAAATAACACTTTTTTACCAAATGCGTATGAAAGTATATACGATACCTATAACGAAAACGTAATTTTAAAATTTTTTGTCTGTCTGTCTGTCTGTTTGTTTGAGGTAAACTTCTAAACGGCTGAACCGATTTCAATGGGACTTTCACTGACAGATAGCTGACGTTCCAAGGCGTAACTTAGGCTACTTTAATTTTAGAAAAAGCATTAGGGTTCCGCGGGAAAAACATAATACCCATATTTCCGGGTAATCTCCCTAAAGTCCACGCGGGCGAAGTCGCGGGCACAGCTATCCTTTATAAAATCAAAGCAAATAGCTAGTCGACCCACCCCGCGTCGAGCAAGTTTTTTAATATTACCCAAGATAAGATCGAACTACGGAAAAAAAATGCTTACTTTTGAAGGAGCGCAGCTTTATAACAAAATACCTTCAACTATAAAAAATGTTAGTTCACTTAGCACTTTTAGATCAAAATTTGCACAACATATCGTTGAAAATTTTTAATACTCTGTAAACACTAAAAGTGCTAAGGGAGCAAAGCGTATATCGAACGACATATACTGTAATTACTACTTATAAGCAAAATCTGTTCTCATGTGGCTATTTGTCTTTTATATGAGAATAAATATCTATAAACTTATTTGGTAGCTGCTTCCACTGAGAAGAGCCGGCAAGAATGTACAACTTGTGAGTATAATTACATCTATATCTATACATCTATACATATACATACATACAAATAAATAAAATTGGAGTGTCTGTTTGTAATATCAAAATAACACTTTTTTACCAAATGCGTATGAAAGTATATACGATACCTATAACGAAAACGCAATTTTTTTTTTTTGTCTGTCTGTCTGTCTGTCTATCTGTCTGTCTGTTTGTTTGAGGTAAACTTCTAAACGGCTGAACCGATTTCAATGGGACTTTCACTGACAGATAGCTGACGTTCCAAGGCGTAACTTAGGCTACTTTAATTTTAGAAAAAGCATTAGGGTTCCGCGGGAAAAACATAATACCCATATTTCAGGGTAATCTCCCTAAAGTCCACGCGGGCGAAGTCGCGGGCACAGCTAGTAGGTAATATAATTAATATATTGTCAGAAATAGTATCGCAATGTGAGAAAGCAATATTTGTCCAAATCACTATAAATAAAAGAAAATACTCAAACAATCTGACCAAATACGTGAGCAAAATGTTGATAAGATAACTTATTGTCACAAGTTTTGAAAACTAATATAAAGTGTCAAGTTCTTATAAGTCACGTCCAGGAGAATTTGTCAAAGGTTGCGGGTCGCTATGACCCCGCGTCAGTGACAGTGTTACATTACTACACCGGGCGGCGTTATAAATGAGGGTGATCATTATTTAGGGGCCCAAAGACCTGGATGTTTGAGTGTGAAATTAAGTGTTGAATTACCGGTTAGATTTACCGGCATAGGCCCCAAAATGTACCTACATTGTATGATAGATTTATAAACAATTGCAAGACTTATAAATGTCTACAAGATTGGAGGTAAGATTTTTAAATATGAAACGCTTTTTTTTTTTTTTTAGAATACATGTATCTACCTACTATGCGATTCAAATGAGAATAGGATCGACTTAGCGCCATATTGTGACGTGAAAAAACGATTTATGACTTTAAATAATTAAATATTATATTAAGACAATTCACTACTAATTTAACCTTTTTATTTATATTTGATATGTAGCGACATCTATCTCGCCACATACGAACTTAATCCTGCATCGCGATATTAAAGCGATCCGAGCGATTGCACATATATACAAGAACCCGACAACATCCGTCGGGCAGTAGCTTACCAGACACAACACCCGTCTGGTCGGAGGATCATCCCTTTACCTCCAAAGATATATGTACCATTACTATTGGTATGCAAATAAGTTTTTTGCAAACCATACTTTTCATGTGACATTTGACAGATAGAGCTTATTGACATTCCTATTCTATCTGAATCGCATAGTACTCGCTCTTAGAGCATCTTTAAAGTAGCGTTTTATACAAGCGTATTAGCACGTTTAAAGAAGTGCGTGTAGGCGCGCATAAGCGCGCCTTTTCCCACACAACTCGTACAAGCGTTGACGCGCATGTTTCAATTGTTTCTTCGCGGGAGAACATATTGCTACTGACACTCACCACCACTAATGCAACCGTACACGCCGGAATAGGCCGCGTTCGACTTCTTTAAGCGTTAAAAAAACGCTAGTCTGAAACGCTGTCGGCCTTCATGAAATAAGAGTTTTGGCCGAAGGGTGTAGTCAGTGTTTCCAGATTGAAAAATTTAAATTACAGTGCAAGGTATAAAAATAAAAAAATACAGTATTTTTGTTATAATTACAGTGTTTGGTCATCATAAATTACGGTAGAATTACAGTAAATCAAAAAATCCTTTTTATTAGTCACTGACACTTTCATTTAGTTTTAGTCTACAGGCAGGCTTGGACTTATACCTTTTTGAATTAAACGCCTTCATATTATAATCGTCACGCTTGAAATTTACACAATTATTAGCGTGACGTTTTTTTGGCCTGCTGTGTTAAAACATCCTCTTTTATTGTATTTGTAATTAGGCTATTCCTTTTTTTTTGTCTTGATATCATTAATCTCACTAAATTTAGAATTAAACTGACACACATAATCTAATTGTAAACTGCAACGAAATAATAGAACTATCATGCTAAATGTAAAAGCTTCAAATTAAAACCCATACGGAAACAACAGTCTAACAATTTTGACTACTTAATAACTCTAAATAAAAAAGTTGTTTAAAAAAGGTATACCCCATTACTGAAACAATGAGTTACTGAACTATTCCAACCGTAGAGAGAGTGTCATAGAGTATTTTTACTATTCTTCATTTATGATACGAAAATAAAACGTGTTATTTCGTTCTAAAGTTATAAACGCGTTGAGTTTTTTCAAAATATTACAATGATTTCCAACAAACAAAAATTACAGTGCTTCTCTAACACTGTATTAAGAGAAATACAGTGTACAGTAGATGGAGTGAAATTACAGTAAATCTACTGTAATTACAGTGCATCTGGAGACACTGGGTGTAGTGTTCCGGCGATACAGAGGCCGGCTACCGAGCACCAAGAGCGACACGTCACCGAGTCTACGTGTCAAATAAGTAATTCCTTGTAACTATAATTATGTATGCTAGTCTCTAAGGTATTTATTATAACAGTATTTGTGACGTCAGCCCCAAATCATTGTATGGTATCCAATGTAAGCTTTGCTTAGTTTGGGATCATATAATATGTATTTGGTTGTCTGGCGATATTTATTTATTCCTATATTAGTTACCCGGCGTATATTGTATTGTACTACATAAGTTATTTATTATAAATTGCTCTAACTGAGCTTAATACTTAATAGGGTGGGATCCAAACCCGGAACCTCTCAGTTAGAAGAACAACCCCTCTACCCACTACGCCATTGACACTTCATTGGTTTGGTATGTATTAATAGATATTTATATTAGTATTTTCTGAATATGAGGACTCCAGAGTTTAACAAAAAAACACAAACCATAGAGTTATGCTCGCACTTTTACATCAGGCGTACTTGGCAACAAGCCGGCTTTATTCTAGCTATAATTTCATCTATTACTACCATAAATATCTTCTAGACAGAAATTAACATATCATTGAATAGCAATTGTGAATAATATACCTATTACGACCTGCACACACCGGGGTAAGCGAATTTACTTGCCTTCTTTAGAAAATGTGCTCTATATTCATATGCACGTCATCAATGATAAACTTTTAAGAAAAGTGCTTTTCCAATGAGTTAATATAGTTTGCAACGATATTTGATAGCGCAGATAAGTAAATGTGACATATTTGACGTCCCAAACGAATTGGTATTTAATTGATCTGATTGTTGCCACAGCCGCCCGACTAGACCGTCTGTCAAGACGTTTATGTCTTTATACGTCTTGACAGAACAGAGACAATCAGACGTAGGTGGACGTCAAAGTCATACAAAAAATTGGACGCATGAAACTGGCCAAAAAAAGATTAGAAATATCTCTTTGATATAATAACTGGTGAGTAGTAAATGTGAGTTCGTTTTAATATTGCTAAAAAATGTGCACACTTATCTTGACGCGCCCATAGGCGTAGAGCTTTAGCCCATGCGTAGGGTTTAGTTTGGTTAGTATCACATATTTACGTGTTAAGTTCGGTAAAGTATTTATTATACTTTCAAACACTCATCAATCAGATTATACTGAAATATAGTGTTCATTGTTGGCAAATCGAACTGAGACTGATAAGATATACAATGCGATCCAAGTAAGAATAGGAATGTCAATAACCTCTATCTGTCAAATGTCACGTGAAAAGTATGGTTTGCAGAAAACTTATTTGCAATATCAATGATAATAGTCTTACATCAAATTTAAATAAAAAGGCTAAATTAGTAGTAAATTGTCTCAATATAATATTTAATTATTTAAAGTCATAATTCGTTTTCGTTCGTCATAATATGGCGCAAAGTCGATCCTATTCTCATTTGAATCGCATAGTACTGAGACTCGCATGATTGTGACAGCTTAAGAAAATCATCACACTGGGGCGTTTAAATTATCACCAATACATAAACAAACAATACATAACGAAGGGTTTCAGGTTTGTTAGTCATTCTGAATACACTACATTGAATGGGTTAAAAAAAACATATAGGTCGAATTGAGAACCTTATCCTTTTTGAAGTCGGTAAAAGAACGAAAAAGTAAACGAACTCGATAATAGAAGTTGGTTAATACAGAAGTTGGTTAATACATAAGCTTCTGGTTTGTGTATCTCTATGGTTTAAAAAGTAATCAAAGTTATCTTTGGATCGGCATAGAATCATAAGAATCAGATTTATTTATTTGTCAAACATAGGTACTATATTACAATATTTATTTAAAAATGGATGATTTTCCTACTATGCTCTCCATAATATTTTTTTAAATCAAAACCAAGCAGCGACCTACGTAGCAGACATTTACTGGGTAATTAATTGTAGTTTCACAGATAAACGGCTAGAAAAAAATCACACAGTTCTATTAGTACATTAGTATAGATTAAAATCTCGAATGTTATCAACATAATATTCTCCCCAAGTAACATTACAATAGCCAACAAAACATGGTGATAAATGACCATCGCCCACATTTAATATTAAACCCCAGTATCAATTTTCAAAACCTAGGCATTGAAAGACAGTTTCGACCAAAATTACTTACACACAAAGGTTGCTATCGAAAAATAGGCATTCATCCCTAGGGGTTATTACCGTTATTGTTATGCTAAAATCGATCTTTCCAGATTGACGGGTGTCCTTCGACCTTTGAACACAATAAATAACCTTGTTTGTGAAATTTCAGTAAAGGCCATGTCCAATAGGGAATTAGGATAGGTAAGCAAGTATGGGGAGATAAAACGTTTGACAGAAACTTGGCTTTTCCGCCAGACTTCATACATATCACCTTACAATGTCCAACAGCTTCCGTCACAAGGGTCATATTTCTGCGTGCTTTTATATGACGGAAAGATATCCGTCAAAATTCTTCGACAACGTATTTGAGAGTACATCCTATTGGTTACAGCGACACTTTCTAAATTAGGTAATTTTCATCAAAAATGAATAGAATAGCTCTCCTTATGCCACCTTAAAAATCTTTCTCACGCGTGGGTTATTTTTCAGTTCAACACTCTTGACACGTTTGCTGCGTTGTGAGGTCATAATGTCTCATGGCAAACAATCACCCAGTGTACAACGCCAAAAACGTTGAGCCACGTACATCTATGAGCCAATATAACCTCATGACGCACCAGCTGAAAGTACACTAAAAATCCTTACGCATCAAACGTATTATGCAAGCGACCTTTTAAAACCCGACTAACGAGTAACGATCTCATCCAGATGGATGGATGGAACGATGGAACTGCATGAGAAGATGTATGAATGTGGTTGAAGCGAAAGGGATATGTCAGGATGTATGTGGCAAACGGTAGTCACTGCCTACCCCCGTGGGATAAAGATGTGAGTATATGTATGAAGCTAAGTATGATTATCAAATTGCCAGTAGGTGCTCACGTTAGCGCCTAAAATGCTTGTGCAATCTGGCCTTACTTCAATAGTATAATGTTCAAGGTAGGGACCAAACCCGGAACGTTTCAGTTACGAGAGCGATCCATCTGATCAATAGATTATTAACGCTTAAACTTGATGTACCTAGAATATTGTAAATAGGTTGATACGTAACTCACTCTTTGGCCAACCTTAGTCTTTCCTGTTCTTTTTTATTATATATGACTACATTTAGTTAGAGTTATGGCCGCAATAAACTAGTTTCTACATTAATAAGGCAGTAACTATAGAGTTGCTATAAAATGTACACGGGCGCGTCTAAATGCGCGCGATAAATGTTCAGCCAATACCAAAAATGAACCATATTGACTCAGAGAAGGAGCACATTTTTCAACGAAGTACTATTTGTGATGTTGTCGAATTAAGTCGCGAGGTCGCGTGGCTTTGGACAAATTAATTCAATCTTAAAATAGATACACAGTGCACTTTCAAATAAAAAACAATTGAATTTACTCGCCTCAGTACACACAGGGCGGAGAGCAATAACTACGCGAAATTAAAACTTGACTTTACGTTGCATGCAAGCCGTAAGTTGCGTTTTCCTAGCGCGATTTACGTTGTAGGTACCGGATGTATATAAAATATAGGATCTGTAGAGTATTGGTAGAGATAATGCATAGAAAATGTATCTTTGTAACAAGAGACATTCAGGTGAAAAATGGCTGGATATAAAAACTTTCATTTTAGGGCATTTTAGTATACTAATCTTAATGGTGTTTGAAAGCGATTTCCATTCATTTATAATGACATAAACTTGCTAAAAAATATTTACTAATCTACCTGTAAATATTATGGACGCAAATAGATTTCGTCACGGAAAGATAAATCGTTTGAACCGCAATTCATCAAACATTGTATTCACGTCACCCGTCGACTAGAGGGGGGCAAGGTACACATGCGTGAAAAATTATGTAAAAGCATTACATCAAGGGGAATGATGAATTTACGTTGTGTAAGGTTTGTAGCGTTTAATTTTAATATGTTATAGTAGGTCATTCTTTTTCTCTCACCAACGCAAAATTTTGCAATCTACCATCACACTTAGTTAAGAAATTGAAAATCTATATGGGTTAGGTTTATGATATTTACCAACTCACAAAACGCACCTATACACAAAATGCGCCTATACACAAAACGCACCTATACACAAAATACACCTATACACAAAATGCACCTATACACAAAATGCACCCATGCACAAGATGCATCTCATAATGTGCTTCTATTAGCAAGATGCACCAACTTGCAGGGTACACCTGACTTCTTCATGTTCATAAATTCAGCCTTAATAACCCTTATCCATAAAAAGCGCACATCATATCTCTCAGACTCCATTGACCGGTGATTCTAACGTTGGAGTATTTCGGCCAAGGTGCTGCCACAATGGCTCATTCCCCCACACAATGGTGGGAAACTCCCAAGCTGCCCGTACAGTACTATTTCCACGACGCTTCCATGTGTACGTTTAGGTGGTAAGTTATGAGCTAATAGCGAGATAGCAAAGAGTTATAAACAAACTCCCGAAGACAGACAAGCTCATTTTCATTTTCAGTTAACTTTTTCGCTGTCTAGCAATTGGAATCAGCTTGATATTTACAACTATTATTTAACTTCAAATGCAAACATTTTTCGTTTGAAACCACAGAACATGGCCGCTTTCACAGCTGTTTTCACACGCAACACTTTTGTATTGTATAGTGTTTTAGGATCATTCGCCATCTTTATCACAATTATCATTCATTCTTATTTATAATTTGTATTTATTGTCTTTGATTTTGGCATCAACGCCTACTGATCTCAGGTGCAACCATTTCTCATCATACTCCATTTATGTTCAAGTTTTAAAAAGTCCTAAAGCAAGTGAAATGTAACCTTTGTACTACTTTTGAAAATATCTTCACGCCTTTAGCGATACATAGCAACAATACCGAGGTATTTTCCGCGAAAGGATAGGCAGAGGTGCACAGCAATTCACCGATTTTGTGGATAACAAAGTAGGGTAGGGTAGTATATCATTCGGTAAACGGCTGTCCCTTGCAGCACCATGCCAAATCTAAGTGGACACCAAAGACCTTGTGATGGGACGATCTCGTATTTAGAAAGGCAGAGGAGGGCCTTGTCCGGTCTGCCCCGTTTCCGCACCGAGGCCAGTTCGAAAGTTAACACAAATGTGCCTCCCATTCAACTGTTACTTAATAGTAAAATTGCTTTGGTTCCGAGGATAATTGAGTTCGCGTGCGTGCATCAACAAATATATTTCAAAATCTGAGCATTTAAACTCTGGCCTATTATAAAATAAACTTGTCTATGGTTATTAAAAAAAATGTGTTTTGAAATTGGAAATACATACAATAGTGATGTCAACAGTTCACAGGTGGGGAATTGTGGGTGAGCTTATAGTCAAAGAGAATGAAATCATTAGTGTTGTACTCTCTGCATGAGCTCATGCAGTAATTATTAGTTAAACTATACTTGTTATCTCCTTTACGTGCCTTTAATTATATCCCTAAAGAGACTAGTGATGTTACCAAGTATCATGTTATTGTTACAGATTACTTAACACAAAACTAAAGTGTCTTTATATAAACATACAAATCCTTTTTACACAAATTTATAGTAGCCTCAAAAACGTTGAGCTTCGTCTGTGTAACGTAACGCTCACAGTTTTCTTAATGAAAGATGCTGGTATCCCGTTAAGCCATTTCAGACTGAAGCGGAATGCAACGCAACGACGGCGTGGTGTAATAAGAAATTTACTTTTATTGAGTAGTCTATTTAATATTTTTTTATCAGCATTTGACATATACAAACAGAAAATTCGTAAGCGAGTACCAGACCAATCTATATAATCTATTGACATCAAAAAAAAATTTTTTTTGCTTAGTTCACGATCAACGTGGCCGGAGTTTGCCAAGGACAGAGAAGTATGGAAGAGGAAAGGGGGAGGCCTTGTGGAGGAGGAGTGGGACACTATTATAGGCTAGTTGATAAAAAAAGTTCACAATCACACTTTAATTATGTGCTGTCTGGCGATGACGCCGAAACACCAATTTGATTTCAATTGTTGTATTTTTTATGTGAATGTAGAGAATTCCGTTGAAATGTGAAAGGGGTTTTATAACAGCAGACAAAATGGTGCTCCCCGCTGCTCATTAAACGTAGGATTATATTTATGGAACTGAAAATTCACGTTGAAATGTATTTGGAACTAAAATTTGTGATGGTGCAATTTGTTACTTTGTATTTTGCTGACACTAAATAGTGTAGAGTTGTTTGTTATACTGTTTCGAGAAATAGCGAAGACGTTGGTCTTTATTGTACGAAGGACCATGAATGAGTCTTGCCTCTGTCACTACTACCGCCTGCGTCAAGACAAGACTATGTCACAATTTATTTCGCACCGATTGGGTCTCTAATTTTCATAATTCATAAGATAGACGAGACATAATTGACGTATCTCTCAATTTGTCGAGACGAATGGTTTTTAAAAGTAAGTTGTAGCAAGTCACTTACCAAAACAAACTGTATTATTGAATAGACGAAGTTCATTTTACATTCATCGTTGTGTCATCAATAATCCTAGCGAATTTTGACGCGTAGACGCTTGGCTTAACTACATCAATTCAATCTTTATGTATATAATACAGTATATTGATACAGAGTTAGTTTTGGCAGAGCAAAAGAAAATTGAGCATGCGTCTTACCGCCCCTACCGGCTCAGGGCTTTATTTAGTTACTAAGATATCTACAAATAAATTTTAAAAGGTTAAATTAATCATTCCAGCGTCCAGTAGTATTAATATTGTAGTCAGGTACAATTTTTAACGACTTCAAAAAGGAGAAGGTTCTCAATTCGTCGGACTCTTTTTTTTAAAGATAAGATCGTAATGACAGATATTAAGTCACAAAAATTATATTATGAAGATACCCAGATGCTACAAGTTAGTAAAACCTTATCATTAAAGCAACAAAAGCTACCCAGAAAGCCGTCGCATAATAAAATCGTATCCATTTTTATAAATATTCGTAAAAATATTATATTACTTCTCACATCCTTTTTTAAATCTCCTACATCCCAAGTCTAGTGATGTACCAACATATACTAAGTTCCTAAAAATATCAGCCTTCACATCACTTGACTTCCATTTTCAAATACCAATGAGTGCATATTTATTTAAAAGAACTATTCACAATAACGTACAAATTAACATTTAAGAACTAAATTTAAAAATAAATACTAATTAAAAAAGGTTTTGTCCTCGATGGATGGTGGCAAAAACGTTGGCTGCATTTTCTCGTTGAATAGCATGGCTGATTCGTTGAACGAGGAAAGAGACAGCCCTCTTGTCACCTGTGGAGGCGACTAATTTTGCTATACGAATACTTAATACTCAATTTTGCGGTGATCGTACAAGCCGGCATAATATGAAATCTGCAAGCCAATAATGGCAGATAAGACACCGATCTACCTGTGTATAGAAATAAAATACTCTAGAAGTCATTTTATACCTTCACTGTAGACTACTGTCGCTAAAGTATTCGTCAAAAATATATACGGCAAATTGTTAGTTAATTTCTCTGATCTATACATGTACAAATAAATAAAATTGGAGTGTCTGTTTGTAATATCAAAATAACACTTTTTTACCAAATGCGTATGAAAGTATATATGATACCTATAACAAAAACGCTATTTTAATTTTTTTTGTCTGTCTGTCTGTCTGTTTGTTTGGGGTAAACTTCTAAACGGCTTGACCGATTTCAATGGTATGGTGATTTCAATGATCTTTCACTGACATATAGCTGACGTTCCAAGGCGTAACTTAGGCTACTTTAATTTTAGAAAAAGCATTAGGGTTCCGCGGGAAAAACATAATATCCATATTTCCGGGTAATCTCCCTAAAGTCCACGCGGGCGAAGTCGCGGGCACAGCTAGTAACTAATAAAAACAGTACAGTATCAAATACCTGATACGAATGCGATATTATCTCTACTCGTACTCTCGTAACAATAGGGTAGCGACCCTATTGCTCATATATCATATATCATATGCTCGTCACATCACTAACTCTCCGTATCATGTTTTCTCATAAAACCTCTACCTGTGCCAACCCCTATAAAATTAATATTACCTACATATCAAGTGAACTTTGCAAACTGGTATTATCAATGCGTGGACTATGGTTTTAAATTCTCCTCACATTGAGGGGAGGTCCGTGTTTAATAATAGGATATTAATGGGCCTATTTTATAAAATTTCCATTTCCTACATTTACATTATTTAAAGAAAATTTGCGAACAAAATGGTCCCAATGAAATGACGTTGCGTCTCTAATTACTAGTTTTTCATTGGGAGTTGAAAATAGTTTATGGAGAGACACTGTGATATAATATTTTCTACGTATCTCATAAAACTCCTAGAACACCCTACACTTACTGGAGCGAGCGAATATACTTAAAAATGTATTGTTTATTAATACACATAAAGATTGAATTTGTGTGGCAAAAAGTCACGAGACCACGCGTCAGAATTCTCTGTCGTCATCACTGAATTTCGTTGAAAAATGTGCTTTTCCCATGAGTGAATACAGTTCATTTTGGTATTGGTATAAGATAGTCGCGCGGTGTTTGACGCGCTTATGGACACAGGGATTGGTACTGCAAAGAAATTTCTGCTATTTTCCCTTCGAAGTGTTCTTAGAAAATGGTGTGGGTTGATCTTAGAAAAGTTTGCAACTAATTAGTTATTAATATTACTGTATCCCACGTGGGTGGTTCTTAGCGGAGTAATGCAACGCAAATAGGGTTAATCTATTTTCAACACAATTCCATCCTACGCAAAGTGCAAATTAATAGGTACTTGTTTATTCAAGAAGTGATTTAATTTTAAACCAATTTGATCAAACATTCCTTTAAATAGCAAAATAGTTGACAAGCGTACAAATAGAATTCAGTGCTTACAACTAGTCTACAGTATGTTTGTATGTTTAGGTAGCAACTGGACCCTTTCTCAGCCCATTAGAACTGATTTAACACGTTTAGTGGGGAACAGGCCCATATCGGCCTGTCGCGGTGCTTACGGTTGGTGCGCACGGTGAAGACTTTATCAGTGCAGTCAGCGCGCATGTCAAGACAAGGCGTTTGTTATGGCTTTGCTCGCTCGCTCTCTGTCTAATTTCATACATGAGAAAGAGACAACATCAAGATATGCCGTGACATACGTCTAGTCTTGGCGCACATGCTACAATTACAGGTGGAAAGATCGTTGGGGGCGCAATTCGACCCGCCACCGCACCGGATAAAAGTTAATGATTTATTTGCTGCAGCTAAGGTTTAAGTAGTTTAAACTTAGAATGTAATTCTGGGATTAGGCTCTTCATCTTTATCTCTTTTTACGACATTAATGCAATTTATTTCGAATCTTGTCTTCTTACAGTTGGCCGTGCTTGGCCTGCAGATTTTTTATTATTTTTGTGTTGCCATCATCGTCTAAAATAAATACTAACACATCTTCAATTACGTAGCATGTAAAAAAAAACTTTGTCAATGGTGAAATGAAGAACCTTTAACTATAATTGTAAAGTGGTCACAGCTACAATACTAAACTGTAAACCTCAAGGAGGACCACTGCCCATTATTTGTACGTACTAGGTAACGAATGGTGTGAACGCTAAAAGCCTGCGTACACTGTGGCTTCAATAGGCAATTTTTTTGCCAATACAAAACGAAGTCTCTTTCAATAAATATAAAGATTGACTTTCTGTGGTACAAGCCACATCCCAACGCTTCAAAATTCGCTGGCCCTGTCAATGACATTTCGTTGGAAAATGAGCTTTGTTTAAGGCTGAATATAGTGCGTTTTGTTATGACAAAAAATCCGCCATCTTAGTCACCCATTTTTAAATGTGTATTGTAATGTTCTATTAATGTCCGTCGGGGCGCCAGAATAAAACAAAGAAATTCAAAAACAATACGCACTTTAGTTGAAAACATACACACACACAATTAGTTACAGATTACAAACAGTTTCAGTTAGTCTCGGTCAGTATAACGATAGTAAAAAAACAATAGCATCGAATGTATACTCTGGACGGGCTGCGCGGCGTAAGCGTTCTTAACGAGGCGACGCGGGCACACCGGGATCCGACTCACACGCGACTGGCGCGGCGCGCCAGAAGAGCATCGCATCATCCGCGCGCGACGGAAGACACGAGCGGGGATCGCACGAGCGGGAGAGAGGGGTACGCAGGCACCTACCATAGGAGCGCGTTACAGTATTTATTTAATTTGCTCTCGCTAATAATTACTTGATACTGGCTGAAATACCCGCTAATCGTAGATGGAACCTTCATCATTTAATTTATTTCATAAAAAAAGAAGAAAGACAAACAATAAATTAAAAAAAAAACACGATTCGCGCCTTTTGACGCCCCAGTGTGAGGGGGTCTTAATTGGTGAACCAACCTTCGGAGCAACATCCTCTGACCCGTCAAGGTCGGTAACTGTCAAGCCCCTTTATTGTCTCTGACAATTTTTTTTTTAAAGTTCACAGACAATTTTTTAAAAGTCACATTTTATAATTTTTTTTGTAATAAATGCAGCATTACACCTGTATTCCTCGATGGGTTAGGCAGAGGTGCTCTGCATGCTGATAGGGTACTGCACTGTAATACGGGGCGAGCCTAAAACCATTAAACCGTCAACATTTCCCCTCAATAAGAGCAGTAGATCTATAATACATATAGTCCACCACGCAGCCCCTACGCGAGTAAGTAAACTTCGCACGTCTTTCTATAGACATGCAGGTTTCCTCACAATGCAAACGAATAATAAATGACGATATTCATAATTAAAAAAAACTGGCCAAGTGCGAGTCGGACTGGCGCACGAAGGGTTCCGTACCATTATCTATAAAAAACGTTTGTTGTATGGGAGCCCCGTTAAATATTTATTTTATTCTGTTTTTTAGTATTTGTTGTTATAGCGGCAATAGATATACATCATCTGTGAAAATTTCAACTCTCTAACTATCACGGTTCATGGAGATACAGCCTGGTGACAGACGGACGGACGGACGGACGGACGGACGGACAGCGAAGTCTCAGTAATAGGGTTCCCGTTTTACCCTTTGGGTACGGAACCCTAAAAATGATATTCGGACTTGAGATCTGAAAATCCCAAAGATACAAGCCCAGAGGTTTAATCTCATGGTGTTCTACTAAGCTACCACTGAACATTACCATTACCTCTAAAACTATTGTTGTTTCAATAGTAACCTTCTGATATATCCTACAATAACTTGTATTAAAGTAAACCTGTTTGTTGTCCTGAATAAATAAAATAAAAACTGTAAATTTCTGACAGATTTTGTACTGAGTTAACACTTTCGCTGCGTTGTGAGGTCATATTGGCTCACATAGTACCTCTATGAGTCAATATAACCTCATGACGCACCAGCTGAAAGTAAACTAAAAATCCTTACGCAGCGAACGTGTTAACCGTCAAAAACTGAAATTAATATTATAAACATTGCGGCAAGACAGGTGATGGTAAGGTTTTGACAAATTAAAACTTTATATGATAGATGCGTCGTCCAGAACAATCGTGAACACAATAGACAAAGTTCAATGCACACAGAATATACACCTACTAATTCTAGAAGGTGTTTTATTGCTTTAATATTAAAAGGGGGGACGGTGCATCCATATGCGGTTAATATCGCGAAACGAGAGTGGTGGTATGACGTGCCCATTCACCTGCGCCTGAGTGGATTCCGCAGTCGTGCGCCGTAAACCCGCCGGTGTCGTACGCCATTTTGGAACGTATTCGAATTTCGAACTTACTATTTTTTAAAAGTGTGTGTTGCCTACGGTGACGGATCTTTTTTTAATGTAAGTTTTTTTTTAATAGCTTTACAATAATAATAATAGTTATATATTCCCTGAAGGCAGAGGTGCACTTTAGTGCATCTATATTTCACCGTTGCATTTCAGTTTAAATCTAATAGGTTTAGTACGTTACAAAAACAAAATCAAATTTAAAGTACCTAAGTAAATAAGTTTCAAGGGTTTCAATTTTAATATAAAAAAAAACCAGAGATAACGAACGTCTATCTGGACTCTGGACTTTATATTAAAAAAAAAAAACAAGTATTTTTAAGAGGATACAGCTATGCAACTCTAATAGTTTTTACATATTTTCCTGTTAAAAACGTTTGTAGAACAGACCAGAACGCCATTTACCGGTTTGCATAGACTTAAAAAAAACTAACAGTTGCATGCATCTGTATCATAGAGAATCGGATAAATGTGGTTTGTAAAAATAAACACGTATTCGGATTGAATATTCAGGGTAAGTTTAGTTTGCTAGAAATCTGCTGTTAACTACGAACTGCAAATACTATTAGGGTTCCGTACCCAAAGGGTAAAACGGGAACCCTATTACTGAGACTTCGCTGTCCGTCCGTCCGTCCGTCCGTCTGTCACCAGGCTGTATCTCATGAACCATGATAGTCAGAGAGTTGAAATTTTCACAGATGATGTATTTCTGTTGCCGCTATAACAACAGATACTAAAAAACAGAATAAAATAATTATTTAAGGGGGCTCCCATACAACAAACGTGATTTTTATACAGTTTTTATAGATAATGGTACGGAACCCTTCGTGCGCGAGTCGGACTCGCACTTGGCAGGTTTTTTTGAGTTTTAGTGAGACCAACGAAGAGCAATTGATCTGTTTATATGTATATATGAGAAATAACCGTATTTATCTACTTATAATATTTCGTTGCTGCAAATATATACGAATAACACGTTCTTACTTAATGTCTATGACAGTATCTTAACTATTACGAAAACGCAATTTATAAATAAGTAGTCTATCTGTCTTTTTGTTTGAGGTAAACTCCAAAACGGCTCGACCCATTAAGAGAATACATACAAACAAACTTTATTTACCAAACTAATTACAAAACGAGTTATGGTTGCTGTGGAACCCAAACTAGGTCTAGCCTGTATTATGGGTTCCGTAGTAGAGAAAAAAGTTACTTTACCTACATGTTATATAATTGATGTAACCGTTAAGTCATAGACAGTGAAAGTTAGGAGTGCTGGACGGCCGGCAGATGTCTGGGAGGTTGATGAGGCAAATACATTTCCTTATTACAAACCAAGCGAGCTCATAGAGTGTATTATCTAATTCAATGCTGTAGACTTTCTTTTCACATACGAAGATGGCCTGGTCTGGTGGTCTGAGAGTAGGCAGCTCGGTTCACTGTTCCAGCTGGGCCCCAGGTCCCCGACCACTGAAAACGACATCTTTTATCAATGGCAGCTAAAATATGACCTGTGTAGACATTAGACATTGTCACATTGAAGCCATTAGTTCGATTGCGACCGGTGGAATTTTTCTGAAATATCCTTTTCGGAATTTGCCCTGGTCTAAGTGTTTAGTTTGGGATCATACGATGAGTATGTGTTGTGTGTGTATGTGTTGTGTACGATATTATTATTATGTATCTAGACACACATTTACGCTGAAGTTAAAACGGTAGCTGCTACACTAGGTTTTAAAGGCCTTGTGAGTATCTTTCTGGAGCCGAAATCGTACGGTACCTACTCGGTGCGCACTATCAAAAATACCCACTGGGTCTAATCAACCTGCGCACAGTTTGGAAGTACTAAACTACGAAAGTACGAATAGTAATACGAATGAATTAATTATTTTACGACATTAATTTGGTGTTGCCAATAAGCTTAAACCTACATTATACTCTTTATAATATTAAGGGAATATAATTTATAATATAATTATTAAGGTATATTAATTAATTATTTATATTACGTAGCAAAGTTTGCAAAAAAACGAGTTTCATCAATCAATTACTACTACTACAGCCCTTTTAACGTCCCACTGCTGGGCACGGGCCTCCCCTCAATGTGAGGAGGATTTCAGGCCATAGTCCACCACGCTGGCCCAGTGCGGGTTGGCAGACTTCACACATCTATCGAGAACTAGACAAGTTCCCTCAGACGTGCAGGTTTCCTCACGATGTTTTCCTTCACCGTTTCATAGTAAGTGATAATCTCGGATGAAAATGAGATTCGCACATAAATCCCAGAGGTGCGAGCCGGGGTTTGAACCTGCACACTTTGATTTGCAAAGCGTGCGTTCGACCACTCGGCTACCACTGCTATCAATCAATTACGAGATAAATATGGATGTTTAAGCCCCAAACACACTGGAGCGACAAAACGCACGCTATTTTTTTTTCCTATACCAAAACGAACTTTATTAACTCGTACATAAAGCTCATACTTCACTTAAAAGCGAGTTTACAGTGTAATCGCATAGACAGAAATTCAACCTTTATTGTATATTGCTATAGAGTTTCTTTCGGTGTTAGCAGAAATTTGCAGAGCGCGTCTCGACGCCCCAGTGAATTGAGGGCTTGCTAAAAAAAATAGCAATGTCGTAGGAACCGGTCGGATTCCAATAAAGATTTCTTGGCATCGGTAGCTGTATACCATTTAAAATGTCAAGATATTAGCGTGTAGGTAAAAAAATATATGGAGGAGATACATATTGCGAACAATATTCAAGAATTCTTTCGATATATTCAGATGTCTTTGCCTGAACATACTCGAGCGGGTGAATTCACTTGACATCTTTTAGAAAAAGTGTTCTTTGGATAGAATGTTTATAGCGAAAGTTACGAGATGAACTCAGTGTCGGATTAAGGTAACTTGAAGCCCTAAGCAATCTTCCCCTTCTCCCCTATTCTTAAGCGAACTACAAAGAATTAAAATAAAACTATTTTACGGATTTTATCGCGTGTATTTACAATTAATTTTTTTTTTTTTTTTTCAAAAAACATCCTAATTTCAATAGGGAAGATGGCTGGGTGCTACCACCAACTTGGAATCCAGTAATTAATATGATTAAATCCAAAAGCAAGTGTACCATTGCAAGACCTCAAGACACCGTAAGCACTTTCTGCGTGGATCGGACCGCAAACAACAACTAAATATGAGGGTACCTATGACATCAGGACGTCTAACACCTCAGTCCCCCCGTGACCATGGTTGCTTTAAAGCAGCCGAAACGTCGGGAAAATAAAATAGTAAATACACGCGATAAAATCCGTAAAATAGTTTTATTACAATGTATAGTATTCGCGTAAATATAAGAAAACAATATACAAAGAATGAAATGAAAAAAAAATGTAAATACGTATTGTAGGTAGAATATGTATGTGTTGTTCCTTCTGCCCTTATCCCATGCTAGGTGGGGTCGGCACAACATGATTTCATATGTTGTCGTAAGATATTGAAATTGCTTTACCTTTCGTATGCCCTTTTTCTTCTCGGTAGTCTCTGGTGCCCCATAAACGGGATGACCTAGGCAATTGCTTAAATAGCTTCTAGGACTGGATGAACTCGCTCCCGTCGTTTAATTGAAAAATGTGCTTTATCTATGAGCTAATACAGTCCATTTTAGTATTGGCAAAAAAACTGTTGGCTTACTACGACTCCTACAGCCTTTTCAACGTCCCACTGCTGGCCTCGGGCCTCCCCTCAATGCGAGGGGGATTCAGGCCATAGTCCACCACGCTGGTCCGGTGCGCGTTGGCAGACTTCCATCTATCGAGAACTAGTCAAGTTCCCTCGGACGTGCAGGTTTCCTCACGATGTTTTTCCTTCACCGTTTCATAGCTAGTGATTATCTCGGATGAAAATGAGATTCGTACATGAATCCCAGAGGTGCGAGCCGGGGTTTGAACCTGCACTCGCGCGTTAAAAAGTTTGTCAATACCAAAACGAACTCTGTGTTAACATATACAAGGTGTATCAGAAATCCGAAATAATACTGTGGCTACATATAAGGTAGCTCATATTTGGATGCATAGTGGAGACAGTTTATACCTTACCATAATAGTTTCTGAGTTTTTATATATACTTTGAACTAAAATATATACTTTGAATATTTGTCACAGGTATCGTGTTCTGGCCTTTGGGTGCATCCATATACGGTAGCTCATATTTATATACCCTGCTGTGTCTTCTTCTCAATCGTTTCGCTCTTGACAGAGCGGTCGTGGTCTCGTCGAGGCATCCACGTCGATGGCAGGGGCGGACACAGCTCTCCGAACGATCTCATGCCATCGCTGTTTGTTAGCAGACTGCCTCGCGCAGTCAGACACACGGTTGTGGTCAGTCCAGCGCATAGGTGACCTGCCGCGAATTTCTATCGTAAAAGTGCGTGTGGGCGCACGCGTCGAAATTCACTCGCGCTGACAGTGTCGTTTAGTTGAAGATAGACCTTTATCTATGTGTCAATACAGTTTGTTTTGGTACGGCAAAAAAAATACGCGCGAGGTTCAATGCGCCAGTGTGTTTCCACACACTGGGTTTATGTAGAAACTGTCGACCGGTTCGTGGCAATGTTTAGACAAGTCTAGTGCGTTAAGTTATGTAGAGTTATGTAGTTGCAAGCTAATGCTTAAGTAGTCAGGTTTAAGTTAGCATCATTCATGGAACTAAGCAGTGGTAGCCGAGTGGTCGAACGCACGCTTTGCAATCAAAGTGCGGAGGTTCAAACCCCGGCTCGCACCTCTGGGTTCCATGTGCGAATCTCATTTTCATCCGAGATTATCACTAGACCATGCCGTCATGTACGTTCAGTTAGATTTTTTTGTATTTAAAATATCATTTAGGACAGGATTATAATTGTTTTGTCCATGTTCCTCTTAATGTAAAATAAATTCAAGGGTCCAGTGGATGACCGCTGTTATCTCGACTCATACATACATTTCCATATTAATTACTCGCCATATACGATATAAGAATATTAAACTACCTATAAGTTGTTTAAAATACGTATACTGGCATAATTTTGAACGCAGAGTATGTGAAACAGGCGCTACCATTCTAAAAAAAGAAATACTCAAGTACAATATGAGAGTCTCCTCTATTAACTTGTTTAGTCTTAAGCTCTGCGCCTACAAGCGCGTCAAACCGCACGCGATCTATTTTTCCAACACCAAAACGAAATGTATTAACTTTTTTTTTACGAAATGAAAGAAATTATGAAATAATGGAATAAGATGAGGAATGGCTGCACCTGCGTGCGATATCATTTTATCTCAATGGCTAGAGGCCATCGCCATTATTGTTTTTCTATCTTCTTTTAAATTCTTCTTTTAAATTTAAATCTTCCATTATAGCAAATGGCTAAATTGCCAACAAACCTACTTCTACTAGACTACTTAAAACATTAAGTAGACTCACTAACAACTAAAATAATTTATTTATGACCATTTAAACAGTAATAAAGATACATAAAACTGTAATACGAGTCGTTAAATTCATGTAAATAATAAAACCTGCCTAATTTTACATTAAAACAACGCATAATCTTCCGCCATCTTTCTGCTAACTTCCAAATACGTAACGAGAACATGAAATAACGTAATTATGTAACGCAAAGACTAATTACCTGCGATTCGTATTCACATATGTGTTAAAAATGACAAGCTATTATTAAACCAGAAATAACCGCGAGAAAGTCGTGTAAGAAGTCGTTAGACTTGTAAAATAAAAAAGCCAGCCAAGTGCGAGACGGACTCGCGCACCGAGGGTTACGTACAAACTTGTAGGTACCTACATAAATAGTTAAACACGGTAATCGAGCCTCGTTTTTTTTCAAATTAACAATGTTCGGATTGTTATCGTTACTTGTTGACACTGTTGACACTGTTTTTGGGCAAATTTCATTCAATGCCTTATCTTTTTATTGCGTTAACCTCAAATTTAGATTCTTTTTACCGCTCCAATGAATTTCAGAATTGAGTATTTGATATTAATTTCAAAATCACATCCCGCATTTCTTTGAAAAAAGGTCCTGAGAGATAGACGGACAACAAATTGATCTTATAGGGGTTCGTTTTTACCTTTTGCTGCGTATGTACATACGGAACCCTAAAAAGCAGTTATCATTACCGCAACTCAAGTACAAATAAAAACTTAAGCGTTAGAAATGGTTGATGCGTACATGTTATATTGATTGTGGTTTGTATTGTGTAACGCGTATATGTAATGAGATTCTTGCGGTAATTTACATATTTGCTTTAACTGACAATACTCAAGTATACTTAGGTAGGTGCTTACATGAAATTTTAAAGTTATATAAGTGCTTATACATATTTTAATACATAAAAAAATGAATAATATATTTATTTATACCTACCGCGCATAGAATTAGTTGTAAGCTTGGTACCTACTCTAAAACGTGTTAAAGAATATGCGCTTAAACAAAAAAAAAGGATTTTTTGACGTCAGTTCTAATAATACCTAAAACTTTTTTGTTTTAACCTTTTTAATGTGATTTTCTTAAAGATTATCTTTGTATCTTATCAAGAATAATATTACGTTGGTTGGTTATTGTTTTGGTTGTTATTGGAGAGAATTTGTGAATTTGCCACAATCAGACACCGACCTCGCCGGCGAGGACGAGGAACCCGTCTTCTGCTCGTAGGTACATCTTTGCACCTAGGAGCGCAGTCATTACCTCTCCCCTCACGGCAACTACCCAAGTCGAGGTCGTGCCCCATGTGGCGCCCTTGAGCTAGTTGCCCTCCTCTTCCGCCCTTAAGGCTTTGGTTGTAGTCGCACTCTGCACTCGCCACTCCTTCGGTGAAGCTGTAAAGGCCAACTCACGGCCAACAGCATAGTCATATAAAAAAAAATGAATTTGTAAAAAGGCGACCTTAATAATTGCATCGAAATTAGTCCAAATTCCACGGCGGCGTCTCGTCTTATACTATGCGATTCAAATAAGAATAGAATAATGACTTTAAATAATTAAATATTATACTAAGACAATGAACTACTAATTTAACCTTTTTATTTAAATTTGATGTAAGACTATTATTATTTGATATGCATATAAGCTTTTTGCAAACCATACTTTTCAAGTGACATTTGACAGATATAGGTTATTGACATTCCTGTTCTTATTTGGATCGCACTATACGTCTACACATAGACAATCTGACAGGCGTAGACGTCACAAACAAAAATGTATGAAACTGTCAAATGTCAGGAAAAGCTCCCTCTTTAGTATAATAACTCGTTGCTGTATGTCTACCGGAATACAAAAATAAAAAATTCAAAAAAGTCATAACGTATTCGTTCGCTACACCATATTCTTTATTATTCACTTACTTAGATCTCCGATTAAGTTTGCTACGTATATTTTAAATTCCTACCAACCAATGCTTATAACTTTTGCAATGATTATTGACTTTACATTGAATAATCCGCGAGTTTGTTGTTACGTAAGCGGTACTTGATACGAACGTAGAATACATTGCCTGTTTTATTGACAACAACACTCGTATTGCCCATAATAATGCGTCAATGGAGTGTTAAAAATTTGACGCGAATGGAACTCGGTCAGCGTGGTCGTTTTTGACACAGATGATGTAATTTTAATGAAGCGAGGAATTCGTTCGTGTTCGATATTTGAATTATTTATTGGCATTGCTGGGCTTAAACTGAATAGTTGCGTTTTGTTTATCCTTCAAAGATAATTAATTGGCATGTAATTGCATCTTTTTACTTAAGATGGACGTAGACTCCCCAATTAAAATAAAACAAATAATGAGTGAGCACTTGTTTATAAAATTATTTAATTATAACAAACATATTTCATATTCAATTAAATTAAGTTATTAACATTATATATCTCTATGTGCTTGCAAGTAGAATATTTTACTACGAATAAATTACATAGAGTTAACATAATAATTAATTATTTGTTTAACATGTTGATATTTATTTATTTTTATAATAACCGTTCCCGTCGAAAAACGTTTAGTTCCACAATTAATTATATCAAAACGTCAAATATATAAAATGAGTGTAGATAATTATGTTTGACACTGTATGACTCCATACATTATTCAATAGGTAACTGTTATGGTTAAATAATTGGTAGCATAGCGCCACATTTCGAAAGAAGCCGACGCAACTGGTCATACAACAAGAATGTATGACATCATATAACGAGACTTGTAAACTTAATGTTAGTTAGAAAATTCATACCTCGATGAATTGCCAAATAACAAAACGTGTAGTATTTTTTTATTCGACTTGTGCATCGCCATATAACTTTGTTTTACTCAAAAGTTTTCTTACAATAAAACAAAGTCAAATTCAACTCAATACAGCAGATACGCAGAAAAAATCGCTGATTCCAAATACGGTATGTATAGAAGTCAATATCGTCCAAAAGTGTCGCTTTTGTCAAATAGCCTTTCACCCTTCGATATCATTTCGTCTTCTTATTTACGAAATGATGAAGTTTTAACGGAATATGGTGAGGAATAACTGCATCCGCGATTAGCGGGTATTCAACCAATTTCAAGTGATTAATAGCTAGGATAAATTAAATAAATGCACATAAATATGGTGGATGTAGTCCAATATATTATTTGAAAATCGCAGCAAAATATGCCTAAGCAATCGACCTTACAAATATATGTGATGTCATCAATTTTGAATGACCGTTACAAAATTCATAAATCGAACAGAAATTGCAAATGGCCGCGACTGAGGCCAAGCGTGAAGTGAATGATTCGACCATACATTAGCACGTTGACAGTGGCACTCATTTTTGTGTTCTTTCCATTCCTGCGGTACGGGGCGTTTAAGACCTCGTTTGGAAACGATCATTCTGGCGGTAAAGGGCTTATTAAAGTAGATTGCGTTCTGTTTTAATAGCGCATTATAGATATATAATCATCTCTTTCCTAAAATAAATCAAATTTAAGTTACGGCCGCACGGCAGAAAAGGCTATGTTTTTCTTAGCCGCACCGCAAGGAAGACACATACGAGGCGTATTAGACCTCGTTCCGCACGCTGGTTTCCACTATAAATTATGTATTACTGTATGTGTAACGGGAATATCGCACGATAAGTTACACCATTCGAGTGGCGTACGAATTTGAATATTATTACCATGCACTATAACTTAAAGTTACTGTGAGTGTACTTTAAAAATCGAACCGCGTCTTTCCTGACACAAATATAAATTAAATATTAATGTTATGTAAGTAGTACATAGCAAGTACTGTTTTGGAATGATAAGTTGATTATTTTTTAAACCGTTTTTTTATAAGATGTATTTTGATAACAATACAAGATGTATAGTTTTAAATATGTCCCCCTAGAAATACTTATCATACATCACCTACGCTTTTGAGTCTAAAGAGATTTATACTTTTTTTTTTATTTATTTTTTATCCGGACCTCTATCGGCCCGGCCCGCGTGCTCACCTCTGATGTGGGGGTCAGAGTTCTTAAAATTAGCCTTAAGTTTAATGTGTGTAAAATAATTTCTCCAGGCTGGATTATTTTTATTGAAAATAAATAAAAGGTCAACAAAATTTATTTAAAAAGACAGTTAAAATACATGATGACAAAAAAAAACAAGTAAACTCGTCTTAAAATTAACAATATAAAAAGACAATAAAATAGCAAAAGGCTATGGACAAGGATAATAAACAGCATATAAAACTTGATAAAAATAAAATAACGAAATAACAGAGTTTCCCTACTATCCATTGCGCGGATCCGGCAACCAGAGCCTTTGATGCGCAGTGTAGTGTAGGCGGCTGTTGGTCGCTTATTGACAAATAAGTTGGCAGCTGGCCTATTTCTGCTTAGGTCTTATTTCTATCAATGACTCTGGTCGCCACCTCCACGCAATAGCCTAGTAGGGTATCACGTCTATCCTTGTCCATGACGAGCTTACTTAGGCTGGATAAAACTAAGGCTACGCCTAAGGTCATCTCAACATCATGCCTTCGGCGCGCAAACACAGGGCAATGAAGCAAGATGTGCTCCACTGTCTCGCTGACACCCGGTTCGCAGATGCACGATGGGTCCTCCTTGCGCTTGAAACGGTTCAAGTACCCAGAGAACCCACCGTGCCCCGTCAGAACCTGTGTGAGCACGGCAGTGGGCACGATCTCTCTAATCGTCCTGTACGCTACCAGAAGGTCAGGGAAAAACATTTTGGTCGTGGATGCAGTGGTGCCAGTCTGGTACCTACGATTCCATTCGTCAAGCGATTCCGAGCGGATTTGTTGCTTGACGAATGAAACCGGACATTTGTCGTACACAGGTTTGGACCTAACGTGCAGCGCTGCTTGTTTAGCCAGCTCGTCTTGAGAGAAGAGAGAAGAGATTTATACTAGAGCGAACGAATGAAATCGACTTTTTAAAAATGTACTGTGAGCGTATATTTATAAAGATTGAATTTCTGTAGCAAAACAGTCGCAACTACGTGTTAAAATTCGCTCGCATCAATGACGACATTTCATTGAAAAACGTACTTTATCAATGAGTTAATACAGTTAGTATTGGCAAAACAGTGTACTGCAGTTCAAATTTTCTCATGACGTTTTCCTTCACCAGGAATTGATGTTGCCTGCCTAAAATCTTCGACCAACTCAACCTCCGACTGTGTTTATTCGGGCCAATCAAAGACAATCAATTTCCAGTATCGGAAGTGGTCCCGAGAGTAGGGTTGTACCCAATCAATCTGATCCCGCATCTCGCCTTGATTAATTACACATCCCTATTACACTTTGATTCGATGTTAATTACGTTTTTGGTTTGCCACAAAAAATATTTTATATTCAAAGTCAATGGTCAAAGTCAAATCATTTATTCTATAAAGGCCCATCGGGGTACTTACAAATTGTCAAGTTTACATTTTTACAAGCTTTATATTAGCTTGCAACGTATGTAAGTCCGGGTGGAATCTTGCAACTGAATTTTAAATCAGTTATCTTTAACCGATTGAGCTGAAATTTGGTATACACGCTTATTTTGGATGACAATCTATGTGACGTCATTCTAATTCCAATATGGCGGATCATCCAAGATGGCGGAATAGTTATTTTTTCTGCACTACCACAGTACGGGTATCAAACGAAAGTAAATAAAAACTTGTTTTTAAAAAGTTTTTTTACCATTAATTTATTTTCGTATATACTTATAATGATAAGATAATAATACGTTAGTAAGGCAACGCTACACTTTGACTTGACGGGCAATATTTCGATAGGCAACATTTCGATAAACCAATACAGGCACTTATGATTAGTCAGTAAAAAATAAATAATATTAATAGTATCTCTACCACCCATTCGGCATTGTATTTCCTATGGAGAAGAATGGGCAAGAAACTCCATGGTTGCTTTTTTCCCAATAAGGATTTACATGTTATTTGCATAACATTTTCAAATTAACAATTATACAATATAAAGTTAATGAGGCTATACAATCTCAAAACACAAAAGTAATCAGCAATACAAATAAAAATACTATGTAGGTATGTAGTTAGGAAATATCAAAACTATAGAAAAGTAATTACGGAATTATTGTGTTCGTATGTATATTTATAATTTACAAATGCTCTATTCTTACTAATAAGGTTCTATTTACACGATAAATTCGGCTGCTTGCTGCCATCTCCATGCGTTAAATTGTCTATATCATGCATCGAGATATATAACAGAGATGCGCCCTATCGACTGCGCCCTGCGGCAATTTTTTTGACGTTGCAGTTGACCTATGTAGTTGCCGTATACTACAGGTAACTACAATGGTAGATGTCAGATAAACGTCGAAAAATTGCCGCAGGGCGATAGGGGCATATCCGTTATATATCTCGATGCATGATATAGACAATTTAACGCATGGAGATGGCCCCAAGCAGCTGACTTTATCAGCAGCAAGCAGTAGAGCCATACGCATGCCGGAGCCGATATGGGTTCTCTAGTTACTTTATGATTTCAAAAAAAAAACAATCAACTTTTTTACAAAACACTAAAGAGTTTTTAGTGTTTTGTAAAAAAATATGAATGAGACCGTATGATATGACATCAAAAAGTAACTAAAGAACTCATATCGGTCCTGCGTATGGCGCTGCGGCAATCTCCGTCCTTTTAAAGAGTCAGTCTTTACTCCCGATTCGTTACATTGACGTAACCCGGGGGTCACCGGGTGACACGGAGAGGTGCGCGCGAGCATTCGCACGGTCGTTGCATCACACGCGATATCCACCGACCTCGGGTAAAAAACGACGCTACTGTCGCAAGATTCGCTGGTGAAAGCGACAATTAGTGCGTGTTGCGGCATCGATCACGCGAGGACCGAATCCGGAGTCGCTCGGTATGCGGCCGGCCTTATACGGGGTTTCTAGTGACGGATTCTGATACTAGTTTAATCTGTACGGCCGAGACAAGACTTACGTCGCGAATTATGTCGCAATGACAGTCGCGCTTTTATTCTTAGAAAATAAAATGGACATTATTTAAATTGTGTCTTGCCACAATCGGCTGTGACAGCAAGTTCAGCAAGACCTCGTAGTCATAAGTTTGAACTGTTCCAATTGTCAGACATGTCGAGCAAATATCGTCACATCGAGTTTCGTCTACTAGACAGCTCAATGTAACGTCATCTTCTCGACAAGTCAGCAGAAAGCCGTACACCCACTAAAAACCGACGGTGTACCATCGTATATCGGGGCGCACTAGCATGCGGTATCAAATCCTAACTTACCTATCTACCTACGGCAGAAAATAACCTTATGTCTTTATTTTACAGTGTCTGGAACGCCGACTCACAATATGTCATCAGAGAAGTACTGGGCGAGTATCGTTGGTGAGTTTTATTCCATACTTTCATCCTCAGGGACCAACGTCGATCTACTCTATGTAGATAGAGCTAGTGTCTGTAAACTTTTGCTCAAACATTGTATTGTTTATAACGAGTTTCATTTTGTATTTGCTTAGAAGTTTAGGAATCATAATTATTTACAATGTTCTTAATTATTATCCGTAAGAACTATCTACTAAGAATAAAAAAAATAAAAAAAAACGGTACAGACGACGTTCTCAACTTATGTCATAATCAAGTGGAAAAGGAATTAATTTTTATATAATACTAACTGACCCGGCGACCTTCGTACCGCCTTAGAATTAATAAACGTTAAATATGTGATGTTAAATGTCTTCTCCCTGGCATTTTAAAACAATAACAGTAAATATAGTTCTCAAGTACTGACAAACGTTGACAGACGACTCAAATATAAACATTCTACAACCAATTAATTGACAGCCAGAATTTTATATATATTTTTGTATTCCGGCAAAACTGTTGTGTGTTTGAAATAGCACAATAAAGCCTTTTTTATTTGTATCCTATCTTCTTATTATCTTCCTCGCAATTTTTCCATATTTTCCCAAAGGAGATTGTCATCCTTCATACATTAGCTGCCATATTTTGCGTCATTGTCTGTGGTTACCATGGTTACTCGTGTACGTTTCTCTGTTTATAGTTTCTCGTTTTTCTCTAATGTCAATCTATTTTCTCACCGTTTAAACCTTCCCTGGACTACGACAAACATTTTAAATCCAAAATCAGCCAAATCGGCCCAACCGTTCTCGAGTTTTAGCGAGACTAACGAACAGCAATTGATTTTTATATATATAGAGACTAGCTTCCACCCACGACTTCGTCCGCGCAGACTTAGATTTAATTGCTCAATATCATTTTAAATCATAGCCTATATGTTATTCTGATGTGTAAACAATAATACTGTAAAGTTTCATCAAAATTCGTTTAGTAGATTTTGCGTGAAAGAGTAACACACATCCACCCATTATCCTCACAAACTTTCACATGTATAATATTAGTAGGATAGATTTTTAACGAGATTTTCCCGCATTTTGACGTTACAGAATCTCGGTCTTTCAACTAAATAGGTTTTTGGGCCTATTAATGATACTAAAATGAAAAAAATAGCTCTCTCATTTCTATTTATAAAGGGCTCTAAATATAAATGTAAATACATAGGAACTTGGCAGAAAGTTTCCTTAAGTATCTTGCAAAGTGGGGCTTACTCCAGACTACTCTACAACGGAACGATGAAATTCATATTTCTGTGGAATTCTGAAACATTATATATGCTTGTGGCCTTTACACCTAAAATAACATTTGTGTTATATATATGACATATACAACACATTCACATATATTTATTCACAGACGTTTTTGACTTTGTCAAACACTTGGGCGAACGAATTAACTTTACTTTTTTAAGGGTTAAGATTTTTTACCGGTTGTATTTATAATTTCTGGTGTTAAGCCATAGAGTAACTAGAGAATAAATATCGACTCCGCCCTACGTATAGCTCTGTGGCAATTTTTGTGATATTTATCTGTCATCCACCAATGTAGTTACCTTGTAGTATCCGGCTTAGAAGTCAACTACAAAGGAGGTAGTCCTAAGGCAACTACAAAGGATAAACGTCAAAAAAATTGCCGCTGGGCTGAGTCGATGGGGCATCTCCATTATACATATCCCGATGTGTTAAGTACACTAGGGCGTTAAAAGTCGTGCGTAATTGTTTTAGGAATACTAATACGAACTCTGTGTTACACTAATACATAAAGATTAAATTGCTTTCGTAAAAGCCACGCCCCCACGCATCAAAATTCGCTCGCGAATCATTGTCAGTTCGTTGCAGAATGTACTTTTTCTATGTGTCAATACGGTACGTTTTGTTACTGGTAAAAAAATAACTTACGAGCGTTGAAGCCAGAGTGGGCCCAGAAGGCCTTAAACAAATAACTAAACACGCGCGTCTAAATTCGGGCGACCAAATTTCTGCTAAGGAATGCGGTGGAAATGCGTTCCTTACGGAGTATGTGTTGTGTCACCATTGCTGACCGGTTGAGGAATAACAAGATACGAGATGAATGTAAGCTGAAGGATGATGTGGTGACTAAGATTGAGAAAAGTATGTTGAGGTGGTTTGGCCATGTAGAGAGGATGAATGAAAGTAGACTGACGAAGAAATATACCAGGCAAACGTGAGTAGCAATGTCGGAAGAGGGCGCCCGAGGAGGACCTTTCACGACCAGATTAACGGTCTCTTCCAGGAAGGTTAAGTCCGGAGCACCCTAAACCGACGGAATTGCATGAAAAGATGTATGACTGTGGATGAAGCGAAAGAGGTATGTCGGGATCGTAGCGTGTGGCAAACGGTAGTCTCTGCCTACCCCCATGGGATACAGGCGTGACTATATGTATGTATGTATGTATGTACGAAAACGACATATTGAAATACTTTGTTTTGGTGTTTAAAAAATTGTTAGGCGCGTTTAACGCAAATATGTGCGCATTGCTTAAACCTATATCATGGAAATCTCGACATAACATCAGAGGGACGGATCAAATTGCCTCCTTTTGCAATCGGTTAGAAATAAAGTAATTTGTCAATGCGAAGTGAGTTTACAACCGAGTGCTTTGTTGCGTTGCTAAACGAACAAGAATGGGCAATCTTCCATCTGTTGGGAGCTTCTATTGTTATACTACAGACAATGTGTGGTGGGTGTTAAGTGTTAAGGCGGTTCACATCAGATAACTTGCTTGCTTGATAAATTATTGGTGTTCGAAAAAAAACTTCATTAATATCTTTGAATTTATAAAACAATTAGCTTGCGACTTTGTACGCGTGAAATTTAGGAACTTAAATTATTTTAAATTTTCTTAATTATTTGCCTGTAGGAACATTCTACAAAGTATAAGATTTTCTTTAAAAAAATAAATAAAATCGGTAAAGTTATTCTCAAGTTGAGTCGTGACAGAGGGAAACAGGGATTTATTTTTATATATATAGACAATAACAACTCAAGGAATTCAACTTCAACTTTAGGAATTCAGACTTTTTTTGACCTTCTGTCAAAATTTTAGTTATAATAAATGTAGCCTTTGATGGTACCAAATTATATTGCTCGTTTCTCTGTGGTTATCGCCTTTCAGCCAACGATGGCGTCTTAAAAAATGTAAATCATGCAGTGTTGGTGTACTATGTGGCGTCGCTTCTGGGAAATATCAGAATTCTTTGAGTTGATCTCTCAGAAATTGCGTACGGATAGGAGGACTACAACAAAATGTGAATGACAATAACGTGAATCTTGAACAAAACTGTTTTCACAATAAATGGAAAAACATCGTCATTGAAATACAAAATCCAAATTATTTCACTATCACTGGATTTCAAGTGTTAGACCTGTTACGAGTATTTTGCCAAGGTCCAATTATACCAAGTACTTATTTGAAATATCAATATCCGAGTGGTTAGAGGGGCTGCCATCATAACTGACAATTACTGGTTTAAACCCTACCCTGGCCAAAAACCGAGAGCGTTTTCTAGCACCATTTTTTTTCAACTGTAGAAGTCATTTAGGACTTTTGACTTTTTAAATGGTGACCTCACATTCCTAGTAATCTTATCCTCTATGTAATTAGTATAAGTCTGCCTTGCCGGATTAACTGTAACAAGGTTACTAAAAATGTAAAGTGGCTAGTTAAAAACGCAGCGCTTCTATCCGTCTGCAGACGTCTTTATTTGCACCTTCAATCTGTAGCTAGGCCTCGCATTCCCACGACCTTGCGGCAAGTGAATGCTTAATTAATTAATCTGCTTATACAGTATGTCAACTGTTAATATGCAGCTTTGCATGTAGGCTACGAAGCTTACAGTCTTATAACGCCTCATACACACTGCTGTAGTTTTAGCAGACCAGACCAGACTGATGTCACAGAAATAGAATCACTCTTTCTCTCGTATGCAATAAGACAGAGAGCGACAAAGCCAATCCGTGACAGAGGTCTTGTCTTGCCATGCATGCTAACACCTCTGGGGTGATCGATTTAACTTGACTTTTATTGAGAAAATGTACTCAAATGTTTGAGTGTTTTAAGCATCGGGTAGATTAAAGCTCTCCGTACATTAGGGTGTCAAAATTATTTCCAATACCAGAATGAAGTTTGTCAATGTAAATAAAGATAAATTCTGTGGTTACGCCGCGCGTCAGTGTGATTCCGTTGAAGAATGAACTCTATTCATCAGTAAATAGAGTTCGGTTTACTATTGTCAAAAATCGGACGCCTGCGTCTTGACACCAGAGTGTGCGGGATTTTGCCAATACTATAATAAACTTTAGTGACTCAAAGACAAAGCTCATTCTTCAACGAAATGCCATCGACAGCGCGAGAGAATTTTGCAGCGCGGCTTTTGTCACAGAAATTCCATCTGTGTGCATATTAACACAGAGTTGGTTTTTTACTGGCAATAATTTAGCAGCACGCGTCTTGAAGCTCCAGTATGCGAGTGGCTTGTCGCCTTGCACTCTCTACTGAGTGAATTAAATTGAATGAAGGACGTATTTTTTGAAAATGTACTCTGTGTTTACACCCGTAAAGTTTACATTTCCGAGGCAAAAGCAAGGCAAGCGACGACATTTCGTTGAAAAATGTACTTCTTCTGTAAGATAATAGAGTCCGCTTTGATATTGGCACAAATAGTTTATTAGTCCTAAGAAATATATTTCAATTTAAAGTTTCATCCACCGGAGTTAGCGTTTTGTGAAATTATAAGCGAGAATAGAGAGACTGCCAACTGAGAGAAATAGACAAAAGATGAATTCGAAGCTCGGTAACAATGGCCGAGATTTTTGTATTTTGTGTTGGAACTGGCGAATTGCAAATCTAGGCACATTAAAATAGCTTATGGTAGGAGGTATGGCTCGGAAAAAAGGCCCCAATGACAACAATTAAATAAAAACTAATCAAAATTGTCTATTATCAGAAGTAGACCGGCACAATCTTTGTAGAGCTATAAATGTGACAATTATCACACAGATAAAAGAATGTGTGATTTTTGTCATATCGAGGGGTGAAAGACTATTTGACCCAAGCGAAATTTTTGGCCGATATTGACATAATATATACATATTTGGAATCAGCGATTTTTTCTACTTCGAATAAGCATACTCTCCTTATCGCTAACGCTAAAGCGTACGACTTGTATCGAATTGAATCGACATCTAGCGTTTGCCACTTGGCTAGGCTTGTTGCTAAGATTACCTATCTTAAAAAAATGTCTCTTAAGTTTCACCCCTTCATATATTGTTGTGTTATTGTCTTCATGTAGTGTTAGACATTGAACTTTATCATGAACTGCACAAAGTACAGTGTTGTTAAGCACACCAGTGATGTTGACGTGTGATTTGATTTATATTGTAATCAAATATATTGCTCGCCTGAACATTGCAATTTTCTGAATACCTACCTACTACTACTACAGCCCTATTAACGTCCCACTGCTGGGCACGGGCCTCCCCTCAATGCGAGGGGGATTCAGGCCATAGTCCACCACGCTGGCCCAGTGCGGGTTGGCAGACTGCACACATCTATCGAGAACTAGACAAGTTCCCTCAGACGTGCAGGTTTCCTCACGATGTTTCATCTCCGTTTCATAGCAAGTGATAATCTCGGATGAAAATGAGATTCGCACATAAATCCCAGAGGTGCGAGCCGGGGTTTGAACCTGCACACTTTGATTTGCAAGGCGTGCGTTCGACCACTCGGCTACCACTGCTACCTACTTCTGGTAAAATCATTTGATTGAAGTATGTTTTTCTTGCGTCTGTATGTTTGTTTGTAAACTTCAGTTTAGAAGATTAAAATCTTTGATCCGTCTACAATAAAAATGTTCGTAAAACTTTTACAATATATTCCCTTGCGTTGTGGAGTGTGTAGAATAACGATCTGCACTGACAGATTAACGTTTTGTTAGACATTGAACTTTATCAGCAACTGCACAAAGTACAGTGTTGATAAGCACACAAGTGATTTTGACGTTGATTTTATTTATATCTATTGTAATTTTAACTTCACCCATTAATGATATAAATGTAATTAAATATTGTGAATCTCATCACAAACTTAATTAAACACAGTTAAATTGAGACGAAACTTTTGCAGATTAAATTCCCCTGATTTTTAAGTGAGTTCATAAAGTATTAGATTCAAAAGTTGATCTGTATGTATTATTATTAATCGGTTATTAATAAACCTTTATGATTGCTGTCTTTCAGATGTGATTAGGTATAAATATTTTTTTTTACTTTTTAGGGTTCCGTACTCAAAGGGTAAAACCGTCCGTCCGTCTGTCTGTCTGTCTGTCCGTCTATCACCAGGCTGTATCTCATGAACCGTGATAGTTAGACAGTTGAAATTTTCACAGATGATGTATATCTGTTGTCACTATTACAACAAATACAAAAAAAACAGAACAAAATAAATATTTAAGGGGGCTCCCATGCAACAGACGCGATTTTTTGCCGTTTTTATAGATAATGGCACGGAACCCTTCGTGCGCGAGTCCGACTCGCACTTGGCCGGTTTTTAATATGTAGGCACATGAATAGTGTTGTGACCTGCACCACAATATGTCAATAACTCATAGTTAATCGTTCAAAGAACATTAAACTAAACTTTATTGTAATAGTAACAAGCACATTTTCTCACGCGCGCCTCTCACGGACTCACAATAGAGATTTATATCCGCAATAAGAAAGTCGAAAGCGTGGGTTTGAAGCGTGAGTGCTGTTAGATAATATCCTGGTCTTGATTTTTGAAGAGATATTGATGCGAAATGGCTAGACAAAAACGCCGTTTGTCTAGCCTCGAAGCCCAAACACAACGAGGCATCGAGACGCACGCTGCCAATACCAAAACGAATTATTTGTGAATATACATAAAGATTGAATTTCGGTGGCAAAAACCACTTGACTACGGTGCGGAATTCACTCGCGTGGGTTTACCACACAAATTAGCAGTGCCGTAAATAGCCTGTTCTACGCCCTGTGCGAGCTTCTATAACTGCTACTACAGCCGTCTGCTACTACTTTTAACGTACCACTGCTGGGCACGGGCCTCCCCTCAATGCGAAGGGGATTCGGGCCATAGTCCACCACGCTTGCCCGGTGTGGGTTGGCAGACTTCACACATCTATCGAGAAATAATCAAGTTCCCTCAGACGTGCAGGTTTCCTCACGATGTTTTCCTTCACCGTTTCTTAACAAGTGATAATCTCGGATGAAAATGAGATTCGCACATAAACTCCAGAGGTGCGAGCCGGGGTTTGAACCTGCACACGTTGATTTGCAAGGCGTGCGTTCTAACACGCGGCTACCACTGCCAGATCAAGATAATGAACAATAAATGGTTTTCCAAATATTCGTTTTATTTTATTAATGTAACATTAATAAAACACTCCACTCGATAAGGGTTCAATAAATTCAACTTTACACTAAAACCTTTTCCAACAAGAGTATTAAAAATAAATGTATAAAAACAAACTTGATTTATTCACACAATTTCACCTAATCTTATCTGGAATTTAAGCTCCTCTATACCCTGTCAAATAAATTGGTTAGGTTAAGCACCTTTAAAAGAAAATGTGGAGACACACAGATTATTTGAATTAAAATATATACGACCGTGCAAGTTTATTACTGCAATTATTTTATTTATTAAGGTATAGTGATCTCACAGCATTAAAAACTCGTTTCCTTTTTAAAAATATGTACCCCCTAAATTAAGATATTGAAAGAATTATGAGAAGGTTCGTGTGCTAAATTTAAACAGAATGGACGAATTATACATGACTTGGCTTTATTATTATTGTTTTTAAAACGGGCTTTAAGTTTTTTTTTTTTTTTTATAGCCTAGTGTATGTCCCACTGCTGGGCAAAGGCCTCCCCCTTTCGTCTCCACATGTCCCTATCCTGGGCCTGTTGTGGCCACGTTTCTCCCGCAAAGGTGACCAAATCGTCGCACCATCTTCTCCTTGGTCTGCCACGATGCCGGCATCCGCCTTCGGGCATCCAGGTGTTGACACGATTTGTCCACCTTTGCGGGTCCATCCGTGCTACATGACCGGCCCACTCCCACTTCAGCTTTGCCGTCTTCCCACTCACGTCAGTAATACGAGTAATGGAGCGTAGGGTGGTGTTTATGACGCGGTCCGTCCGTTTAACACCTAATATGCTACGCTCCATTGCACGTTGGCAAACCTTGAGTTTGGATTTCTGTAGCTCAGTTAGTGACCAGGTTTGAGCACCGTAGGTTAGGACAGGCAGGATACACATGTCGACGAGTCTGCGTTTAAGGCATACAGGAAGGTTACCCTTCATCATATCCCCCAAGGACCAGAAGCTCTTCCAGGCGTTTTCAATACGTCTCGCGACTTCCTTGTCTTGCCGGTTTTGAAACGAGACAATCTGGCCCAAGTACGCATACTCGTCGACATATTGTATGATCTGCCCATCTACCTCAACCCTACTTTAAGTTTTAATTAGTATTATTTTTATATATTGTTATCTTATATTTTCGCGAATACTATACATTGAAATAAAACTATTTCAAAACCAAGTGTACCATTGCAAGACCTCAAGACACTGTGAGCACTTTCTGCGTGGATCGGACCGCAAACAACAACTAAATATGAGGGTACCCAGTTATTAACTATGACATCAGGACGTCTAACACCTCAGTCCCCCCGTGACCATGGTTGCTGTAAAGCAGCCGAAACGTCGTGAAAATAAAATAGTAAATAAACGCAATAAAATCCGTAAAATTGTTTTATTTCAACGTATTATTTTTAGTTTAGTTTAAATGTTAATTTGAACATATTTTTAATCAGTTTTTCAGGATTTTTTTTTTATATTAAAAATAAGCGCACTTATGGATAGACTTATCTGTGATCGTAGTTATAAATTATGTGTCCAATTATATCATTGTTAGCAGCGTCCGTAAGCAGCTAAACTACACTACCAATTAATTAAAACGCTTAACTAATTTCATCTATAAATCACACTAATTGCTTTAATCCATAATTGGTACCGCTTCGAAAGTATCGGACGCATTGTTAGTCGTGAATCAAATTAAAAGACAATTTTGCAAGTTTTATTTATTACTATTCTGCTTAAACTTTATTCAACTATAGCGTATACGGATTATAGTGTTGGTGGCCTTGTAGATAAAACGCCCACCTTCAACGTAACGGGTGCAAGTTCAAATCCCGCACCTCTAAAATTTTCATGTAGGTATGAATGTCATTTTCAATCATGATTTCCACGGCACGGTGAACCAAAACATCGTGAGGAAACCTACACGTGGAAAGGCGTGTGAAGTTCACCAACCCGATCTGGGACAGCGTTGTCGGCTATGGCACAAATCTCCCTCGTATTGAGCGGGAATATGCCCGTTATAATGGCAATAGGCTCGCCCCCTATTACATTGGGACCAAAATACAGCGACGGAGTGTGGGTGTCTGTCTACCCCTTCGGGGGATACAGGGATGACGATGTATTTTTTATTGCCTTGTTGGTAAAACGCCCCCTTTGAAGTATTATATTATGATTATAATTATACCAATGCTACTAGTAGGTATAAACACAACATTAATAAAAATACCTGAGTACCCTTACTGTTTATAAAACCGGTACTTAAAATACTTATATAAATCCAAGAAAACATTTACTAGATGCATTGTCCTTTTACAAATACTTTACTCGCCGGAATACGTGTGGAATTAAAAAATTCCATTTCGTTAATATGGCGACTACACCCACGCTACGGGTACTTAGCTAAATGTCTTGTATGTTAAACGCGACCGGTAAAAAAAAAAGGGCGGGAAAAGTCAATGGCACGAAATGTTTTATTTATTTTTATCTATGACTTTTAACCAATCCAAAACCAATAGATACCATTTATTCAAAGATGAAAAAAAATGTTTTGAATTTAGAACCTCTTTCTTTTTTCGAGTCGACCTTAAGCAATTTAGTTTCAAATCAATAAGGTACGATTTTTAAAGTCCATTAAAGTATACCAAATCAAAAACGATTCTATACTCAATACAAATTATTATACATAGCAACACTTATAGAAAGGGTTAACATATTATTAAGAAACTATCCCATTCAAAAATTAAGCGCATTTCTTAGCCAAAAACATTGCTCGTCAAATAAATACAATACAATGGACTGGACAGACATCTCTAGACAGCATTCCGTGCATACGTTTATGCACTAACCTTGAATTCAGAAGAGGCATAAAAACAACTGGCATATAAATATTGGATATCGTATTAATTAACACGGTAGTATGTTAACTGGTCAAGGAATAAAAAAATATTCGTCAGACAAAACATACTAATATATATCTGGCCATCAGCACTTGTAGCACGAGCGCCAATATTAGACATATGTCACGAAATATCTTGATGTTGTCTCTTTCACTCGTATGATATGAAATTAGACAGAGAGCGACCGAGCGAATCAGTGTCAGAGGTCTTGTCTTGACATGCGTGCTGACACCACAGATTGTACTGGTTTGTGGTTTCACGTTCGATTCAGAATGAGCTTGTCAAGATGGAATAAACTACGATTTCAAGAGTATCGTTTTATTATTTAAATATCTCAAATACATGATAACTATTCATAGGTCTTAAAGTATTTACGAATGATAATGATGCACTCAGCATCAGGGGCTGGAGCACTCAGCTTATCGACACTTGAAAGAAACTAAGCAACAAAATTCGTGAATGAGATATATAAGTACCATTTGAACGGCCAGATGTTTCTGTGTTGTTTGGTATATTACAAGCTTTATATTAACTTGCAATGTATGTATGTCCGGGTGGAATCTTGCAACTGAATTTTAAATCAGTTATCTTTAACCGATTGACCTGAAATTTGGTATACACGCTTATTTTGGCTGACAATGCATGCTTAGCTATGTGACGTTATTCTAATTCCAATATGGCGGAGCATCCAAGATGCCCCAAGATGACCCATAGTGTGGGAATACAGAAAAAATAACTATTCCAGTTATTTTTTCTGCATTACCGCAGTATGGGTATCAAATGAAAGGGCTTGCTGAGTAGAACTCGAAAACTAAGGGCAATTAATTAAAAGCTTGTTTTTAAAAAGTATTTTTACCATTAATTTAATATAAATCATTTTACAATTTTTTGTCATAGAAAACGTTCATTTTTCAACGACAGGACATTGTCAACGCGAGGGAATTTCGACACGTGGCTTTTAGCACAGAAATTCAATCTTTATGTATACTGACATAGAGTCCGTTTTGGTATTGACAAAAAAATGTCGGATTCCTTTTGACGCCCCAGTGTGCCTTGACCTTAAAGTTTACGCTGGACCATAGCCGATTGTTTAGACGGGCTACACTGGCAACTTTGAGGTTCCGGGTTCAACCCCCACTCAGTGCCGTAAATAGGGCGGTGCCTCCGGTGCCCAGGCACAGGGCGTAGACTCTGGGGGGCGCAAGAATGGCCAGACCAGGCAGGACTATTAGTTTTTCAGTTTGCTCCTGATAAGTTCCCGCTGCACCCCTACATTTTTTTAAATAAAATATCTAAAAAAAAAAACAAGGACGCAGGTATAGAAGCTCGCACAGGGCGCAGTAAAGGCTATCTACGGCACTGCCCCCACTCTAACTATGTATTTACCTTTTGACGTTACTCCTAGCATATTGTTTTCTCATATTTACGCGAATACTATACATTGAAATAAAACTTTATAGCAAACAACAACTAAATATGAGGGTACCTAGTTATTAACGTCATAACTACCAGGACGTCTAACACCTCAGTCCCCCGTGACCATGGTTGCTGTAAAGCAGCCGAAACGTCGGGAAAATAAAATAGTAAATAAACGCGATAGAATCCGTAAAAAAGTTTTATTTCAATGTTACTCCTAGCACAAACATTTGTGGAAGTTTTTATAAATGTCAGAGTGATAATGTATGGGGTTATATATTTGCGTGTTAGAATTATCACAAGATCGGGTAGGCATATGTTAATCATTTAATATCAGCCCACGTAAATCGGTCAAATGTCAAATCTCATGGCCAAAGGTCAAAGATCCAATTAATAATTAATTTCCGTCACATAAGTGAGTCGTCTCAACTACTTAACTATTTAAATTTGATTCAGGGCGTCTACTAGCAAAATCGGTCATTGGTATATCGTAATATTTTTCGTATTAATTACACCTACCTTCAGCTACATCGTTGTTACTACCGTTCCATCTCGATTACCGATTTTTCGAGGAGACACCCAGAATTGGAGTTTTTTTTAACTCTGAAATTCTACTATTAAACTAAACTATATTTGACAGCTAGCTATATTGCCATCTTGCTCATACATTACTGTCGTAAGAAGGACGCCAATACACTTATCTTAGTAAAGTGGTGCCAACATGATATAAATTTATGTCAGTTATAAATTATTATAGTTTAAGAAGCGGAGTAAATATTAATTATTTTCTATGAAATGAATTTGTACATGGCTTGACTATGACAGTAATAATTCTCTTATTACTTTAGTATTTGGCTATTTTCACCTTTGTTTTCTAGTGTGTCTACGAATCCTTAGAGTTATACCCTTCGAGTCAAGACATAATCCAAATGAAGATCATGATTATGGATAGAAATATGACTCACATGAAATTCAATAAATTTGTCTTATCCTGTTAAATTGTCATGTTTGGTTGAAGAATAAACGTCATTTTGACTTACGACGGCTTCGGTCTATTGGTTCGATAGTCGGCCGCTCGGTTCATTGCACCGGATTGCGAGTTCGATTGGACAATTCTTATATACGGCATTGCTCTGATTGACATATTTATTATCATCACCGTGTCATTAATGTTTAATTATTTGTATTTACCTTTATATATGGGCCTGTAAAATAAAAAAGCAAGGCCATTACGAAATGATAAATGTAACTTTGGGTTGTTTGAGGACCAATTTACATTTCTATACATTTGAAGGCTAAACTAAGCTCTGCATTTACACAGACGTGCTTGCAACATCTTCTCATGAAGATTTATTACAAAAACTGATTTGACACCAATCCCACGAACCAGAATCCTACTTAGCTGTCACTTACTTCATTAATTACATTGTATTCTATTTACACATAAAAGAAAGAAGACGTATTTAAAAATCAGAAGTTTGCAGAATACCACCTCAAAAAACATAACTGCCCCTCTCCTCCTTTTTAACCGACTTCAAAAAGGAGGAGGTTCTCAATTCGACCCGTATGTTTTTTTTCTTCGATAGATGGCGCTAATCTATAACGGCGTTTTCCTATACAAATCCGAATCGCGATAATGACGTTCACACGTGATCAAACCATAATTCACATTTGAAACATTATTAAGAAAGTGAAACGAACCAAAAATGACGTAATAATAATATGTAGGTATTTAACAAGTTGTCGTGTCCTGTACATGATATTATTTTAACACCATGACGCTTGTTACGTGACGATCTCAGAACGGGTGCGCGGGCGCAGCTCGCAGTGAAAGCGCTTCCGACTTGTACTTGCGCAAGATCCCAAGATGGACGTTGGCATTGAAAAGCTAGTATCTTCTAGAATTTGCTAGAAATTTCTTCTAGAAATGATGCTTTAATTTGAAAGTAACAAAGCACTAAATTGATTATTACCTGCCTAAAGCCTCGGGGGCGTCAAAACACGCGCTGTCAAATGTTTGCCAACATCAAAACAAACTCTGTGTCAATATACATAAAGATTGAACTCATGTAGTAATAGCCACACGCCACCATCCTTCAAAGTTATCGACGATATTTCGTTGAAGAATGAGCTTTATATGTGAGTGAATACAGTTCGTTTTCGTATGAGGCAAGCATTTTCCAGCGCGCCTCTTGTCAAAGCAGCCATTTTGTGCCTTCTGGTGCGTTAAAACAGAGCAATAATTTATGTACAACCACGATTGTCGATTACAGAGCATCGCAATATAAAATGTTTCGTGTCTACACATTAAACGACCACTTTCCCTGCAGTTAGTTCAATGTGCCGATAACGAGACCGTGTGGTAAACGGCAGATATTTTTAGATTAAGGAAGAGTTTACTATGGACATATAGAAAATATCTAACAGACCAGTGAAAGTAGTTAGGTTGTAAAGAGATTGTGAATAAGTAAATATCGCTAGACAACACATACTCAGCGTAATATGGCCCCAAACTAATCAAAACTTATTTACTTACTTACCAATAATGAGTTAAGAAAGGTATGCAAAGGTGCATCTCAGTGCACCCATTTTTGGTTAACGTATTTAGTATTCCTTTGCACCATTTAGCAAATGATATTAGTGTAAAACGCAAATTCTACAAGTGCGTTCCTATTTAAATAACAAATACATAAAAGCAGAATAAGTCTCAAAAAGACTTAAGGCATCGCTTGAAGCCTCTTCGTATAGTCTATCATAATCATTTATCCTTACATTGTCAGAATAAACCCTTATGCCATCCGACGTCTGTGAGCAGAAATATAACCTTGATAAAAATATGAACCCCTAAAAAGTTTCAACCTTCAGTATTCCTTTGAAGTTAAAATTGAAGACTTGCAGGATACTCACCTTTATTCCGATGTCGTAAAGGGCTATAATTATGTAACGAGGTAAAGTTACAGTGACCGAGATAAAACAGGCGAACATAAAAGACTTAAGGTGTCTCATGTTTGAACTTTCAAAAGCAGGGACTTTTTGTCTAAATCAGTAAAGCTTAGAACCTTGGGGGCGTTTGCAAGTTATATTCGACTTTATCGACATTGTGTGCAATTATACATCATCACGCCTGTATTCCCCGTAGACAAAGATGCACTACAGTGCGCCCACATTTCGCCGATTTATTCTGGTCTCAATGTAATAGGGGGCGAGCCTATTGCCAATATACCGGGCACATTCATCGAATTTTGGGCCACAGTCCACCACGCTGGCCCAGTGCGGGTTGGTGAACTTCACACGCCTTTCTATAGACGTGCAGGTTTCCTCACGATGTTTTCCTTCACCGTTCAGCAAGTGGCACCGAATCATTATTGGAAATGACATTCGCACATGAAAATTATCTCAGGGATTTGAACTTGCACCCCTTACATTACATTAATTACATAAAGGAAAAACCAATTTACTTAAATTAGATACACTTTACGCTAAACGAAATAACTGTTCAACCTTGATTCAATTTATTTTTAATAGACACAATAGCAGTTCGCAAAAACAAGAACAGTTAAAATTATAATACCTAATAATATACTTTACGAAAGACCGGCCTATAAAATTAAATTACATACATACATCATCACGCCTGTATTCCCCGAAGGGGTAGGCAGAGGTGCACTGCAGTGCGCCCACACTTCGCCGATGTATTTTGGTCCCAATGTAATAGGGGGCGAGCCTATTGCCTATTGTCAAAATTAAATTAATACTTAAATATCAATGTTTATACAAATATAAACTTAATAATTAATTTATATCATAGAGTAACGTGTCAATGGTGCCAAAATTTTGAATTGCCTACAGTTTACGCGTTGCCGAATAGTTGTCTTAACTTTAAGCGACTCTAGGGTCATTAGTCGTCGACTAAAAGATAACTGAAAAACCGGCCAAGTGCGAGTCGGACTCGCGCACGAAGGGTTCCGTACCATTATCTATAAAAATGGCAAAACGCACGCACGTTTGTTGTATGGGAGCCCCTTAAATAATTATTTTATTCTGTTTTTTAATATTTGTTGTTATAGCGGCAACAGAAATACATCATCTGTGAAAATTTCAACTCTCTAACTATCACGGTTCATGAGATACAGCCTGGTGACAGACGGACAGCGAAGTCTCAGTAATAGTTCCCGTTTTACCCTTTAGGTACGGAACCCTAAAAAGTAAATACAATAAAAAATAAAGCCGCAGAGTATATTACCGGATTTTTTCAGTCAAAATCGCGCTTCGATTTGGTAGTAACATAAAAAAAAAAATATCTGGGTATTTGTAAGTGCAAATCATTGGCCTATGTACACTGCTTAATATTTAAACATATCAGTAAGGAGCACATATAATCGTAGTCAACCACGCTCCACATTCCATTGTTTTAATCTTATTTCTAATCCACAATGTCTCTCATTCCAGTACTCCTAGCATCCTGCGTTCTGGCTTCGTGCACGCAAGTCGAGGACCCATGCAAGATTAAATCTCGCGTGGTGCCAGATGACAAGCACTGCGACAAATACTGGGAGTGCGATGGCGGGCAGTCCGTGCAGTATGACTGTCCGAACGGGCTGGTGTTTGCTGGGAAGCATCGGGGGGTCACGGAAGGTTGTGACTATCCGTGGCGTTCGAATTACTGCGAGTACCCCAAGGCGCAGATAAGTAAGTCAAATTAAAAATATTTAAAAGCGTACTCTGTGAATATAGATAAGGATACTTCTTTCTTTGCACATGAAATGAAAAGATATTGGAAAAAAGTAATTAATAGTAGGAACTAAGACAATAAATACGCACTATAAATAAAAATGGGTAATGGATGTGAGAAAGATGATGAATGACTCCTACTATATAAAGATTGACCACGCGTCAAATTCGCTCGCATCGTCGATGATATTTCTTTCAAATGTAAGCCTCCTATACGTTTTGGAATTGGCAAAACATTGACCACGCACGTTTGGACGGGTCTGGAAGTTCATAATACAATGTAAATCAATGATTAGATACTCTTTTCTACGAGTAGATATCAAACCTGGTTAAGTATTTAACCACGTTACTTACAGCTGTAATTATACTCCATTAAATTCTTTAACTTCTCCACAGACCCACCTATCGGTACAGAGCATTGTGACTGGCTGTACGGCATCTTCGGACATGAGACCTCGTGCACCAGGTATTGGACCTGCTGGAACGGTACCGCCACGGAACAGCTCTGCATTGGTGGGCTGCTGTACAACGAGAATGCCCACTCCTGTGATTGGCCAGAAAATGTTGAGGGTTGTCAGAAACACCGTAAGTATTGCCTTCCTATAAATTCCTGTACGGTCTGCACTTGAGCAAAACGTATCTTGTTGTCTGTGTTATAAGTTAAGATGTATGTTGCACCGAGACGCTCTTTCACTTTCACTATTAACATGAGATGAGACATAATTAAAATTTATCTCACATTTAGTCATGTCCCAACTGGTTGTGCTAACATTTCAGATAGTGAATATGATAGTGAAGAAGATAGTGAGTATGATAGAAGTGAAGAAATTATCAAGATATTTAATAATCCTTCACCAAGAGACAATATACGCGTCACTTAAACGTCCAGATGTATGAGGTCCTCCTGGCGGTGTTAATGTTGGCTTACCATCTTCAGAACTAAAACTAGGTGGTTGGAGAGTATCTCTGCTCAATGCAGCGAACATTTTTAATTCCTGGTTTATTCCAAATGGCCGTGAATGGTTTTATCCATCCAACCATAATATAGGTAGGTTAGCCTAAGCCTCTCTAAGTTGGACGACATTTAATTTATTAATTCATGAGCAATGTCACAAAGTAAATAGTATCTGAACTAATTTATCAAAGATTTTAATCAAGAACATACGAATAAAATGAAACACGACTCTAATGTGACAACACGAGAATTCTCCAAGGGTATTTGGATGCGCTGAAATGAATTCATTCCCCACCCCACGCCAACCTAAAGTCGACATCTCGCCGGCAATCTGCACATTCATATCTTGTTTAATCAAAGAATTTGCGACAACCTGTGAATCACGAAATATGCTCTACAATGTAATACAGATTGGATATCATAAATCTTCAACCCTTCGCCATGTACAGTATATGAAATCATATTATATGGACATAATATCGATTCGATATTTTTTTCTGCCATAAATCTAACTTTGAGCATGTTCAGTTAGTTTGCTAGCCTCTCTTGTGTTATACTTTACACATGAAGTTTAAAAGTAAATCATCTGATGTACTACGGAAAACGACAAATATCTGATAAAAAACTATAGTAAATATTTCTGAGGTCAAACATTTATTCAGAATAAGCTAGAGAACTTAGATTTTATGAGCTAGTAGGTTTGTCCATTTTGTATCACATTGTTATTTCACAACGCAATTTGTAATATGGATCTAAATAATACGTGCCTTATAGCTGACGACGTGTGAAGCTCATATAAATAATGAGAGCCATTTATAATTCCACGCAATATCTAATACAATAGAAACTTCTCCGTATTGTTTATACTATACATACCTATATCTACGCAAGCTTTAAGCGTTCCGAACTCGAAGGCCCAACGGAATCCTAACTACTGCTATTTTTTTTCTTCTTTAACCGAATGATAAAGTTGATGAAATAAGATGAGATATGGCTTCATAAGCCAGTCAAGTAAAGACATAGCAATAAAAAATAGATATATACTTATTTTCAACGAATAACATAGATGGAGGTGAAAAAAATGGCGGATCTTGTCCTTATTGTGCTGCATTTGGCGCCAAATTCCATCACTAGTGGCTAATAGCTGATAATACACTGAAATCCGAGATTGAAAAAATAATAGACCTAAAATTCGGTTACAAGAATACTAGGATTCTAGGATAATACTATAACATATAGCGGAACTAAAAATAACATCTAATCTAGTAAAATAAAAATCTCATCCTTTGTAATAAAGTCGGGTAATGATATTAGCTACTGAACGCCAATCGTTTCACCGATTAATCCTCAACTTTCACACTAATTGCTCGCTTTAATTAAACGTCTAATAGCATAATGGTCGATTCGATTCTTTGCGTAATCGAATAATCGATAATCGCAATTAATCGTCTTCATTCGATCATTGACAGACGAAAACGAAAGCGGTTTAATGTAAATTTATGGGCGTTCAGAATTGGATTAGCGGATTACCGATTGAAAATTGGAATTGATTTATTGGTTACTGAGCTGAGCCCGTGACTTCGTACGCGTGAATATTTAGAAACCCTATTCATTTCCCCAAAAGTTACTCCTTATAACATCAGCTATCTGCCAGTGAAAGTCTCGTCTAAATAGGTCTAACCGTTTCGTTGATTACCCAAAAAATATGATTTTGGAACTCTACTTATTTTTTTCTAGAATAAATGTAGCCTAAATTACTCCTTGTAACAACAGTTAACTGCCAGTGAAAGTCTCGCCAAAATTGGCACAGCCGTTTAGGAGTTTACCTAAAACAAAAATAGTGTCAGACAAAAATTTGAAAAATTATGTTTTCAATAAAAACATTAATTTAGTAAAAAGCTGTAATTTAGATTATAATTCATTTATTTATTTACGTTAGATGAAGCCTTGTCTAGACATAGGCGGGCCGTTTGGTTTAATAAATGTTGAGGTTTAATAATAGTTTTAGTGTTTATAGCATTGCCGCCAGTCCATTTGCTTAGCTTGCGATTGGAACCACGGGATTGGTTTATTTGTCTGGCTACTCTTAGTTTAGCTGTTTACTAACATTTGTCCGCCGCTTTACTGCAAATACTTTCTATTTACTAAACCAACGATATATTAAATATCAAACAGTGAGCTTTTCCTGACATTTGACGTCTACGTACCTACGTCACATTGTCTATATCAAAACGTATTATTGTTTTTTTTTTCTTGCTATTATTTATTTATTAACACTGACTAAAATACCCGCTTACCGGACGAGGTGCCATTGCTCGTCTTATTTAATTAAATTACATTTAAAAAGAGGACAGGCAATGAGACCAATGAGACCAATTTCGGTCCATTTAATTTTTTAGTCTCTTTGACATATTAAGGTATCTATACTATCCAATATCATTGTCATAAACATATAAGCCAGTAACATACTTGTTTACTTACAAGTAATTATTGCAACATCCATTTCGTTTTTACTACGCTCGTCTCATTGACGTTGATCGATGGTAACGTTCGGATGCCGCAATGTACAGTTTAACTATATATAATGCAATATACGCAGTGTTTATGGGGTAGTGAGAATTTATAGATAACTAGCTGTGCCCGCGACTTCGCCCGCGTGGACTTTAGGGAGATTACCCGGAAATATGGGTATTATGTTTTTCCCGCGGAACGCTAATGCTTTTTCTAAAATTAAAGTAGCCTAAGTTACGCCTTGAAACGTCAGCTATCTGTCAGTGAAAGTCCCATTGAAATCGGTTCAGCCGTTTAGAAGTTTACCTCAAACAAACAGACAGACAGACAAAAAATTTTAAAATTGCGTTTTCGTTATAGGTATCGTATATACTTTCATACGCATTCGGTAAAAAAGTGTTATTTTGATATTACAAACAGACACTCCAATTTTATTTATTTGTATGTATGTATGTATATGTATAGAAGATAAACATGTAGTTTTTAAAGGTCGGACTGATCATGGGTAATTTTAATTGAACCTAACTGTATTTCAGTGTACATAAGTATTAAGTATTTCATGTACATTTTGAAGATTAAGAGCAAGCAAACAGACAGTCAATCATTTAAAAAATGCGCTTTCGTCATGGGTAGCGTATATATTTTCTTATGCATTTATTTGTCTCACGCTCTTTGTCTATCTATACAAATAAATAAAATTGAATACAAACAGACTTGATATCAATATAACATCATTTTATTTAATGCATATGAAAGTTTACACGGTAGATACCAATAATTTTAGGTTATCTCGGAAACTGGTCCGATCTTGACGGGACTTTCACTGGCAGATAGCAGATGTTACCTACTAGGAGTAACTTAGATGATGCTTTTATCGTTAATTCCACGCGTGTGGAGTCGCAAGCTGAACTAGTTTAAAACATAAGCTCTCAAGTACCTACCCACCGGGCATAGTTACATAAATAATGGACAAACTGACATTGGTAAACGTGAACCAAAGCGTGGGACTGTGGCGACCTATTGCTAGCAGCTCTACCATCGATAGGGCGAGCGAATAAACTTAACCTTCTTCCGAGATTGTACTCTATGTCAATGTGCATAAAGATTGAATTTCCGTGGTAAAAGCCACGCGATTACGCATCAAAACACGTTCGCGTCATCAATGACATTTTGTTCAAGAATGAGCTTTGTGTATGAGTTAATACAGTTTATATTAATTAAGACTTCTTATCGCTCTTATTTGGGACTAAGCCCGCCACACATTCCCACCACTGTTACTCCTGTAAGCCAGGATCGACAGCGGTGTCCATTGAAGAAACCGAGGTATGACCCTCGGCGAGTCCCGGGGAAAAGCTAAATCTAGGAACCCGCACTTTCTTATCGCCCGTGATATCGACTGACACGGTGCCAGTCCGGGGTTTGGACCCACACTACTTGTGCTCAAGGCGGGCGTTCTAATAACTAAGCCTCCAATTCATTTGGTCTTAGACAACGGCTTGCTCTAGAACTCGCGGTTCGATTCCTGCTAGTGGCAAATTTCGGAAATGGCCTCATCAGATTTCGCTTAGAGTGCGCATGTCAAGACAAGACCTTTGTCACGAAATCGCTCGCTCGCTCTCTGTCTAACTTCATACGAGAGCAAGAGACAAGATCAAGATGTACTGTGACATAGAACTAGTCTTGGCACTCATGCTACTACTACAGGTCTGGTTATAACTGAGATCGCCTTTGCTTAGTTTGGGATCATACGACGACAATGCGTTGTTTGGCAATATTAATTTATATATAATGTTACGTTCGTTTATTTTAAAATAACTATTTAATTAGCACGATGATATAAGATATGTGCGATTTAAAAAATCAATCAATAAGGTTGAAAGACCTCTATAAAATAAACATTACACGATCTCAGATCACGACGCGGGTACGCGAGAACAAAGCTATCGTATTCGTAGATATCGATAACTTATTCAATTCAAACTAGAATCGATTCTCTGGTCATTGTCACACACGAGTTTCTATTGTTACGGTTTCCAGTAAAAGAGGATGTAATAACTCTTAGTGAATGCGTAAATATATTAAATGTTTACCTTTGTAGTGGTTATTATATTTGTAAGTCGTGGCAAATACCACAGAGACGCCATGCGGAGACAATTTTTCAAAGCATTTATGTTTGTTCGGTCGAACGCATGCCTTGCAATCAAAGTGTGCAGGTTCAAACCCCAGCTCGCACCTTTGCACATAAGTGCAAATCTAATATTCATCCGAGATTATCACTTGCTATGAAACGGTGAAGGAAAAAAGTTCTCATGAATACGTAGAAGTTTAAATAACCAAAAAATTGCATATCTACATCATACATCATCACGCCTGTATTCCCCGAAGGGGTAGGCAGAGGTGCACTGCAGTGCGCCCACACTTCGCCGATGTATTTTGGTCCCAATGTAATAGGGGGCGAGCCTATTGCCATTATACCGGGCACACAGGTTTCCTCACGATGTTTTCCGTCACCGTTTCTTAGCAAGTGATAATCTCAGATGAAAATGAGATTCGCACATGGAACCCAGAGGTGCGAGCCGGGGATAGAACCTGCGCACTTTGATTGCAAAGCGTGCGTTCGACCACTCGGCTACCACTGCATATCTCTTTAAATAAATGAAAATTGCTCAGTATCCTAAAGATGGCTATAAGTTACGAGACTTCTAGGACATTTTTATTTTTATTATGTTTTACTCTGTTATTTTTATTGTTGTTTTATATGTACTCACTTCTAATAGTCACGCAAAGTTTCGGTTAACCTTTATAGTTAAAGAAGTGTAAACTTTGTATAAAATTAATTTGTTTTTTCTTCCTTTTAGCTCTTTGCAACGAAGAACCCAACGGCAACGTGCCCCTCGGGAAATCCTGCAACAGGTACTGGCAGTGTCAGGGAGGATACCCTCGTCTGCAACGGTGCCCCGCGATGCTGGTGTTCGACAGAAGATCGCTGAGATGTGTAGTACCACCCACCGAAGAGTGCGACATTCCTACCACAACCCCCCCTCCGCCTGAAGAGGATGACCAGCAGGACTTGAGACAGGTGGGATCGAATAGTAAGTCAAAAGAAAGAGGATAGTGTCAATGGCGCATGCTATATCACTGTTTGTATTAATATAATTGCAAATCGTAAGTGAGAATCGTTAAAACGATAGTATTATATTAGTATTTACTAGTATCAGTGACAGTACAAGTATCTTATATCAGTATTGTGATTCAGCCTGATAATGTAGTATGCGCCAATGATGACATAAGTCGCGCGTGTCCGTTAGATGCATTAGCACAAGTACTAAACTACTAGTATCGGGAAAGACAAAAGGGTAAATTTGAAAACTAAGCCCTTATCTATCTATCTATCAGCCAGAGTCGTCCACTACTGGACATAGGCCTCCCCCATAGATCGCCACAAATTACGGTCTTGGGCTTCAGCCCTTATACACTAACAAAATATGTACACGATCAATCCGGCCTTCATTATGATTATAAAGTTGAGCCATATTCTTTTCTTATTTCAAACTTAATTTCGAGAATTTTGTATAAAGGAACGTGTAAATACCACTAGAGACCTTCCAAAATAACACAAGGATTAAATCTTAAATCGAACATCGCGGTGATCTTAATGAAATCGAGTGGCAAATCGATTTGGGGACAATCGAGTCGCTTCCCAATGTTTGGGCACCTAAGGGCGTGGGCTAGACACGCTCAATTGATTAGACGCGCCAACATCTACGGACAAATTGAATTTCCCTTACATTTAAGGGATCGGAAAGGTTCTTCAGTAAACATGGCAAGGGAATATTTTCAAATGGCTTTTGAGATTTATGTTGAAATTGCTATTCATGTTAAAGATACGAGGCCACCTGGATCTTAGCTTAGCATTATTTATTTATTATCTAGTTGTATCCAGACTCACCTAGCCAATCTTGCAAGACGCTGAATAGTAGTTGGAATTAGATATTTATGTTTTAGAAAGGCGCCAGCATTCTACAGTGTCAGTATTCTACAGGATGTATCAGAAGTCCGAAATAATATTTTAGGTACACATACGGTAGCCAATACGTAGATGCATAGTGAAGGCACATCATATGTAACTCTTTGTTATTGAGTTTCAGACCTTTAAATATTCGTATCATGGTATCATGTTGTGGGCTTGGGGCACATCCAGAAGCCTATTCAACAGTGCAAAATTCATCAACGGGAGATGACTATTAATATTCACAAAACAGAACTTGTTTACGGCAATTATATTTAAATAATAATCAATTGCTTTCTTCGTATAATAATAATTGTAATATAAAATAATAAAATAAAAGGTACAATAATAAAATAAAAGGTACAATAATAAAATAAAAGGTGAAAATTTCGCATAGGACTCCAAATATTTAACATTTTTGAAAATGAAGACGAAAAAAATTTAGAAAAGTCATGATCTAATTTCGATGAATTTTTTATATCCAAAACTGTTGTTGTATATACAAAACTCGTGCAAACGGCCAAGTATTATTTCGGACTTCTGAAACACTCAGTCTAACCCGATGGCAATATAAAAATGGTACTTCTCTCTGCCCTGTAGAAAAAAAAATCGAAATTCGAACATGTTTATTTTTTTCATTTTGTTTTCGCAACCAATTCATAAACTAGCAATTTCTCAAATGTTCAAGTTGGAGATTAGTAGCCAACCCGTGTAGATGTAGCTTACACTGTTAAATAGGTGTACTCTAAGGCCACAACATGATACTTGTGACAAATACTCAAAGATTTGTTAGCTGTTACGCAGAAAATATGCTAAATAGTACGGCATAGTCTGCCTAAAATAATCATCGGCCGTATATCTACCTAAAATATTAATTCGGACTCCTGATACAACCTGTATAGGCAGTACTTTTATCAGTAAGTATATCTACTGCATTCAGTAATTTTTGTTTTCAGAGCCAGCAGCCAAAGCGACCAAGCAAAGAGTTTCAAGAAGGCCGCCCCAGACAAAGGAACTGAGTCCAGAATCATCTAGAGCCTTCTAGAATCTTCCATTCCAAGTTTCTTCTTCTTTCGTTCTGAAAGTTCTCCCACCATACCCTTGAAACCCCATTAGTTTTACTTCTTTATTGTATTTTTAGACACGTAATTATTTTTTAATTGTTCGCAAAATTACTGCCAAGTTTTATCACAATATGTATAGAACCTTACAATTGATTTACAATTGAAGTTAAAAAGCATTATTGTTGTAATATACGCCTTTGTAAATGGATATTTTTTTTATGAATTATATTTTGGCAACATCTCCACTTACGTCAAAATGAATCAATGCAATATCTTCATCTTAAATTATAAATTGCTTTATGTAATCTTAGTTCCAATAGGTAATTAAATTTAAGGGTCTTATGCCATCTTTGAATGTAACATCACATGGTAAATTATGCAATTATAATGTTTGACGGGCACACCAGGGGCGTCAAAATTCGCACGACCATACTTTTGCCAATAAAAAAACGAACTGAGTGCCAATATACTAACTACAGCCCTTTTAACGTCCCACTGCTGGGCACGGGCCTCCCCTCAATGCGAGGGGGAGTCAGGCCATAGTCCACCACGCTGGCCCAGTGCGGGTTGGGAGACTTTACACATCTATCGAGAACTAGTCAAGTTCCCTCAGACGTGCAGGTTTCCTTACGATGTTTTCCTTCACCGTTTCATAGCAAGCGATTATCTCGGATGAAAATGAGAGTCGCACATAAACCCAGAGGTGCGAGCCGGGGTTTGAACTTGCACACTTTGATATAAGGCGTGCGTTCGACCACTCGGCTACCACTCCTTATACATAAAGATAAAATTCCTGTGGCAAGAGCCACTCCTCTACACGTAAAAAATCCCTCGCGCTGTCAATGTTATGTCATTGAAAAATGAACTTTTTCTCTAAGTCAATACAGTCCGTTTTGTAACGTGCAAACGTGAGTTATGACGCCCTATCGTCGACACCCGACACCCAGACCCTCGGGTATCATATTTTTGCCATACCAAAACAAACTGTATTAATACAGAGAAAAAGTTAATTCTTCAACTAAATGACACTGATAGTCCTAGCGAATTTCGCCGCGTGCTATCATAGTTTCAGAGTTTGAATATTTGCCACAGGTATCGTGTTCTGGCCTTTGGGTACATCCATAACCCTATTAAACAATGTAAGCTACATTTTCGAGGGACGGCTACCAATATTCAGAAAACAGAACATGAAAATTTAACATAGAACTCGAGATATCACAAATTATAGAAACCGGCGACGAAGAAAAAGTTGAAAAAACATGGTCGAATTTCGATCAATTCTTTATACCATTCAGTTGTATACCCGATACTGATGCAAACGCCAAAGTATTATTTCGGACTTCTGATACACCCTCTATAATACTCGTTGAGTTTGCGAGGTTTTAATTAGAACGTAAAGTACGAATTCAATCTTTGCTACGAGTTTTGAATCTCATTCAAAGGCCAAATGCTCTGCGCTATTGAAAAGCTCAAAATTCCTATTTAATTAAATCTTTAAGCTTAATACAACCGACTTTGTTAGCATAAACTAAACTGAAACACTGAACTACGTATATTTTTCCTTGTCATGGTTAAAATTTATAAGCGACAGCAGTATTTTTTGTACTGACAAAATGGACGTATAAAAAGTAGGACTCCGCGCACTTACATCCAAAGTGAAGCAACTTATCTAACTTATATAACTCATGTGTTTTGCGTAATCTCTATCGGCTTACCGTAATATGAGTTACTTATACATAACAACAATTCGACATACTATGGTTGCTTCACTTATTGTTTAGTGAGATTCATTCTGACCTTTTTTATATGTTCATGGCTGTCAATATTAGTTGAGTCGAATCTATCTCAAAAATTTTAATACTAAAACATATGCCATTGTTTATGGTAGGTCAGTAAATAAAAGGTATTATATTTAAAATTGGATGCCACTATGATTCATTTGGACATATCCTTAAGATCTATATTTAGTCAATATTTATAATTGTAAGTTTATAATGCTCTTAATAATTAGTCAGTAAATATATTTTAACACGACATTTTAATTATTTCATTTCGATTATCTTTTTTTTTTCAAATGATAACGTCTTGGTGTATTGGTTTGAGTACAGGCCGCTCGAATCACTGCACAGAGTGTTCGCGGGTTCAGTGTCAGTGAAGCCGTCGGAAATGTCCTTTCTGGAATTTGCCCAGGGTCTCAAGTTCCCTAACACCATCGTTGTGGATCTGCGATGACTTAATTAAGCAGTGGTAGCCTCGCGGGCAAGAACGCCCGCCTTGAACGAAAGGGGTTCAAATCCCAGGCCCGCACCTCTGAGATAATTTTCATGTGCGAATGTCATTTTCAACAATGATTACCACTTGCTGAACGGTGAAGGAAAACATCGTGAGGAAACCTGCACGTCAATAGAAAGGCGTGTGAAGTTCACCAACACACTGGGCCAGCGTGGTGGACTATAGCCCAAAAAATCTCCCTCGTATTGAGTGAGGGGAGTGTGCCCGGTATAATGGCAATAGGCTCGCCCCCTTATTACATTTGGACCAAAATATCTACATCGGCGAAGTGTGGGCGCACTGCAGTGCACCTCTGCCTACCCCTTCGGGGAATACAGACGTGATAATGTTTATACCAATATTTCATAAGTCAAAGGTACTTAATCAACCATGTATCTTTATAGTGATATCTATTGATTTTAAATCCTTGTGGTAAGCTTAAAAAAATAATAAAATATTTAAATATTATAGTAAGTTACAAGATCACTTTTATTATGAGAAAGCCAAAACTTAAATCCAATAGATCCGTATCCGCGGATCTTAACACCAAATATTCGGATCCGTATCCGCGGATATACATTTTAAACGATCCGGCACATCACTAACTCTGAAATAAGATATTTTGAAAATACAGTAATTACAACTCTAGAGACCTTTCCTTTGAAATACCAGAAGCCAATTAACTTCATAGCTTTCCAGACACTTACTTGCCTTGCCCACGTGTCATAGACTTGTTCGTACCATTACACGTGACTCGTGATGTGCTTTGCCTTAGAAATGAAGCTGTAGGTATTTATCAAGTTAGTGCGGTAGACATATTGGTAAAACACCCCTCTTGAACGTAAGGGGCAGTGGCGGCCCTAGATCGGTGCGAGCGGTGCGACCGCACCAGGCGCCGTCATAGGGGGGCGCCAAAATCAACCGAAAGTAGACCACCGATAAGCGTCGTTACACCTTATAGATAACGTCGCGACGCTATTCAGTGAGGCGTCAAGGAAGAGCGTGACAACGAGCGTAGCGTCAACGATCTTACTTTTTATTCGATTCGAATTTTGTATTCAGGGCGTCACTTTGAGATCTGACCCTGGTGAGGGTGCAAGTTCAAATCCCGTATTCGCATGAGATTTTCATGTGCGAATGTAATTTTCAATAATCATTACCACTTGCTGAACGGTGAAGAAAAACGTAAAGAAACCTGTACGTTTATAGAAAGGCGTCTGAAGTTCACCGACCCGCATTGGGCAGTGTGGTGGTCTGTGGCCCAAATCTCCCTCGTAAAAATGAGGAATTTCCTCGGTTTAATGGCAAAAGGTTCGCCCCCTATTACATTGGGACCAAAATACGTAGGCAAAGTGTGCATGCACTGAAGTGCACTTCTGCCCACCCCTTCGGGGAATACAAACGTGATGATATATTTTAGACCAAAATTTTGTGAGTTTCTTATATTTTATTAGGTTAATAAGCACAATAAAATTCGGAGTTTCCAAAATGATCAGAGTTGCAGCCTTGTTATAGGAAGGTAATTTGAATCAGATTGAGTTTTAGTAGAAGTGCGCTATCACTGTGTAAGCAATTATGTCATTATTAAAATTAGGTCACAACCAACTCTATACCCTTCTGTAAGTAGAGAACGTTCCGACGCACTTTTACGAAACTAATTTAATTCCGCAATCACCAGTCCCTGGTCCCAAGAGAGTTCCCGGTAATGGATCTATCGACGAACGGAACCAAATTTGGGCAGTGTCGAAAGAAATTTCGAAGCAGCCATTAGGGTCCCGTGGGGCATGCATGCCTCCATCTAATGGAGTTCTATTGATTGTCTAATTTTGGGGGCGGCGTTACAGGGCCCTAGAGGTTGTTGTTGGGTATTTTACCTAACGTAATTTTGTGTGGGCTTTTGATTTGCAAATAGAACGAGGGTTTCTTGAATATGTTAAGTAAGTAAGTAGGTTGGAGTAGTAATAGTAGATTATGACTAGCCTAATGGCCTCAAGTTTACTATGTGTAATCATATTTTATCTACCATTGACAAAATATGTTATTTTCATGCGTGTAAAATGAAGAGGTCGCCGACGAAGAGGTGGCGAGATGATTTGAACATCAGGGGACATCGTGGCAGGAAAATTCCCAAGACCGAGATGTGTGGAGAAGTAAGAGGAAGGATTGGCCTAGGAGTGGGACATTGAAAGGCTATAAAAAAACCGGCCAAGTGCGAGCTGGACTCGCGCACCGAGGCGTCCGTACCTAAACTATGAAGTCACCGAGCATTACTCAAACGAACAGATACACTGGATAAAGCGACCAACTTAACTTTGCCGTTCGTATAGCCATACAAAAGTGTCTCCATACAAAGTAACTAAGTACAAAATAAGTTTGTAATCAGAAAAAAACATTTTCTAACAATAAATTTACAGTTTTCACATTTTTTCCTTTACTTGTACTATAAAACCTTGCTTCTTGCCAAATTTAATGATTCTAGGTAAACGGGAAGTTCCCTATAGGTTGTTGATTCCCATGAAAATGTACTGAAAATGCAACATGAACGGCCGTATCTTTTGATTGCGTTAACCTAGAAGTTTGATTTTTTTAGAGCACCAAGAGACCGCAGACATAAGTCTCTTTTATAAATTTTAACTTGATACCTTCACGCGTTTCTGAGAAAAAGGGTCTAGACAGACAGACAGACAGACAACAAAGTGATCCTATAAGGGTTCCATTTTTTCTTTTTAGGTACGGAACCCTAAAAATGAAGACAGCAACTCCACAAGGCCCCTATACATTATAACATTTCCCGGCAAAATCTTACAAGTTCCATCTAATTAGCGCAGAATTCACCCCATTGAGTTGAAGGTGGGGTGCTAACGTGACCTTACATAAGGGTGTATACACCTTCCACAGCTCCTAATGGTAGTTAGTTACAAAGACATGATACGGTAAAACCGGCTTTCAGGTAATTACGGACAAATAAATTTATGTTAAAAAAAAAACAAGCTTTTATTTAATTGTCCTTAGTTTACGTGTTCTCCTCAGCAAACCCTTTCATTTGATACCCATATCGCAGAAAAAAATAACTATTCCGCCATCTTGGATGATCCGCCATATTGGAATTAGAATGACGTCACATAGATAAGCATGCATTGTCATCCAAAGTAAGCGTATATACCAAATTTCAGCTCAATCGGTTAAAGATAACTGATTTGAAATTCAGTTGCAAGATTCCACCCGGACATACATTGCAAGTTAATATAAAGCTTGTAACTTGTAATAATAAAAATACATTGCAAGTTAATATAAAGCTTGTAATAATAAAAACAGATGACTCTTAAGCGAATTCGTTTCCTGACTTTTTTGCGTAACCATACAAATTCTATATTGTTTTCTTATATTTACGCGAATACTATACATTGAAATTAAACTATTTTACGGATTTTATCGCGTTTATTTACTATTTTATTTTCCCGACGTTTCGGCTGCTTTACAGCAACCATGGTCACGGGGGGACTGAGGTGTTAGACGTCCTGATGTCATAGTTAATAACTGGGTACCCTCATATTTAGTTGTTGTTTGCGGTCCGATCCACGCAGAAAGTGCTTACGGTGTCCTGAGGTCTTGCAATGGTACACTTGGTTTTGGATTTAATCATATTGATTACTGGATCCCAAGTTGGTGGTAGCACCCAGCCATCTTCCCTATTGAAATTAGGATGTTTTTTAATTTCAATGGCCTCACGTATCATCCTTGGTCGGAGTCGGTGTTCTTTAGCGAGGATATGCGGTTTATCAAATCTGATATAATGGCGGGTGCGGTCCTGTACATGTTCACAGATTGCAGACTTCGTGGAGCGTCGGTGTTTCACGTCAGCTATATGTTCTTTTACGCGGGTTTTAATTGATCTTTTAGTTTGTCCTATGTAAGAGAGCCCACATTCACAATCGAGTTTGTATACCCCTGCATCTTGTAGAGGAATGTGACACTTGACAGGTGGTAAAACTGACTAATCTTCTTCGGTGGCTTGAAGTAAGTTTTGATTGAAGCCCGTTTCAAGATGTAGCCAATCTTGTCTGTGACACCTCTTATGTATGATAGTACAGCAGGTAGACGCTCAACTGTGGCTGGTTTCACTCGGTCACTGTGATGGCGGCGTGGGACCCGAAGCTTGTTGTCATGCAATACTTGCTTGACATGGTGAATCTCGGCAGCCAGGTGTTGCTCATCACAGATCCCTTGTGCTCTCTGAAACAAAGATTTACCCACGGTAGCTAACTGTGTTGGATGGTGGTGAGATTCACCGTTTAAGTACCTATCGGTATGGGTCTTTTTCCTATACACGGTGTGGCCTAAGGTGTTATCAGGATTACGGATTATCAGTGTTATCAGTGTTATCAGGATGACCGATCGGCTAGACCCTCTGGCGTTGCGTAGAGATGTAGGCTCCCTCTGCATTTTCTACCGCTTCTATCATGGAGAGTGTTCCGAGGAATTGTTCGGTATTATACCTGCCGCTGAATTCCACCATCGCACGGCTCGCCACCGACTGCATTACCATCCTCACCATCTGGATGAATGGCGTTCCAGTACAGTGCGATTTACCAGGAATTTTCTCCCTCGCACCACCAAATTGTGGAATGAACTTCCTGCAGCGGTGTTCCCGGACCGATGCGACAAAGGTATCTTCAAGAAACGAGCATACTCATTCCTTAAAGGCCGGCAACGCACTTGCGATGCCCCTGGTGTTGCAGGTGTCCATGGGCGGCGTTGATCACTTACCATCAGGTGAAACGTCTGCTCGTTTGTCTCCCTATCTCATAAAAAAAAAAAAAAAAAAAAAACTAAAACATCTAAGAAAGCTAGAGTATTGTTGGCCTCTAACTCCATTGTAAATTTGATTTTAGAGTGTATGGAGTTAAGATGGTTTAGAAATGCTGTTATTTTGTCAGATGGTAATATTGTGAAAGTATCGTCTACGTACCGCTTGTAGAATCTTGGGGTCACAGGTGAAGTGCGAAGGGCTGTCTCCTCGAAGTCTTCCATGAATATATCGGCGACAACGGGAGAAACAGGAGAGCCCATCGCTACACCATCTACTTGCTTGTAGAACTGTTCATTCCACAACAGATACCCGGATGTGAGGCAATGTCTTAAGAGTTCAGCATATTCCTCAGGCATGTTATTCTCTGCTAGCTTCTTTGATACTATTTCGATGCAGTCTACTACAGGTAGACAGGTAAACAAGGACTGAACATCAAAACTGACCATAGTTTCATTGTCCGCAAGATGTAGATGTTTAATCTCACTGACAATATGGTATGAATCCTTTGTATGTGCTCTTGTGTGTCCTCTTAGTAATGAGAGCACCTTCGCTACGTGCTGAGCCAGACTGTATGTTGGTGTGTCAATCTGGCTTACAATGGGGCGCAGCGGGGCCTCGGGCTTGTGTATTTTAGGTAACCCATACAACGTAGGCGGTTTTGCGCACGAAGGTATCAATGATTTGACGTCTAGATTCAATGCGTCGGAGTGTTTCTTTATTAGATCGGTAGTTGTTTTTAACACGTTTGTAGTTGGGTCTGTTTTGACCTTTTTGTATGTCGTTTCATCCGATAGAAGTTCTAAAATTTTTGCATTGTAATCTGACGTATCCATTATTACCGTTGCATTTCCCTTATCCGCGCGGAGAATAAAATAGTAAATAAACGCGATAAAATCCGTAAAATAGTTTAATTTCAACATACAAATTCTGCTAATTATCTTAAAAAGCTTAAGGAATTTGCGCGATTCATTTACTGATTCATATTTATGTGACATTATTTTTGAAATGATGAAAATAATGGTTTAATTTATGCATTATCACTTATGTACTAGATTAAAATCTTGTTACATTCCCTGTGATAATAAGTAGGTATAATTATTTTGCTCCGCCGCGTTCTTATTACCCAAAAAATATATGCCAAAAGACAATAAATCAATTCGTATTAGAGGAATTGCTTGAGTGGCTATGGGAATCCTGTAATCTGACAGCCAATACATAGATAGTGTTGTTCCACCGCACATTCGTTACAGTTAAGCCTGCAATTATCGGGCAGCCAATTGTACCGTGACAATGAAGCCTTATTCCCAGCTCACGTTACTTGAACAAAGTAAAGTGCTTGTTTGGGCTCAATTTATTCTGTTGAATAAAAGGTATGTTATGTTATTTTCTAAGCAACTTGGTCTTTAAGTCGTTTTGGTAATTAGTTATTCGCCTTGTGGGTTCACTTCGCAAAGATTTTATGTCTATTTACAATGAGTTTTTAATGTAATACTCGCGAGTCGCGTCAAGCTAATTTTATTAACCGACTTCAAAAAGGAGGAGGTTCTCAATTCGACCCGTATGTTTTTTTTGTTATGTTACCGCATATCTCCGGAGTCTGTCGACCGATTACGAAAAAAAAATTGAGATTTGCTACGGAATTCTTCAAGGTTGGTCCCATTTCCAAAATATTATCAGAAATCAAACCCCTTGGGGGTGAAATGGTGGTGAGATAATTACAAAAATTTAGTTTTTTTTGTCTGTAAATTTTAACTTTTTTAGGGCTGTTATAAGGTGATAATATTTGCAAATTTTCAACGATTATTGCCACTAAAAATCGTTAAAAAAAATATTTTTAACAAAAACCGACTTCAAAAACCTAGGTGCACTAAAAAGCTACAAATAACCTTACAATTCTGAATTCTAATGAATTGTAAGGTTATTTGTAGCTTTTTAGTGCACCTAGGTTTTTGAATGAAACCTGCCAAGTGCGAGTCTGACTCGCGCACGAAGGGTTCCGTACCATTATCTATAAATCGGCAAAAAAAGTCACCTTTGTTGTATGGGAGCCCCCTTAAATATTTATTTTATTCTGTTTTTTAGTATTTGTTGTTATAGCGGCAACAGAAATACATCATCTGTGAAAATTTCAACTCTCTAACTATCACGGTTGATGAGATACAGCCTGGTGACAGACGGACGGACGGACAGCGAAGTCTCAGTAATAGGGTTCCCGTTTTACCCTTTGGGTACGGAACCCTAAAAAACGTATATAAAGCAAATGATCTACTAATTTTCTGAACATCTATTATGTACCTATATTATCTAATTATATATATATCGCAGCCAGACAACACATCAAATTATCAAATTATAGAAAAATCACATTTTGAACAGTGTTAAAACACCTACGTTGAACATATTTAGATACACCTAACTAGCTGACTGGGCGAACTTCGTACCGCCTTAGAACTAGTGACATACGAAAGCAGCGCCACCTACCGGGTCCAATTGTGAATCTAAACCATCCAGGGCGCCACCAAAACGCATACAAAAAAAAACATTCAAATCGGTCCAACCGTTTAGGAGTAGTTCAGTGACATACACACGTACAGTAGAATTATATATATAAAGATTACCTATTAGTAATTGGAGCTATTGTCGATTCGCCATAAAAATTGATATTTTACTTAGTCGTTAGCGGCAGACCTCATTTTAAAAGCCATGGTAGAGCTTCTAAATAGTATTTTTAACACAATTTTCCGCATTGAAACGGTTTCAACGTCCCTATTTTAAATTCAGTGGATGTTTCGCGACCCAAATTCGCACACCCTGCGCAAATAGGCACGCCAAAAGGCCCGGACTTATACCCGATATTTTATACCATAACCAAAACGAACAATATAAACTTTTAGCCTTTTTTAAGGTTCTGTACCCAAAGGGTAAAACGGGAACCCTATTACTGAGACTTCGCTGTCCGTCCGTCCGTCCGTCCGTCCGTCCGTCCGTCTGTCACCAGGCTGTATCTCATGAACCGTGATAGTTAGACAGTTGACATTTTCACAGATGATGTATTTCTGTTGCCGCTATAACAACAAATACTTAAAAACCGAATAAAATAAATATTTAAGGGGACTCCCATACAACAAACGTGATTTTTTCAGTTTTTATAGATAATGGTACGGAACCCTTCGTGTGCGAGTCCAACTCGCACTTGGCGGGTTTGTTATGAAATTATGAAATGTTTATGGAATAAGACGAGGGGCTGCACCTGCGATTAGCGGGTATTTTGCCAATTTCAAGTATTTATTAACGAAATAAATGCCATGGATGACGCGAGATAATATTCTAGTAGCGTGGTCAAGTGGCTCTTGCTCAGACATTCATTCTTTATATTATACTAGCTGACCGGATGAACTTCGTACTGCCTTAGAATTAGTTTATTAATACAAAAGCAGCGCCACCTACCGGGTCCAATTGTGAATCTAAACCATCCAGGGAGCCAGCCAAACGCATACAAAAAAATTCAAATCGGTCAAGCCGTTTAGAAGGAATTCAGTGTCATACACACGTAGTGTATAATTATAATAAAGATTAGCTTCTACCCGTGACTTCTTCCACGCATACTTCGATTATTCAATATCCTTATAAATTATGGCGTATAGGTTATTCTGACGTACAAACATTAATACTGTAAAGTTTCATGAAAATCTGTTCTCTAGTTTTTGCATGAAAGAGTAACAAACATCCAACCATCCTCAAAAACATTCACATTTATAATATTATACCACAGAGTAGTTAAAAAAAAGGTCAAGTTAATTCGCTCGGTCAAGTTTGTTCAGGGCGTCACGTTATTGAAATTTAGGTAATCGAAAAGGGTTGGTTATTGATTCGGCTATCGTTATTATAAGTCCACATAAGCGTGTACACATATTGACGAAACAAAATTGTTTATCTTTTTAAATTTAGCTTAGGCCCGATTTGTCAATTGACAGATAATCGGGCAGACAGTATTCCTGCCTCAATAGCAAACAATCCAATTTTCAAATCGTCAGACAGGCTTTAATGGGCAAAAAAGTACCTACTACTACAGCCCTTTTATCGTCCCATTGCTGGGCACGAGCCTCCCCTCAATGCGAGGGGGATCCAGGCCATAGTCCACCGCGCGGCCCGGTCAGTGCGATCCAAATAAGAATAGTAATGTCAATAACCTATATCTGTCAAATGTCACTTGAAAAGTATGGTTTGCAAAAAGCTTATTTGCATATCAATAATAATAGTCTTACATCAAATTTAAATAAAAAATAAAAATGTTAAATTAGTAGTTAACTGTCTTATTATAATATTTAATTATTTAAAGTCATAATTCGTTTTCGTTCGTCACAATATGGCGCAGAGTCGATCCTATTCTCATTTGAATAGTACTTAATAGTAATATCTCCAGACAACACAAACTCATCGTATGATCCCAAACCAATCAAAGCTTGTACGTGTTACTGGCACCATACAATGGAATGGGGGCGATCCGAACTACACCCAGACTAGGGCAAATTCCGAAAAGGCCATTTTCGTATTTTGTCTATGAATCGAACCTGTATCCTGTATCGGTTGCCACTCACATCACTTCACTTTTTTTTTGCCGCCTTTGGGGTAAAATTTCATAGATCTCATCCTTGATTTACCACGATCCTAAAGGTCAGGTAAAAAACAAGATTATACAGGGTGTATCAGAAGTCCGAAATCATACATACGGTAGATCATATTAAGTGGATGAATACTTGATAGTAATTCCGAGTTTCAGATCTTTTTTTGTCACAAGTATCGTGTTCAGGCCTTTCCTATTAGGCAGTGTAAACTACATTTACGATATATTCACAAAACAGTACACGAAAATTTAACATAAACACAAAACTGTTTTGAGTAGCTAAGAACTCGAGATATAGCAAGATATAGGAATCGGCGACGAAAAAAAAGTTGAAAAACCATGTTCGAAATTCGATAAAAAAAAATTATATCTATCATTCAGAGCGTATGCTCGATACTCATGCAAATGCCAAAGTATTATTTCGGACTTCTGAAACACTCTATGAGGAGATTTAAAAGATTCCAATATAATATGACCCCCTTTGAAAGTGGTGGGACAAAAAGGAGAAAGGACAGTGATATCACTTTCATTTCGATTTGAAAGTTAGTACTTTATACGGTGTGGTCAGGGTAAGTGGTGGTAAGGGCTCATCTTGAAGAGGAAGAAGCAAGGTAGGTACCTATCTATTACATTGGGGTAAGCAGGCACGTCAAGACTAGACTTTTATCACGGATTTACTCGCTCGCTCTCTGTCTTATTTCATACGAGAGAAAGGGAGAACGTCAATAAATTTCGTTCTATAAGTCTAGTTTTGAAGCACATGCTACAACAACAGGAGAAGGTTAATAAAATAATAGTAGTTATTTAATTAAAATCGTAATGTATAGGTACCACGGACCAAACACCATCTGGTATGTGATAGGTACCTACCGAACCCCCTTACCAAAAAAATATTAGTTTTGGTACGTTTTGGGTACACTCAACTTGAATAATATTCTAGAATAGGTACCTATAATATAGGTAGTCCGTTGGAATTGGCTTTTATCCCTTTCAACGCTTTTGTGGAACGAGTGTTCTATTAATCAAAATCAAAGGCTTTTGTACACCGTTCAGTCATAACAAAACATGTAACCTACCTATATTTAATAGCTATTAGCTGTGTAGGAAGGGATTGAGTTACGTGACTGAAATGGTAACATTATTAAATTGAGTAAGTAATTAATTACTTTATTTAACACGCAAGGTTTTTGTTTACACGGAGAAACATCGTAGGTAGCATGCATTAACTATCGATAGATACCAATAGGTAAATAAACCTATGAAATGTAGCATATATGTGAGTTCTCTGCATTTTCGCGTATTTCATGCTCGCTAACGGACATATAATGTACAGCCTCCAAGAAACAAAGTACAATAATTTTTCTTAACTAGATTATATCATAAATTAACAAAGTATAATTTGATGATGGATTAGTACCAAAGTAACTACTTACAGAAAGATAAAAATGAAAAGCACTAAAGCAAAAGTCTAGTCAGAATTTTTTTTAAATGCACCTTATTTAAACATACTTAAAGTGTATCTGCTTATTTTTCTGACTGCAACTAGTGTTAGCAATAGATAGTTTAAGCTTTAAGTAGATATTTTTTTATATATATCAAAGGCCGTTATTTTATATTTTAGTTTGCAACAAAACGTAATTTCATTGCGTGAGTCGTTATCGTTATCATCTTAATGTCACTGATTGACAATAAGATGACAGCTTTCAAACCAAAGTTAAAAACATAATACTACAAAATTAAAAAGCTTTCATCTTTCTAACAAAATGAACTGTGATTGCGGAATCAAAATATCTGTTTATTTTGGTAGCGTAATCGAGTTTGATGATTATTATTATCCAATGTTTATTTATAAACCACTGATAATTGATTAAATTCTGGTGGAAACTAGGTATTCTAGTGTATCGTTTTACGTATAACGTATTCAAAGCAATATTTAGATGCAGTTATTTACGTATTTGCTTCTCAGCTGTCACAACTAGGTTAAGTTTACATTCAAGCATAACGTCATTTTTATCAATAAAATAGTGTTTGCAATGTTTAGGTGGGGACAGACGCTGTGCGGTGCTATTCAGAGAGGAAACGGGAGCGTGAAACGCATAAATACTGTGCAAAATATCATAAATTCGAGTCGTTTATCTAGTTCAATGGCGGATAAGTTTAAAATACCTGCAAAGTTTGGAACCGGCGAAAAGAGTGTGTGGTAAGTGGCTGAGATGAAATAGTCTTAGTTCATAGGCTTGTTTTCACTTATCCCGCATATAGATCATTGTTATTATGTTTGCAATTATATTAAAAATAGGTGTAATACCTCTTTGTATGTTTCCTTTTATTTAAACTATTATAGCTGTATGTAGTGATTACTTTCTCTGTGTTGCCTATTTTCTTCTGCGTGCATGTAGAGTAAAATCCTGGAGCCCGATTTTCGCTTGATAGACATCAATCTCTATTAGAGATATGTCGAAACGAAATGTCAAATTTGTCGTATTTTTTTATTTTGTTTCGACATATCTCTAATAGAGATTCATGTCTATCGAACGAAAATCGGGCCCCTGGTCTAGTTAGCGCCTAAAGGCTTTTAGGATACAAATTTCTTAGTCTATAGGTACCTTAGTTCTGATGATTTGAGGGAGTTACTGGTTCTCATTATTATAGATTGATAGATACTTAAAAATATATATTAGGAAGCATTCAAGCATATTAAAAAGAAACTGCACAATAAAATTAATTATCTGCAGATTATGGATGCACTGCAGTGTACCCCTGCCTACCCATTCGGGGAAATACAGGAATGATGATGTTTATATAAAATTAAATGCTTACTAATGTTTTTTTTTTGGCAAATCACGGTAAGGAACATACTTACCACAATAAAAATCTTTTCAGGGTGGAATACATCCAGCTGGCTGCTGAATACAAGCCAGCAGTGAACCTGGGCCAGGGATTCCCCGACTACCATGCACCGAAACATGTCACCAAGGCACTGGCCCAGATCACTGAAGGAGATGATCCATTACTTAACCAGTATACCAGAGGCTTTGTAAGTGCACGCATACATACAATTTAAATTATCGCCAGACAACACATACTCATTGTTCGATCTGACTATGGGTACCATACAGTGGACTGGGGGCAATCCCAATTACATTCAGACCTAGAAAATTCTACAAAGACCATTTCCGAATTTTGACGCTAGCGGGAATCGAACTTGCAACCAACTGATGCAGTGATCTGAGTGGCTTACGCTCAAACCACTAAACCAAGCCGTTGTATATACAGGGTGTTTCAGAAGTCCGAAATAATACTTGACCGTTTGCACGAGTATCGGATATACAAATCGAAAGTTTCATCGATTTTTTTTTTCGTCTCCAATTTTAAAAATATTAAATATCTTGAATACTATGCAAAATTTTCAAGTTCTGTTTAGTGAATATTAGTTTTCGCCTCTCGTTGATGAATTTTGCACTGTTGAATAGGCTTCTGGGTGTGCTCTAATGCCACAACACGATATCTGTGACAAATATTCAAAGGTCTGTAACTCAAAAACTAACATAGTTGTAGTGACATCTATCTCGCCGCATACGAACTAATCCTGCATCGCGATATTAAAGTGATCCCAGCTATTGCACATATACTATATATATTGTATACAAGAACCCGACAACAACAGTCGGGCAGTAGCCCACCAGACACAACACCCGTCTGGTCGGAGAGTCCTCCCTTTTCCGCCAAATAGTTATACATGATCTACCTTCAATATGCATCTACATATTGGCCACCGTATATGCACCTAAAATATTATTTCGGACTTCTTATACACCCTGTATAAGAACACTGTGGAAGATTCATCTTCTTGTTTGCTCAATACTTATTAGTTATTACTATGTTTTTGATTATAATGTCAAGTAATGACTTTATGATGAGATAAGAGTACACTGTGCTATTTAACTATAGCTTCACTTTACATTACTGATAATGAAACTGTGAAAGAAATAAATGTAGATAATTTAAAAATATTTTAATAACTTATGTGCTTATAATGAAGATAATTTAAGAATGTTTAAATACTCTTGTTATGTGTTTATGATTTACACGAGTGATGGGCAAAGTACGGCCCGCGGGCCAGCTCCGGCCCGCGAAACGGTCCTTCGACATGAACAGTATATGGCCCGCGATAAATATATTTAGACGGTCCAGAAGTTTAAAGTAGATTCTATTAATTAAGAAAAACACAAAAATGTAAATCCTTATTTGAAAAAAGCAACCATGGAGTTTCTTGCACATTCTTCTCCATAGGAAATGCATTCTGAATGGGTGGTAGAGCTACTATTTTTACTATTTATTGACGATTCATAAGTGCCTGTATTGGTTTGTATGAATAAAAAATATTCTGATTCTGATTCTACTTAGTACAGTGCTCCCTCTCTATAATTCCCAAACTTGGTGCTAAAATTTTAAGAATTTCTGAACGTACACAAATATATTTTTTAAACAATATACTGAGAGTAGGGGAACACATTCCTCTCACAAGTTAAATTGTAATTTTTAACACTTGTGCAAGTGTGAAATGTTTTGATATGATTAAAAGTTTCAACACAAAATGCATTTTTGCTATAATTCTGGCCCTCCTCTGAAATTTCATAAACTTTCTGCACACTTTGATTGCAAGGCTGCTACAACTGCTAAAATATATTTTGTTTATATTCCAGGGTCACCCCAGACTAGTGAAGAGCTTATCAAAAGTGTACTCTCCACTGATTGGCAGAGAGATCGACCCCATGAATGAGATACTGGTGACTTTCGGCGCTTATGAAGCATTATACTGCACTATATTAGGTAAGATGATTCAGAATAAGCTAATAATAATAAAAAAATTATACGAGTCGAAAAGAGAACCTCCTCCTTTTTAAAGTCGGTTAAAATTTAGAATCGATTCTGTTGCCACCTAAATAAATTGCAATTAATTAATGCGCTCGCGATGACACTGTTATTTCGTTGAAAAATGAACTTTTTCTACCAGACCAGTCAATATAGTTCGATTTGGTACTGACAAAAAATTCGACAGGCGCTTTTAATCAAAATACATAAGCTAAATGTGTACTTCTGACTACCGTTCCAGGTAATATAGCGTGATGATGTATTATATGTAATTGCAGGCCACGTCGACGATGGAGATGAAGTGATAGTGATTGAGCCATTCTTTGATTGCTACGATTTCATGATCAAATGCGCCGGCGGTGTACCCAAGTTCATTGCCCTGAAGCCGGTGAGTTGAGACCTTTGAGATATAGTAAGACAGTGTATAATACATTAAATTTCTAATGGTAGGCTCGTGGGCAAGAACGCCCGCCTTGAACGTAAGGGGTGCAAGTTCAAATCCCAGGCCCGCACCTCTGAGATAATTTTCATACAGTGCGAATGTCATTTTCAACAATGATTAGGTACCACTTGCTAAACGGTGAAGGAAAAACATCGTGAGGAAACTTGCACGTCTATAGAAAGGCTTGTGAAGTTCACCAACCCGCACTGGGCCAGCATGGTGGACTATGGCCCAAATCGTGGTGGGAATGTGCCCGGTGTAATAGCAATAGGCTCGCCTCCTATTACATTGGGACCAAAATACATCGGCGAAGTGTGGGCACTACAGTGCACCTCTGCCTACGACTTCGGGGAATACAGGCGTGATGATGATGATGTATTATTTATATTCACAAAACAGAATTTGAAAATTCCAATGCAATGAACTGAGCAGTCTACTCTCGAACCTCTGCACCAGCAGTGTCAGTACGCATGCCAAGATGTTTTCTCACGAGGCCCTTAAACATCTTGTCAATCTTGCTGACATGGCTTCCAAGATGTTTAAAATTAGACAGCTGGATAAAATTTTCTCACAGTTTAAGATCGTTCGTTCATTCGTTCATTGAAATGACAAATAGAGCGAGACGGAGCTTTTCAAAGAAATAAGATGTCGCATACACATCATAGAATATGTTAGATTGTTTATACACAGATAAAAAATATATTTGTGCATTGCTTCTTTTTTATTATGCCGGAAGCTTTACGTATTATCATTTGGTCGGTAATATTATGCTTAAAATTAATTTCTTGGGCACTATACTATTTTTATTTGCCAATTGAAATAACTTTACATTGTAAAACGGCAAAACGCACGCAAAGTATGATGCCAAACAAAACCTAACCTCTAACCTACTGATTTTTTGTATAATATGGATTTTAAATTATATAGAAAAGAATTATGGGGATTTTCGGAAGAAAATAAAACAGATAGAAATATCTCAACACTTTTTTGTTGTTGTTTGTCGAACACGAAAATAAATTTACGTTTTCGTTTTCGGCAGAATTGTGCATGTAGTCCGCTGGATATTGGCGAAGGATGGAGTAAAATAAGTATTATTCGTAATAATAGTATATAAAATGCTATGTTTATGTACTTCTTACAGCCTTATTATTTTCTCATCACCGGCCTTCGATCGTGACAAATTTCTTTACGTTGACCTGTCAAATTCGTGTCTCTATGGTACATTTTGGTAACCCATGCTTGAACTTAAGAGAAAACACCTTATTCATACGTCAACCACGTTCTATTTAACTGTCAAACTAATTTTATATTTTTATCCAGCACGCCATGCTAGCTAATAAGACGTAACGATTTTGCCACAAAAATGACGTCACGATCCGTGAGAAAATGTCTTATCTTGGCAGGCGTACTGAGACCGCAGGCCCTCTAGCATGACCGCGTAGACATAAGTTTTATCTCTTTCAACTGTCAGATTCGTCGAGAAAATGACGTCACACCGAGCCATGGCCCCGTGGCATGACCGCGTAGACATAAGTTTTATCTCTTTCAACTGTCAGATTCGTCGAGAAGCTTGAAGTGACGTCATTTTCTCGACAAATGTGACTGTTAAAATCTTTTACTGTCGGGGAATTTGTATATATAGTTCAGATTGTCGAGAACTCTTCTACCGCGAGCTAGGATTTTCATTATTGAATCAGCGTAGAATTGCGATGTGTCGGTAGTCGCGCCATCTAGTAGCGAAGTAGAAGTTCTGTTTCGTGGCGAGATATAGAGTGCGCCACATGTGCCGGTAACTCTAACATGAATGTCATGTGTGTCTTAAATCAACTTTTAGAAGAAGACGGCAAGTGGGACCCAGACGTCGGCTGACTGGGTGCTGGACGAGAAGGAGTTATCTTCGCTGTTCTCTGCGCGCACCAAGATGCTGATAGTGAACACGCCGCACAACCCGCTCGGGAAGGTGTTCACGCGCGACGAGCTGCAGCGCATCGCGGACCTCTGCATCAAGCACAACGTGCTCTGCGTCTCCGACGAGGTCTACGAATGGATGGTGTATGAACCGAACAAGCATGTCAGAATCGGTACGTAATTAAAAGCTAGGGGTTCACAATTAATCACGTGATGTTTTATTTAGCATTTTAACCCCCCCCCCCCCCCCTCATTAAGACTATACCCCCCATTAAGACTACACCCCACCCCCTCATTAAGACTACACCCCCCCTCATTAAGACTACCCCCCCCCCCCGCCCTCATTAGACTACACTCTCCCCCCCTAATTAAGACTCCCCCCCCCCCCCGACTCAAAATCACGTTTAGAAATCGCGCGTTTGACGAAAAAAAAAATACATGTGTTATCATACACTACATTTTGATATTTCGCAACTTGCCAAACCCCCCCCCCCCCCCCTCCCCCTTTCGAGCTTCACGTGATTAATGGACGGCCCTTAGCAAGTCTACAAGGCAAGACTAAAGGCGCACATTGCAGTCAAGACACGCGCTTCAAATGTTGCCAATATCTAAATTAACTCTATGTTAATATGCATAAAGAATGAATTTGTATGGTAACATCCACGCGAGCACAGGCCTCTTCCCATACCCTTGCAACCTAGGACCCTTATATTACAGTTCCCCTCCCCCCCCCCCCCACTGCTCTCTGCTCTTTGAAGTGTGTGAAGATCATAGAGAAGTGTCTTAATTAAAAATGATCACTCATCTTGTTTCCTCCAGCCACTCTCCCGGGCATGTGGGACCGCACTATAACGATAGGGTCGGCTGGCAAGACGTTCTCCGTGACCGGCTGGAAGACGGGCTGGGCGTACGGGCCCGCGGGACTCCTGCGCAACTTGCACGTCGTACACCAGAACTGTGTCTACACCTGCTGCACACCCGTGCAGGTATGTCAAAGTCAAGTCATTTATTCTGTATAGGCCTATGGGGGCACTTACTATACGATCCAAATAAGAATAGGAATGTCAATAAGCTCTATCTGTCAAATGTCACATGAAAAGTATGGTTTGCAAAAAACTTATTTGCATATCAATAATAATAGTACCTACATCAAATATAAATAAAAAGGTTAAATAAAGTCATAATTCGTTTTTTCACGTCACAATATGGCGCAAAGTCGATCCTATTCTCATTTGAATCGCATAGTACAAATTGTCAAGTTTACATTTTTTTTTTGTTATATACTACTATACTACCACCGGATTTTAACGCGACCTCAACTGAGAAGATCCGGCCAGAAATTCATTGGGCTGATCTTTTTTTTTTAAATCGCCAGAACTTATTACAAATACACGGGTGCATATAGCTCCATCTACCACCTTGTGTAAAGCACGAAGAAGGGCGTTTCAATCATCATCATCATCATCAGCCGGTGTTAGTCCACTGCTGGACGTAGGCCTCTCCCAAGATGGGCCACTGAGCCCGATCCCGTTTGAATACGCCTGGGTATTTATTTTGCGAATACCAAAAGCAAGTGAACATTTTTCTGATATGGCATTAATTCCAAATGGCAATGAAGCACATGGGGGCGTTAAAATTCGCGCGTGAACATGTTTTGCCAGATGAAAATAAACTCTTGTGTCAATGTTCATAAAGATTGGATTTCCACGCCCCTAGGCGGGAAGTTCGCTCGCGCCGTCAGTGTCATTTCGTTGAAGACTGAACTTTTTAACTGACTTCAAAAATGAGGAGGTTCTCAATTTTTTTTTGTTGTTTCAATGTTTTTTTTTTATGTGTATTGACAGTTCGTTTTGTTACGGCAAAAAAAAATGCGCATGGACACCCCAGTGTGCGCCAGACGTAACGCTTATGCAAGAGTATATAAACAATGTAGCTAGTTTTATTACATACATCTCACTTCACTTTCTAAAATATATGGCCTCCATCGTATTTAGTTGATGATTTTGCCAACATTATATTTATGTATCTTTTCCAGATAATCTGAGACAATAATATTCTTTTTATCCTATGAGAAGTAGCGCTAAATCTAAAAGGGTAATTTAATTAACAAAGTGATGTCATCGGTTCCATGGTGTAACGGTTAGCACTCTGGACTCTGAATCCAGCGATCCGAGTTCAAATCTCGGTGGAACCTGACGTTTTTTTTGTCTTGTAAAACAAAAGCTTATTTCATATAAACGAAAGCTTTTAAAGAATATTATGCTGACACAATTTTTAACAAAAATAATATTTGTAAATAAAAATGTATATTGATAAAAATAATAATTATACATTTAATATTGTTCTAATTTTGATCTAGAAACGTGTCGCTAAAATAAAAATATCGAAATGTTTATTAATGAAAGAAGAATTATTAAACAAAGATTATTAATGTATTTAGGAAAAATACAATCTGAATATTTATGTGGCTATTGTAAAAACCTTTTATAAATTATGAAAAAAAGCTTCGTTAAACATTCTCTCTCCATTTTACGTGAAACAAAAAAGACAGGTTCCACCGAGATTTGAACTCGGATCGCTGGATTCAGAGTCCAGAGTGCTAACCGTTACACCATGGAACCGCTTGATATTACTCTTGAAAATATGAACTATTTAACAATAAAGCTGTTCTTTAATATACATTCTGGAACACTTGCCTAGTCAAATTCATAACCATCGGTTTCCCGGAACGTTTCACAACCTACTTCACTAGCGTCCGATTCTGTATTAAAGATACGAATCGTAATATTTCCAATAGTGACGTAGAACAAAACAGTAATTATTATAACCACCTATTTTGTGTAGGGATTTAAGGAATCATAATAAAAATATTATATTTCTACAGGAGGCAGTGGCTCGTTCCTTTGAGTACGAGTTATCCCGGATAAACTCCCCGGAGTGCTACTTCCGGTCGCTGGCGCGCGAACTGCTGCCGAAGCGCGACTTCCTTGTCAAAACCCTCAGGGAGAACGGGTTCAATCCCACCGTACCAGATGGCGGTTACTTCGTCGTCGCTGATTGGACTAAGTTAGGTGAGAAATAATTCGCCACACAATCTATACAGATCGTATGATCCCAAACTAAGCAAAGCTTATACTATGGGTACCGTACTGTGGCGCACCCTATATCTCGCCACGAAACACAACTACCGCCAGTCGCTACTAGATGGCGCGACTGTAGACACATCGCAATTCTACGCGTTCAAGAAATTATCCGCCATACAAAGTACTATGAAAATCCTAGCTTGCGGTACTGGTGTGTTCGACGATCTGAACTATATATACAAATTCCCCGACAGAATCTTTGGGGGCGTAGTGGACCCCACCAGGCATACCACCCGGAAGATACCACCAGGAAGATCTTCCCTTTAGCGCAAAGTACAAACATAAAGCTAGAACTTCTGTGTTAAATATAACGCGACCACAGCCCGCTTACTGTTACCTGTCTTGAAGCAATGTTTTAATATTACTTTTTGACAATCGGTCAAAAATTTACAGTTACTATTGATATAACAATTCTTCACGAGGATTCATCCGCCATCTTTATCACGGTCATCATCCATTTTTAGGGTTCCGTACACAAAGGGTAAAACGGGAACCCTATTACTGAGACTTCGCTGTCCGTCCGTCCGTCCGTCTGTCTGTCACCAGGCTGTATCTCATGAACCGTGATAGCTAGAGAGTTGAAATTTTCACAGAAGATGTATTTCTGTTGCCGGTATAAAATACAGAATAAAATAAATATTTAAGGGGGCTCTCATACACCAAGCGTGTTTTTTTTTGCCGTTTTTATAGATAATGGTACGGAACCCTTTGTGCGCGAGTCCGACTCGCACTTGGCCGGTTTTTAGTTATGTTTATTTATTGTTTTTGCCCTTGCTATTGAATTACTTGACACTGGCTGAAATACCCGCTAAACGCAGGTGGAGCCATTCCTCATCTTATTCCATAAAATATCATCATTTCATTCATTTCGTAAAAAAAGAAGAAGAATTCTTCACGAGTTTGTGTAAGGCCCCAGTTGTGCCTACTGTTATGTATCTTTAGATTGGTAGAAATTTCGATAAATTAGCGAGCATTGACATTTTGGTCGGAGAAATTCGTTGATGTAAGCTTGTGGGTGTTGTTCCAGCGAGCAAGATCGACTTGTCATCGGAGTCGGACAAGTACAAGGACTACAGGTTCACGAAGAGGTTCGCGAAGGAGGCGGGCGTGCTCGCCATCCCGCCCACCGCCTTCTACTCCGAGCCGCACAAACACCTCGGGGAGGACTACGCCAGGTTCTGCTTCATCAAGGTAATAAACCATCAGCATCCATACCACTGCATGTCTTGTTGCAATGGTTATAATATTATTTACAGTTTTTGACGGTTAGCTTAGAACAAAATCTGAAAAAAAAAAGACTTCAAGAACCTAGGTGCACTAAAAAGCTAGAAATAACCTTATAATTCATTACATTCTGAGTCGGTGCCAATTCATGTGTGTATCTGCCTAGTCTGACGTAAATTGGCACCTACTCCAAATGTAATAAGTTATATGGTTATTTTTAGCTTTTTAGTGCACCTAGGTTTTTGAAATCGGTTTTTGTTTTTTGTTAAAAAAAATATTCTGTTTTTTAGTATTTGTTGTTATAGCGGCAACAAAAATACATAATCGGTGAAAATTTCAACTCTCTATCACGGTTCATGAGATACAGCCTGGTGACAGACGGACGGACGGACGGACGGACGGACGGACAGACCGACAGACGGAGGGACGGACGGACAGCGAAGTCTTAGTAATAGGGTTCCCGTTTTACCATTTGGGTACGGAACCCTAAAAAATGTTACTAGTTTTGAAACAACAATACTTACGGAGAATGGCCATTCTCGTGAGATCGAGATACGTATTTTTTAGTTTTTTTTTGACATATCTCGAATAGAGATGTATATTGGAAGTATAGATATACTAGAAATATAGATTGGGGAAGTTGTTTTGATCACTATGGAAATTTTAAAAATAGCCCTCATTTTATGAAAAAAAAAAAATATAAGTTACAGTTAAAAGAATAATTAAGTTAATGGTTAAATTCTCACTTTACCTACGGTTATTAGATCATACACGTCAATCTAAATAAAATAAATTGTATTTTATCTTTTCTTACAGAAAGACGAAAACTTGGCCCTCACAGAGAAACTATTCAAAAAATGGAATGCGCAGAAGAAATAGGTTTTTCAATACCCTGGACGCGCTGTATATTGTGTAAATAATTAAACTTCGATGAAAATTTATGATCCAAGGAAAATGGCATTGCAAAACACTTTTATACTAAAAATCTCTTTGTAGTTGGTTTGTATAGTAGTAGAAGGGTACAGGCAAATAACAGGGAATGTCCTTATTAATTTTGAGAAAAAACAATTGTTCTAACAATTTTATAGTTTGGCCATAAACAAAACTGCATTTTTGGTGCCATCTGTTAACTTTTTTTAAACTCTAATGACTAGAATTCAAAATACCTTACACAAAATATGAAAAAAATGTGACATTCCCTGTTATTTGCCTGTACACTTCTTATTATGTTATATGTTTGTATATTTTTGTACATACATTTTGGGCAAAATGTCAAAATTTATTAATTTTGTCGCGAAAGTAATTAAAGGCAGTAACAGTCAATAAACTTTCCTTTAATCCATATCCCCACACTATTGTGTATAAACGACAATTTCGTCTCTCAAAATAGTAACACTTTCGATTTTCGACCGTATCGCCTCGACGTACAGTTGATATCTGTTATGATGCAAAGTCGCCGCGAAGCCAGCGTTTTGCGTCGCGTGTGTCATTCCCGTATGTTTTCCCAAATCTGGAAATGTACGAGATAATAAATCTATCTAATACATATTGAAGGAATAAAAAAAAGTAGTTAAGTAGGTACCTTAATAAGGGGTACTACGATAGCAACGCGATTTGTCTGATACAGATTACACCTATAAATGAAAATGACTACTGTACTCAAACAATACAACAGTACTATGCGATTCAAATAAGAATAGGATCGACTTTGCGCCATATTGTGACGTGAAAAAACTAATTATGACTTTTAATAATTAAATATTCTATTACGACCATTTTTATTTATATTTGATGTAGGTACTATTATTATTGATATGCAAATAAGATTTCATGTGACATTTGACAGATGAGCTTATTGACATTCCTATTCTTATTTGGATCGCATAGTACTGTTGAAGCCCCGCACGCGGCCATTGTTGGCCAATACCAAAATGAACTGTATTAACTCACGGAAGAAGCACATTTTTCAATGAAACTAATTCGCTCGCTCCACAGTGTGCACGGACAATGCGTACTTTGTTTTTATCGCCAGCCAACACTTACCCGTCGTATAATCTCAAACTAAAAGCTTGTACTACGGGTACCATACAACAGACTGGGAGCGACCCCAGTTACACCCAGAAATACAATACATAGCAGTTTCCAAAAATACAATTCCCGAAATTTGCCGCTGACGAGAGTCGAACCCGCAACCGTCAGATACAGCGTCCCAAGCGGCCTACGCTCACACCACTTGACCTCGCCGTCGTATCCTAGCTACCATTGATATAATTTGTTTCATAGCTTAAAAATTGTCATAGCAAATCCACAAGGTGTTAGAGAACTTTTTAGGGAGTATTTCATATCCAATCTCGGTTGAGCCGCTGTAGTTGAAGCTTGTGAGCCAAGACCATCAAGATATTCCGTGACATAAGTCACGAAATATCTTGATGTTGTCTCTTTCTCTCGTATGAAATTAGACAGAGAGCGAGCGGGCGAATCCGTGACAAAGGACACTGACATGTCGATTTATTTGGTTAAGTACCTGAACATGCACCCGGGCACGTGTCCAGCGTAGTTGGGCAGCATGCCAACATGCTTATGGTAGATCTCCGTCGGATTGATGGATAGCGGCGGGTCAGGTCTGGAAAAGGATGGGTGTGGAATTATGGAAAGGAGAAGGTAATAGTTATTCTTCGCATTGTAACAATCAGAAGAAATAATGTAAGATTGGATAAGTATAAAGGGTGTTTCAGAAGTCCGAAATAATACTTTGACGTTTGCATCAGTATCGGGTATACAACTGAATGGTGTAAAAATATGATCGAAATTCGACCATGTTTTTCCAACTTCTTTTTCGTTGTCAATTTCTGTAACTCGAATACCTCGAATCCTATGTAAAATTTGCATGTTTTGTGTTTTGAATATTGGTAGCCGTTCCTTATAAGTGTAGTTTACACTGTTGAATAGGGTTATGGATGTACCCAGAAGCCAGAACACAATACCTGTGACAAATATTCAAAGTCTATAATTCAGAAACTATGATATTTGGGTATAAACCGTCTTCACTAACCATCTACATATGAGCTATGTATGCACCCAAAGTATTATTTCGGACTTCTCATACACCCTGTATCCTAAATTATAAATTTACAATAGTTGTGCAGAGCATATTGAAAAACAAACGCTGTGTTTAAATGGTTCAAGTATAGTTTTCTTTACATGGAACAATGTAAACAATCCATTATTAACAGATTCACAGACCTTTTTTTTAAAGTGCCCTTCTAAATGTTTTGGACATGCAATTAAATTTGGGATTCTAACTACTTATCTTAAGTATGGAAATAGGGACCACTAAATACATTATATTATTTTAACATTTTTTTAAATCTACTAAAACGGTATTAAAGCTACCAAAAAGTAATATCTCACGAAAAATATCTGAAATAAAATAAAGTTAAAAACACCACCTGGAAACAAATCAGTAGTAATAAAATAATAAATCAATTCAAATATTTTATTAGTCCAACATTTTGACCATATACGGCCCCTCTAGATGGTATCCGGTCTTCGCGTAGTAGTTCCTGGTGCCGACACCGGAAATTACGGCCATTTTGTCGGAACCGTGTTCTTCCTTTGCTATCCGTTCAGCTTCCTCCATCAAAAGCATTCCGAAACCTTGATGTTGGAACTTAGTGGGATCGCGGGCGTTCACCTGTAAATAAGGTCGATTTCCTATAACCATTAACATACACTACTACAGCCCTTTTAACGTCCCACTGCTGGGCACGGGCCTCCCCTCAATGCGAGGGGGATTCAGGCCATAGTCCACCACGCTGGCCCAGTGCGGGTTGGCAGACTTCACACATCTATCGAGAACTAGTCAAGTTCCCTGAGACGTGCAGGTTTCCTCACGATGTTTTCCTTCACCGTTTCATAGTAAGTGATAATCTCGGATGAAAATGAGATTCGCACATAAATCCCAGAGGTACGAGCCGGGGTTTGAACCTGCACACTTTGATTGCAAGGCGTGCGTTCGACCACTCGGCTACTACTGCTAACTCCATTAACATACAAACAAACAAAATGTAAATATCTGTTTGTAATGACACACTAATAGCTTCTTACTAAATGGGTATGAAACCTTTTTGTTTGTTTTAGGTGAACACACCAAATGGCTGGACCAACACTAATGGCACTTTTGAAGTTCGCCGGGTCATCTAGTTATTGATAAAAAAAAAATTATTTTACATATCATAAAGAGAAGCTCTTGAGTGATAATTACATATTATGTCATTTTTAGGCCTGAAAACACATATCAAAGTGGGTTGCCAACACAAGCCAAATGTTTTTTAACCTATATTGTCCCACTGCTGGGCAAAGGTTCCTCAAATCTCCTCCAATCTCTATCCCTTGCCAATTCTGTCAATCCCTCCAGACAGCGGGCCAGTTAATTGACCACCTATTGCCGGGCCGACCAAGGCGACAGCAGCGTCCGACATCTGGTATCCAGTCATGTCATACTCATTGATAAACACCTTTGCAGCTTATGTACCTCATGTACTGTTTTTTCCACCTACATGAGGAGCTTCCATTGAAACGGAGAAAACAGCCGCTCACGTCTAGCTAGGAATGCAACGGAGTAGCTATCTACCGAGCACAATACCTGGATTCACCAGGTAGACTTCGAGAAGTTTTCTGCAACGTTAAGATGCTGTAGAACTTCCTGGCAGAACTTGAATGGCTGGAGTGGGTAGCCCACCATCCTCCACCACAAAAAACAGGCGCGATACTCGTCGATCGATTTGTGGAAACCGCCCGCAGAAGAAGGAGAAGAAGTCATACTCACTGGCACAACAGATCCATATACGTGGAGTTCCCTGACTATACTGCACTGCTTGAAGTTGGCATTAGGTCCAGGTTTCAGTTCAGGTCGGTATGTGTCCGAAGCGCACTTTCTGAGACGGAGTAGCCCCACCAGGATATCCTGGTCGGGGTCTTCGTATGCAAGAAACGTCTCCCATCCGCCGTTCGCGACGTAATCACGTCTTATTAGTTCTACCTGAAATCATTCATTACAAAATTATAAGATCCATCTCTGCTTGCCCCATCAAGAAATACAGGTATAATGCATGTCTTATGTTTTACTTTTTATTTTTTCAGAAACCATTCTAAAAATCGTTCGTAACTATCAGCTAAGTTGTTTGAATGTAAGCTGTTAAGTTTACTGAACTGCGCAGTAGCGAGGTCGATGCTCGTTGAGAAAACCTTTAAAACTCGGCTATTTGTATAGCCTTGCGGGTTTTCAGGTATAATAAAATGCCTTCAATACCAACCTGATAAGGTTTGACCCTGTTATGTATCTCCTGTATCCCGACCTCTCTGGTCCTGACGTCCCGGCAGTCCGTGCCCAGGTCGGCCATGCGGGCCAGCGCCAGCTCGCGCAGGTTGCCGTGCTCGACACCCGAAGACACTAGAGGCATTGGAATGTCTCTTTGGACTCTGAAAATATAGATATCACACATTTTTGTAATGGTAGAAATATCTCCCGTTAAACAAACACTCCTTGGACATGTGGAACAAGGTTTTACCCATTTAGGTAATTATTTCCAATGCTGTATTTTGTGTAGATAAAAATCTGCCTCATCACGCGTGTATCCAGCGAAGTATCACTGACGTATTTCAGTCGGTATGTATTAGGGGGCGAGCCTATAGCAACCTTAATACGAGGGAGATTTGTACCATAGTTCGCCACGCTGGCCCAGTGCGGGATGGTGAACTTCACACACCTTTGTACATTGTATAGATGTACAGGTTTATTTTTGCCTTTATCATTGAGCAAGTGGCGATCATTATTTTAAATTATATATTCACATGAAATTTGAAAATCCCAGAGGTGCGGTCCCTGAGTTTAAACTTGCAACCTTTGTGTTCAAGGCAGGTTACCATTGCTTATGAGACATCATACCTGTAAACCCTGGTCCAGGGTGGAATAAGTGCCAAGATCTTAGCGATCAGATCCACGAGGGTCGAAGGAGGATAACTCCTGTACCTCCCAGTCTTCCACAACTCATACAACCCTGTCCCTCTTATCACCAATGTTGGGTAAATTTTCAGCCCATCAGCTCTGAAGGCTGGATTCTCAAAGAATTCAATGAACTGTTCCACATCCCTTTCGAAGTCCACGTTTGGAAGGTCGGGCATCATGTGAGCGACAATCTGGAAATTATGAGATTTTCGTTAACAAGATTGAAATTAAAATTATAATTAAAGTTATGATTTATTTACAGTGGTGTCTTAGATCACCTTAATATTTAAAATTAAGGTTGTAGGTGGTTTGTACGAAAGTTTGATGAAATTTGGGCTAGTTTTCAATCTAAAATTCAGTATTTTTTGAATGGGGATGCGTGTGTTGGAAGCCTATTTAGACCTGTATCACATGCTAACTATGTTGTTGTGTTTGAAATTATGTGAACCCTTTTCAACAAATACGAAAATGAATATAGATATTGTTATATAACACATACTTATTCTATGATCCCAAACCAAGCAAGGATTATAGACAAACCTATTAAACTATAGACACCATACAATGGACTGGGGACGATCCCAGTTTCACCCAGACCAGGGCAAATTCCAAAATGGCCATTTCCGTAATTTGACACTGGCGGGAATTGAATCAGCAACCACCCGGTGCAGTAAACCAAGACAAAGTTATGAATAGTTACAAGTATAGATGACTAGCTGTTTCGCTTTCAGTGTTCGTAGCGAGAGAGAGAGAGAGAGCCATCAGAATTAATTGTGTTAAACACAATGTAGTGTTGCCAACACTAGCTACAAAAAAAAATATTTTTAAAAATCGGTTCACTAACGCCGCAGATATGCTGTAGTCTGGATTGGACCTTCATTTCACCCCCTAAATATTTTTTTTTTGAAAATTCCCAAAAAATGTCTTTCTTTTTTTTGTATATAAAATACATGTACAAAGTTACAAGTCGATCAACAAATATTTTTGAAATGACCTTCAACCCCCCCCCCCCCCCCACATCACCCTCAAGGGAGTCGATTTCTGATAATATTTTGGACATGGTACCACACTTGGGAATCATCAAAATCGGTGCATAAACGACGAAGTTATCTGCGAACACACAAAAAAAAAAAAAAAAACAGTCAAACTGAGTAACCTCCTCCTTTTTGGAAGTCGGTTAAAAATAGATTCTTGTCACCTTATACCCAGCATCCTTGGCCAAGTTGAAGTTTTCACAGACAGCTTTGACTGTGTGTCCTCTGTTGGTGTCCCGAGCTATATCCTCATACACAGACTGCACACCAATTTCCAACCTGAAATAGTTATGAAAATCTAAGAAAAATAAATTTTTTATCAGATTTAAAAAAAACTAATGAAACGAAGACTTGAGAAACAAAACAAGGGTAACCGATGTTACCTCCAAAATCAAACATCTGAAATGGAAGTGGGCCGGGCAAATCATAAGGGGTCCAGACAAATGGAGCAAAATTATCACCACATGGTACCCAAGAGATGGGAATAGAAAAAGAGGAAGACAATTTCGACGCTGGGAAGATGAAATTGTGGGAATGGCTGGCAGAACCTGGACAAGGGTGGCTGCAAGCGAGAGAGAATGGAGAAGACTGGGGGAGGCCTTTGCCAAAAGGCACACAGATGCAGAAACTTAAAATTACTGATGTTTTTTATCTACCACTAACATTATATAGCATCTGACTAATCTAAGGCTAATAATAAATAAATAAATAAATAAAAAAATGATACACAAACAAAACTGTGGTCTCACAACTTAAGGGATAGAGAGTATAAATTGAATTTAACTACATAATAATGGCTTGCGTCTTGTGGTTTGAGTGTAAGGTGCTCAAATCACTACAAACCGTCATTGTGGGTTTGATCAGCGATGAAATTCGAAAATGAATCTTTATCGGAGGCCTTGTTCTGCATGTAACTAGGTTCATCCTCAGACGATTGTATGGTAGTACCCATACTACGAATTTAGAATCTTACAATGTGTAGGTACTGTCTGAGAATAATTATTATTTATATGTATACTAGCTGTGCCGGCAAACTTCATACCGCCTTAGAATTACATACGAAAGCAGCGCCACCTACTGGGTCTAATTGTGAATCTAAACCATCCCGGGTGCCACCCAAACGCATACAAAAAAATCATTCAAATCCGTCCAGACGTTTAGGAGTTTAGTGACATACAGTAGAATGACTACTTTTCTTAGCTTGGGTTTAACCTGTGTAAAACAAATGTATGTGTTAATTAATATAAATAAATAAATAAAAATATATGTTAAGATTAATACCGAGTGCATCCATAGTTCAGCATATCACTCATGTGCCTCTGCAGGCAGTAGTCGGGTCTTGTCTCTATTGTAATGCCAATACACTTGGTCTTCGCCTTTTCAGAGTACTTCACCGCTTCAGCCACTGAACTAGATGTATGACCAGACAGCGCATCGTGGAGATTTCTGAAATAAATGCATTGCAATAGAAAAACAAAAATAATATGATGAAATATACCTAAGATTTTTATGACCTATGTTGTTGAAAGGGTATGCACATAAATTAAGTTCACCAGTAGCTTAGAGAAATTTGGTACTTTTCATCAACTTAATGCAATATATTTTATTAAAAGTTCAAGTTTATATTTCACTTACCTTATGAAATAGTCTCTATAATCCTCGGGGAGACTCATAAAAGTACCCCCCATCACAATAAACTCAACTTTGTCGACGCTGTGTCCCAGTTGCTTCAGCTGTTCGACTCTGTGTCGCGTTTGCAAGTACGGATTGTATCGTGCTCTGATTGCCCTCATCGACGTCGGCTCGTATCCCGTGTAGCTCTGCGTGGAGTATTCGAAGTCGGAGTCCGGCCCGCCAGGGCAGTACACGCAAATGTTACCAGTGAAGTTAATATGAGGGCAACGATGAGGTTTACACATCACGGCGACCACCGCTATTCCTGATGCCGTACGAATAGGTTTCGCCTTCAATTTAGGCAGCAGTATCTTCTTGGCGTCTGCGGGCACGGCCGCTATGATGTCCACCAGCCTCGGAGAAGTTCCCAGGCCGTATTTTGAGGAAATTCTAGTTTTCATCTTGTTGAGGTTAACATCTTTCCCTTGACGATGCGCGACCAATAACTCTTGTATTATCTCCGATATCACTATTACCATTTTCTCTTCTTTGGAAAGGTTTGGTAAGAGCTTCTTTTTAGCCATTTTAGAGATTTTAAAGATGTTTTAGTGCGTAAATAAATAAATTTCGCGTGTCGTCGCACCAGCAATTGTCAGCTGAATGACATTGACAGTGACAGTTGTATGTGAAGCTAAGTTGCCACCACAATATATTTTGTTCAAAATTTATGAAACATTTTCCCAGTAAATAAATATTAGTTTGAAACGGACTCTGACGCGCATTATAAATACTTGAGTATGGTAATAATTAAAAACCTTACTTGACTACATTTACTGGCGCCCATTCTGTACTCTGCCTTCGTCTGTAGTTCGACGAGAAGTCACAAAGGGCAGAGTTGGTAAGCGGTTTGTTGGACTCGCCAAACCGTTGGAAGCCATACGGAACATGACCCGAAAATCCTGTAACAAGAAGACCGCAAACCTTGCATCAATAGGTACATTCAAATATATATTTACTCAACGTATTCAGATTTTTGTCAAGATAACAGTAGAACTACCGTATTATGTAATTACCTACAATTACTTAATTAATCTATTGCATTGATAGAACGAATGCATTGGGTTTTTAAATAAGTTTTGCAAGCTACTTACGCACTGACTGGGAAGGGTTAAATCCACCTAATTGACTACGTATAAAAGATCCATGTATTTTTGCATACGACATTGATTATTTACAAAAAAAATCAAAATAAAATTCCTAAGAATCCACCTATACCTATACCTATGTAAGGTTGCTAAGGCAACGTCAAAAATGTTAGAATCAACTAGAAAAAAAATAAAAAAAATCCAGTCAGTGTCATTTACATAAGTAGCTCTATAAAAAAATTGATATTTTTAATATTAGTACACCAAATTAACTATAAACTTTTTAAGCCTTCGAAAATTTCTAATTTTTGGTTTTTAAAAGTTTCCTTATAAACTTATTTTCTCACCTTTCTTGATATATTTATCTGGATGGCCGTTTTCCATGAAGTACGGACTGACCGAATGTGTTGCTGGCGACAGCTTTGGCTCATCCATGGGTAAATCACGGAGTATCCCGGCGCATTCTGGCCTCACCATTACCAATGGTAATTTAAACTCCGCTGTCGCAGACTGGGGATAATAGGTACATACATATTATACGTTTCCCATTCTTTCTAACAGAAGAAATTCCACAAATGTTCTTGTAGTTACAACAATTTTGCTAAACCCTAAAAATAATAGGAAGAGTGCCTAAATTTCCAAGACTGTCTTCCTTCCAAATTCTCCATTCGTTCTTCTTTCTTCATTCATCTCTATTATTTCTGATTCTATCTCCGTTCGCCGCCAAAAAACAAAAAAATGTCTATGGATTTTTGATTTGCCTCTAAGCGGCGCGGCGCCTTCATAGGCCTCTATGTAGGACTTACGTATCTGTCTTGCAAGTCCCAGGGCTGTCCTTTTCCGGCTTGTAGGTCGACTACTCTCTCCAGCTGGTTTCTAGCTGCTCTCTGGTTCAGCTGCAATCGCTGGAACTCCGATAGAGCCTCAGTCGCCGCAACAGTGTACCGCTGACCGAAATGCGCGTTTAAACGCGGTAGGAATCCTGAGTTTTTAATTTTGTTTTTTTTAGTGTAGGTACTATTATTCGCGGTTTAAATTTAAAATTATTGTACACGATTGTTTAATCAACTTAGCCTCGGATTAAGTTTAGGTGTAAAACTATTCTAACAAAGTTTTATTATGTGGAACCCTAAAAACAACCTTATTGTAGCTTATGAATGAATACTAACGCTTACGGAACGTAACGGCATAGTGCTTAATTATATATTTTATTGTGTCTTAGGTTGTTGATGCAAATTACGTTGGCTACTTAGATCCTTATTGCCTATCTTAATATTTTCAAACTAGCGTTTTATACGAGAGCTATACTCGTTTTTGGCTCGTTACCACCACCGGTTCGAGCGTATACACAAGACAAGCCCGTGTACGCGCGTTCGTTTTTTTAATGAGCGTAATACCGAATACATTCGCTCGTTGCTTGCCACAAACACCAAACACAACAAATAAAGTCACAGACATCGGCCACAATCACCAAACACAAACAGTCGTCCTCACGCTTGTCGAACATGTCAGTATTTTAGGAATCGGCAAACATGGCGGCCGACGAGCTTGTAGCAGCTATCACTTTCGGGTTGACCTATTTTTATTTTAAATATAAAAAAATCAACTCAAAAGAAGAAGACAGAAGCGATGGTGGACGATAAAAAATCAGTGTAAGCGCGTATGTCGAAATGACTACATGTACGCGAAAAAACACATACCTGAAAGCGCTTTTAAACTCTGAGATTGGTTAGCACAGTGCATTAGAACCGTATGAATAACAAATAATAGGTAACTACATTAATGCTTATTTATAGAATAATCCCGCACTCAACGCTACCCACATACGGGAATGAAACAAAATAGCCACAGAACTAAAACAATTATTTACACCCACGAGTGGTAATGGTCCATAAATCTAGAATAATGCTAGTCTAAATCAAACAAACCAATACCTACTCAAACACTCCCATTTGCAGGTACCTACCTATCTAAGTAGTGTATTTTGATGACTTAAGTAACTATCCAAGTTACGCGTTATCTTGGCAGATACCCCTAAGACTGTTTAGTTAGAACTACAGGATTTGTAAGCGTCCACCCCCGTCCTATATATTTTGGGATTCATGTTAATATCCACAAGTTATACTGATGTTAAATAAATGCATGAGTGCCAATACTAGACTTATGTCCCAAAAGTTGTTGATTATATCTCTTTCTCTCGTATGAAATGAGACAGAGAGCGACCGAGCCAATCCGTGACAGAGGTCTCGTCTGGACATGCGTGCTGACACCACTGATGATGTTGTGGGGAGTTATATCTACTTATAGGCATGTAATTCGCTTATAATAGTAGGTTGTATTGTTATAAATAAGGCCATATCCGAAATTTCCCGCTGACGGGATTCGTACGAGAATCCACCCGATGCAATAAGGCGAGCGACCTACGCTCGAACTGAGAAACGAAGCCGATACCAAAAGACTATAGACTCTACTATGAACTTAGGACTCAATCTTAGAACTAGTTATCCAGGGTCGAACCGAAGGCAAACAGCCACGTGGTCGATCTCCAACTAGATGGGTGGATCTCATAAAAACCCTTACAAGATGCCCTATAGCACAATGTTCTCGCAACACCGTGGACCGGGAAGCCTGGAAATGTATTAATAAAACAGCGGCCACGTCCGAAAACAAGATTTAAACTCTATAGCCACGACCACTCTGACAAGAGTGTCCGACTGAGAAGAAGAATGAACTAATCAGAAGTGCAGTCTTCAGAATATCAGCCGCATTATAAACAGTTTATCTGCTTGGTTACCTAGAATTCTATCACCTCACCACTGAGTAATTAACCTTATCACTAAACTACTTAGAGCTCTTAATTGACTACAGTTAATTGGCATCTCGCCTACTGACACGCAGACCATGCAATCAAGAGCCGTTTTTCAGAATATTGACCCAGCTATCGTTAGTCATACCTTACCACATATCTTTAAAATATGTGATCCAAATACCTGTTCCAACTAGTCTCAATTAGAGTTCGTATATTTTGTGAACAAAGGTTAGTGAATAAGGGGATGAAGGATTATCAAGATTAGATTAGGTCTCGTAAAGTATCTTAATTTTCAGTTCTGTTCTAGAAGATACCTACATCTCAGAAGTGTTTTTTTTTAATTTACCTTTTTAAATGTACTTAGTAAATAAGTAACACGTATTTGGACTTATTTTATACCTATTAAGTATGTATCCTAATTCGATTACGTGTTGCGAGAGAGGGATACACGATGCTTTGCTACAGTCTTTTTTTTTTATTCGTGTAGGCCAAAAAGCACTTACAAATAGTCAGATATTAGTCGGGGGCAAGCCTATTGCCTATACCGGGCACATTCTCCCTCAATACGAGGGAGATTTTTGGGCTATAGTCCACCACGCTGGTGAACTTCACACGCTTTTCTATAAACGAGCAGGTTTCCTCACGATGTTTTCCTTCACCGATGCAAAATATATAAGTTAAATAGGGTTTATTATTTAATACTAGGTGGGCTAAGTATTATCAATATTGGAATAGGTGCGACCTAGTATCGTAAAATACCTGATATTTGGATCTGTTCTAGTAAATACATTTCATCACTACAGGCTTGTAAACATCTGGGGTCCTAGGTTCGCAGGAAACAGTGGCATGCGCGTAACCGGTAGGTGACTAAGACCTATAACTTGATTCTGAATCATCAGGATCAAGTTCATTTACAACATACTCTTGATTTCACTTTATGAGAATAAGAAAACCTTAACTTTACATAGCTACATGACTCATAAGGAGATAAACTCAATAAGTAGATACTTAACTATAGGGTTATCTAAGTATAGGACTGGGAATGCTTTAAATTCATCCATAAGATGTTATCTCTACTTAGAACATCATATCGAGGGGTGAAAGCAGCGTTGCCCGACCTCCCAATTTTGGCGGGACGTCCCAATTTTAACTAAAATTAAATGTCCCGCGCTGGACAGGCTCAGTCCCGCTTTTCGGAGATAACTCGACCATGATATTATGAATGAAACTTTTTTGTTTTATTTTTATTCTGAAGACGAATAAGACTCAACTATTTAACGATAAGGTAAATCTGATTTAAAATATTGTATTTTTTTTAATACATTTTCTATGGCTATTTTTGCTATCTATTGTCACGTAAACGTAATTTTAATTCAAATAAAAAGATAAATATTTGAAAACTTCTGATTATATACGTTTTTTTACCATGTCCCGCTTTCGACGAAAGAATCCCGCTGTTTTCACTCAAAAAGTTCCAAAATCCCGACATGGCAACAAAAAAAAAACTGGCATCGCTGGGTGAAAGGCTATTTGACTTCACTTCACATCACTCGACGCAGAAAAAATAGCTGGTTCCAAATATGTAAGTCAAATCGCCCAAAAGTGTCGTTTAAGTCAAATAGCCAATACGATATACGTCGTGTAGGACAAATTCCGTAATATTCAGGAGTCGAATCCTTAATTACCCGCTGCAGTGAGTGCTGCTCAGACCACTAGTCCAAGCCATCGTAAAAGAAGATGTGTCATACCTTCATAACCAGGTATCATGGGATGTTTATACACTGGATCTCCATTCCTGAACCTCGCGTTCACCACGTCGATGTCAGTTTGCGGCGGCCGATAAATCTGTGACGCAAAAAAAGGATTTTAGCACCTATTTCGGTAGTAGTTAGTAACATAATGTTCTGGAGCGTGCGAATTGATTTGATTTAAGAATGTACTCTGTTTCAATGTGCATAAAGATTGAATTTATGTGGTAAAAGCCACGCACCACGCATTAAAATTCGCACGCGCTGTCAATGTAATTTCGTTGGGAAATGAACTTTTTCTATGAGATAATAAAGTTTATTTTGTACTTGGCAAAAAATTTACGAGCAGCTTTTGACAGCCCATTGTACGGGAGCCTTAACATGACTAAGTACTTGTCGTCAATTCGATAACGAGTTCTAGCCACTTTGCGTGTGACCATCATAGTTTACCTGTGGGGTAGGCAGTAGACATCTATTTAGATACCAACCTGAAAGTCGTCAGCTGTTCTATCAGAGAGCACAAGCCTCTCCGAGTGCTGAACACTCGGGTCGAGCAGGATCTTGTGTGTGGTGGACCCATATGTGTCACCGATGCGATATTTGTACTCCGGACAATGGCCTGTGTACCTGTTCAAAAAGGTATTCTTTTATACAATTTTCCGCTGGCGAGAATCGAACCTGCAACGACCCGGAGAGGTCGACACTTAAACCACTCAACCAAGCCGGCGTTCCTGGTTTGCAGGCGACCTTGGCTTACAGGAGTAACAGTGATAGGAATGTGTGGGAGGCTTAGTACCATAAAAACGAAAGCCCCTCTGGGCTAACTACGTACAGTAAAATAAGGAATATTGTCCCCTGACTTTAGCACCCATACAGACCGGAAATCTCTTAAATAATAATGACATACAGTATAGTTGCAATAGACAAGTAGGTATAATGGGTTCGACCGAAACTAATTGATAGATTAAACCGCAACACAACTGTGTTTAATTGATTTAAAGTACTATATAAATCACATGACCATGTCCAAATATTACGTAAAGTACGTAATGTATACCACGAATTAATTTATCACAATTTTGACACGAGGGACGAACGAAACACAATAATACATATCCCCAAATGCATTGTCATGCGACACAACGTTGCGTAAATGATCCTTAAAATGAAACTCGTACAGTCGACTTCGAATAACGAATACGATTTTCTTCTATCTGGTATTTCCCTCACTTGTGTGTCAACTCATTTGAAAACTCGGCAAATTGAACGAGTATTGGAGTGGGTAAGTTAAGTGAGCGAACTAAGTCAATATGTAGTCGTGCGATACCTCACCTCAAATGAGGTATGTATACGGTATACCTCGTAAGCACCTCGTTAGGTAAAACAAGGTACTGCCTCATATTCTAATAAAATAGACGATTTACCCGTCAATAGTAGATTCTGGCTATTTGTTTAAGTTCTTTGATGGCCTACAAGAATAAATACAGTTATATTTATTTTGTAGCCAAGCTATTGTAAGGTAGACAGCATCAATTATTGCAAAATTATTACTACGACCAAAATTTCTAAAAAGATTGATCAGAATAGCAATGTTTCACTAAAATAAAAAGAAGCACCTCAAATAAGCTTATAATACAGTGAACATGCGGCTAATTAGTGCTTCTTGGTATTAAAACCTTTACACCTCTTACTATATTCACAGAAATACATATGTAAGTATGTAGACTTAAGAGTAAGGATGAGGAAACGGGTCAAAAGTCTAACATTGCAACAATTTATAATTATAAAAAATATTTTACTATGCTCACAAATATTCGTCGCCGACTGTACCGGGCACTCATCAATTAAATATACAGGCATATAATATCAGCAGCACGTGCTCGAATCGTGAGATATGGCGTTAAAAGTATACCAACTTACATAATCGGTACTATTCCGCAACGACTTTACTGATGAAAATCGAACACACGACTTATAAGGAAGATATTTGGTGTCGACACTGTCAAACGTCATCAATGCTTATATTAAAGGAGATACAGACTATTTTAGGATGACTATTGTTGATGTAGTTGCATAGTCCGCGACTGTGGTTACGGAAAGTTAGCAACTTGAAGATCGAAAGCGTCAATAGCCTAGTAGTTAGGCGGGCTATCCTGGCAACCGATAGATTCCGGGTCCGATCCCAGCTCTGCCTATTAAAGTATTGTCGTTCGAACACTCCAAGGATACGCATTTTAAATTAGATTGGGGCTAAGGTGACTTTTGTTAATGTAAAAATTTCAATTGCTTTGCTAGTAAGCCGTAGCTCACACTAGAGTTTAATAAACCATAAAGGGAAAACGCAATCAGAGAAGATTAACCTGGTAACTACATCATTATAATCTGAGAAAAGGCTTACCTAAACGTCTCTAATACTGACTAATAGTAATCCTAACCATGCTACCAAAATAGCTCTCATAGCTTTAAGACATCAAGTCCATGACTTACCTCCAAATTTGAAGAGGTAAATTTCAACCCATCTAAAAATCATTTACAACGCCACTTATCAGAATAAAAATGCTCTTTAAGGCGTTGACAATGGATAGTTATAGTGTCTATATAAGGGGTTCGTTCTTCTAAATTGCCTGATGTTATTACAAGCCTAGCATACTAAGCTAGGTAGTTCTAGAGGTAGCAGACACACCAACTCTTCTTACCCAGGTATATAATGTGGTTGGGCTATGCTGACTAAATCCAAAGCCATCTTAAACGGTTAAGTACTTCCTGGAGTATAATTTAACTGATAATTTTCATTGAAACCGATAAAAAATTGTAAATTTACTAAACACTAAACATTTGTTGTTTTTGAGTTTGAGTGATTTGATTGGACATTTTGACAACAATTTTTTTTATAAATTTTAGACAGTTTAGATGAAGATAGCAGTTGTAATAGTTTTTAATAAAAAGTTCTTTCCTACATATCGCTTTACTGTTACCTTTCAAGAAGTATTATTTTAAAATTACTTATGACTTTCTGAGTGGATTTTCTACCACACGAACTGTCAAATCAATCTGAGTAATATTAAAACAATACTGTAGCTAGTGCAAGATGCAAGGCACCGGAACTAGGTCATGAGGTTAATATTGTCATAATTTCACAACAAAGAAGAAGATTAACAATTCAACATCTTCTTAAGCATTTTCATTTCAGAACTTCACTGTTAATATAGTTAATATAGGTAATTGGTGGTTCTTCCTAATCGTCTGACGTACTTAAACTTACTGCTTGTAAATTTATTACTCACTATCAGATATTTTATATTTCTAGCTATCTACATTTCTGTTATCTACTTACTACTCTTAAGACTCGTATTGCTACTAGCTGACAAGCTGCTTTAAAACTTAAAATAATAGCATCGGAGCCTGCGCAGCCTCTTCCTTCGCTTGGCTTCCTAAGTTCCTGTTCTATAGAAACTCATTCGCTCCGACGTCATTCTTCGCAGTTCCTCCATTCCTCGTTCGCTGAGTTGATTCGTTCGTTGAATCCGCCATATTGAATTTAACCGCCGTAGCGGTCAGGTGTGCGCGGTGCTGCTCCGCTAGTGACAACGAAATAACGATTTAATTACAACTTTCATAAACTTTGCGTACACAAGTGTTTAAATAACGATATTTATTACTAACTGTGAAGTGTATTTGTATATTATTCAGTCTATAACAGTCATTTTCTTTTGAATTACCGATGCGGCGACTTGAAATGCATGCATTCCATCGAGACTGTTGAACTTTTATTTTTTTTTCTTCCGTACAGTGTACATTTTTGATTCATATCAAGCATTATTATTGTACCGTGAACTATGGTTCGTAGTGTTGTGTTAAATTAGACTGAGTTTGCAAAGTTAGCATAAATTAATGTGGATTGCCGAAACATTCAAGGTAAATAAAGCAGTTATAATTTATATATTTAATTAATCCAGTTAATGGTCTCGCTAATGTTTCAATTGGCTATAATCGTTCTTAATTTAAAAGATGTATCGTGACTGGAATCTGTAGTGAATAAATATGATGAAATAAATCTATTATGAACAAGAAACTAAGATTAGGGCTGGAACTAATTATGTATGTGCTATTTGTTAACGAACCTTTTTTAGTGATCCTTCTATACAATCATAGTTAAAAAAAGGCACAAGTTGCTAACCTACTGAGAAAATTATGGAGCTCGTTCTACGGAACAAGACCCTGTGCCTAAGCAAAAATGATTTTGGGTTGGTTACCTACATACCTACCTATTCAAAACTTGCTTTCTAGACCTATTTGATTACCTGCAATTGAATTAAGTACGTACCAACCTATATTATTTACAAATCTTAAGTGTTATGAAATATTTGGAGCATCTTAAATTATTTCGACCAGCTTATATTTTTGTTTTTTTTTTCTATATTTTGACCAACGACTTATATTAAAGAACGAGCTTTTCCTAAGATTTGACAGTCTATCATGTCCAATTTTTTGTATGAAGTTGACATCTACGTAAGACTAATTTTGTATGTCAAGACTTATATTATTGTATAGACGACGGCCGAGGCATCAATAAGACCAATGTCGGTCCAATTTTTGGGACGCTTTTTTACACATTTAGGTATTTGTTCTATTTTATATTAAATAGCCTTTAGGGTTAGTTACCTGCATATCCAATCAAAACTCGCTTTTAAAACGTTTTTGATACTTTTGAACATTATAGTTTACAGTTTCATTAGTTTTGACCTTCATTTCATAATTTCATTTCACATTGGCCCATGACCATGTATCTTAAGCCCCTATCGTTATTATCAGAGTTGCGCACGCGGCATTGAACTAACACTTAAACAATAAATCATTTAAGCCACTGACTCATTATCTGAACGCGATACGATCGACGAAATTGTTTAAACAAACTGCTACTTTATCATTTTCGTTTAAATAGGTACTTAAAAGTGTGAACGAAGTGCATACGCTCGATTTTATAGCATGATACAATTTGCAAATATAATAAACATGTGCGCCAAGACAAGACTTCTGTCCCAATGAGTCGCTTTTTCAATATCAAAATTCATATTGGGATAAGACAAGATTGATATAAGTATCTCACATTGTTATCTTGTCATAAACTGCTGTACTTACACCGGTAAAAAAATGGCGCAGTTAACTATTTCCTTCGATTTGTTGGTACACTTAGTCAATATAGTAATTGTTTAATGGTGTTCAATGCCTTTACTCAATGTACATGACTCTAATCATACGATATTTGCTAATTCTTAGTCTTCCTATCATTCCTATCCTCATCGCTGGCTCTCATTTATTAGTTCAAGGGATGTTTGAGGAGGATTTTGGGATGAATCTCTTTTCTGCCAAGGTTTCTTAGAAATCTTTCCTAAAACACGTGTTGAGACGTATAACTATAAATCTTGGAACTGGTTTTGACAGCAGGTAGATACATAACAGTCATATGTACAGACATATAACTGTTATGTACCTATAAATGTACTAGCGGATACCCGATGTGCTACGATGAATGGACCGAATGCACCTAATGAATTGTTTTAATGTTCTAAAACCTTCGCATTATTGCTTTTCTAATGAAACCGTTTTGGGGCACAACATCTGGAAGGTTTCAAAGTGTATAACGGACATAGGTAGAATCATGTTTGGTGTTTTATATAAATGTTGTGTTGTTTATATAAATTCCCGACACCAATACACCTACACCAGCCCCAAACAGACACTGATCTCGCCGGCGAGGTCGAGGAACCCCCTCTTCCGCTCTTAGGTGCATCTTTGCACCTAGGAGCGCAGTCACTACCTCTCCCCTCACGGTAACTGTCCATGCCGAGGTCGTGCCCTCTGTGGCGCCCTTGAGCTTGTTGCCACCCTTTTTTCCTCCCTTGAGGCCTTGGTTGGAGTGCACTCTGCGCTCGCCACTCCTCCCGTAAAGCTGTAAAAGCCACCTCACGGGCAACAGTGTAAGTCCTTCAAAAAAAAATATTGTCCTTAACCGTACTTCCGTTGGGAGAATTCAAGTGTACAAGCTTATAAGCCCTTCAGTCTCCTTACAACCACCCGTGTTGCCTGCTGCAGTTCACAATATTACTTCCAGTTTTTGACGGTTTAACTCAGTACGAAATCTGCTAGAAGTTAACAGTTCCTATTAAAACAACAATACCTTAAGATGTGGTGGCAAGGTGCTTGATAAACCCGCTGCCGTTACCCCTCAAGTAAAAGATAACGAAACTAAACAATAAATGAGGCACCCATTCACAGGCAAGTTAAACGTTTCAAAGGAATCCAGTTTGGTGGCCGACAGAAACAAAACCTCGCGACGACATCGTGGCGGCGGACCAACGTTGGTGACATCCATCTCGCTACATAACTTTCCACCTTACTGTCTGTATAATAAAGTTTGGTTTTCCACATAAATAATACAATTCTTACAAATCCCAGTCTAGAAACTAGATGTCTCTTTGTTTTTGTTATCGGGCCTCGCTCGACACGCTGTCCACAACTAGATACTGAAAGTTCTCTCACTTTCAACTGTTCACCAGTTTTTAATAAATCCACTAAACCGTTTTTATCTCACAAATAGATTGGTTTGAGATAAAAACAGAAAGTATTTGACTCTGTTTAATTCAAAGTTGGACACCGTATAAAATATTCTTAAGAAACTGTTGCAAAGATGTTTCGCGGCTCAGATTTACATAGACAAGGTATTTTTTTCTGGGGCATAGAGCACACAATCGTTTGGTAATAGTTTTTCCATGTGCGCCATTCAGACGGTTCGGATCGGACCGGTTCGGATGAAGAGTCGATTGGACGGTTTGCAATATGAAAAAGCGGCAAAGTGTGAAATCGACCTTTGTTTGTTAAAGAAATCAATACGATATATAACTTGAAAGGCAAGCCAAGTAAGAGTTTGAAATTTCCAGCGGCTACTCCTTTGGGGTTTAAAGAAACATACAGTAAATTTAAACCCAAGACATAAGACAGAATTTCTATAAATTAATATCAGTCAAATATATCAACTGCCCATAACTAAGCTACATATATATTTGGTTATTCGCTCCGTACAATGATCTGGATGTGATACGTTCCAGTAACTTGGTACTAAGCATCAAAAGCAGTACAAAACACTGTCGGACCCTAAAAAGAAGACCCGACTAATATTCGAGGTCGCAACCCAATTGGGGACCAGTCGCGGGTACACCTTGGTACACTTTCACCGGTGCGTGACGCGCCCAGCCATTTCACCGCAGACATCCACAGGTGTACTGGCGAACACAGAAAACGATAGCATAAACACGCAAAATTTTTAGTTAACCATTTCTCGCCGTCCGATGGCTAAAAGGCCGTTAAGTGAAAACCTAATCCAGAGTTACAAAAATGCACAAATGTATCTCGCTAGTAATCATGAAGACACTCCATTTATTTTTATTTATCTTAATAACTATAAATGTTAGGAAAATAACACCGTGTTTGGTCCGTAGATAAAACGTTTAGTTTTTTGTCAACTAAGAAGGTAATTATGTAGAATGTGATGTCTTTAAAAATTGTGAGGGCATTGTCTCTACTTATCTTGATAATTATAAATGTTAGAAAAATAAGACGCACACTTACTAATAGTGAAGATGTTTGGCTTTCATGCTGTATATATCGAGGGGTAAAAGGCTATTTGACTTAAGCGACATTATTTTTAACCGACTTCAAAAAGGAGGAGGTTCTCAATTCGACCCGTGTTTTTTTTTTAGCTTTACAGAAGACCATACTCATTCGAGGCATAAAAAAACGCTGATTACAAATATGTATATAAGTCAGTATCGCCTTAAATTGTCACTTAAGACAAATAGCATTTCACCTCTCGATATATTTTATTTTTATTTTTACGAAATGTGTGAAATGATGAAATTTAATGGAATAAGATGAGGAATGGCTTCACCTTCGACTAGCGCGGGTATTTCGCCAATGTCAAGTAATTAATAGCAAGGACAAATTCAATAAATACACATTATAAATAAAAATTGATAATGACAGTGATAAAGATCGCAGATGAATCCCTCGATATATTATATAACTCAAATTAGCCAAAATGTCACTTAACGTCACTTTAGACATCGGGCGGCAGATTTGCAAAAGTTACGCTTTCACCGGCAAACCAGCAAAACACTAATTACCTATTAAGAATAATGGAATGCTTAAGAAGGCAAGGGTCGAGTAGAAAGACAATATCTCACAGAAACTAGGTTTTGGGAACACAGATCTAGACCGAACGGCGGCGTCGTGACAGTTGAGGTGACAAATTCCAAATATCATTGACCCCTGATAGTAGTTATTAACTTTTTATCAAGTTGAAGAGTCGGGATAAAATCACGCGTGACTTACGACTTAAGTCTAGATACCATTGTAGGCTTCAATAACTAGACAAGTATTAAAAAATCTAGTTAGACTAGTTTAGAGACAATTGAGTGCACTGATATGTTCACGGAATGCATAAGTAGTTACATTTCAAATAGACTACTTAAATTCTTCTCTAGTATTGCGGCAAAGGTGTTACTTGCTCTCATGGCGTCGCTGCTCCTGAAAATTTATTATTCACAATCCTTACTACTTATCATTACAAAAAGAGTACCCATTGAGTTTCTTACCGGCTCTTCGCAGTGGAAGCAGCATTCCGAACCCGTGATAAAATCTGACTATTTGTAAGTGCTTTTGATTTTTATAGTAATGACCAAAATAGCGTTAAATAATTATTAACTGTTTTAATAGCGACTCGGAAGTTGATCAATTTAAAAAACAAAATGATTACGCAAAGTATTTTTTTTGGTATCGCTAATAGTTCCGCTATCAATAGTTACATAAACAGTACGTCAATAATTCCACTAGAAGAATGAACAAGAAGCAATTTTGCCAATCAATTACAACGATTCAACAGAAATCGTTATTTTTAAATTCGTTACGACTCGTTAGTAAACAATTAACGGCGTGGTGACGGTATAATGACATCACTTTGGAAAATAGCCATTGAAAATTATTTTCCAAGGAGTATCTACGGGGGGTATCAGAAGTCCGAAATAATACTTTAGCGCATGCATGAGTATTGGGTATACAACCGAATGGTATAAACATTTGATCGAAATTCGAGCCTTTTTTTTCACGGTCAATAAAAAAAACTTGTAATATCTCGATTCCCATACGAAATTTTAAAGATTTTTTTGTGAATTATTTTAGTCGCCCCTAATAGATGTAGTTTGCACTATTGAATAGGGCCCTGAAGCCACAACAAAATACCTGTGACAAATAATCAAGATCTCAGAAACTACGAGGTATAAGCTACCTTGACTATACATCTAGATATTAGCTATGTCCCTAAAATATGTTTTCGGACTTCTGATACACCCTATATAGAGCGGAATTCGAGACAATAACGGTTACCTCAGCATTCAAGTCAATCATTTCAAGTTGATTCAGATGGATTGCTTGTGTTGGGAACAAACTCGCAGTGACTCAGAATACCTATATTATTGTCATGCAGATTTTACTTCGGTCATACGACAAATTAAAGCTATGGTATGTAAGTAGGTATTATAAATTTAAGTTCAACAACATGACGCTATGCCGAACAAATTTTCAGTAATTTTATATGAAGTATGAAACGTGCAATCTACTTTGACCATCTAGTTGTTCATAGTTCCAGCAGGGCGATTACGTAATTGCAAACGTTATGTCATGAAAATTGTCAAAATGTATTGAAAATACTTCACGTTGTTTGGTTTTTAACGAACATTTATATCAGAAAGAGTTGCTTAATTGCCTAACAGTCGTCCAAGTTAAGATCTAGAAAACCGAAACGATAAATATATAAAGGATTTTGCACTTGATTTTATCCTGCACCAAAAAATGAGCCTCAACTCTTCGGGATTCCCACGCTACGTAAAAAAACGAAGGGTCAGTTGACTTTAGACGTGGAATATCCTAGAAAGATATTACAATTGTTAATATTACCATTGTCTACAAAACCAGCTTTATCAATGGCTTTTTCCCAGTGAACCTCACTGAATGGACGTCTCCACTAAAGACCAGCCTCAAATCATTTGTCTCAGCAAGTTGCATCTTGCTCCGACAATTCTTATCTGTTACTTTCTTGGAAATCAACAAAAGGACGTTCAAAGTACGTGTGATATTTTTAGCCTGCTTATCTGTTAATGATAATATTCATTATAGGTAGATTTTAACACCCATATAATGGTGTACATCCGGTAATGTTTTTTTAAATCATGTTGTAATGCATACGCGATACGATGAGGAAATGAAAGGAGAACAAATACAACTTATATTAATAATTACAACAATGACTAGCTTTAAATTCTATTTAGATACAAAAAAAGATTACCTATTTAGGTACCCGAAATGAACAGTCCATAAAGTGGAATTTGTCACCACAGTTTCTGACTCACTTGCCCTTTTTAAGCTCTTCCTTCCATACATGTTTATAGAGGCGACATTATAACGGGCGAGCGGGTCCACAGCCATAAGACATTCCTGCCCAACATCTAATCAAAATACTCCAAATTATCCGTAGTGTATCCACTACCCAGTTTGTTTGCTAAAGATTTTTACTTTTCGTAGCAATCTGTGAGCAAAATGCATTTGGTAGTCTGAAAGAAGCTAATGGAGCCACTTAAGTCAAGTTTTAAGATGAAGTTTAAATTGTTGCACATATACAGAGTTCCGTCCGAGACCGGTAAATGGAAGTTGCTGCAATTTCACATCGCTTACAACGTTTAAATACTCCATTTCCCAAGTTTGACTTGTTAATGTGAGCTTAAACTGCATACCTTATCTTCATTTACATCTGATGCAATTTTTTGATATTAAACTTCTGACCACATCTGTCTTTCCAAAGTTATCACCTACTGGAGACTTACCACCAATACCAATATTGCATGGGGCCTACCATTAACTAAATTACGATATACAGCCTCTCTCTCTCTGTCATAATTAGTCATAAATGAATAAATATTGACTTACTCATCGTATGATCGCAAACTAAAGAAACCTATTTGGATACCATACATCGTACTCTCAGTGGTTCCAGTTACATATGGGTACATTTAAAAACCATAATCCGAAATCGAATAAATAACCACCCGAAGCAGACAGCCGAGTGCCCTACGCTGGATCTCTGAACCAAGTCATCAACGAATCTTCGTCGTTATAAAGTTATGGCCACAATTTACCCTCAAGGCACCAAATAGATAGCTTACACAGACATGCTAACATTTGTGGAACGTCTTCCAAATGTATACAGTAAATATGAGGCAATTAGTCTGTTTAGCGAAGGCACAATATGAGGCAAAGCGTCTTGACTATTTCATTCATAGCTCTACGTTCCCAGTCGAGGTGGTCGTATAATTACAGTGTCGCAATTAGGGTCGAGATAGTGTTGCAAGGGAGTACATTATGGCAATTTGTGTTCGCATTTTACTTTTTGTGTTTCCTGCAATAGATTGTTGTCGTGGACCTTCAATTTTGGTTTTTGCTTGAGAAGCCATAATTTTTGTAATTTAGCCTTGGATGCTATATTTAGTTATAGTCTTACTACATTGCAAAATTTGAAGTCGTTCAATAATTATATACCTATTGAATTTAGAAATTAGCTTTGTCCAGGTGTTCGTAAGATCGACCCCAGTCCATTTCGTAGGATGTAATTGTATAATACAAAAGTTGTTTAGATTGGACACATAATAGGTGTATGTTGTGTTGACTGGCGAAACATTTTCTCTTTTACAATACATAGCTATCCTATTATTTCTACAACATGTTACATTCAACCCCACGTGTTTGTCGACCTTTATGCATTTCTCTATTATCCATAACTACCTTGAAAATTACTGCCTTAAAAATAATGAAAAAACATTAATGTGTCTACGACAAAAACTGTTCTTTGTTTCATTCATAACACCGAAAATACAGTCTTATTAACTGCTCGGTACAATATAACCGATCATAACAAATGTATTGTGCAACGTATCGATAACAAAGGCAAGGTCGAACCGGGGTAGAGTTACATTGGAATCCGTACTATGAGGAGCAATTGTTGACTCAGTGAGCTTTCGAGTAGGGGCTCCATGCGGTGACAGCTTTGAAGGTTTTAAAGGAAAGGAAACCTTATTTTAATAAATCAGAAATACTTATAAACAAGTGCACTTTGGATTCCAAGGTTGCCAAGTAGAAGTTATTTCCTTAAAACCTTTTTTATAACACAACTCTCAGCCAGAAATATGTCTCTACATGTGGTAAAACTTGTCAGTGCGTGTACTCTTGTAACGGTTCACAAATCCCATTAAAAGCGACTATCTTATCTCTTAGGGTTTGCTACCTGTTTCAAGAAGACAGTCCGCCAGAGATATGAAAAAAAAAACACCTTTTATTTGCAAAAAAATAAAAAAATTAAGTAGGTATGTTTGAGTGCGATACTTTATGAGACATTTTAACTTTAAAAGTAGCTCGACATAATTGATCATTAATAGACTAGGCGCTATATTCGAGAATTTGAATTAAAAAACAATTATTCTTTTATATAAGTCACGTTATTAAAGTCCTTCGTAGCTTTTATATACACATTTTATATATTATGTTTTATCTTGCTGACTTTCTTAAGGAATGGTCTAAGCTAAAATAGAACATAAGTATCATATTAACGTAACATTATTCTTGTACATGTTTGCTAACTACAATAAGCGATGGTGAAGCACTCATTATAAAAGTTCCCCAAAAAGTTTACATCTTGGTCACATTAAAAGATTTCGACATAGGTATGTCAAAGACGTGTGCCTCGCGAAATATTTTGCCACGCGATAAGCACCTCGCACCTCTCATTCATGAGCTGTCGATCATGGCATAGGTTGCGAAACGTCCATCAATCCAACTTATTTGGACAGGATAAATACCTACCGCAGTAGTAAGTAACAGCGAAGAGCATCTAACATAACTTGCACCGTTACCCCACCTCTCATAACAAGGATGTTTTAATGTAATTTTGATTTATGCACTATATTTCCAATATAGTGCAAAGACTCGAAGAATTGTAAGTAGGTAGTACAAATAATCTCGGAAGGGGCCGTAAGAATCTAAATCGCTTGATTTATTTTATCCAGCGTTTTAGTGTTTCCTGAATACTGAGATCGTAACCTCTATGGAGTACCATATACACGTCAGGGCGTTCCCCTTCGATAGTATGGATACAGCGATCACCCAGAGATGTTAAGTGCTAGTGTTTCTGACAAGCGTATCCTTTCGATTTTCCTGGATGTTTTATTTTCAAATTGTCTTCTTAAGTATCCTGTCCCTTGCTTCTAATGGATCGATCTCTTGAAACTGTCCAGGTTTTTATCGCCTAAACTTTATTGTTTTATGACGGACGGCTAAATAAATAGGTAATCTACATACTCAAGGAGTTCATTTAAAAATAATTCCCTTATCTCTTAGAAATCAATTAGTAGACAAGTCAAATTGATTCCACCATTTAAGTTATCGTATTGTCTAATCATATGTTCTATAAAGACTACAAACGAATTATTTGATCGTAAGATTGATAAGCGGGTAAAAGGCTGCACTGTCTTGCACATTGTTATCTAGTTTATCTATGATTATCTGTATTTTTGTTTAGGTTTAGTTCTGTAACTCCTTGATAATCACTGCGCACTCATATTTATTTTTGTTGCTATATGTGAATTAAATTTAAATAAAGTTATATTTGCGTTGTTCTAGCATTAATATTTTTACATTACTACTCACCTATTTTAAATTCAAAAACCGCGTCACAGTCTTAAATCTCAATCTTATGTTTTCACATAATTTCAGATTTATTATTGTAATATAGGTACTCAACGCAGGCATACTTACTTACTTATACATACAGAATCCGTAAGCAAATTCTCTCATTTTAAAACGTAAGAAAGTTCACTTATATAAACGTATCGCTATAGGCTATGTTTTAATCCAAAATCAAGGTGTGCCTATGCTATTCATTAGGTATTAAGTTTACTGTGGTATCATTACAAAATTATATACTCACGCCGCCTAATAAACGACTTGCAGGTGGTTCAAATAAGTTTTCAAATGATAAACTAGTTTTCACACTAACCAGACTGATCTAGTAATTACAGTATAGGTTAGCACTGTCAGTAGCCTACATAAAGACAGTAATGAATCCAGTAGTTGTAGCATGAACGCCAAGTCTAGTCTTATGGCAGAGTATATCTTGATTTTCTCTCATATGTAATCAGACAGAGAGCGAGCGAGCGAATTCGTCGTGACAAAGGTCGTGATAAAGATGTTGCCATGCGAGCAAACCCCACTGGTAATAGCATATCAGGTAAGATAGATTAAGGAGAACGTGGTCATTTTTTCCAATAACAAAATGAACTGTATTAACCCGTAAAAGAAGCACATTTTTCAACGAAATGTCACCAGCGAATTTATTCACCTGTATGCTTACTCTTGAAATAAATCCTAATCTCAATCCCATTCCAATTCCATTCAGTTCCAATTCCAATCTCCAGCAAAATGGTACCCTTGAACAGAATCGACTCGAAGATTTGGATCGAGCGCCAGATCGACTCACGTTCGACCACAGATAATAAATATATAGCATACCGCAGTTTACCAATTGGCATGGGGTGGCAATAATAAATAAAACGTTAACTTTTTACTTAAAAAATATTTAATAACCCGTAAAATCTATTAATCATCATGGTTTTATTATTATTTCAACATTCAATATCATTAAAGTAATTATTAACTTACATTTATAAGGTGTTTTGATGCAAAATACTTAGAAAAAAAGAGCTTTGTTTATGGCATTGTCTATAAAAAAATCTAAACTCATATAGCTGTCAGCTGTCGTGCAGATGACGTACCTAGTCATTTGACTACAACAATTAATGTTAATGCTTTCTTCTTGAATTAATTCGTTGTTCGGAATATTGTTTACGTCTAGGCGCCTCGCGTATGTTTATTAGGAATATTACCTTGCAAGGCTTGACGCCGACATCGACTCTCCAATCCCATAATAATTAGTGCATTGTTTGTTTCTACGTATCATAGTTGCACACAAGATGCTGTTTGTTGAATCAATGCCGCCTTACTTTGTCATTTAGGTTTAAGTGTTATATTTTTTAAATATAAAAATAAGGAAATATTATTAGGCCCAATTTTGCCATAGCTGAATATAATAATTTATCTGATGGATAACGTTATTAGGCATTGATGCAACTGAGTTACGCTGGGGAAATGCTTTTCTTTAAATATTAAAACGAATAAGGTTAAGGATAAAAAGAGTATAATAGTAAATATAACACTAATCACATAAAAAGTAAATATTAATGTAAACGTCGAGCTGCCTACCATTCTTGTATGAGCTATGCACTTGCATCGAGACTACTACGTAGCTCAACAGAGGCAGCACCTTTTATTCAAATCAAGCCCGTGTTGCCCCAATGGTGGTGTGCCTTTTATAGGTATTAGGCATAGCTTCCTCAGTGTCATCCGGACCCAAACATTCTAGATTACAAATGTTGTGTAAAACACAGCAAGCATTTATGATCTTAGCCACTGTGTCTGGATGATAATGAAGCACTCTGTGACCCAGAAGACATCTCCATCTGTTTTTCAAAACACCTATAGTGCGCTCTACTGTGTCACAAGCAACACATTGTAAAGTGGTGTAGTACTCTTCCGGTGATCCCGATGGTGCAGCAACTATTATTGCACACTCTGATTCACCTGTAATTAAATTAAAATATTTACTCAGACAATAATTATAATGTCCTTTATTCACAATGTATTAAAGATAATTTAACTGTATAAAAGGCTTACCAAGTAAATAAACTCTTTCAACCGCATTTATTAAATTTGTTAATTATTATTTTATGGGGTGTGCGTTCCATACGAAACTATTCTGTGTAGCTCCACCAAATGATGAATCATATAAATTCTTAATATATTAAGATTGGCATTACATATCTGTAAAAATAAAAACACTGAAAAATACTATATAAACTACCACATGTTAAAAAAATTAGTAGTTAAGTTAATAAATTAATAATAAATAATCAAAAGTGCTCACAATTAAAACATTCCTAGAATGGTAACCTTTTCTGTTGAAAAACCGTTCTTCATTTTCAGATACTAGTCACTAGGGCCACATGAGTGCCATTTATACAGCTTGTGACTGCCAAGATATGAAATTTTTCATAGAATCTGAAATAAGTTTATAAATTATCAGCATTAACTTAACCAAAGAGCTGTAAATTAACACAAATAGAAGGTACACAACCTATAACTTAATATATAAGATAAAAATAAGTAAGTATTTGTTACCTTTGTTTCATAACATTGTTGGTGAGTGTGGATACTTAATCCACTTATTTAAAATGTTGGTGGAGTTTAGTGCGTCTGTGACTTCTCTTATACACTTGGACACAGACTGCTGGGACATCATGGTCTCTTGTGTCCCTCCCAGTGGCGTAAAACGAAAGAGTCACTAGTACCTAAAAGAATCACACACAATGATTAAGCTAACTACAAAGTCACGATAGCTGTAGAGTATTTAACCTATTTCGATAATTTATTGTTTATTTACAAACCTTGTATTTACACGGTATGTCGCTAAGGCGAGTAGGCTGGGTAATTAGAGGTGCCAAATCCTCGTAAATTCTCTGGAAGAGTTCCATATTCACTCTATAATTTTGGCGGAATTCGGTGTCCGGCATTTGAAAGGCGTTATTCGTGTAACGCGCCTTTCGCCTTAAATTTCGTCTTTGTGACACATTTAGGGCATGATCATTGTCCATAATGTCATACATAAGTGCTAAACGTGCCATTATTCACTCTCCCAGAATTTAAATCAACACAGTCGCATCACAATAACTAACTCGATCACAAAAAAGTTAACTTCTTGAAATTGTCTAACCTCGAACGCAAACACGATTTCAAACTCGAAACGTCAATGTCAAATGTCGTCGCGGGTACCGATTTATGCGATGCGTTCGAGTCGAGTCGAACTGGTTTAGTTCCAAAATAATCCACCTAATACGAATCCAATCGTGCGCTAGTGTAGCGTTCAAGGGTGCCAAATCTCAAGATTCCAATCCCATTCCAAGCGATCGAGTGTCGGGAGTAAGCACACTGGTCCCGTAGTTTTTGCCAGAGACCTCCAATCTTTACGTATATTGAAACAAAGTACATTTTCAAAACATAAAGAGGGAACTCGCTCGCCAGGCGCAGCCGTAGTGTGTTCAGAGCGTAAGTGTTAATCTTTGAATGTCAAATAAATATAAAATTGTGTGTTCCTATCTTTTTTAAATCATTAAATGATTAAGCATACTTTAAAAGTAAAACAGAATAATCACTTAAGCTCTGGCTGGCTTTTGATTTAAAGGTTGAAACAGACAATCAATCTCCTTGACTTCTATTCATCTACAAATTTTATTATTAATCGACTTAAACAAGGAGGAGGTTCCCAATTCAACACAAACTTTTTTTAAAATTATAAACAGATTATAAGTGCTACTAATGTAACTAAACAAGGATATTAATTAATACATTTAACAGTCAAATTAAGTTAACGGACGGCTGGTTCTATATGCGTACATTACTGCTTGAACGTAATGTTAGTAGGTACCTACGATACTGCACAGACAAAGAAATGAGTCATTGCGGTTAAACCCGAGACGGACAACCCAAAAGGACTATTCGGTAACCTGTAAGCTGCCAACCCTCATATACTTGGAAATAAATTGTCAATTACTTACAAGAGGGTAGGTATCTGGGGACTTAAAGTAGATTTTATAAATGTAGAACCAGTCTAAGAATTGACAGATGATTCCGAAATATCAGATTTTTTAAATCAACAGATTAGTTTGCAGATAAAATCTATTAACCAATGCGACTAACTGATGAAACGTTACTTTGGTGATTTAGTGATCCAGATTCAAGAAGGTCAAATTCTGATCTGGATTTTCGAAATGCATGTTCTATACGCCGTTTGCTTGCCATCTTTGTTGGCTTCGCCGTACAAAATGAGCATAAGCAGATAAAAAAGGCCTTGAGCGACCCATACTAAGGCAATTGGAACGCTAATCTCATTTGCCCGTGCCACGAGAAGCTTTGCAAATGCCTTGTTACAAATTGAAACATTCCTACAAAACAAAATGTTAGGAAAATCGTGACCAGTCTCGAGCGACGCAAAAAGGCGTCAAAATATTTGCTGATGACTGCGTAGAATACAAACAAAGCATATATGACGTAACTGTTAAATATTTCGTTAATTGCCCAATTAATTTGTCGTCATCCTAGTCTGGGCTTATACGTATATTTACTTAAGATGTATAAAACAGATAGAATAAAGGAAAGTCTGTTCATTTTGTAGTACACGGTGACGTCACGACAGCTGCGCAAACATTGGTTCTGCGCAGATAACAGCCTGCTGCATTTAAAACAGCAGTAGTAACTATTTAACTAAAGTTATCTGCATGGATTTTGATTTACGTGTACTAGCGATGATTGAATAAAAACAGGGACTCCAGGTGCCTTACTCCTCTTCTTATGAGTATTGTTTTAATGTGAACTGTAAATTTTCGAGACATTTTCTACTACGAGAACTTACAAAAAATCTGGGTAATTTTAAAACAATGCTGAATCAGAGGCGATTGTAAAGATACTGAGGTATAATACAAATAGTAATATAACATTATTTAAATAGAAAAACCGGACAAGTGCGAGTCGGACTCGCGCACGAAGGGTTCCGTACCATTATCTATAAAACACGTTTGTTGTATGGGAGCCCCCTTAAATATTTATTTTATTCTGTTTTTTTAGTATATTTTGTTATAGCGGCAACAGAAATACATTATCTGTGAAAATTTCAACTCTATAACTATCACGGTTCATCAGATACAGCCAGGTGACAGACGGACGGACGGACGGACAGCGAAATCTTAGTAATAGGGTTCCGATTTTACCCTTTGGGTACGGAACCCTAAAAAACGTGGCTAAAAGACTTTACGCTGAAATTAAATACACACAAGCACTAAAAATCAAAGAGAAATCACGCCTTGCCCTTTGCCTATGAAAGAAATACAGGTAGCTAACATATTACACTAGAAACTAGGCGGTATTCAATGCACATGGAATCCGTAATGGCGGCTAGAGAGTCGCCGGAATGCCAATACCGACCATAAAGACACATAACAGCCCATGACCCGTTTCCACATGTAGGGATATCCGCTTGGCTTATGGACACGCAAGAATAATGGGTGCATTTTAAAATGACAAAGTGTTTGAACACATTCTTCTATACAAGTAGAAAAATGATGAAGCACGGTTAAAAGTAGGTAATCCTCCGTTAGTCGTATTGTGACAATTTGTTAATATAACTGTAAAATTGTAAACGATCGCCACGAGACGCTTGTTAATGAAATATTTATGAATGTTTTGTAGCGCACGAGATTAAATTAATTTTGACACAGTTAAATTGGAACAACATAATCCCAGATATTATAAATCTTTCGCTATGATTGGTTTATTCCAAACAAAATTTGTCATGCTTCTTCGTTGCATGTCAATAGTTCAAAATCTACACATTAATTTGTAAGAATTTGGCCACACCATTCGTTCATTCCTTTGAGAGTGGCCGCATACAGATCTTTCGATGTACAGGTGATTAGGCACTAGGGATACGAAAGCAAGTGTTGCATGGACTGTACGGGCTCATGGCAGTCGCACTGCATTACAGTGGGATCACTGAAGCTCATTTTTGCACATTGCGAGTCCTCAGCGACCAACTCAAGCGCGGAGCCGTCAACTGGCTTCCACACTGACCACGGCAGCTCGTTACGGAAGAAATAATATTAGACATTTTACTGACAGACATACAGATTTGCCAGTCAAATATTTATCTGACGTATATACTAAATATTAAAACGGATACGATTTGAAAGCGACATTACGTATTTATAACCTGTTAAAAACACATTCGAGATCGTTATCAGTGTTTACGAAGACAATTACGAAAACTTGTTTCGCTATAATCGTTTCAACTGTAACAGCAGTCTACAAATGTGACGTTGGCGCCATTTTATCTGGTTCATTTGTTGGACAAGTAATAATTGTGCTTGAAAAATCTTACAAATCCGTGCTTAAAATATCTTAGAGAATGTATTTGTAAATAGGCAGTTAATAGTAAATTTCCTACATTATTTCGACAACCTATTGCATCGTGGAAGACCACACAAAACCTTTTGTATATAATATAGTCCTATACCTTGAATAGACGATCTTTTGTCATATTTAGAACATCTTTCACGATATTGACAGTTGTAGATTTTTAAACAGTACCTGCCATAAGATAGTAGACTCATTACAATAACAAATCTTTTTTTGGAATGAAAAAATATCCATCGCTTCTTATGGAACTGTTACGAGGCTTGTTCTTATTGTCATCTTGAACGTGTAATGGGCTTTCTATGGCAAGTTGTCATTCAGTTTAGTCAGTATTGATGTATGTAACACTTAAAAATAATAATCATTAACTTCACTGACACTGACTGACGCCTCTCTCTTTACTTTTCTTTAAAAGGCGATTCATATAATAACCCAAATATATACATTGATTAAGTAATGTGTGTGAATTGAGATCAGATTTTTGGGTTTAAATTTGATTAAAGTACTTTTACTTTACAAAACTAGGTTATTTTATGTAAGCCATGGGGTTGGTAAATGCTTCGATGTTTTCATTTAAGGACACCACACCGGGGGTTCCTTTAATAGACAAGATATACTAAACAAACGTCAGAAACAGGTAACATGTCTGCAGGACGCCTTTCGGCTATGGACATTATTTGATTTTTTAGCACTCTCTCCTTTGAACATTACAATTTTCGCATAACAATGCTTGAGTCTGTCTGAGTCTTGTAACAAAGGAACATTGGGAGCATGGCTCGGAGGCATGTGAGGAATGCTACAGTCACTGCACAGGTAGATGCACCACGGCCCATCGAACTGGTTCCGTTTCAAACCTTTTTTTTTTATTACGAAACCATCTAATTTATTAGTTGAACCGCTATTAAAATTACGATCGACTTTTATTGGATGTTTTCGTTTATAATTTCAACTAATAGAAACGTTGTCAACACCTTCGACGTCGTTATCATCACGAATGTCAATGATTGACGGGATTTCTACATCTCCGTAAGGTTTTGCAACGGACAAACAAACGGCTTAAAGGCTTGTTAATATCTATTAATAAGTATTGATAGCTACTCGCTAAATGTGCGGCTGTGGCTTACAATAAAACAACAAATGGAGTGACCGATAAATCTAAGACGTGAGTCGTGACTGGCCTATTTGTGCTCAAGGTGTACAAAACCGAATGGACAGCCGTTTTTGACAACGTCCTGGATATAATCATTCAAGGGTAACTACGTACGTACTGTTCCATAGACGTGCGGATCGTGACCTAGGCATTTGGTATTCAATCGTATGTAATGTAGTCGTGAAATGGCATCAAGTGGATCAATAGCTTACGTATATCTTTCGCTCGACTTGGTACGTATAAATCAGTTCAGAAAACCCCGACTGTCTATGCCTCCAAGTTTTTTGCAAGATCGTATCTTTAGGTCCGCCGACCGCACACGATGTGTTATTATTATGCGTGATATGTCACTGTGCCCATAGAAAGCTGGGGCTATAATAAATTGTGTGCTGTTCGGGTTATAATAAATAGATTGTGTGACAAATGCATAGGTGTGGCTACCGGTGGACCTTGCTAACATAAATGTAGGCGTATAATTTTAAATATAGTGGAGTTCAAACTCTTTGAGATTACTTGCAGCATTGCCACGACGTGCGTCAAAGCTCCACGCGTCAAAGTCATCGAGACGGATCTCTTAGCGGAACTTGATGTAATGGAGTTATGAGAGCAACGATAATAACCTGTCGTGTTGACAACTCATAAACATCGGAAATAGATTATCAGATAACGCGTACACGCCGCATTACGTAAAGAATTTAGTCCGGCGTCGTTAATTTCAATCGTTGAAAGCATTTCGTTTAATAAAATTTCGAAAATATCTTAAGCACACTTTTGGTCCTCAGTGAACTGAACGGGCCTCTTTAGTAAGCTGTTGTGTTTATGATCGAAAATTAGATATTGCGGAAACTCTGTGGGTATTTTTTTATCTCGTACCTGACCTCCGTGGTCGTTGAACTTGGAGCTCAAATCTTGGCGAAAATATCACGTAGACCCAACGGCGCTGCGTCACGCGTGAGCAGTTGTTAAGAAAATAGTCGATTACTTTGAGAAATAAGGTTGGTAAGTAATAAGAAATTGATGTCATCTTTATTCCTGCTTCAAGTGTTTATGCGATGCCGGTTGATTGGGTTACTTAAGTATTAATCATGATTTCATTTCTGTTTTATGTAACTGTGGCCGAGTTTACAAGCTGTATGCACACCTTATCAGCACTGACGTGGTTTTATTCGAGACTTGCAGCTCGCTAAATGTTATCGTCACGAAGGATCGGCCTTCAATTTACGTTGCTAGAAAAAAAAAATGAATTTACAATTCGAGATGGTGTATTATTGTAATCGTTTACTTTCAGTACGAAGTTGTACCAAACTCGTTATCTATTTGAAATATACCCAATTGCTTTTGGAATCTCGGCTCTCTTTGGCTGTTGTGGTTTTATGTCTTTTTGGTATCTTTTGGTTAGAAACCAAAAGATACAAAACCGTTAAAAAACGTATTCTGGCGTGGTTTGCGTGTGTAAGATTAATTCTTTGACGTTGCGTGCAGTTCTAGCTGATTGGACGCGCTCGAAACGCCCGAAGGTGGGCCTGGGGCTCCAAGAGGAAGTACCTACGTGTTCATCTGCATATCCAGTTGGTTCTCGTTTACGGTAGACGCGCTGGTATTTGGGACGTTTGGGCTTTCTTTTGTCGATTATACCACTGAATTTAGCTACCGTTTTTAGTGTCAACGTTTATGGCGCTTTCGAATTCATAATTGCAGCATTTAGTGAAGGTATCTTCTTATTGTTAGGATCTCATTGCGTTCTTTGATGGCACACGCCGTTTAATGTTCTATCATTAGCTTTTTTTTTAATTTTACGTGCCTAAGTAAGTTTCTTTCTTTTCGTTTATACTCATACAACGATAACGATGTAGTTAACGTAATTCAGATACAGATTGACCTTGATTGTATAAATATGTTTAGTATATATCGAGTCCCGTTACATTTATTACTGTAGTTTCTATTCTACAGCATCACAAACCTCATACATATCGCGCTCGCAATGACTAATTAGCGTCATATCGATGGTAATTAATTCTATAACGGTTAGTCATCGAGAAATTTAAATTACTGCGTCGAGATTCTTCTCATTTTTTTCTTAAACACATTAAATGAACTTAGAAACCGTAATTAAATAAATATTGCGAGATAACGCCTTGTACCATGGGTACCATAGAATGGAGGTAATCCCAGTTCTACCCAGACCAGGGCAAATTCCAAAAGGCCTTTTTGGAATTTTCCCGTTGATATAAGTTAAGCCAGCAACCACCCGAAGCTCAGCCCAGCGACCTACTCTCGATCCACTACACCAAGCTACATAGAAATTGTCTCTTTACTGAAGACTGAGATCGCTGAAGCTGAAACTCCACTAGACTGTGCGTGTGAGGTTTTTCTTCCCTTCCAAGTTCCATTTCCTATCAATTCAAGTGAATTAACTAATCACTTGCCCCGTACGGTTATTAAGTGTGCGTGTCATGTTCTGTTCCTGAAAAGTGGGACATTATCATATTTATATAAAGGTGTTCAGTGCTTGGGTGCCAGTCAGCTCGGAGTATGCACGTCGAAAATATCTTACAAGTTTGGTACATTTGTGTTTGTACTTTTCCTTTAAATATGTGGTTTCCTAAGCCAGGTTATTGTAGTTGGGGATTATTTGAATTGATTGCATGATTTATGATGGCAGCTTCGATGTTATCTTATGGATTATCCTTATGACAATGCGTAAGTCTTGTAATTGTAATCTGTTGTTTTATCATGTATTTTCCCCGGTATCTTGGCATCACACAAAGGTATGTTTTAAGTGCCCCAGATAAGATGGAAGGCTCTATAATATCCTTAATAACTCTTTTACTTTTGAATCCTATTTTATTCTTTACGGATTTCATGACGAGGTGATCAAAACTCGCTATGGGTCATTTCTGACTATCATTATAGGACAACCCTTTAGCTCTGCGGCCTGTGTTAATTATCATGGTTGAGTTCTTTAAAAACAAATATTGAAAATCAACTTTTGGTGCCTACCTAACCCAAGATTTTCACCAAATCTTCATTTATCAGTTAATGAGTACCAAGTTGACCTATATGCCTATAAATACCCACGCGTGGGCTGCAATTGTACGTCTCAATACGGCTCGTATTTGTGCTGCAATCACAAACGGTTTCTCATGGCGTTATGCCTTTGTTCTACGTGCGATTTTCTTTTGTGTGTGAAGGACGTTTCTTTTTTCGTATAGTAGTTTTGTTCAATACCGATAATAGTGTATTCGTCATTCCACTACTGATGTGTTAAATCTTTATTTATAGGATCTAAAATTAATAAAAGTGGGTACGGAAAAAAAAATCTCAGGTACGCAAATTTGCATTAGGACCACATTTTTATAGTATTGTTTACGTTGGGAATTTAAAAATATCCGCTGCGTTGTTGGTTTGATGTTTGTGTTAATTAAATGTTTATTGCAAGTTAAGTTATATACAGCAGGCTCAGCATGACTACGTAGATATACGCTTTTCTTTTCCAACTGTCAGACTTGTCGAACAAATGAAATGACATCGAACTATGTCCCCTAGACATAAATTTCACATTATTTTCTCGACAAATGTGACACTTGGAATAGATATAATGGATGCCCTGGGCCTGCAGATATCAACTGCTTAAGCACTTTGTGTTCCCACTTAATTCTGTATTTAACTCATCATGTTCATCAACTGTACTAGCTTAGCGACTATCCAATATAGTTCACTATTCTTGTAAAAGAAGATCGTCGCTACATTGTTAAACGCTTGTAAAACTGGTCACGCTCTTAGAGTAGGTACCTAACTGGTAGATTCAATGAAAGAATTCAAATTAGAAAGGTATCTATAACAATTGAGATTTATTGAATGTTCGGCTTTGGAGCGACAGCAAACTTGATTCAGCATCTGATGATTTCTCATCATAACAATAACGCCTTTTAGCATTCCGTGATCAATTCCAAAACGAACTGTATTCATTCACAGAAAAAGCTTATTCTTCAACGTAATGTCGTGTCGTTATACCAATTTCGGAACCGTTTTATCGAGCCCCCTTATACTTTTAATGTCCTATTGTAAGCTAAGCTTAGTTTCTCAAGACGATAATCTAGTACACGTTGGTGGGTTAACTCTACTTATGATATTGCTCGTTCTAGTTTTGTTACTATTTTCACTTTTTGCGTTTAATTTTCTCCTCGAATTTTCTCCCTCGCCCCACCAAATTGTGGAATGAACTTCCTGCAGCGGTGTTCCCGGACCGATGCGACAAAGGTATCTTCAAGAAACGAGCATACTCATTCCTTAAAGGCCGGCAACGCACTTGCTATGCCCCTGGTGTTGCAGGTGTCCATGGGCGGCGTTGATCACTTACCATCAGGTGAAACGTCTGCTCGTTTGTCTCCCTATCTCATAAAAAAAAAACAAACCTTACTAAATTCTCCTTTTGGTATACTTTCCTGTGTCTTTAGAAGATCAATGATGTAGCTTTCAATGTATTTTAAAATAACACACAGACTATGCAAAATTCGCGCCAGTTCGCCAATATCAAAACGAACTGTATAAACTCATCCAAGAAGCATATTTTGCAACGACATGTCATCGATGAGGCGAGCAAATTTTGACGCGTGGTTGCGTAGCTTTTGCCACAGAATTTCAATGTTTGTGTATATGAATACAGTGTACATTATTAAAAAGCGTCAAGTTAATTGGCTCGCTAATGATAATGATTGGGGTTTGCACCGTGAGCACATACATTCACAGTAAGTAATCAGGTTTTAAAAATGTCTATGTACGGAACCCACGGCTCAGCGCGCAATAGAAACTTGTTCTAAGCAATTTTTTATCGAACAACCATTAGGTAACCATGGTCATCGCCCGGTAGCTTTGATCCACCAAGCTCGACTTGTAGCCTATTACATAACTGTAACGACAAACTTAACTATGCAGTTACACAACCACCTCGCCAACCTTATGACTGTAACGGTAAAGTTTAATATTGTACTAAATTAATGTATTACATCGGAGAAGTGAGTCATGGTTGGTAAGTGTTATTTAAATTATCAAACCGTTCGAAATTCGAAACTGGTGTATTTACGGTAAAGACTGTTTTATATGGAACGCGTACGCTTGCGCATTCTTGTGGGTGATCATTTTTATAGCTGCGCAAAAGCCTATATAAGTATGATATTAACATTCCAATTAATATCGACGTTCTAGAAAATAGCTATATATTTACATAAACAAAATGTAGGCACAGATATGATGGGAAAAATAATTCGAGGTCTTTAACGAGTACTTGTAAAGGAAATTCTCATTTCATTTCTTCAAACAGCTCATCGTACGGAAGTATTAGATTAATCTTTAAACCTATTATAACCCTAAAACAAAAAGGAATTATGAATTAAGACAGAAGTTCCTTGTATAAGAGTATGTACAATATTATGACGTAAAATGTGGAGACCCCAGATCAACGATGCTATATTCTTTTTCTTGATGAACCTTGTCAAAATTAGTTCCAGACGGCAAAATGTTAATATTATTCTACATATGATTTTAGCAGTGGTAGCCGAGTGGTCGAACGCACGCTTTGCAATCAAAGTGCGCAGGTTTTATCCCCGGCTCGCACCTCTGGGTTCCATGTGCGAATCTCATTTTCATCTGAGATTATCACTTGCTAAGAAACGGTGACGGAAAACATCGTGAGGAAACCTGTGTGCCCGGTATAATGGCAATAGGCTCGCCCCCTATTACATTGGGACCAAAATACATCGGCGAAGTGTGGGCGCACTGCAGTGCACCTCTGCCTACCCCTTCGGGGAATACAGGCGTGATGATTTATTATGTATGATTTTCGCCTGTATCAAATGCTGGCCTCTCCTCAGTCACATCATATTTTTATCGCTTCCATTCGGTATCGATTTAGTTCATATTTTGAAATACACTCGAGGTTTTGTAACTATGATAAAGTAATCGAGCAGAATCCAGCACATCGTATCTTGGCTTATCGATTTCAAGTGATGTGTTCATTGCATATTGTATAACCTACTTGAAAATAACTCTCACTCGCCCTTATTAGCCCTTTATTAGAAACTCATTCATAGTTAAGGTCAAATAGAACCGCAAAAAGGGCCTCGAGATATCAGTCGATAAGAATCGATCTAATATTGGATCACAATGAAATCGAATACACACTTCACCTTTAGAACCGCCTCTATAATTGCACACTATACCTCTGATATCGCTCATAAGATCTACTTTTAATGGACCCAATCCATCTATCGATATAGGTATACGTTCGTCCTTGTATATTTCAAAACATCAATCAATTTATGAAGCAATAATAAACAGACAATGAGATTACCGGCAATTGAAAAAACTCGTAATTTTGCGTAAGATTTGAGGAGTTCTAAATGTTCACGTAATAAAATACTACGAGTTGACAGATTTATCGTGATCGCTACGATCAATACGGTCATAATTCGGAAATCGATTACAATATTAATTATAAAATACGGCAGCAGTTAACACAAATTTACAGTTTTCAACGCAAAAAATACTAGCCGTAGTAACGACGTCTAATAACTAAGATGAAATCATAACACGATTGCATTGAGATTGCAAAGTATTGAATCATATATGTATTTTTTTGTTTCAGGCTAGAGTCATCGAAAATTCCGTTCGCATATTCACGGAAACGACCTTGGAGGCTCGCAGCTGACTTTGAGCGCTCAGTAACACCGCTGTCACTTGCGTAAGCGGTTCACCTACGACCGGGAAAGTCGACACGAGGACAGTGGACACCAGGTGACGCGCACCCGTGTGATGTGCCGGCAACATCGCATGGAGGTGCACGTGGACATCACCTGACTCACTGAGGTCTGGATGAGGCTGTACAATGAAGTTCTCAACTGGCTCGAGCTCGAGCAGTCTTGCCAGCGATTCGCTGTCGAGGAAATCCACTTTATGTATCTACACAGACGTGGACGCGCCCACAGTTCCACCACCTTGCGAAAGGGTAAGTGTCCTTTTATTGTTATTCCATTTTTAACCACTCATCGGTAGTGTCCTCACACATAAACGAAAAAATATCAGTAAAGTTTAAGTAGATTTAAATCGGCAATAAGACTTTAAAATAAAAAAGGACCTGGTTAAAGGTTAATGCGAGACCGAAACATTTGCGCAAATTGCTTTCGATTTTTCGCGACCAAGTATATTAAAACTTTCAATTTCGGACAACGATACTAATAATACTGCAAAAACAATGTAAAAAGCCTCGTGTCCGGGTCGTACTGAGAGAGATACACACGAGAGAAAGTAGCATGTCATCTCTGGCCTGTAAGGCACGGGCAGGTGGTATTTCTCAACACCTTGAATATTTATTTCTTTCTCTCATTGTCGAACCCCACTCAGCATCTCAATAAATCTTCCTTTAAAATTTTAACTCTCAGCCTTCACTCGCACCGCTCCTAAGGGTACAGCCGTCGAAAAACTCGATTTCCGACATTCTGTCACTGCCTGTATTTACAGCAATTGGCACGTCGATACCGAAGTCACCGCAAATTGGAAGATCAAACAAATCATACATGACAATTTATTGTTAACTAACTAGTACGTGTATCTCAGAGTTATAATCTGCGAGTCCAAATAATGTGATAATTTGCTTACAAATCACGATAACCGACCTTGAACATCAAAGATTTACCTCTAATCAACAGAATCAACCGACTCATGTTCTTGAAATTTGACATTAAGAAGTTTTATAATAAACCTTTGATTAATGGCTGCTAGTTCTGCTATATCTCGTAATGGTTGTGGATTGGCTAATCCCTTGTTATTGTTGCTGTATATTTCGTTATTGTGCTCCGGAAGATTGCTCAAAACGTCTTCGTGTACGTCTCAAGGACGTCATTGTCTTAAATACCATGTACGATCTATCATTATATTATTTTGCTTTCACGTCTTAATAAGCACATTTAGAAATTTCATCATCATCATTTTTTACGAAATCAATGAAATTTTAATGGAATTAAATGCGGAATGAACTGCAACTGTGATTAGCAGCTAGTTCAGTAAGTTTCAAGTAATTATTAATGCAAGGACAAATTCAATAAATACCTACAGATAACATACAAATGTGATAAAGATGGCGGATAAATATTTTTTTAATCTTCTTAAAATAAGATTGTCAAGCATTTTGACATGAAATTTTATGCTAATTTAGACTGAATCATCGTTTGAGGAGGACACTAGACAAATAATAGCAACAATGAATGACTATTTCACTTATGTCAATGATCCCAGTCTCGAATATAGAGGACATTACGGTTTTACAAATCTTTGTCACCTTCATTCATCATTCATTATCATTAATCCATCTTATTCCATGAAAATTAATTAGTTCATTCATTTTGTAAAAGAAGAACTGCTCCCTCACAACCACGTCTCTTGCAGTAGTGTTTTTAATATTACTTATAGTTTTCGACAGTTAACTCAGTAAAAATCTGTCGAAAATGTACAGTTAATATTGGATCGATAATACTATTGAATTAATCGCCATCTTTATCACTGTCATCATCCATTTTTATTAATAATGTGTAATTATTGAATTTGCCCTTGCTATAAACTTGACACTGGCTGAAATACCCGTTAAACGCCGGTGGAGCCATTCCTCTTCTTATTCCATTAAATATTATCATTTCACTCATTTTGTAAAAAGATAATAGGTACTTTTGGTACCAATAGGGGGGGGCTTACCCCCAACAGAATAAAAACTTAAATCAAACTCTATATCAATTTCGTCTGTTACGAAATCATTGTGCGCATCAGTAACAGCACGCAACAAATTAATATTACATCTCCATTTTGTACAAGCAAATAGATAATCTGCAATCGTAACACGGTGGACGTGAATTCTATTATCTCATACGACAATACTTTCCCCTTCGAGACGTGGGCGCTCGGTCATTGTATCAGCTAACTATTAATTCATGGGCCATTGTTCCGTTGGTCACGGTTAATGAACTTTTGCCATCCAAATATAAGATGAAAGTAACTTAATGATTGAGTTTAGAAAACTGATCACTCGTAATGGACGTTATCGTTGTCGTCGGCGACGTTGACGTTTATTGATGATGGCGTGTCTGGACGACGGCTTGGTCAAGTGGTCTAAGCGTAAGCCAGCTCACTGCACCGGATGGTAGCAGATCCAAATCCAGCCAGCGACAATTTTAGAAATGGCCTTTTCGGAATTTGCCCTGGTCTGCGTGTAACTGGGATCGCCCCCAGTCCAATGTATATGGTACAAGCTCTGTGTTGTCAACACGCATGTCAAGACAAGACCTCTGGCGCGGATTGGCTCGATCGCTCTCTTATTTCATACGAGAGAAAAAGACAACATCAAGATATTTCGTGACATACGTCTAATCTTGGCGCTCATGCTGCAAGTGCTGGTTTGGAATCATACGATAAGAATAAGCAGACGTTATTTATTTACATTATGTAAAGTTCTTTAGCTTATACAATTTCATTAGTTATGTTGTGAATCATATTAAATCATCTTTTGCAAGTGTCGTGCCCTCTTAAGATATTAAAACAAACATCCCAAGAACACCTTTTTACTGAGGACAAAAGTCCCCAATTTGAATGCAATCAGTAGCAGTAGTAGAAGTGTCAATCTGAGAGACATTTTGCACGTCATTAAGTAAACTATCCTTATAATCAATACCTACATCCGATCCATCAGCCGAAAGACATCCAGCACCTGCGTATACCGTCTTCCTACAGCTCTTATAGTATCCTTCAATTCTACAATATCCAATCTAACGCCTAATTTCAGCAAAACACCGATTATATTTACAGCTTTCATCGCACCGACCTTAGATTCGTTCCGCATGTTTATCGGAGTGTGTATTTACGCTCCTTTTATTATACAGTAATCTGATACGAATTCGTTTGCGGCCTGCGGTTAGGATATTCTATGTGCTTCGCTCGTATTGTTAGTGCTATTGTTTGGTTGCGGTTCACGTCTGCCTGCGTTAACATCGTCCGTATCGATTTTATCAGCCGTCGCCTTCGTTGTCTTATCTCGATTATTTTATTCGATAATATCGATATGATTTGCACATTACTTGAGTGCAATTTCTAGAACGTTATTCGAGATACCTTGTGTTTTTTCCGTGGTTCTCCAACTGGTGATTGCTTTAAGGCCTTTAACACCTGGCGAAAGGAACAGGAATGTTCGCATTCCTTATTGTAATCTCTAATTCCATCCAGCTATCGAGTAATTATTTTAATAAGCTTTTCAGTGCTGTAATAACAGTGCACTGAGTTTGCGTGATCGTCCTTGAGCCGAGCGTGCGCCCGCGCACGATTCTTTTTCTAACAGTTACATCAGATTGCCATACTGTACGAAGGAAAATTCTAAGAAGTTATCTTTATTAAATTTTCTGTCATCGTCTCACGTCTCTCGACTGTTTCATCGCTGTTAATTTATCAATCGCTACGTTTAAATATTTGCCTTTATTGCGCCATGTTATATGTTCAATTGTAGCACGTATAGGCACTCATTCACGCGCGTATCATATGATAAGGTCCAGATGAAGCTGCCACCTACTTAGATAAGTATCAATGACATTTATACATTCCTTTACCTGGCCAACTAGCGTACTGTGTTTACTGTTTGTACTAAAACTCAGCTAGTAGAGATGGGTTCACCACTTATCGACTCATTTGTAGTCATCGTGTTTGAAAATTTTACGAGTTACTTGAACTTCAACAGTGAACCGCGTCACTCATTCACGTCCCGTGTAGATGTTGCTGTTATAAGAAAAGTTTTAATTTTGTTTGTTGCAAGTGGTGTGTGAGTAAGCAAGCTACGTAAGCGAATGAAGTGAATGCGCGCTCGAGCGATGCCTCACCTCAAATGAGGTGCACCTCGCGAGCACCTCGCAAGCTAAAATGACATACTCCCACATCCACAGATAGACGAGTCACCCATCACTACCAGCTAGTAACATCGTAGTTGTCATAAAGTGAAGGCTATCAATACTTTCATCTGTGCTGACCCCGCGAGAGCCCGCTACATTGTTTGTCTTGACGTCTACAGCTTTATCTTTGCACGATATGTGTTGTGTGTCAACGGCATTTACATTGCTTTCTCTGGGATAGAAACTTTTGCCTACACCAGCCAAAAATGTTAGACAATATAGATAGATGAATGTATCAAACAAAAGGAACCGGGAGGTGTGGAAGGAAATGGAGGCCTTTTCTCAGCGGTGGGACAACACAGGCTGATAACAAAAATATTTAAAATAGAGTAACTCTTGTATGTACGTACTTAAGTAGCCTTCCAGTGTGTGGTAACTCGAATACAATATGCAAAACACAATACACACCGTGGCCGTATCTTCAGAGCCATCTTCACGCTCGTAGAAGCCTTTCAACATTTTCTTCTTGCCGTGTTCCGTTTCGAAATCGATAGGCGATGCAAAAGTTTTATTTCACTCGTAAGTTTATAGTGATATAAAAATTTGAAAGAACTTCACTAATCGCGTCGTCGGTTCCGAAATCAATATAACCTCTATTCGGGTCTCGGTACCGATCAAAATCTAACGCAACGGTGTCCACTAGTCTATCACTAGTTTGATAGAACAAATTTAAACAGTTTAAACTAACACAATATCTAATAGCATTGAAATGTTTAACACGTAAAATACAGTGTATTTCTCTGATATTCTTCATGAAAATAAATAAATAATCTATCTAATAACATGTTGAAAGACAGAATAGAAAATTGTTATCAATCCACAAACGCCTATCAATTATGTAACACCTCGTTTACTATGTATTCTGAACCGGTTGATAACTTTTCAAATCTATCTATATGAAACCAGTCGATAGTTCTTTCACTAGAGCACAAAGCCCTGCACACACAGGTGCGTCTAAACGCACGCGACCATGTTTTAGCTAATACTAAAACTGCAATAACTCTTAGACGAAGCACATTTTTCAACGAAATCATCGATGACGATAGTGGCTAATGCTAAAGAAATGTAACCGATATTAATATGGAGTCCGGATTCATCGGCCATCTTTATCACTGTCATCCATTTTTATTTATAATGTGTATTTATCGAATTTGCCCTTGCTATAATTACTCGACATTGCCATTACCGCATATCGCAGGTGCAGGCATTCCTCATCTTATTCCATCAAAATATCATCATTGAAATAAAACTATTTTAAGGATTTTATCGCGTTTATTTACTATTTTATTTTCCCGATGTTTTGGCTGCTTTACAGCAACCATGGTCACGGGGGGACTGAGGTGTTAGACGTCCTGATGTCATAGTTAATAACTGGGTACCCTCATATTTAGTTGTTGTTTGCGGTCCGATCCACGCAGAAAGTGCTCACAGTGTCTTGAGGTCTTGCCATGGTACGCTTGGTTTTGGATTTAATCATATCATAAAGCGATCATATCATATCGAATCAATCATAAAGCAGCCGAAACGTCGGGAAAATAAAATAGTAAATAAACGCGATAAAATCCGTAAAATAGTTTTATTTCAATGTATAGTATTCGCGTAAATATAAGAAAACAAAATATCATAATTTCACTCATTTCCTACAAAGAAGAAGAATATGGAGTCCATTTAAAAAAAAGTTATCTCTTTCGCCTCAGTGGCTGCGCGGTGGCATGTGCGCCAATCACACATGATTTATGATTATGATTATATGATTCTCCAAAGTGATTTCTCTAGAGTTGACATATTGGAAGCGACATCACATTTCATAATAAAAAACAACATATATCACTCATAATATTAATTGATTTCGTAACATTATTAATGAAGTCATCATTGGTGGAAGACGTAATCCGAAATAGAGATTAATTATAATAATTAAGTGTCTATTCTCACGATAAAGCTAGCTGATACTTACGAATTTAACTGGAACTGATGTGCAGCGGCAAAGCATTATGGACCCTGTTGGGGTTGCAACTCGACACAAATCTGTTATTTGTATTTGTTTTCTTTTTTTCCACTCCTGGCTGTCACTATGCCTAGAAATGCGTACCTATAGTGTGTGTAGTAGTTAGTTGCCATACATTTTTATGCTTTCTTATATGTGGAAGCATTCGTACAAAATATTTTAACACTGCACATTAAACTCGTGATATTTGGGCGGCCGGCTTGATCGTGCAAATGAAACCTATGTCAGTATCATTGACAGTGAAATGAAATAACTGAATAATTATCAATATGTAAATGATAAAGAAAGTATTTATGTGTTGAATTGGGAAAATTAACGGTGTGCTAACACAAAGAAACTGAAATGAATACTTCAATTAAATATATCGTGTGAACACAGCGATTGAAACTGCAAATTTATTGCGACTAACATCTTTAATAAAGATAAAATTGTTTTCGATTGTTCCATTCGAATAATTTATTGGATAGAAACATGAAATTTTGTAATTAAGACTGCCAATATATCTAATAGTCATGTCTCTTAAATTGAATTAGGAACATTTATAATCAATACTGTAGATTTATAAAACAATCTTGAGACTGAAGTCAGAATGGGAACCAGAGAAACTCATGTAAGATTAATGAACGGTTCCATCGTGACAGCTTTTGTGTTCATATGGAGCTCTACCATGAATAAACGTCGGCTTAGGCTCAGTCGCAAGAGATTACACCACTCTCGATTAAGGCATCGAAACCGGTATTTCCTGGTCCCGAAAAAACCGGGAAATCCCGGTTCTGCGCTTTGCAAGTCTCTATCCTTTTCACTTCGCAATTTTTTTTCTAAACTATTGAACGCTACAAAAACAAGACTTACAACTAATTTCGTAATAACCACTAATAGTAGTTTGTCGGACTCTGTAAACCCTATTCCTATCATTTGTCTATAAAATATTTTACGTACACGCTTGTAACTATAGCGACCGTAAATCACGAGAGAAACTCATAGTTGACCTACTGGGCAATAGGCAAACTTTGACTAGCAGTGCTGTCGCTTTTACCAAAGGAATTCCAACTTTATGTATACTTGTACAGGGTACGTTTTAAAAAAAAGTTGAATTATTTCGCTCGCCCCTATGGGTGCAGGGTATCACTCCTTTGTTCCACAACATCCTATTAGTTTAACAGACCGTTCCAAGTATTCATTATCTTCGACATGCCTTTTGTGTTCGGACCACGTCTGTAAGATTATCCTATAGACAGTCACAGTTACAATGTTGACATTAAGCTACGGACCTCGACGTAAGTTATTATCGTTCAAGCTTAAAGTCAAAGTTAAATCATTCAATTCGTATAGGCCTACGGGGCACTTACAAATTGTCAAGTTTACATACCATTTCTTAGAGCAACAACCGGATCCAAGCGCGACTTCGACTGAGAAGATCCGGCAAGAAACGCACTAAGTTTTTTATCAGTAGGATGATTGGGATATTGTAGTCAAGGCTTGCTCAAACGGTGCTGTTGATGCGTTATTTGCCAATATCGAGTATAACTCTATTAGCTCACAAAAAAGCTCATTTTTAATTAAATGTGTTGATTCGCGTAGACGCGAGATATTTGCTACATACTTTCAATCTTTATTTATATTGACGCAGAATATATTTTCGAATACAGTCAAGTTTATTCGCTTGCGTTATAGGATTGAATTCTTATCTCTTGTAGAAGTATTATAGCTCCATAATGAACCTAGGTTTATTTACAAATTATGTTCATTTTATGTACATAAAAGTATTAAAATAAAATAAAATTTTACTCAAAACAGGCAAAAAAAATATTTTATTAACTCTCCTGGGGCAGTCGGGTAAAATGTTCTCAGCATTTCCATTGGGAAAGTACCTACCAACAAACCAGTTGAACAAAAACAACAAATTACAGCTCTTTATTTTTTAACGTCCCACTGCTGGGCACGGGCCTCCACTCAATGCGAGGGGGACTCAGGCCATAGTACACCATCCTGGCCCAGTGCGTTTTGGCAGACTTCACACAACTATCGAGAACTAGTCAAGTTCCCTCAGACGTGCAGGTTTCCTCACGATGTTTTCCCTCACCGTTTCATAGCAAGTGATAATCTCGGATGAAAATGAGATTCGTACATAAATCCCAGAGGTGCGAGCCGGGGTTTGAACCTGCACACTTTGATTGCAAGGCGTGCGTTCGACCACTCGGCTACCACTGTTGAAAATCGTTAAATTTATTTATAACTATACCTATTTGAGAATAGTATGATAAATATTTAGTTATTATTTAATTATTAACACATTTCGTAATGAAATATTAACTCTACATCAATCACTTTAATAACTCCCGAGAATGTTTATCATATTCCTTTGTTACGACCTTATCTTGCGCGTAATAATAGTGAATAGTAGGTATAATGTTTGACTTCCTTGTGTTTGCGTCCGACGATTAGGGCTCTATTTACATGGCAAAGCCAGCTACAAGTTTATTACGGAAACAGCAACCTCAGCATGACATAACTTTTATCTCTACCAAATTTTTCTATAACTGACAATATTAAAAACATTGCTTAAAGACAGGTATGCGGCCTGCGGTCGTATAAACACTTCTTAAATGTTCTGTCCTTGCATTTTGGTTGCTGCTGGAACCGTAATTATCGGACAGCCGGCTTTACCGTGTAGATAAAACTGTATGGCTGCAAATTTCATTATCATTATCGAAGTTCTAAATACAATTGCTGTGACATCTTTACTTGATATATTATAAGGACGTAAAACTTAAGTTTGCCAATACTAAAATGAACTGTATTTACTCAAAGAAAAAACTCATTTTACAATAATAATAATAATAATACATCATCACGCCTGTATTCCCCGAAGGGGTAGGCAGAGGTGCACTGCAGTGCGCCCACACTTCGCCGATGTATTTTGGTCCCAATGTAATAGGGGGCGAGCCTATTGCCATTATACCGGGCACACAGGTTTCCTCACGATGTTTTCCGTCACCGTTTCTTAGCAAGTGATAATCTCAGATGAAAATGAGATTCGCACATGGAACCCAGAGGTGCGAGCCGGGGATAGAACCTGCGCACTTTGATTGCAAAGCGTGCGTTCGACCACTCGGCTACCACTGCATTTTACAATTAATCAAAAATTTCATTCTTCACCGATATGTCAGTGAATTTATAAATTTAAAAATGTCGCTTGGGTCAAATAGCCGATATGATATGATAAGTAAGTGTTGTTTACCAATAAGAAAAAATCGCTAATGAAATCTGAAAATCCCAAAGATGCAAGCTCGGGGTATGAACCGGCTACCTTTTTAAAAAGAGTTTAAAATAAAAGATAACACCGTTTCTTGTGGATAATGCAATTTCCTGTAATGTTCGCCTGTGTGTCTGCATGTTGTGTAAGCGTACACGCAGCTAGCGTGGCCAGACACGTACATATTGTTCGCTACGCAGAACCAAACGCGAGCTAATGGAAATCAGTGATACGTTCCACTGTTGGATTTTATATTGACTGTAATTACGATTTAGATCTATATTTATACACCTTTCTAGGGCCTTACCACCATATCTTGAAGAATTGTTGTTTTCATACATCATCACGCCTGTATTCCCCGAAGGGATGGGCAGAGGTGCACTGTAGTGCCGCTTCGCCGATGTATTTTTGGTCCCAATGTAATAAGGGCCGAGCCTATTGCCATTATACCGGGTACATTCCCCCTCAATACGAGGGAGATTTGGGCCATAGTCCACCACGCTGGCCCAGTGCGGGTTGGTGAACTTCTTCTTCTTCTTTTTTTACGAAATGAGTGAAATGATGATATTTTGATGGAATAAGATGAGGAATGCCTGCACCTGCGATATGCGGTATTTATGGCAATGTCGAGTAATTATAGCAAGGACAAACTTCACACGCCTTTCTATAGACGTGCAGGTTTCCTCACAATGTTTTCCTTCACCGTTCAGCAAGTGGTAATCATTGTTGAAAATGACATTCGCACATGAAAATTATCTCAGAGGTGCGGGCCTGGGATTTGAACTTGGTGCAAGTTCAAATCCTTACGTTCAAGGCGGGCGTTCTTATCCGCGAGGCTACCACTGCTTTCATACCAACTGTAAAACACTGAAAGTAATATTTTAAAAAAGTAGCGGGACGCCTGGCAGATGTGATACATTATGTTATTTAGAGTAGAGAGTGAGAAGCGTCGTAACGGCGAGTGAGCGGAGTCAGCCGGTGGACGGACTCTAAGCGGCGGAAAGAACCGAGGAGCCACGGAGCTGCTCGAAGTTTTCGCATCACGGTATCGTTGCTCTCACTCGCCAAGCGCGCCATTAGATGTTTCACATCGAAATTGCTGCATGACATGGCAAGGGGTTTAATTTCGAACTAGATCCTCCTAGTTAAGCTTGGAGGCGTCAAATTAAGCCAATACTAAAAAGAACTCTGTGTCAATATGCTTAAAGATTGAATTCTCCTTTATATCCAAATTTATACACATATATTTATACACTTGTTAAAATTGTGTAGAAATCCAAGGGAGTCTAGGTGCCAGTTTTCGATAGACGTATTAGGTCTGCCAATCCGCACTGGGCCAGCGGCTGCTTAAGTTGTCTATATAAATAGGTGTATTCAGCGCAGTTCGGGTTAATAGACTTAAAGCAACACGTAACAAAGGTCAATTTCGTTTGTTTTTGTGTTAGTTGCCTAGCAACAATTGATTTTTTAATCGTTGCAGTAGGTACTTGTAGAAAGTGCGCAAAGACTTGACTAATATCACGGCACTGTCTCTCTCTCGTACGAAATAAGATAGAGAGCGAGCGAGCGAATCCGTGACAGAGGTCTAGTCTTGACACGCATACTAACTCATACATATACTCACGACTGTATCCCATAGGGGTAGGCAGAGACTACCGTTTGCCATATGCTACGATCCTGACATACCTCTTTCGCTTCATCCACAGTCATACATCTTTTCATGCACTTCCGTCGGTTGAGGGTGCTACGGACTTGACCTTTCTGGAAGAGACCGTTAATCTGGTCGTGAAAGGTCCTCCTCGGGCGCCCTCTTCCTACATTTCCACTCACGTTTGCCTGGTATATTTCTTTCGTCAGTCAACTCTCATTCATCCTCTCTACATGGCCAAACCACCTCAACATACTTTTCTCAATCTTAGTCACCACATCATCTTTCAGCCTACATTCATCTCGTATCTCGCTATTCCTGAACCGGTCAGCAATGGTGACACCACACATACTCCGCAAGGAACGCATTTCCACCGCAGGAAAATATGGATCACTAACAAAGTATACATTAACATTTGGACGCGCATGTGTGAGCGGGGCCTTAAGCTTTACTAGTATAAAAACGTGGTCCGTTGATTACCAGAGCGTGGCATTTGACCTTTTATTTTTTGCATGTAGGCATCAACAGCTTTAATTAACATTCCAAAGGGTTCACAGCTTTCGCGCCAAACATCACTGTAACTAGGTACCTTTGCAAGCAGCATGTAGCTCTACCACCAGTCTCACGCCCAAAATTCGTTAGGGAATACGTAAAATCGAAAAGAGTGATCGACGATGGAAAACATTAATGTCGTAACTGACACACATGATATATGTCAGTTACGATAATGCTTTCTAGCTTCGATATATTGATACTTGCAAATAGCAGCAGTGGTACCCAAGTGTTCGAACGCAAGCTTAGCAATCAATGCGTGCAGGTTCAAACCCGAGCTCGTACCTCTGGGTTTAATTTGCGAATCCTATCTCATTTTTGTCCGAGATTACCACTTTCGATGAAGGAACGTGTTTCATTTTTACTTCTTTCCAAAAGGATTGTACAATTTAACATGTTTACAAAAGTATCCTCTTTAAGCTCTACTTATTACAGACTTAATCATTTCTTCCGAGATTATAAATTAGGAAAGAACGTACCATATTACATAATTGAAACTAGAACAGAGACCTTTCTGTTGCTCTACATCTTCGCGATACATGAATGAAGTTAAATTCATAGAAATAGCAGATTAAATCGTCTCAAGCAGTTTTAATCTCATTCTTTTATTTTATAATCCCTTGCAACTCTTGCGAGTAGTTGCGTAATGAGGAAGGACCATTAATATTCGTAGTTGGGTTGGATTACGCCCTGAACACACCAGGACGACGCATCCACTTAACTTTTATTGAAATTACATTGTGTATCAATATACCTAGAGATTGGATGTCACGCACCACGCCATTAAATTTGCTCGCTTCGTCGTCGTTGGTGACATTTTGTTGAAAATATGTGTTTTTACATTATTACATTACAAGCTTTATAGTAGCTTGCAACGTATGTATGTCCGGGTGGAATCCTGCAACTGAATTTTAAATCAGTTATCTTTAACCGATTGAGCTGAAATTTGGTATACTCGTTTATTTTGGATGACAATGCATGCTTAGCTATGTGACGTCATTCTAATTACAATATCCGCCATATTGTATCATCCAAGATGGCGGAATAGTTATTTTTTCTGCACTACCACGGTATGGGTATCAAATGAAAGGGCTTGCTAAGGAGAACACGAAAACTATGGGCAATTAAACAAAAGCTTTTTTTTTTAAGTTTTTACCAATTATTTATTTCCTTGAGTTCGATTTGGTTTTGGCAGAAATATGGTAGAGCGCGATTTGACGCGTCTACTTGCGCAGGGCAAGATGTTTTATTATGTAAATGCTGTGTTTTGTGGTGTTAACACCCTGCTGCGACTGTTCTCCCACTTATACGAGATTGATATTATACAATAAGCTATTCCACAAATAAATGTTATTATCTGCGTTAGGTAACTGACTCCGATTTGGTAATTCCGTGTTACATGTAAATTTGATATTTCAATATAGTTATAGGTTTTGTAATTGGAAATTTGTTTTTAAATAATGTGTGGCAAGTATGAAATAGTAACATATATTAACGGACTTCTTATATTGAATAGTTAGGGTCTACCTAGTTCAAATTGAGTCCTTATGCTAAATAAAAAAAAAAATGTGACGCAAACTAGAATAATGCCTTTTTTGGGACTAAGGCCGCCACGCATTCCCACCTCTGTTTCCTACTCCTGTAAGCCGAGATCGACAGTGGTATCCATTCAAGACACCGAGGTTTGACCCTCGGCGAGTCCCGGGGAAAAAACTAAATTGTCTAGGAACCCGCACGAATTGAATCGAAAAAGGTGTAGGTGGAGTTGCAAGAAAATTGTTGATGGTAGAATGAGGACAGCTAGGTAATTCTTCTTTATTCTTCTTTCTCAGGCTATGTCGAGCCACTACTGGGTGTAAGCTTCTCTGTCACGCTATCCGTTCCGGTCATGTGCCAATCTGGTCCAACATGGCGTCGCCTTTCATTATATCATTGGACTGTACCCTGTGCCCTTTTCTTGGCAGGGTGATTATGTAATTAAATTGCAAACAAGTTTCAATTACCTTCTGTTAAAAAGTATTGAAAATCCACCATGTTGTTTGGTTTCTAACGAAAATTGATAAGAGTAATTATCATAAAGGATTCATCATGGGGACTAAATTATCAAAGTATGATGACGGCTCACTAAACCAGGTGGCTGCAATTTCGATTTCCACTAATGGCCAATTCCGCAAATGGCCTTGTTTATTTATATAAGTTGAAGGGAAATGTAAGATTACTGCCCATTTTTACTTACACTAGAAGACAATAAGTGGTCTGTTGTTGACCCCCTCAAATACACAGGCAAACTACTTCGTATTTAGGCGTCTCCTAGACTTTGTGAAAACGGGTATAGGGGAATTGAAGAACATTAATTCTACAATCTGTGTGGTAGTAAGGATTGCTAAAAGTTAAAAGATTTCATAGGAATGTCAGCAACAGTTATTATTAGAAACTTCAGTAGCAAGAGATTCCCTTCGATATGTACTACCTATCAATATATGAATAAAAAAAGCTTGAGAAGACGAGTTCAAGATCAAGAATGCTGATGTTATCGGTCGAGAGAAAGTCTATTAACAAATCGTCGGACATAATCCGCTTAACATGTCAACAGCAAAATAATGAGCATCGTACCTGACATTCGATGCAAATCTCGAATTCATTAATCGATGCACGAAATCGGGTCAATATCGATAATCGCTCACTTTCCATCATCGTTCGTGATTCGTGAGTCATCATTAAAAAATTGCTACACTTTTTATGATTAATGTCCTGCCCTCACAGGTGCGTTAGGCCGCGCGACCAATTTTACTATACCAAAATGAACTATTACAAAATGAACTCATAGAAAAATCACATTTTTCAATGAAAGACATGTTTAAGCCCCGGGAAGCCGCGCGCTGCAAAAGTTTTGCCAATATCAAAACGAGCTGTGGTGACTTATAGATAAAGCTCATTCTTCAATGAAAAGCAATTGGAAGCGCGAGCAAATTTTGATGTGTGGTCGCGTGGCTTTTACCACAGCATTTTTATCTTTATTTATATTGGTACAAAGTTTATTTAAATTTGCTGCCCAGTTGTTGACGCTCCGGGGTCCACGGGGATTTGACGTGATTTTGACGCGTGGTCTCGTGCTTTTCGCATAGTAATTCAATCTTTATGTATATTGATAAAGAGTACATTAAAAAGTATTAAATAAATCCGCTCGCATCAGTGTGCGCAGGGCGTAATATGTGCTCGTGATTTGTACGAGAAAGTTGTTGTTCCGAAGTGTGTCAATGTTGTTGACTATTTGACATTATACAAATATTTTACAACTTTCCGCTTTTATAACTTTACAGCTAGAATATCATCGAACCACTTTGTAAGCGATGTTATCTTATCTGGAAGCCTTGGCTGCGGGTTTTCGCACACAATCGATAAACGTATACGCTCGCGTGCATTTAAATGCCTTCTCGCGTTTCTAATAAGTAGGTACTTACGTTCTCGTGGTAATTTAATTACAGCAGAAAGAAAAAAAATAGTTTTTGTAATTTCACGAAGCTTACCAACCAATTTTTAAATGGCTCTAACCTCATCCCTCTTCCTAAATTCAGAAAATATTTTTAAAATGAGACCAAGCTTTAAGAATTTTCTATACAAACGGGTTCATAAACGAAGCAGCTACGAAGTAACATAGAAAAAAAAACCTATACGAAGATGATAATGGTTAAATTGAGAATTTTATTCTTGTTTGAAGATAGAAAATTAAAAATAAATATAGGAAAAAAGATGCGCCCAACGTGGGGCTCGAACCCACGACCCTGAGATTAAGAGTCTCATGCTCTACCGACTGAGCTAGCCGGGCTTGCTTTAAGCGCTTCAAATTTCGTATCACATTCTGTAATACAAGTACCTACATAAATTTTCGTGATATTAGTACCTAATAGTCGTGATTCGTGATCCAATGCCGACCGCACCGTGCGCACGCGTCGCATTTTATTAAGTTCCTTATTTGAACCGGTCCATCCGTTCGTATTGCGAAAGCCACCTTCAAGGTTGATTGGAGCTTTCATTACAAATCTATTTGTAAGTATTTACTTTTAACTCAAGTACTTACTGTAATAATATATTTCTGATTAAAAGCAATATTTTTAAAGACAGTTTTAGCTATATGGGTTCACAGATCATTATAATGATACTTAATGTAATTTGTACGCTAATTTTCGTGCCGAAGACATTCCTGAATCGTGACCTCAGTCAGTGATATTGACTCATCTCCTCAATATTCCCCTAGTAACTATCGCCAGTTGTTGTACCCGCGACTTTGTCCGCGCACACTTCGATAATTCAATAACGTTATATATTATTCTGATGTATAAACAATAATACAGTAAAGTTACATCAACATCCGTTCAGTAGTTTTGGCGTGAAAGAGTAACAAACATCCATCCATCCTTACTGTTATATCCGTAAATAAAGCACTCGTTTATAATTAATTAATGTAATGAGTAGTTACACTTTACAGATCCATTTCTATTTAAAGACAAAACATAGAGCGAGAGCCGCGGTCGAGCGTTCATATTATTATATTTAATACTAGCGGTCCGCCCCGTCTTCGCACGGGTTTCTAATATAGCCTATGTTACTCAGTGATAATGTAGCTTTCTAATGGTAAAAGTATTTTTGAAATCGGACCAGTAGTTTTTGAGTTTATTCGTTACATACAAAAATACAAATCTTTCCTTTTTATAATATTATTTTATTATATTATTACATTAGTATTATAGATAAAAGAAGCGTCCCCACACACACAAACTTCCACATTTATAATATTAGTAGGATTAGTAAGATAACCGTATCTTATCACAAAGATGACACAATATTAGCTATAAAAATTATAAGTTTATAAACAAATAACATAAGCCTTAGGTCAGGATGCATTGGTACTTACTTGTCTACAAGATCAAAAATATGCCCGTTAAACTACCTCCGGATATTCGAAGTCTTAAAACCTTGATTGAGCAGGTAGACAGGTATATTTCCGAATAACCTTGACCATTGACCATGAGTCACATTGACCATGACATTGTCAGGTTTGGGGGATAATTCAACACACGAAGCTGACTTGAGGCTGATCATTCCATATTAAAATATGTCCTCTTCCTTATGTTCAATTTTTTTCAACGAAAGAAATTATACTGACGCACCGGGAGCGACATTATACATGGGTACGTAACGGGATGTATCCGAAGTCCGAAATAACATTTTAGGTATATACGGTAGCTCATATGTGGAGCCTTACTGAAGACAGACATAACTATTATAGGTTCTGAGTTGGGAGTGGTGTATTACACAGACCTTGTTGAGACCAGGGAAAACTTCCGTGCGGTCAAACGTTTCTGGAATCAAGTATAATGCAGCTCACATTGTTAGGTCCAAGTAATGTCAAATAGCATCCGTGGTGCCTTCTTTATTTCTGTGGCAATTCAGCCAATACAGTTATTTTTGTCTCCCGCTTTGCTATGGAGGGAAGTGGATACATTTTTCTTTCAACTCCTCTTACACCTTTTTCGATTAATTTCGTGCGGGTTCCAAGACCATTTAGCTTTTCCCTAGGACTCGCCGAGGGTCAAACCTGGTGTCTTCAATGCCACCGCTGTCGATCCTGGCTTACAGGCGTAACAGTGGTGGGAATGTGTGGCGGGCTTAGGTTCTGAGTTATAGACCTTTCAATATTTCATAGGTATTGTGTTCTGGCCTTTGGGTACATCCATAACACTACTCAGCAGTGTAAACTACACTTATGAGGGGCGGCTACGTAATAGACGATGAAAAAAAAAACATTGTCGAATTTAGATCCAATTTTTATACCATTCGGTTGCGTACCGGGAACTACAAATCTTTAAACTTACCATTTTATTCAAAGATCAACTCTACAAACTGAGCCATATTATTCGCAACCCCTCATACTTACTAATGATGACCACCGTAAGTTAATTAAGTTGCTATCGTACCTTAAATCTTTTATGAAATACGTTAAATTATAAAACATACAGACAATGGACCTTAAATGGTCGCGACAACTTTCGATTTCCCGGGTTTCACATTATCATGCGTAGGCGCATATAGGTACCTACCAATGTATACTTAATTGTCTCTGAATAATGTTTATGTAAGTTTTGTTATAGTACGTACCTACTAACCGTCGAAGTGCTTTTATTGTTCCTCATATCACTTTCATTCTTTGTTTGATTGGCGTTACTTACCTAGATATTTATATTTAGGTAGCTATTCATTATCACATTCGCTGCAATTTTTAGTGTTCTTAAGCTGGTGCGCCATGAGGTTATACTGACTTATAGAGGACCAACTTTTGTTCGCTATGATCCAATATGACCTCATAACGCAGCGAACCTGGTAATAATATGAGAAAATTTGGTTTGGAGTTAGGACTCCATTTGCTGAAGGCGTAATGCAATCTATTGATTAGGTATGGCAACATTATTTGGAGCGAAACTTAGTACCTACCATAATTATTGGTCGATGGTACCTACTTCCCTACCTGTGTATGCCTTGTGTACCTATTGTTTCCTTAAGACTTGCCAGCACGTGGTGACAGGTAGGTAGCATCGACGATACATTATTAAGTAAAACTACACTGTAAATTCTTCTTATCCGGTACGCTCTTGACAGAGCGGTCGTGATCGTTAAGTATCAGTATTGGAAGGGGCAGATGTAATGCGCTTCACGACATTTCGCCACCGCTGTTTGCAAGAGGTCATCCTGCTGCATTCGTTGACTGAGCCTCCAATGCCAGACTTGATCTGGTCAGTCCAACGCGTGGGTGACCTTCCGCGCGGTCTAGTGCCTTCTATTTTCCCTTGGACGACAAGGCGTTCTATGGACGGGAAGCATGTCCGAAGAATGTCAAGATGTGAGATTGTACAATCGAAAACAGACGACTGTAAATACGTGTACGTAAATTCCATTTCCCAACGGCATAGTCCACAAACTTGCAATCGACTCTATCTCCAAGGAAACTACAATCACTCACTGCCTTGTATATAGTAAAGTACCTAAAAGTATCACAGGTCCGAAATAATAATTATTATAATTACACTTATTAATTCCTTTAGATCCTCTCCATCCTAAGGTTGCCTGGTAGAGGTCGCTATTAGTGACAAGGCCGCCCATTGTGACACCGTATAATTTGTGTGTAATATTTTGTTAATTTTTGCGGTGGAACAATAAAGAGTTATCTATCTATCTATCTATAACGTAGCTAATACGTAGATGCTTAGTAGGCTTAAAGGCAGACTATACTTAATTATCATAGTTTCTGAGTGACATACCTTTGAGTATTTGTCACAAGTATTGCGTGGTGGCCTCGGTGAAAACACCCTTATCCCTATTGAATTAAACAGCATCTACGAGGGACAACAATTCATGAAACAGATCTTAAATCTTCGCATATGTCTCGAAATATACCTAACAAATGTTTAAAATTAGTGGCAAATACATAAAAAATCGGCAAAGTGCGAGTCGGAATCGCGCACGAAGGATTCCGTATGGTACGGAACCTATAAATACGAGCAAAAAAACACGTTTGTTGTATGACAGCCCCCTTAAATATTTATATTATTCTGTTTTAACAGACAACAGATATACATAATCTGTGAAAATTTCAACTGTCTAACTATAACGGTTCATGAGATACAGCCTGGTGAGAGACGGACGGACGGACGGACAGCGAAGTCTTAGTAATAGGGTTCCCGTTTTACCCTTTGGGTATGGAACCCTAAAAAACATGTTAAAATTTCAATTAAATTTGTATGCCATTCGGTTGTATACCTACCCGATACACATGCAAACGGTAAAGCATTATTTCGGACTCCTGATATAACTTGCTGATAGGTACCATAGACATATTATCACCCATATACCACATCCTACAAGATATAGTACATAATATTATTATTGTTTCACGCCGTGCTTGGTCCGGTGTGAAGTTGTTATCAGCAGTCATCGACCCTCGTTTCCGCCTCAATTCAAGGCGAACGGTCCAATTTTAATGCAGAATAGAACTACATATTCTGTATAGTATATGTAGTTCTATTCTGCATTAAAATTAAGGCAGGCCGCTAGTATTAGCGGCCTGCCCCAGCTTCGCACGGGTTTATAATATAGCCTATTGTTACTCAGTGATAATGTAGCTTTCTATCCGCCATCTTTATCACTGTCATTATCCATTTTTATTTAATATGTGTATTTATTGAATTTGTCCTTGCTATTAATTACTTGACATTGGCGAAATACTCGCGCTAGTCGCAGGTGATGCCATTCCTCATCTTATTCCATTAAATATCATCATTTCGCTCATTTCGTTAAAAAAAAAAAAAAAACGGCAAAATATTTTTTGAAATCGGTCCAGTAGTTTTTAAGTTAATTCGTTACATAAAAATATACAAATCTTTCTTATTTATAATGTTTTCGTTCATTATAATTATTATCGATCAACATGAACGAATTTCTTAATGATTACTTCCAATGAACGACGTATAAGTATTTACAATCACTATAGCCTGTTTATCGATCGGTAAGCTGTAATGAATACTTGGTCAGGTTGTGGGGTGCTTATAGGGTTGCCAACAGTACTATAAAATATAGTATTGTACAATATTTTAGCTCTGCGTACTATATACTGTTGAAAAAATATATAGTACGCAAAAGTTCTATATTTTAGTAATAAGTACTATATCTGTCGAAAAAAATACACATCCTTATATTTATTTTTGCTTTGTATGGTGATGTGTGGATTAACGATGTCGATAAAAAAATGTGAAGTCAGCCAGACCTTTTTTTTTGGAGTGACTGACACGTTTTTGGTGGATTTTTGTGAATTTACTATATTTTTGAGCAATGTACTATATATCTTACGACTCTGGCTGGAAAATACTATAATTTCGAAAAAATAGTTGGCAACCCTAGGTGCTTATCAGCGTATAAAACTACTGTAACTGTTATCGTGGTAGCACGTGTGTAAACTGTACGCTGCTTGTGTGTTCAACACTTTAGTTACGGGTGTATAGGTACACTGTTAACAAATATAGGTAAAGAATAGATAAACTATTGATTGTGAAGGCGTAGTGTAAAATTAACTATAATTACTCGGCATTTCAATATAAGATCTATGCCTCTAGATATAAAATGCAAATTGCAAAAAAATCTAGGTAGATGTTTTTTTAGCGATTTTAGGATAGTTTTTTTTTGTCTATGTTTTTTTTTTGTTCTTATTACAAAATGTAGTTTTCTCATTATTATCTTGTAAAGTCTCATCATAGAATCTCACTTACATACTCTGTTGTTGGCAAAATCATTTGCATTGATGACATTTAGTTTAAGGATGAGTTGATACGGTTCATTTTGGTGTGGCCAAAAAAATGGGTTGCACAAATTTCTGACGCGCCTGTGGACGCAATGCTTTATTGTAATAAATGTTACATAAATTGTATTACTGCTGAATTTACTTAAAAACGTTGATTGTAAAAAATGCATTGTAAGCTGCATGTTAAATAACAAAAACAGTACAAAGTCCATTGCAAATGTAGATAATGCTGCAATAGTAAACAACAGAATCAGGCTGCCATGCTAATTATTTATAGGTAGTTACTTAAGTAATTTAATATGCTACAATCCCAAACAAAATATTTATAAAGTACTAGCTGTGCCCGCGACTTCGCCCGCGTGGACTTTAGGGAGATTACCCGTAAATATGGGTATTATGTTTTTCCCGCGGAACCCTAATGCTTTTTCTAAAATTAAAGTAGCCTAAGTTACGCCTTGGAACGTCAGCTATCTGTCAGTGAAAGTCCCATTGAAATCGGTTCAGCCGTTTAGAAGTTTACCTCAAACAAACAGACAGACAGACAAAAAATTTTAAAATTGCGTTTTCGTTATAGGTATCGTATATACTTTCATACGCATTTGGTAAAAAAGTGTTATTTTGATATTACAAACAGACACTCCAATTTTATTTATTTGTATAGATTGTATAGATTGCGCAGTAACGTTATCGAACCAGGAAGCCATAAATCATAACATATCATATTTTCTTTATCAATATTTTAAGAAAAATGCCTTGACCGCAAATCTAAGTCTTACTTATCACTTAACTATATTTAAATAAACTGTTACTCAAATCTGGACTTTATTAAGTAGCAGTAAGATTAAAATACTAATAACTAATAAAATATTATTAACACTTAATTTAATTAATTAAATATAAGTACGCATTCGTTAATTTTTATGTACACTACAAATGTGTCTGCTGACCACTGACCTCCTTAGTATTGCGTCGCGGACTTTGTTCAATGCCTTGCGTCGTACCAAGATTACGATCATTAGAAATGCTAACTCGACGATCAAAGGCGCACCGTCACTCGTGACATTATTTTCTTCAATCCCAAATCGTGAATCAGTCGTACTTGACATTACGCCGATATCAGACAATCTATATGTCTGTTGAAACCAATTTATAAGTCAAATGTCGTATTGCAAAGTTCAATAAATTTAATCTTCTTTTTTTTTCTTCTTCTAGATGGATAGCAGCTCTGAAGCAATGGAGTTGAGGCGAGAGCTGGACGCGGTCCGGAACGCGCTGCAGCAGCAGTCAGAGTCTGTTCTGAAGCAGAGACACCAGCTCGTAGAAGCCGGACAGGCCCTCGCCGCGCGTGACAAGAGAGCTGCCCAGGAGAGGCGGCTCCGACAGGACCAACTGGCCCTAGTCCTTCGCTCCCTAGTCCTACTAGAATCCCGCCTCACCAGAGAACAAAAGCACATCCATGTTGTGGTACAACAAAAAGAAATAATCATAAAATCCCAACAAGAGGAAATAGCAAAACTCAAAGCTCGTAAATCGTACTGCAGCAACTGCCAACAACTCCTCGGGTTCACGAGCGAACAGACGAACATTGAAACGGATCCCGAATTCCAAAGCCTAGAAAGCACGGACTCCAGGTTCCAAAACACTTTCGTGAGGAGTTGCAGTTATCGCGAAAGAAATTCTCCACCGGTATTCCAAAAAAATACTAGGTTAAGTAAGAGCTTCCAGTACCAGTTGCCGAAGAGCGAAACCGTTTACGGGAACACCAGCTCCAGCGAGGAAGGCAACACTGCCAGCCTGAGCAGCAAGGGCACTTTTATCAAAAACAAACAAGCGTTCGTAAGACGCGACGTATTCAGAAGGTCTAGGAAGTATTCCGGAAGAAAGAACAATAGCAAACACATCGACAACGGTCAGAAAGGTTACAATAACCCAGCAAACAGCAGCAGTGCCGAGGAATGCATAGGCATGAGCTATCAGGTGAACCACGATGATAATGATATCATGGCGAACCAAATCGCGAGCGACATCAGACGGGCCTCCTTAAAAATTGATCAGCTGATCGGAGAAGCAGCGAAAAAGGAACTCGACACTACTCCCAGCGATTCCGATAAGACTTACTCCACCAAATTGGAGAGAGTACACGCAGTCAAGCGGCAAGCATCTGATGAAATAAAAGCCAACCGGCAACTCTTCCTAAACAACGTTCTCAACGAAGAAAGTAATGAGAAACCTTGGTATTGTAACGTGAGCGATCCGGAACAAGATGGGGATTGCCTTGAACAGATACCGCTGACTAATAAGTCAAAATCAACCAACGATTTATTAAGCGCTAGTTTTAGTAGCACCATGCGCGATACCGAAGTGGTATCGGCGAAGAACGAAGTGTTATGCAACAACATACTGAACAACAACCAGTTCAATCCACGGTTCGACGATAAGAACAATAATATTGAATTGGACTTAAACAAACAAGCTGCTAACACCGAGGTTAACGAGAACTGGTACGCAAGCACCAGCGACGCCGATGACAACCCTACCAATGAAATATACAAAAATAATCCCGTACTGGAGTGCGTCAATCAGATTCTTCTACAGAATTCTTTGGATGACAGTAGTAATGACAATTCTAAATCTAGTGAAGCACCCAGTCCTAAATCATCGACGAAACGCGTCCAGTTCTCAACTCTCAACAGTATCTCATACGATGAAAAAGTGAGACCGAACCACGCTAATAATACTCTTCCCAGAACAGACAAAAGAGCAAATAAAATTGTTAAATTCAGTTTGGAGACGGCCTCCGAACACAGCTACGAAGTGCCCAACACGGCTCAAGGCTTCCAGTACGAGATACAAAGTCTGTACAGCAATGAGTACGAACCGATCGTCACGAAGGCGAGCGAAACGAAGCCGGCGCCTTCACCGCGCACTGTACAACCCGTCGAGAAACCCAACGTGCCAAAAATAAGAGGCTCTATCGTTAAGAATATCGCTGCAAACTTGGAAAACCGCAACAACATTGAGAAAAGCATCGATGATCTCGGACCCATGAAAATATTCAACAAGAGGAAAGTGCCGCGAACTCCCCCCGCACTGCCGCCTAAACCAAAGAATCTTTCGGCTAAATGGAAGGCCGAGAACACTGTCAAACAGATGACAGAGCAATTAGACTCTGAAGCCGTTGCGGCTAATCAACGGGTTGCAGACGTTAAGACGAGAAAAGTAGGACAATTAGCAACCGTTAACAACATAGAGCCGGACTACTGCTCCATTTCAGAGATAAATGTTCCAGTAGTCAGTAATGGCAAGAGGGAGTTGCTACTCACTCAGCCCTCGGTAGAGATACACAATGAACAGTATCCTGTGCACGCTGTTGGCCAGAGAAACAGCGTCGCTAAAGTGGTATCCCTACCGAGAATACAAAACAAAATCAGTGACAAAGACATCCCTAAACTTCCTCACGTCACAGAAATCATCATTCCCGATGAGGATGACAAACCAAACGATGAACAAAATCGTTCCTTCCAACAAACTGACAGTTACTTGGCCAACTTTGCCATGCTTCCTCTGCAACCGAAATTGGATCCGCGCGCTTCGATCCAAATGGGCAACACGGTGTCTTCGATCCTATCGGAGATCAACAAAGGCGGCAAGGGAGGCAGCAAGCAGATCAATCTGACAGATCTCGACAATCAATTCAACCGAGGACCCGAGAAAATTAAATCGGTGAACGTGGAAATACACAAAGCTGAATATTTCGACGACATTGACAAATTCGATTTGTCACAGAACTTTGAGGAATTTAAAATTGACGATGAACTCGGCAGCATAGTTGCTGAGGAATACCGCATCAGCTCCGGCAGCAGCGACGGCTCCATGTCCGATGTCGTGACCGAACAGCTAACCAGTGTACCTGATAACAAGCAGCATAATACGACTAACAAAGATGACAATGGGAAAACTGATACTAATTTTCTCGAAAACAACGACAATAGTGTCCTGAGCACAGGTGTTACGAAGAACGCCAAGTTGTCGAATAAGCCTGATCTCCTTTCGAATATAGAGAATTTAGAGACTGAATCCGTGAGGAATTCCGATATCGAGTCCAGCAACTCGTCCGGAAGCAACAGCGGGTCGTATAACACTGTGAAGTGCGAGCCGAGAATGGTTCTCAACAACGCCGGGGTGGCCGTGCACAAGACGAAAGGATCCTTCGACTTCTTCTTAGAGTCGTCCGGACTTAGTTCCAAGTCCATATTTATGCCCACCAAACACTATCTGGGATTGAGGCCACCAAGCGCCAACCACAAGAGCGTGCTCAAGCCCAGAGATATCAAGATGCGCGCAAAGAATCCTATCGCAACGAACAAAATCAACGAAAAGCCTATGACGACTGCTATTAAATATTTCGAACCTTACGTTTAATATTATTCTATTTGGTTAATTTGTATAATATTTTTTATGAAATGCTTAAATCTATTTATTGTAAAATAATAAATGAACTTGCCGGCATAATATTATGTACTATTTTGTATTTATGTTATTGTAAATACTTACCTATTATTAATTATACCTAGTTATTTTTTTTCAATTATAAAATATTTTAACTTTTAATGGGGCGTTTTATTGAAAGTCACAAATTTACAAAACCGTTTTTATTAAATGCCAACATATTTACAGATTTACTACTTACAATTAATATAACATCTAAATAAAATAATCAAGTTTAAGAAATTTAACAAAGTGTAACCGTCTTTTTTCGGCATTTTTTATCAATATACGACTTAGCAGAATCCTTCAACTGTTGAAATATATTCTTATTCCTTCTTCTCTGAATCTCCGCTTCCAAACTTGAAATAGTACTCTCCATATAATGTCTCTTCTCAACATCTTCAAAACCTTCATTAGGCCTGTTTTCTTCAACTGAGCCATCAGTACCTAAACTCGATACTGAATCAAGTTCACTTACAGAAGGAATCCTTGATAAAGATATATTTGAAAAAGAGTCGTTGCGTTTGACATTCTGCTTTCTTCTTCTTTCTTCTACACGGCAGTACGGCGTAGGTCGTGGTCTTCTGCCAGTCAAATACTCTTCAGAAGAAAATGTGGTCGTTGGTCGTTCAATGACAGCTGGTAAGCAAGGATATGAAACCTCATCAGACTCCAAGTCTATAGGCTTGCCCCACTTACGGTCCAATCCTCGGAAGGCCACTGACAAATGCAAGTGTAGTTCCATATTGATGTGTACTGATATAATGATAGCGAATGAATGATGATTTAATTTCATGCGTGCCCTATTTATACGGAACCCCCCCACTAGTTCACCTGTTATTAATTATGGAGCTATCCTAATTGGTTATTAATTAAAGGATTGGATTGTGAGAAATAACTTATGTAATTAATTAAAGGGTACATTAATTAATGCTTACTTATATATCTATTAAAGTCATATCTCTTTATTATTTGTAGATTCAACTCTAGTGGTAGCCGAATAGAGGAATAACCAAAGAATTTGTATTTTAAAGGATTATTTGTCGTATTATAAAGGAAACTTATCTGCTTACGGTTACAAATTACATTGTCAGAATAACCACTGTAAATCTACTCACTATATTATAGGTACACATCTACTAAAAGTACATAAGTAAATAGGTATCTATCTTTAATAGGCGTCGGTACCATTACAAGTCGCCCCCAGCGAATTCCATACCAGGGCATTTCTCATAGTCAATTATAATGTACGCACGGCTTAGTTAAATGTCCACTAGTTAGCTGTAATGTGTCAAATATAATAGCTTATTTGGAGCTAAGTATTTATACGCCTATATTTCCTTTGCGATCGTTAGTTTGATTTGTTGAGCTACCATGAATTTTCGTGAGTAACTCATGTCAAATGTAGTGTCAACGTTAATTCTGTGTTAAGCAAATGGCTCTACCGGGGCGCCCAAGAACTAAACATTGGGCATGCATTTTACGTAGACGGTAGCGACAAGCGAGCGTGAAAATACGGACAAGCATCATGGTAGTACTGTAGAAGAATTTGAACACGAAATGCTTAATGCCTGTAATTAACTCATCGTTAACACTTGCTCATTATGTCATTAATAATTGCTTACCAATTAATTATTTACTAATTAAGTATACATCAGTGTCGAACTAATCAATAATAAATAAATTGTAGACAACTTGGAGAAATATACTGTTGTAGAATAATAAATAATGATTTTATTAGGATTTCATTAGGGTCCCGTCTATGATTCTAAATTTAGAATCCAGTTGTAGATCTAGGCTAATTCTTGTAAAACTATTTTGTATTGTGAAATGCCAGTATAGTTTGTACGTAGATGGATGCAACTTCTATGAATTTGATACCAATAAGGAGTGCTACAAAATGATTAAAACATGACTACAAAAATAGGCTTTTAACTTCGTGTGCGCTTTTTTAACATTTACTTGTAAATTTTCCCTCCCTCTTCTATTTGTTTTCTCTATATTTTAATTTTAATAACTTAAGAAATATGGCCAGTAAAGGTGTCAATACAACCATAAATATAAATCAATACCAAAGAGGAGCCCACTGTAAAAAATATAAGCAACAGAATCATAGCTATAAATTAACTTTTATTATTTCTATAATATTTTCTTTTTCTTTTTTGAAACCTTGTCTTTCTTCTTCAAATCTTTTTTCTGCACCTAAAACAGAAATAAAACAAGTATAAAACAAATTGATATGGTTCTTTAAAGTATGATATAGAATAGCATTCTCCAAGATAGGCATAGGTGCACTAGAGTGCAACCATATAATATAGACACATTTTGGCTTGTGACAAAGATTTTTGATACCAGAAGTTCACTACTAGTTTAATAAAGATTTGTGAGGCAGTAAATTTATAAAAGGCCAAATTGTTATTACCTTTCCATAGTTATCTAAGAAGTGTCCGACATCATTATTGACTCCATTCTTTTTCTTCTTGCCAGCCTTTTGCATGACACTCTTAGACCTCATCACCTGCTTCTCATCACTCTCCTTCATCTTCTCCTCTTTTCTCTTCTGCATCAGCTCTTTGTAATTCACATACTCCCTTTTTGGTGGCTTTGCTCCTAAAATATTCAAATATAAAAATGATTAGTTACTTCATGAGTCAGTAGTATAGTAGTGTGCAGCTATAACAATGCCTTGGTGTCATGATTTAAGCCAGGGCTGTCCAAACTACATACCTTCACGGGCCAAATAATTTTACTACTAAAGCTGGGGGGCCACAGAAAAAAATATTTTCGGTTTTCAAGGAAAAAAAGGGGAATTTGTTTATACATTCATTGGTTCTTCATTAATTTATCTTTAACAATCATATCGATATCAACGTCGACATTTGTTGGCCAGACGCATTGCATAAAAAAGTGGCTTATAAATCTAACAGTGAAGATCTATACTTAAATTTATTAAGTTCATTGTTGAATATGCACTTTTACATAAATAAGTGCTACCCATCATCAATCCCATTTTCAAGCCAAATTTTTTTATCTTTAGATTAAAACATGTCGCGGGCCGCATGAAAACAAGCCGGGCCATTGTTTGGACAGCCCTGATTTAAGCAAAGGCCGCCTGAATCACTGTGGACATGGGTTCCACTTTTTTCATAATTTGCTCTGGTCTGATATCGCCCCCTGTCTGGTGTTTACTACATACCCATATTTTGGAAACATATTGAGGGGTGAAAGGCGATTTGACTTTAGTAAAAAAAAATTAACTTTACATGAGAGCATATTCATTGACGCAGAAAATATTGCCCAAAAGTGTTGCTTAAGTAAAATAGCCCATTCACCCCTTGATATGATGAGTGTATGAGTGTTGCCTGGTGATGTTTATTTACGTCTCCATACTTATCATAATGATAAAATTTAGTTTTTATAGTTCAGACATTTAAGAAAAGCAATGTATGCATAGTTCTAGTCACAACTGCTGGACCGATTTTGAAGAGACTTTTATTGGTAGACAGCTAATGTTATAAGGAACGACTTAGGGTGTTTTTTTTTCGTAAATTCAATGCGGGCCATGCCGCGGGCACAGCTAGTATTCTAATTATAGAAATGAACATTAAAATTTAATTCTAACCTAAACTGACTGCTAGAGCAATTTTGGCTTCCTGTTTTTTCGTCGGATCAAATCCTGACATGCCAAATTTCACGACTTCATGCCTTATTTTCTTGAGGTCTGTATCCTTGTTTGATTTTTTATCTGCTTTCGGTAAACTATCGCCTTTGTCCACATGACTAGATGTATCTTTCTTCTTTGATTTATATGACTCGAACTTCACGAATTGAAAATTGTTTTCAGCGTTTTTTATTGCAAGCGCCGCTTTTGTTAGTATCAAGGACATGATTATTCATTTAGAAATCATCATAATTAATGCAAAAATTCTCCACACATGCCCTTTTCAATGTTTTTTTTTTATTATTTTTGTCTGCCGTTCTTGCTTTACTGTCATTGCTAGGCTTGTTGAAAAAATATCGATATATCGATATATCTATTTTTTTTCTTCTATGTATCGATATTTTAGAGCGATATTTAATATTTCGATATATCGATATAAAATTACAAGTATCGAAAAGGTATCAAAATCGATATTTTTTTCAAACCAATAAACAAAAGTTGTATGATTTAAAAATCCTAAAAAGTAATACTTTTTAACACTAACATCTTTTAAACAAATTATATTTAATGTATTTTTTTGTTTTCTTGATTTATTAAAAAATATGTCTATTGATTAGTATTGTAAGATGATTGAAGTAGATTAGGCCAACCAAATAAATATTTTTTTAGAGCACGAATATTTTCTGTTAAATCATACCGATATTTATATCCTTGATATATCGACGTTGATATTGATGTATTTATAAATATCGATACATCGATATATCGATATTTTTTTTCACTTCCGACATCCCTAGTCATTGCCATACCATTACAAACAGCGTTTCGTTTCGTTTACTTTCCCTACGTATTTTGCGTTTGAATGAAACTTATCATGATTTTATAGGATTGAGGACCATAATTATTCGGATTCACGAAGTTTTTAAATAATTAATAATAAAGGCTGTATTATACCTACCCAATAACATTGCCTACAGACATATTCATTTTTTCTTACACTTATCACGTTTCGTTTCGTTAATGCTTATAATATATTTATTATTTAACATGCAGGTTAACACAGAGTAAAAAAAACGGTAAAATAATCACGTTTGTTGTATGGGAGCCTTTAAATATTTGTTTTATTTTATTTTAATTATTTATTTTTAAAGTATATATATGACTAAATATTCTGTGAATATTTCCAACGTCTACCTGTTGCCGTTTACCAATATCGAGCAAAAAAATCCCGTTTGTTGGATGAGAGCCCCCTTAAATATTTATTTTATTTTGTTTTTTAATATTTGCTTGTTATAGCGGCAACAGAAATAAATCATCTGTCTAACTATCACGGTTCATGAGATACAGCCTGCACTTGTAGCATAAGCACCAAGATTAGACGTATGTCACGAAATATCTTGATGTTGTCTCTTTCACTCGTATGAAATTAGACAGAGAGCGACCGAGCCAATCCGTGACAGAGGTCTTGTCTTGACATGCGTGCTGACACCACTGGTGACAGACGGACAGACAGACAGACAGACGGACAGCGAAGTCTTAGTAATAGGGTCCCGTTTTACCCTTTGGGTACGGAACCCTAAAAACCAATTTTTACCATTTCAAGCATTACAGTTTTTAGGGTTCCGTGACCTAAGGGTAAAACGGAAACTCTATTACTAAGACTTCGCTGTCCGTCCGTCCGTCCATCCGTCCGTCTGTCACCAGGCTGTATCTCATGAACCGTGATAGTTAGAGAGTTGAAATTTTCACAGATTATGTAAGTCTGTTGCCGCTATAACAACAAATAATAAAACTTAGAATAAAATAAATATCTAAGGGGGCTCCCATACAAAAAACGTGTTTTTTTGCTCGTTTTTGTAGATAATGGTAAGGAACCCTTCGTGCGCGAGTCCGACTCGCACTTAGCCGGTTTTGACACTGTCTTCTGCCAAGCAATTAGCATCACCTATCTCGTTTTGATGTTTTTTATCTGATCAATAGTGTAATTTGACCTCTGATTTTACTTTCGGTCAACTGACTGACTGACTGACTGTCAGTCACTGACACTTGACACTCCTGACAGACAGACAGACGTGACGTGGGACGAGTGACATTGGTAACATTGGTTCGAGTCCGGTGTTTTCATTTCGCTTTCACGTTTTCCGCTTCACTCTTGACAAAATGTTATTCTATTATTAGTTCGGCTTTTTGTTTGTTTTTCAATTAGATGTGCCGGCTGCGGTCGCGTCTTCACTAAAAATAATGTAACCGATATTGAGTAGTTTAAATTTGGCCCGGCAGGTAGCGAGGCCAAATAATATTTGGAGCATTCGCATTCAGCACCTCGTAACTCCTGGATATCGAACGTTGACATTCCTCTAGCATTATTTAACTCCGGTACGTTGCAGAATAAATTACAAGTAATTTCAAATTCTCCATAACAAGTAAAAAAATGAGGAATAAATACAGGAACACCGATTCGGCAATAAAAGCCGGCGATTTGATACTTACTGAGCAGCCCTTCGCCTTTGTGTTGTCGTCGAAGGAACAAGGAAGCCGTTGCGATAATTGTTTAGAAAAGTAAGTGCAACTTTTAGATAAACACCATACCATTTTTTTTAAGCAGGGCTGCCAACTTTTAGTACATAATTATTTTTTTTATAAAGTCCAACAAAAATATTTTTTTCTGCCGTAGATCCCTTGATGCTAATTTACTCATCATTTTTTTATAAATATTATTTACAGAAAGGCATAACTCATTCTTTCAGAAAGTATTTGCATGTTTATATAACGTTAGATAACTTCCTCTACACGCCGATCAGAAAAGCAGTTAAACTTTTTCAAAGTGTCTACCTACCTATTTTCCAATGCTGCAAGTTGGTTTATATGTACATTTTACCGAATTAAATAATGAAATGATGAGTAGACAACTGAATCATGACTAACCTATTTTGAACTGTCACTGTTAATATAGTCTGTTAGGTAACTGGAAAACAGGTAAGTAAAATAAAAATCATAGATTGATCTATTTAACCTTCTTACCAGCTGCCCGTCCCAGCTTCGCACGAGTTTATAATATTACCTATGTTACTCAGTGAAAATAAAGCTTTCAAATGGTGAAAGAATTTTTGAAATCCGTTCAGTAGTTTTTAAGTTTATTTGTTACATCCAAAAATACAAATCTTTCCTCTTTATAATATTAGTATAGATTTATAAAAATCAATTGCTGTTCATTAGTCTTACTTAAACTTGAAAACAGCTTGACTGATTCTAATAAAATGCATTTATTTTAATGTGTTTCAAAAATTTTGTACTTGATACAACTTTTTCCAAGGTATCGAGTATACAATTAAATTAGCCTTGTGAGGAGGTTATAAATAACTGCTATTAAACAGAATGCACCGAAATACAAAAAAAAAAAACTAATAATAGACAAGAATAAATAGAAACAGATTACATAATTAAATGACTGTACAATGATGTATTTCAGGGGTAAGGTGCTGAAATGTTCGGGATGTCAGTATGTACATTACTGTCACAGATCGTGCCAAAGGGATGCGTGGGGCGACCATAAGGTATTCCTTTGTTGTTTTTAATTGGAACAACATTTTTTTGACAGATCTTATACATCTTCTCGCCATCCACACTTTGCTGATGTATTTTTGGTCCCAATGTAATAGGGACTTATACTATTGCCATTATACTGTGCTGATTCCCCCTCAATACGAAGATTTAGGCCATTGTCTACGAGAAGGTGGTACAGTGCGAGTTGGTGAACTTCACACGCCTTTCTATGGAAGTGTCACAATATTTTCCTTCAACATTCAGCAAGTAGTAATCATTATTGAAAATTATATACGCACATAAATCTCAGAGGGCCTGGGATTTGAACTTGCACCCCTTACATTAAAGGACGTTCAACCAACAAGGTACCGCTGTCACAAACTGAAAGTATTATCACAGCATAAATATATACAGTATTTTAACTTCATACAAACGGTCGGAACGCGAGTTATACCTACGCGCCTCGATGTTGGTACCTACTTGGTACCCAATCAGTCGCGACTGTGCCGCAGTGACGAACGCACGGTGTGAGCAGTAAGCGTGCGATTTATGAATATTTGATTCTTAAATAAGTACAATTGTATTGTATCGTATTTGTACAATTGTATAAGTATTTTTAATGCAACTTTTTATCCAAATGCGGATTTTTTATGCTATTTAATTGAACAATAAAGCTTTTCGTACGTCTCAGTCGAGGTGAAAATATTTTTCAGTCTCAAATTTATAAGGTATTATTTATTAAATCTACTGATAAAAAAACACAATGTGTAATTTTATTGAACACTTCATATTTCATTCATAACGAATTTCATTTTATAAAATAATAAATATATTCAATATACAATTCAAAATACAATCCAAGAAACTAGAAAGAAATTCAAGTACTTAGGTAGATGAAATTAAAATACTGTAGGCGGGCAGCCCTATCGCGTGTTTACGTACCGCGCGGCTGTAGGTATCTTTTTCAAGGACACGACCGAGTCCCATTACTGTAGATATTTATGCTGTGGTATTATTAAAATCATTACTGCGGGTGAGGTGACGGTAAAGGGGCAGGTTTGATCGACATTATTTATAATTCGACATAATGTCGAAACAAAACGAATAAATACGACCAATTTGGCGTTTAGGGATAATGTCAATCATGCGAGTATTGCCCTCCTGCACCCTTAGCTCATGCTATAATGCTTATATGGATAACCATGTAGACATAAGTTTTATCTCTTTCAACTGTCAGATTTGTCGAGAAAACGAGATTACTTGGAACATTTTGTACTGGACATGGCTTGGTGTGACGTCATTTTCTCGACGAATCTGACAGTTGAAAGAGATAAAACTTATGTCTACACAGTTATGCAACAGGCCCTGAAACGTAAATGTCAGACATAAATCAATATTATTTCGCAGTTCTAACGTAATAGTAAAAATTGGCATCGCCGCCAATTGGGTGTTGCCATAACTATAATGACATAACTCAATTTGTTTTTATTAAATACTGGGCGCCATGCGTCGTAGAAGAGAAATATTAATTTATAAGTGCTTGATTTCATCAGCCATGTTTATCACTGTCATCACCCATTTTAATTTATAATATGTATTTATTGAATTTTCCCTTGCTATTAATTACTTGAAACTGGCTGAAATACCCGCTAAACGCGAATGGAGCCATTCCTCATCTTTTTCCATTAAATATCATCATTAGGTACCTACATTAATTTCGTAAAAATACATCGGCGAAGTGTGGGCGCACTGCAGTGCACCTCTGCCTACCCCTTTGGCGAATACAGGCGTGATGATGTATTTATATTGATGTATTTCTTTCTTACTGGTGCGCGTCCATTTGCGATCAATACTCCAAGTGGAGATAGAATTGCACGTCAGTGGATAGCCCTCAACTAGCGCGAAGAGATTTTTTTTTCATTTCTGACGTTATAGGAAATGTCTGTTATTTAATGTTGTGTTATTCTATCTTTTGCAATTTCCTGCATTTTGTTTTTGTATACTTTTGACGTCAATTTGCGTGTACATTTATATTAGCTGAATACCTGAATTCTGTTTAAACATCCGTCCGTTATCAGTGAAATAGTTATTTGATGGTGCTGCATTGACTTTTGGGAGTTTTAAAAAGTTACATCCTGCAACCATTGGGGCGAGCGAATCGATAAATAAGTGTAAATATCGCCTGACAACACATGCCGACAAAATCGGTCAAGCCGTTTGGGAGTTTACCTAAAACAAACTAACAGACAGACAATTTTTTTTTTATGTGAAACATCTAATTGCGCGCTTGGCGAGTGGCAGCGACTGTTGATGCCGCGATGCCGTGATCCCACAACTTCGAGCAGCTTTGTGGCTCCTCGGTTCTTTCGGCCGCTTAGACTCCGCCCACCGGCTGACTCCGCTCACTCGCCCACTCGCGCCGGTACGACGTTTATGTTTTATGTTTCACATCTGCCGGGCGTCCCGCGACGGCTCAGTTTTTTAGGGTTCCGTACCCAAAGGGTAAAACGGGAACCCTATTACTGAGACTTCGCTGTCCGTCCGTCCGTCCGTCTGTCACCAGACTGTATCTCATGAACCGTGATAGTTACAGAGTTAAAATTTTCACAGATGATGTATTTCTGTAGCCGCTTTAACAACAAATACAAAAAAATAGAATAAAATAAATATTTAAAGGGTCTGTCATACAACAAACGTGATTTTTTTGCCGTTTTTATAGATAATGGTATTGAACCCTTCGTGCGCGAGTCCGACTCGCACTTGGCCGGTTTTGTATTTTCATTTGTTTCGAAATATCTCGTATAAATCGAGATGAATGTCGATCACACGAAAATCGGGCCCAAGTACAAAAAGCCCGAAGTGACGTCATTTTCCCGACAAATCTGACAGTTAAAAGAGATAAAACTTGTGTCTACACGGTCACGCTAATGGTGCAGCTTCCTTACCACCACCTTGTCTTGCAGCAATGTTTTTATTAGTACTCACTTTCTGTTTTTGACACTTAATTCTGTTTTTTAGTATTTGTTGTTATAGCGGCAACAGAAATACATAATCTGTGAAAATTTCAACTCTCTAGCTATCACGGTTCATGAGATACAGCCTGGTGACAGACGGACGGACGGACGGACGGACAGCGCAGTCTTAGTAATAGGGTTCCCGTTTTACCCTTTGGGTACGGAACCCTAAAAATACGTAGGCACGATTTGACGTTTCGTTTCGAGATATCTCAAATCGAGATGAATCTCGATCGCACGAAAATCGGGGCCCAGGACATGGCTAGGTGTGACGACATTTGTCCACAAATCTGTCAGATGAAAGAGATAAAAGTTATACCTACGCGGTCATGCTAAGCCTACCGTACTGGTTTACATGAATGAAATAAAAATCTGATTCTCATTCATTAACGTTTAAAAAAGTCGAATCACGTGTTGATAGTAGGTAGGTAATTAATTTATGTTTGAATTGAAGCCACCAACGCATAGTTTAATGGACGCTTGCCATTTTCTATCTAATACGATTGTTCTATTCGCGTTTTATTTTCAATTCTATTGCAATTTAGTTTATTTCTGAACCGGATTGTGCTTATTATACGCGGGAGCATTCTACACTAAATAAATATAAATAGGAGGAGATATAATGCCCTGTACATACTGGCGCGAACGAATATAACGAATATTGTTTTCTTATATTTAAGCAGTGGTAGCCGAGTGGAAGCAGTGGTAGCCGAGTGGTCGAACGCACGCTTTGCAATCAAAGTGCGCAGGTTCTATCCCCGGCTCGCACCTCTGGGTTCCATGTGCGAATCTCATTTTCATCTGAGATTATCACTTGCTAAGAAACGGTGACGGAAAACATCGTGAGGAAACCTGTGTGCCCGGTATAATGGCAATAGGCTCGCCCCCTATTACATTGGGACCAAAATACATCGGCGAAGTGTGGGCGCACTGCAGTGCACCTCTGCCTACCCCTTCGGGGAATACAGGCGTGATGATGTATTATTATATTTACGCGAATACTATACATTGAAATTAAACTATTTTACGGATTAATAAAATCCGTAAAATAGTTTAATTTCAGAATATAACGAAATTCGTTTTCGTTAATATCTATCAACACACAAAATTGGATGTGTGTAGCTGTCAAAGGAAAAGGTCCCTCGTTGGTATGATAACCCGTTGGTATGGAGGGTAGAGTTAAGTAGAGGCATCTCATATGGGATGAAAGTTGAAAAAGTGTCCAGCTGTATGCTTTAAAATTTATATATAGTATAAATAACAGTTCAAAAACCTTCCAAAATGGCGCTGGTGTAGACAAACGGAAGTATTAACTGAAGTATGCTGAGTTAAAAAAAATAATATCATTGTCAAAATTGTCAAAATAATGCCACCTGATGCGAATTTGGCGCCACCGTTATTTAATGAATTTCGACGGACACTTTTTCAATACACAGATGACTCTCCTTAACTCTACCCTCCATACCCTTTGTAGATGGGACTATGGGATGGGACGTACATCAGGGAACACAGATGCTAAAAGTATATCTGTCAAAATATGACAACTATTGTGATGGGGGCACCGGGCTCCGGTCACTCTGGAGCGACAAGACGCGGGCGCCAATTTTTTTTTTGCCGATATCAAAACGGACTTTATTTACTCACAGATAAAGCTCATTCTTCAATGAAATGTCATTGATAAGGCGAGCAAATGTTGACGCGTTTGACTGGCTTTTACCACTGATAATCAATCTTTATCTATATTTACACAGAGTTCGTTTTTGTATCCGCAAAAATATTCGTAGCGAGCCTCTTGACGCGCTCAGCTGCGCAGGCGTTCTGTTGTTGGCTGTAATTCAATTTGTAGGAGTGTCTGTTTCGGATTGTTGCGTATGTTTTTATTTTAGCGGCAACATTAGGTGTAGATACATCCGGGTTTTATTTTCACCGAATTTTTCTGTGACAATATATTTAAATACGCGATTATCTCAAAATGCCGGCAAGACCGACCGAACTTACTAACCCGACTTATTTAAACGAAGTTATATAACTAATTATATATAGTAATAATAAATAGCAGTGGTAGCCGAGTGGTCGCACGCACGCCTTGCAATCAAAGTGTGCAGGTTCAAACCCCGGCTCGCACCTCTGGGATTTATGTGCGAATCTCATTTTCATCCGAGATTATCACTTGCTATGAAACGGTGAAGGAAAACATCGTGAGGAAACCTGTACGTCTGAGGGAACTTGACTAGTTCTCGATAGATGTGTGAAGTCTGCCAACCCGCACTGGGCCAGCGTGGTGGACTATGGCCTGAATCCCCCTCGCATTGAGGGGAGGCCCGTGCCCAGCATTGGGACGTTAAAAAAAGGCTGTAATTCGTTATATAACTAATTATATTATTGAGGCTTATATTGTAATTTTCAATAATTATTACTGCTGGACGGTGAAGGCAAAGATTGCGAGGAAACCTGCTCATCAATAAAAAGACGTGTGAAGGTTACAAACCTGCACTTGGCACTGGAATCTCCTTCGCATTGAGAATGTGCCCGGTGTAATGGGGATAGGTTCGCTCCCTATTATATTGATATCAAAAATCACTAGCACTGCAGTGCACCTCTACCTACCTCTTCAGACATACAGGCGTGATAATGTATTTATTTATAAAATTTGTGGTTTTCAGTGGGAATGCGCCAATTTCAAGCGCGTAGCACCCAAAGTGTTGCCGGATGGGGCCCGTATGCTGGCTAAGGTTATAAACCGACTGAATAGAGGAGACGGCCACTCGTACAAGGCGTACTATTCGGCAACCGGCTTCCGAATGTGGAAGGATTTGATGTCGCGTAAGTCATACACATTTTTCGATTGCCCCAAAAGTATAAAAAACTGTTTGAGTTGAAAAATCTTCGTTACAAAATTTGGAAGTTATAATAATAATATATACAATAAGGCGGCGGCTCAATCATAGGTTCTTTAGTTAATGAGCCTTTAATTTAATTTATTTATAGTTTATATAATTTTTGCAACTAAGTGATCGCTGAAAGTAAATATGATAACCTGTCTACTGCTAACCGTGGAAACCTATAATTGGCTTTATGTAATTTATACTCTCGCTCTATTATTATTTTTTTGGCTGTTGGTTTTCCAATCTTTAAATAAATAAATAAATAATCACGTCTGTATTCCCCTAATAGGTGGGCAGAGGTGCACTCACACTTCGCCGATGTATTTTGGTCCAAATAGGGGGCGAGAGTATTGTTATTATACCGGGCACATTCCCCCTCAATGCGAGGGAGATTTTGGCCATAGTCCACCACTGTAGCCCAGTGCGGGTTGGTGAACTAAACACGCTTTTCTATTGATGTGCAGATTTCCTCACAATGTTTGCCTCCACCGTTCAGTGAGATGTGATCACCATTGAAAATAACATTCGCATATAGAATCCGAAGTTGCGTGATTTGAACTTGCACCCCTTACGTTCAAGGTTCTACCAACTATACCAGGGTTAGTAAGTAAATTACAATTTACAAAATTTCAATTTTTTCTTACCAAGAATAAATAGTAGGTACTTGGCAACTAAAGGTTTTTGATAAAATAACTTAAAAAAAACAAAAAAATAGAAATGGTGCCTTAACCTCGTTAATCGATTCAGAACGATTTTTTAAATGTTTTTTTTATAACTAATACTAGCTGTGCCCGCGACTTCGCCCGCGTGGACTTTAGGGAGATTACCCGGAAATATGGGTATTATGTTTTTCCCGCGGAACCCTAATGCTTTTTCTAAAATTGTCCGATTGAAATCGGTTCAGCCGTTTAGAAATTTACCTCAAACAAACAGACAGACCGACAGACAGACAAAAAAATTTTAAATTGCGTTTTCGTTATAGGTATCGTATATACTTTCATACGCATTTGGTAAAAAAGTGTTATTTTGATATTACAAACAGACACTCCAATTTTATTTATTTGTATATATGTATGTATATGTATGTATGTATAGATTTGGGTATGGAACTAAAGAGCCGCAGCTTTACATCCAAGGAGCATGAGGCTCGTGAGCCGCAGGATGCCGACCCCTGAACTAGGCTACTACTGATTTTCCTTAAAATCTTCTTTAAATTCCAGATTACACAGACTTGAAAGGTGACAAGAAGAGAATGGACCATTTCACATCGCTGTGTGTTGTCCTATACGAGTTTCTCAAAGACATATCACTGCCCAACACCGTTGAACTCATGGGCTTGTATGGAAGGGTATGTAAGCGCATTGAATAATCTGAAGTTCACACCTAGTGTCTGACTAAAGGTCGATTTCCGCGTGGCTTTCGTCACAGACATTCACACTTTATAGTCAAAGTCAAATCATTTATTTTGTATAGGCCTATGGGGGCACTTACACATTGTCAAGTTTACATTTTTTTTTCTTATATACTACTATACTACCACCGGATCGAAACGCGACCTCAACTGAGAAGATCCGGCAAGAAACTCAGTGGGCTGATAATTTTTTTTTAAATCGCCAAAACTTATTACAAGTACACAGGTACATATAGCTATAACTCTTTATTGCTCCACCTCTTAGAGAAATACAAACTATACATATTGAGGGGTGTATCCTATTTGACTTAAGCGACACTTTTGGGCCATATTGACTTATATACTTTCACATTTGGAAACAGAGATTTTATCTGCGTCGAATGAGTATGCTCTCCTGTAGAGTTCGTCGTCTTCTTCTTTTCGAGTCAATGGTCTACACCTCGTGTTGTAGAAATTTTTCCACAACAATCGCGTTGGGAGTGGCCGCATACAGGTCCTCCCTGGTGCAGGTGGCTGGGCACAGGGGACAGGACAGCAAGTGTGGCATAGACTGTACGGGATCACCACAGTCGCACTGCGTTAGGGTGGGATCACTGAAGCCCCACTTGCACATGTTTAGTCTGCAGCGACCCACTCCAGTTCGTCGTTGGCAGACGAGACATGGACCATTCGACGCGGCTTTTTTTCTGATCAATTCTATATCAATAAGGCCAATTCGAGATACGACATTTCCGCTTTCTGCCGCCGATACGTTCATCAGAGCTGTTTTGAAAACATTTTCCATCCGACAAACTAATCTACAAATCTACAATCACAGATAATGTATTTTTTTAAATCAATGCTGTTTACACGCTGTTTTGAACTATAAAACAATACACACAGTGTCGAAAATTCCTCGCTGGCACATACAGTCGTGATGGTACTATGTGGGCATCTTCTCCAGATGGTGATAAACAGCTTCATGATTCTGGACATCGATATGAACTCAATTGGTACTGGTATATACCTGGCCGCCTCCATATTGGACCATAGCTGCAATCCCAACGCGGTCGCCACCTTCGACGGGAAGACGATTAACATCAGAGCCATTGAAGACATGCCGTGTTTGGATTGGAATCAGGTAAATATATCATCACGCCTGTATTCTCCGAAGGAGTAGGCAGAGGCGCACTACAGTGTATCCAAGATTTATTTAATTCTATTGCCATTAAACTGGGTACATTCTCTCTAAACATGAGGGAGATTGGGGCTATAGTCCACCAGGCTAACCCAGTGCGGATCGGTGAACTTCACACTCCTTTCTACAGACGTGTACGTTTCCTCAAAGAGGCTACTTTAATTTTGGCAAAATTAAAAAAAAATGGAACCCTTAATATTTATAAGGGTTCCAAACTCAGCTAGTAAGGAATGCGACTTACTATGCGATCCAAATGAGAATAGGATCGACTTTGCGCCATATTGTAACGTCATAGCTGCCAATTCTAACCAATTAGGTAGGGTGAACAAAACAAGGTATTTTTAAAATAAAATTTATTTGCAAAAGTTTAGTGAAAAATGCACTCAGTCGCACGACGAAGCACACTAACAACGACAAAATGGCGAATGAATTAATAATTTTGGCATGACTTCTGGGCTAAGGCGCAAAGCCTGATGATAAAAAAGGTCATGGTATGGTTTTAAAAACCGAATTATAACTTTAAATAATTAAATATAATTAGACAATTTATTACTAATTTAACCATATTATTTAAATTTGATGTAAGACTATTATTATTGATTTGCAAATAAGTTTTTTTGTAAACCATACTTTTCAGGTGACATTTGACAGATAGAGGTTATTGACAAATAAGAATAGTATTTGAATCGCATAGTACGTAGGAGTATTTCATTCATATACCTACTTTATTTTTTCAGATCCGTATATCCTATATAGACCTGATGAAGACTCCTTACGCGCGGCAGACGGAGCTGCTTCAGAATTACTACTTTTTGTGCCAGTGTCACAGGTGCATGGGTAAATGGCTTTAGATGTGCTATTCATTCTTACCTATTAATGACTATGACTATCCTATTAATGTCTAAAGTAGACGTGGGTCGTTACGTCATTTTCAAGAAACGTAACGTTACCAGTTACTTGGTCGGCGTCACCTGTTTCAAAACCAGTGATTTTTGTAACTAGTTATTTTTAACTAGTGATTCGGTTACATGCCGCGTAGCTAGTTATTGTATATAGTGACGTGAAATAACGCCCACGTCTAGTCTAAAGTCATTAGTTTTGCATGTTATGCTAGTGTAGTCAATAATAAGGTGATGCTTTATCTTCAAGAATCGCTCTTAAGTTAAGTTTTATTGAGCAAATCGTGCTGGATAAAGCAGAAATGTCGTATCTCGTATAAAATTGGACTAAACGACATATTGATATAGAATTGATCAGAGAAAATCGAATCGAAAAGCCGCGTCGAATGGTCCATGAGTACAGGGAAAAAAAACCGGCCAAGTGCGATCTGGACTCGCGCGCCCAGGCTTCCGTACCTAAGCTGTGATAGCACCGAGCATTACTCTAACAAAAAGATAAACTGGATAGAGAGACAAACTTAACTTTGCAGTTGGTACACTGGAGTCCCATACAAAGTAACTACAAAATAATTGAAATTAAACTATTTTACGGATTTTATCGCGTTTATTTACTATTTTATTTTCCCGACGTTTCGGCTGCTTTACAGCAACCATGGTCACGGGGGGACTGAGGTGTTAGACGTCCTGATGTCATAGTTAATAACTGGGTACCCTCATATTTAGTTGTTGTTTGCGGTCCGATCCACGCAGAAAGTGCTTACGGTGTCCTGAGGTCTTGCAATGGTACACTTGGTTTTGGATTTAATCATATTGATTACTGGATCCCAAGTTGGTGGTAGCACCCAGCCATCTTCCCTATTGAAATTCCCTAGTTTAATTTCAATGTATAGTATTCGCGTAAATATAAGAAAACAATATAACTACAAAATAAGTTTGTAATCGCAAAAAAACATTTACAGTTTTCGGATTTTTTCCTCTACTTTTGCTATTAGACCTTGCTTCTTGCCAAATCTCATGATTCTAGGTCAACGGGAAGTACCTTTTTTACCATTAGTTTATTTTGAAATTGTTTTTATCAGAATCAGAATCAGAATTTTTTTATTCATGTAAACCAATACAGGCACTTATGAATCGTCAGTAAAAAATAAATAGTATTAATAGTATCTCTACCACCCATTCGGAATGCAATTCCTATGGAGAAGAATGGGCAAGAAACTCCATGGTTGCTTTTTTCCAATAAGGATTTACATGTTATTTGCATTACAATGTGTTTTTCTTAATTAACAATTATATAATATAAAGTTAATGAGGCTATACATTCTCAAAACACAAAATTAATCAGCAATACAAATTACAAGCTGTGACAGTGTAAGATTTAAAGGTAGGAAGGAGGAGGAAAACGGGACAAATAGCAAACATCCCTCAAATGAGTTCCTGTGGAGCCGGACCAGCGCCTGACCAAGCGTGTTTATCCTCTAGATAATTCTCTATTGTGTAATATGCTCGCCTGCATAGTGTTTGTCTAATAACTAATGACTTTAAACATCAAAGCATACAGCAGTGTTATGTGCCGTTTCTCCTATATTCAGCCTTATAGCTGTGTTAGGTAACTACTACCTAATAGCAGGTCATCCACTAACGTTATTCTCCATTTGATTTACTGTTGTACAAAAAACATATTTCCCCAGGAATAATGTATGTGAATGACTCTCTATAGGCAACAAAATTATCTACCAACACCTAAATAATGTTCCCTCTATCCGTCTAAGTACAATGTGATTTAAAATGGGTATTATTCATGGAGTAACTAGAGAACCCAATATCGACTCCGCCCGGCTTGTGGCTCTGCGGCATTTTTTTTTACGTTTATCTGACATCCGCCATTGTAGTTACCTTGATACTTACTTAATCCGGCAAATAAGTCAAAATCAAAAATGTTTTAATATCGATTTTAATAACGTTTTTCGACGTCTTAAGTTTCTCTTAATATTTAGCGCAACGCAACTCTAAAATCGTCTATTACTTATGAATTCTCTTTGATCTAAAAATCGGATGAATTGTTTATATGCTGCGGAAGAACATACGTAAATACACACATACATACATAGACTGCTAAAATCATAACTTTCTTTTGGCTTCGCCTATGGAGGGTAGATTTAAAGGAGGGCAAACCCCCAAGGTAAAAATTTGAAAAAGTGTCCGTCGAAATGCATTAACTAATAGTTCAAAAACCTTCCACAATGGCGTTGGTGTCGGCATGGGTATATATCGAAACCCCCCTGGAATAAGTCGGTAACGCCATTATGGACTTTTTGCTGTTATTCCAGATTCGGAATCATACCCTTTGTCGACACCATCGCCATTGTGGAAGATTTTTGAACTATTATTTAATGCATTTCAATGGACACTTTTTCAATACACAGATGACTCTCCTTTTATTCTACCCTCCATAGCTTCGCCGTAGTCGGGTAATAATTAACAGAGCTGAAGGTACAAGCGACCTTACAGACCATGCTTGTTGCATAGAAATAAGATAATGTTTTAAATTGGTAAAGCAAAAACAATTGCCATTGATATCCTGCCTTCATCAAATTATTTAATATACCGTACATACATGATGGAGGTTTTCAGGCTTGTCATAACCATCTTGAATCACATTGTGAAGCCTTTCTCTTCTGCAAAGCGCATGCTAGCGGCCAGAAATAAATTCCTGCAGAATTTAAAGCAATTCAATTTCAGGTGAATCTCAAACAAAATACGCCCATGCTGCAAGGTGTTTAAACTCAAATTGCGATAACCCTATCAACATTCCATGGAAAGAGGACTGCCCGATCGTTAGAAAACCCGAGAAGACGGAAAATGGTGTAGCGGTGATAGCGAACGGTGAAAATGAGAAGGTGGAAAATGGTGAAGATGAGAAGTTGGAGAATTTACAAGAAGATAGTTGTGGTGATCTTGAGAATGGATCAGTTATTAAGTGTCAAGAATGCGGTACAAAGTATAGTGAAGAACATGTCGATGTGTTTGTGAAGGCAATGGAGTTCACAGATGCGCATTTGCAAAATATGGAGCGGGCTTCTGTTGCGTGTATCCTTTTCAATATTGTATTATTTTATTATCTACATTGTCATCTCAGTAGCTTTTAACGTAAGGGGTGTTAGTTCAAATCCCGGGGCCGCACCTCTGAGATTTTCATGTGCCAATTTAATTTTCAATAATGGTTACTACTAGCTGTACGGTGAGGGGAAACATCGCGAAGAAACCAGCACATCTATAGAAAGGCGTGTGAAGTTTACCAACCCGCATTGGGCCAGCGTGGTGGACTATCCAAATCTTCGTATTGAGGGGGAATGTGCCCGATATAATGGCAATAAGCTCGTCCCCATTGGGACCAAAATTAATTGTGGTTGCACCTTCGTGGAATGTTCTCAATTTGAATTGTATGTTTTAAGGTACTTCCTTAGCTTTATAATAACAGATGTTGATGTATGCAAGTATTGTTTGGAGAGGCATGAAGGGGTTCTCCATCCGTTGAATGTGATGCACGCTCAGACCTTGGACCACGCGTTTGATGCGCTCATACAAGTACAACTCTGGGAGAAGGCTTGCGAGTACGCTGAAAAACTCATTGTATGCTTTAGGTGAGATCTAAAACATATTTTTGAGAATGTACTCTATGCCAATATGCACAAAGTTTGAATGCCTGTGGCAAAAGCCACACGACAGACTAAATACTCTTGCGTCATTGCAAAACGTGCTTCCTTCATCAGTTAATAGAGTTCGTTTTCTTGTAAAGAAATAAAGATTTTTGAGTTTAAATTCACGCGACAATTTTTCCGTCTATACCGAAACGAACTGTAATAACTGATAGAAAAAGCTCATTTTTCAACGGAATGATATCGACGTCGTAAGGTCCGACGCCTTTTCTACAGAAATTCAAACTTTATGTATATTGCCACAAAGTTCGTTTTGGTATTGATAAAACATTTGGCGTGCGCGTCTTGACATCACTAGGTCCAGAGCTTAAATACTGACAAGCAGGCTTAGCATGACCGCGTAGACATATGACCGCGACTAAGCATGAGACATACGTTTTATCTGTTTCAACTGTCAGATTTGTAGAGAATATGACGTCATTTCGAGCTTTTTGGACATGTTACGTCATTTTCGTCGAGGAACCCCCTCTTCCGCTCGTAGGTGCATCTTTGCACCTAGGAGCGCAGTCACTACCTCTCCCCTCACGGTAACTGCCCAAGCCGGGGCCGTGCCCTTGAGCTAGTTGCCACCCTTTTCCGCCCTTAAGGCCTTAGTTGGAGTGCACTCTGCGCTCGCCACTTCTCCGGTAAAGCTATAAAGGCCACCTAACGGCCAACGGCGTAGTTCTTTAAAAAAAAAGTTTCGTCATTTTCTCGACAAATCTGACTGATCAAAAACAGTTCTATTGACATAAACCTAATATCCTTTTTCTATTTCCAAGGTACTACTACGGCGAAAGGAATCCGCTACTAGGTCTTCTCCATTTGAAATATGGCAAGATTTTACTATACAAAATGGACTTATCAAAAGCGCTCGCGCAATTGAAACGCGCTGAGAAAATCATTAAGATGACGCACGGAGACCGCCACCCGTTGTACAAAGAACAGTTGCTGCCTTTACTGCACCAAGCTATGGTGGAGTCGTCGTGAATTTCTGTTCAGTGCCTGCCAATGAGTTCATATTAAGGTCTAAAATTATAGATGTTTCCCTGATCCAATGGGATATGTTTTGTGGCACAGAATCAAAGCTGACTTTAATGCACTAAGGTCTATAAGAAATGAGGAAAGTTCCATAAAATCAAATCATTTATTTTGTATAGGAAGCTTATGTGACACTTACAAATGGTCAAGTTTCCATATGTTTTCTTATGCGCTACCACCGGATCGAAACGCGACATTAACTGAGAAGATCCGGCAAGAAATTCAAATACACAGGCAGATAAAGCTCTGGACTATGCTAAGAATGTCAATAATGTCATGAATGAGTCCCTGGGCAATTGGCACAAGAATCAGTCAAGTAAATATTGAGTAAAGTCCATCAAATTGAGGTGTAGATTTCACAGAAATGGTTGACATTATATTAGGGTAAGGAGAACTTAAATCTGACCCCGTGCTCCATTTGAACAATTGGTACAAACTGGAGTTTATGATAATGATTGTAAACCTTAATATGACCTATTTAAAGTCAATTATTTTAATAAGTCAAGGCTGTGTGAGCAATAAATTGGATTAAGTTTGCTTTGTATAGATGCATTTTGATAATAAATCAAATTGTACAGTCCCCTTGTTTTTGTCAGTCCATTCAAGATTGATAAGCTGATTTATATGTCAAATAGTCCTAACAAGAGGGAGGACTGGTATGCAATAGTATCTTATATCTTTGTCTGAATAAGGATTTAACAGCAGTGATATACAAAAGCCTGTAAATCATTGCCAAAGAATAATGGTCAGTGGTCACATGATAAAAACAATTTATTGGTCAATACTAAATATCGTAAGTTTTGTCCAACTAATTTGTGTCGCCAAATCATCGTTCTGTCCTATCGAAGTCATGGTTCCTTCTTTTCTTAGCAGGGGTCTCCTCCTCAGCTTCCAAAACCTTGATACGGACTCCACAAATTTCGGCACCATGTAGTTTAGCTATTGCTTCATCAGCCGATTTGACTGATGCATATCGGGCATACCCTACAGTCTTATGGGGCAATGTGTACACATTTATGAGGTCACCAAATCTACAGAACACGTCTCGCAAGACAGTTAATGGTGGTGGTTGGGGCTTACACACAAGGAAGCACCTCTTGACCACAAGACAGTCAATATCGGCCAAGGGTTGTGGGGGTGGCAATTGTACACTACAGTAATTAAAGTCATTGCTGTCGGGGACATGTTCGTCAGTAGCACCTGCAGTGGCCTGTTTGATTAATTTTGAGGCTTTCGCGACTGCATCTGCTAACTGAGCTAAATCAGGAGCATTAGAATTGCCTGCAGATTTGATTGCATCCCTCAAATTATTAGTAACATCTGTGACATTTGAGAAATCGTGTTCGTGAGGATCAAATTGTGAGTTGTTCGGTCGAACGAAAATCTTTAAACCAGGTGGATATTCAAACTTGTTTAACCTTTCAACTGCATATGCGGCCGAGATTGGGTTTGAATATGAAACTGTGCCTTTGCCGAAATTCCGCATTAAGTCAACAAAGAACTGACAATTTACCATGCCGGGTACTATGTTGAAGAGGGCCTCAATGTGCCCTTGTGTTAAATGGGGGCAGCACATGAAGTCTACCTTCTTGTACCTGCCCGGTTTCGTCGTCATCATGGACATAATAGACGACAAATTTGATGATGTGTTGCCTAGATTACCAATGTAGGACTCGTAAGTTGTTTCCGAACGTTTATTTTGATTCTTGGGTGCGGCAAACAAAGCCCTATACTTCTTGTCGCAGTCTTCATAAGCGCGCGCGGCGTCGGAGAATCGTCTGTACTTGACGTATGCAAACCCTTTCGACTCACCCGTCTGTCTGTCTCTCTGGACCTGCAGGGTGTCAATACGGCCGAATTTTTCAAATTCCTTTTGAAGTTCGTCTTCAGTAATAATTTTGGGCACAGTCAGGAATAGTCTGGTGTATTTTAGATTGCCGTCCTCGTCCGATTTGATATCCGAACGATTGGTGGCTACCATGACTTTGAGTGGGCGTGAGGACGTTTTCAGGTTCTTCTGATGCATGGCCTCAATAGCAGCCGCCGCCTCAGAGGTTTTAGAGTATTTTATATACACGACACCTTTGGAGTTACCCGTGTTATGATCGCGGGGCATCCGCAGGTCTTCAATAGTGCCATATTTCGAAAAGGTTTCCTCGAAATCGCTTTCAGATAAACTCCTTTCGCAAACGATAAATATACGCGAATAAATTGGGTAGTCATCGGAATGATTGTCATCACTCCGGCTACGTCTGCTCGGTTTTGCCACATCACTCATATTGCAATACAAGAATGGAAATGAGCTTGAAGATATTTTGGAGTTGACGTGAGCTGATGATCACGGCACTCAGAAGAAAATTATCAATTTGATCAACAAAATAGGTAATCGAACAACAAACATTGAAACCAATACCATAGAGGTAGTAGTAGTAGTAGTATAATTCGTCCAAAAGGACAGGCGAAGGAGTTTATCCATACTGCCAATTCTGAAGTTGTCGTAATTGTATAGATTCTTGTTATAAGTCCGATTTTCTTGAATTGGATTCAATGTAAAGGCACAAGTGCCAAATCTTTTATAATTGTTTCTTATTCTTATTGGATGTATCATATTATTTAATTGCTCGTTTGAGCTGGTATTGTCTTTTCCATAGTTTTGTCATAATATTGGTATCTTGGTCTCTCTCTTCAAATATGTCCAAGTGTGGAGATGATAAAGTCAAAAATCGGTTTAAAATTATCCAGGCAAGCCAAGAGATGCTGCAAGGAAGGCGGGATGATTTGATATTTTTTTAGTAACTGATCTATGAGTAATAGGCGTTGTATGTTGAAAGCAGGGCATTTAAAGAAAATATGGTCTAGCGTCTGATCTTCTTGCAAATTGCATTCAGTGCATTTAGGGGAGGAAATAATTTTCATACGGTGTAAATGGGCGTTAAAACGACAATGTCCAAATCTTAATCTCATTACCAGTGTGTAAAACTTTCGGGTTAAATAATTGTCCTTGTCAACTGCAAACCAAGGTTTCTTCCCAACTTCCTTATTAATACCGGCATACCAAGCGCCTTTCGCTAAAATAATTTCATTTCTCTCTTCCATCCATTGCTTATTAATCTTCTTAGCGCGATATTCTGGTACCAAATCTTGCCAAGGACTTGGTACACTTTGAATGCTGCCACCCAAAGTATTTGTTAGTCTGGCAAGGTAATCCGCACTTTTAGACATGGGCGTTTTCAGTTTTTTCCGCAAACGGTTATCTAACCGATTTACAGTTTCCATATCGATATAGAAAACCGTTTTCATATATCGATATCAGCAGAACGGTTTGCAAACGTAAACATGATATTTAGATGCGAAAACTAACAACGAACGCAAACGTACACTGTACAGCTATGTTCTTATTTAAAGTTATTTATTTATTAATCTATCAATACATATACATTACTTTTTATTAGACTTAAGCGCTATTTTTAAATGAGAATTGAATTGAAATTCCCGGTGGAATTTAAATTTGTACGAAAACTTTTGATTGCAATATTTACACACAGCCAGACCGACGGCATTGTCCTTTTTATCAAAATGAGTCCATATATCTCACTAGCTTTGCGCGACATTTTCTATGAAAAATTCAAATTTATCCTTAATATATTTTTATTCACAAACTAAATATTATACTCTAATAACTAAATACACACATTAAAAAATAGAAATACGAAAGGAATTCCTTTTACGTAATTGCAATGTTGCAACTATCATAAAAACACTAATCAAAATAAAGTTGAACGCACAAAACAACAAAAAAAATTATTACAGCCCTTTTATAATATGTATCTGTATTGTAATAACTCAAATTCAACCTTATTACTTCCTCATGTAGTTCTATTTTGTAGAGTAGGTGTCTCACTAATATCCAGTAGCCGTAGCCGCTAGCCGCCAAACGATGGACTCGAAAAACGTTATCGTAACTAGACAATAGAAACTAAACTTTATTGCTAGTCAGATAAGGTCCACGCCGGTAGCTACGCGAACACGCTCATAACTAAAGTAATCTCCTATTCGCTTCATCCCTTTTACACCAGTGAAAGAATATGTTGTTAGAAAGAGTGGTAGCGAATAAGTTACCGTTATGACCGTTTGTGAAGTTCGCATCGATGCGTTGCAGTTTTAAGTTTTGATATAACTATAACCGAATGGATGGATAGGTTTTTTGAATAAATCGATACAATAACGTTTTTGTCATATCGGTTATGTGGGATGGCATATCGATATGTTATGATAACTAACACCATATCCGATATGAGTTACGTTTTGATATATCGAACGCATGTCTACGCACTTTCGTTACCTGTCACTCCCACGTGCGCCGGAGTCCAAAATAACGTGATACGTTTAGAAGCTGATAGGTTAACTAAAGTCTCTTTAATTTCTATTAAAAGATGATGTTCATTTCTAAAACCTGGACGTCTCAAGGCCTTCAAAACGGACATACTGTCGGATACAATTATAAAGCAAGATGCACTGGAACACATTATATCGGATTGTATATATCTTAAAGCATGCAAAATGGCTGTGGCCTCAGCAGAGAAAACTGAGTAAATGGCCGGTAATCGAAAACCCCGACCATACTTAACTTCCATATGGTAGTACGCGGCTGATACGCCTGTTTCCGTTTTTGATCCATCTGTGTATACAGTTTGATAGTCAGTCCAGCTTGAAAGCTTTTCATAAACATCCTGTTTGGTTCTTAAGTTGTGGTCTATTAATATGGTGTCTGATGATAAAAAAATTCCTTCAAAAGTACCACGATAGCAGGCCCAATTGTCAGCATGATAAATATTATTGTCTTTAATGTAAGTCGATATTTCAGTATAGTCAATAAGAATGTAAGGGTATTTGGAAGAAAGAGGTGAAGAGGCTAGAAATCTGGAATTATTCAACTTAATTACAAGAGGATGATTTTCTATAGAATGAAGTTTTAAAATGAACCTAAATTTTAAATATTTATACCTAATAGGCAATGGAGGTATGTTGCATTCCACTTGCATTGATACTATGGGAGTGGTCTTCATGGCGCCTGTGATTAAACGAAGATTTCTGTTTTGAATTTTTTCCAGTTTGCCTACTAAAACAGAGTTGGAAGCATAGCAATAAAAGCTATATTCAAAATGAGAACGAACTATAGATTTGTACAACATAAGTAAAGTTTTGGGATCAGCTCCCCAATAAGTTCTTGCAAGTAATTTTAATATATTGAAAGCTCGCAAGGCTTTGTCTGCCAAGCCACAAACATGTCTTTGCCACGATAAATTTCTGGCAAAAATAACACCCAAAAACTTAACCTCATCACTAATAGGAAGAGGTTGACCGTCATAAATGATATTGGTGAGTAGAGATCTGGATCTGCTAAATGCTATAACTCTAGTTTTATTCGAATTAACATCCAGCTTTAAATATTGAAAGTAAATTTTCAATTCTTTTAGAGCATTATTTAGTTTATTCTCTACTGACTTTATGTTAGTACCAGAGCAATAAACTGTTAAGTCATCTGCATACTGTATGCTATTTACATCAGTGCCCAATATGTTATTTAATCTATGTATGTACAAAATGAACAATAGAGGACTTAATATACCCCCTTGACACACTCCTTTGTATGATAATTGAGGGCCATATAAATTATTTTTATGTTTTACATACACAGATCTACCATTCAAAAAATTGCAAATCCATGTTATTACTTTTGCAGGTATTCCAAGTAGATGTAATTCCTTGGCAAGAACACTATGATCTACGTTATTGAAAGCACCAGTGATATCAAAAAATATGCTTATTAGGAACTTGTTGCTAGCAAACGCATTATGAATATCTAAGTTTAAATGATTTAAACTTTCTACAGCAGAGCGTCCTCTCCTAAATCCAAACTGATTGCAAGGTAATAATTTTTTAGATTCAACAAAATATTCAAGCCGCTGTTTTAATAACTGTTCAAACAGTTTAGCTGCACAGGAAGTTAAAGCAATAGGTCTGTATGAGTCATAGTGACTTGAATCTTTACCAGGTTTAAGTATAGGGACTAGGCAGTCAGTCTTCCATGAAATAGGGATAACCTGGTTGTTCCACAAAGAATTATATATTTTCAAAACTAACTGTTGACTAAAAGGGTCAAGGTTTTTAAACATCTTGTAGCTTATATGATCTAATCCAAAAGCAGTGTCCTTGCGTGAATAAGTGGCACTTAAAAATTCGGAGAAAGTAAATGGTTTCATAAAAAAAAATTCTGTACTTACGACTGTATTACTCGCAGGAAGATCAAAGGTTGGCAAGTTAGGTGTATTGGAAGTATATTTATTAAGAAAGTGATTTATCCATCCATCATCAATAGAACTATTGTGCGGAGCACTGTAAGTTTTATTAAATTTGCGAATATTGGACCAGATAGTAGATATTGGAGTTTGTCGATTGAATGAGTTACAAAGTTCAGTCCATGCTAGCTGTCTTTCTCTATTGATTATTAATTTTTTTAAGGCTTGTTCTTTTTTAAATGATAAGTAACATTTAATTGTAGGATTAGCTTTGAACTCCAAATAAGCAGACTTGCATTTACTAACAGCTTGTGAACAGGCATGATTCCACCAAGGTAAACTTAGCTTCCTCTTAGGTTTATTGCGCACCTGGGGTGCTGAGCTACGTGCTCTGCTAGCAGCGTTTGCTTCAGATACACTTTCTAACAAAATTTTAAGTAACATGTCATAACATCCTTCTGAATCAGATAAATCAAAATTAATATTGTGTAATTTTAAGCTTACTAAACTTTGATATTTCGACCAATCGACACACTTATAATTAGGACAGAAATAATTAGCATTGACATTGTTGTTATTATTTGTATTTACAGGATTGCATACGAGGGTTGTGACAGCAGGAAGATGATAACTACAAAGAGAGTCATCATGCACATGCCAGTTGCATCTCAAGGCTAACAAGGGTGAAACAATTGTAAGATCCAATGCATTTGGCTGCCATGTGTGGGAGCCAACAGTTGTTGCTGAACCATCATTCAACAAGCACAGATTATTATCATTTATGACATCTAGGAGGGTAGTACCACGCAGATCTGTGGATACACAGCCCCACATAGTGTGATGTGCATTAAAATCACCGGCTAGTATTAAAGGTTGTGGGATAGACTTAATTAGATTGTCAAGCTGTGTGTAATTAAAATTAGAAGGGGAAGCGGATGTTGGGCTATAAAAACTAACTATAGATATAATTTCATTATTAATGAGTACTTGAATGGCTATATTTTGTAAAGAACTGTCTGCGTAAGTTTGTATCTTCTTATAATTAATATAATTTCTAATCAATATTGCAACACCATTGTGTTTAGATCCAATATCTAATCTTTCTATTTTATAACCTTTGATATTTATTGATTTAAATGATTGTAACCATGTTTCGGAAATTATTGCTATATGTATATTATTTTCATATAAATAATGAGATAAGACATGTTTATGACTTAGCAAACTCTGAGCATTCCATTGCACTATATTGAGCTTATCCATTTTTATTAGTTGTATTTTTTTTCTTACTGGTATGGAAATTATCCAGTAAAATAGATTTAATAGTCTCCGATGTAACAGGAGTATCTGTTTGAGATTTTTGTTGGGAACTAATTTTTACAATTGTAGATATAATTAAGTTGAGAATAAGGTCAGATTGTAAAAATTGTTGGATGTTATGGTCAGATTTAGATTTTGTCAAGTCAGGAAAATTTTTGTCAGTAAAGAAATCGACATACTTCTTTTGTTTGTATTTATTATTATTTTTTTCAATTTCTTCTTTCCGTTTAGGGCACTCTGCTGAAATGGATATATGATTGCCGTTGCAATGTACACATACTGCGTCTTTCGCTGCTTTGGTGCATTCTTTGAAATGATGATTGTCTCCACAAATTGAACACTTTTGTGCGTTCTTACAAAACTTGCCAATATGACCATATCTTAGACACCGCAAGCACTGACTCACCGGAGGAATGTATACGCTTACCTCAAAGTACCAGCTATTTATATCGACGCTATCAGGAAGAGTAGGACAGGAAAAGGTGATGGCTACCGTCTGCGTAGGGAGAAGAATCGGGTTGTCGTCTTCATCACGTCCACGGCGCATCAGGCGGCGCACAGACACAACATCCTTGGAGCTGGAAATGCCGGTATATATGTTTGCATTGGACATGTAGGTGGGAACACCACGTATTACCCCTGTTATCTCAGTAAGGGTCGCAGGTATTGTAGCTTTTAAATCTAACTCCTTTTGAACTTTGATATTGTTAAGAGCTATATTCGCTAGACCAGGCCGCTCAAAAATTGCCGCAACCTTAAATCTATTTATACGTTTAAAACGTTTAATCCCTTTGTGATGGCGCTTTAAAACCGCGCCTAGCGTCATTAAGTCTCTGTCGCCAATCGGTTTAGACACATCAAAACTTTCATAAATGACGAGATATTCAAAGTTCCCGCCGTCCTCGGGATATTGTCGTACATAATTCTCTACTTTGTAGGGTGTGTACTTATCAAGTTCCGTGTCCTCATCGGAATCCGACCGCGGGTGAGGATCCCCGTCTGCCTTCCGACGTTTTCTTCTCGCCGTCATTCCGGCCACGGCAGGCCTCTTTAATTAAGCTAATTTCACTATTATGCTAAAAAAAATCAAAATTTGCTCAAAAAACGCGCCCTCTCTGTTCAAAGGTTTCCCGCCTTTTTTCCAATACCATAGAGGAGGAATACGATTCCAAAACGAATCACTTGTTTTTTATCCCTTGAACAAACCAATGACTAAAAAAATAAAATCCATGGAACAAACATAGATGAATAGAAAAAGATATGCTATATTACGTAGGCTGACAGGGCTTTTAACGAACGTGTATAGGACGGGCGTGGGCTTAAGAGTTTAGTAATGCAATAGCTGTAATAGTACTTAGTTGTTAATAATTTATTACAAAATTATTGGAAACATTAAGTATAGAGTAAGCATTTATTTTGTGTTCTGATAATAAATAAGTACCTGCTATTTCATAGGGTCCACTATATTTTAACTGTTGCATTTTATTTAAAATAAGTACTCTCCTAAAAGTCACCAAATAAATAAAATTGTAGTAGTATACAGTAGTAATAGTATACATACATTACAGCGATAATGCAGTTTTATTTGATTTTATATGAAAATAATGAAATGGCGACACATAATGGAACATGATGTTCCGTCACCGTCATGTAATTATTAATAGAATGAACAAATTTATTAACTAAACATTACAAATAAATATTATGTGTACTAATAAATATTATGTGTAATAGTAGAGGTAATTAAGATGGTGGTTTACTTATTTGTTTTTCTCTTACAAAATTCCTTGGTAACATTATATACCTATTTTTAGGCGATATTTTCAAAGATAGCGGTGGCGGCGGCCCGTTTCGCTTTCAGCCGCGCTTATGTAAAGGTATGTCGGACTGTACACTCTACTGTTCTAGGACACGAATATCCCCTGTGGCTTACCTACCTTGGATCTATCACAAAATAAAAATCTTTGCGGTTATTTTATCAGACAAACTCATATATACAGAGGTATAATACCTATAGTCACGTTAGTAATAATCGCCTAAAAGCAATGCCTTGTACTGGAGTTGATTTGTACAAAACCGTTTTATTCAAAAACACAATTCATATTTGATTACTTGCAACACTGTTTTTATTTACGCTGTGACAGTCCGCGAAAGACTTATTTCTAGTTATTTTATCATTTCTATTGCAATTATCGATCAATATATTACGTAAAACATCAATAAGATTGCTTAAATTAAGTTCGTGCATCGAAATAATAACATAGAAGGCAATTTGGTAGTACAATCTTGCTAAGTGTGGTATCTTTCTTTGCCAGTAAACAATGTATTCAGTTGCGTTATGGACCATGGCGAACGTAGTCAAATGGGTTGGAGCAGTCGATGAGTGCACTCCTGTGTCCGATGTTGTTTGTTTTGACTCCGGACACTGAAGTTTATAGTGCGATCGGGACATACCAAGGCCAACGTCTGTAGGATCGCCTACCAACAAAATATTCTAGTCTATTATCTTCCATATACCCTCGAGTATATTTATTTTACGGACAGTTTGAATTGAAACAGTTTTGTGTGTGGGACTGGTGTGTAAAATGTTCAGCAAGCATTATGAGTCGCGTCTGATGCAGCAGTGTAGTCCGGTGAGCAAGAAGCAGTGCCTCAGGTTCCCGGCAGACCACACCAATGGCGATCGGTTCACGCCGTGCCGAGCCGGCAGCAACTGGCAGACAGCCTTTCAAGGTGAGTGCCATAGAGTTTTTAGAAAAAAGGTAACAACTTCGTTGAGAATCCTCAACTTTGTAACAGTAAAAAAAAGAAAATATTGTCATTGTGGACCAATATTTTTCTGATTGAGAAATATTTCTCCTATGGGTACTTTAAAGAAATTGGTGGTGGTCCTAGTGAACCTAGATTCGGCAATCTGTATTTATTTTATTCACTGAGAGACATAAAACCCACCATAGGAACACCTATTGGAGCATTTGGTTATACTTTTTTTGTTAAATGTAATATATAATCTTGATTGTTGATAGCAATTCATTATTGCTTGGTTAGAGCATACTTACCTTAATGGTGTGAGTACCTACCTAATGTACCTATTGTATGATGAGTGCATCATCATCAATCACACCTGTAACCCCCGATGGGGTAAGCAGTTATGTACTGCGGTGCACCCATGCTGAAGTATTATTTGGACCCAAAGTAATAGGGGTTGAGCCCTATTTCCATTATGCAAGGCAAATAATATGTTTTAGTTTTTATTTTTGACAGATTTCAATGTTTCATTTATTGTATATATTTTGTACACTATATTTATGGCCTGAATCCCCCTCGCATGGAGGGCAGGCCCATGCCCAGCAGTGGGACATTAAAAGGGCTGTAGTTAGTAGTTATTTAGAATTATAAATATAAAAGGTGTGTTGAAGTTCGCCAACCCGCACTGGGCTACAGTGGTGGACTATAGACAAAAAATCTCCCTCGTATTGAGGGAGAGTGTGCCCAGTATAATGGCCTTAGGCTCGCCCACATTGGGACCAAAAATACATTGGCGAAGTGTGGGTGCAATGCAGTACACCTCTACCCCTTTGGGGAATACAGGTGTGATGATGATGTGTCTATATAAGAGTAATCTATACTAATATTATTAAGAGGAAAGATTTATATTTTTGTATGTAACGAATAAACTCAAAAACTACTAGTCCGATTTCAAAAATTCTTTTACCATTAGAAAGCTACATTATAACTGAGTTACATAGGCTATATTAGAAACCTGTGTCAAGCCGAGGCAGGCCGCTAGTAATACAATAAAGAAATAATTTGGTCCATGCCAATGCCTACCCAAGATCATTGTGAATACTTAGTTATTTAAGGGTTATGTTATTTGAGTCTTGCAAGCAAGCCTCAGAAATACCAATTTAGATTAGATTAGTTTTTTAAATAATTTTTTTCAGAGTGCCTTTAACCTTCCGCTATCTTATTAGCACTAACAAAAATATATATATAACAAGGTATAATACATAAATATCTAATTTAATATGCTATACTTACTGTCAATATAATTAGACAAAAAATCCATACTGACATATGAAGTTGCCATGAAACGCTGGGCCAGCATGGTGGACTATGGTCTAAATCATCCTCACATTGAGGAGAGGGAAGCCTCTTCTCAATTTAGGGACAATTTAGGCCCCAGTTGTGGGATGTTAAGAGAAGGCTATAATTATATTAAAATTATGAAATTTTGTTATGAGGTAAATTCAAAATTGACATTATAATAGATTGCAGTAGGTAAATTATAATTATTCGTTGGGTATCCTATATTGTGTCATACCTGCTATATTTTATTCTTGTAACCCGTAATTCTCAGAACATAGCACATAGGCTAGCATGAAAACTAAAAAGTGAAACGATGGATACATAAAATAAAGTGCTAACTATTGTCACCTACTTACGCATACTTCTTTGCCTGTACTCAAATTGCTAGTGAAAGGTAATATTTTACATATTACCATAGTCACAAGTGCTTCTAGAAAAATTATTATCTCTTAGAATGGCATCAAAGTCAAACACCTTAGGTTATATTCATATTCATTTATTTTGGTAAATATTAATTTACATGTCAATTATATCAAATCAGAATACAGTTAAAGTTCATTAATGATGTCAAACTAGTATAATAGACGAGTATTAAGTCCAAGTCAAATAGTGTCAGAAACGCAATAACATCCAATTAAATTATGTCAAATTAAAATTATATAATGTCAACTTAAATTAGTAATGTCAAAACACAATTACACCTAAAGTCAATATTAGGTATATATATTCAATGGAAAGAGGCCAATAACACAAAAAAAAAATATATCTATATCTATACTCTATACAAATAAATAAAATTGGAGTGTCTGTTTGTAATATCAAAATAACACTTTTTTACCAAATGCGTATGAAAGTATATACGATACCTATAACGAAAACGCAATTTTGAATTTTTTTGTCTGTCTGTCTGTCTGTCTGTCTGTTTGTTTGAGGTAAACTTCTAAACGGCTGAACCGATTTCAATGGACTTTCACTGACAGATAGCTGACGTTCCAGGGCGTAACTTAGGCTACTTTAATTTTAGAAAAAGCATTAGGGTTCCGCGGGAAAAACATAATACTCATATTTCCGGGTAATCTCCCTAAAGTCCACGCGGGCGAAGTCGCGGGCACAGCTAGTTAGGTATATAACCATGTATCATGTATATTTTTGATATCTAACATGTTTGCAATGAAGACTCCTATTATTCCCAAAGAGACCGATTATGAATTAAGTATTACACCTAGCTGTGTTTACTAATAATCTATCCTAAATTTTAATTACATGAAAGCGAAAACAAAAGATATTTTAAAGTAGGTAGCGTAATATTTTTATTTCACTCAAGTCTCATAGGATCCATCATAAATACAACTTTTTTTTTTAAGGCCTATTTCCATTGAGTCTGGACATTCAACTTTAAAAAAACCTTCATTCAAAGTTCCAAATTCAAATATATAAAAAAGCTATTTCAGAATGTTAATACTTTTTAATTATGGTTTTTTTTATGGAGGTAGGTACATATAAAAAACATTAATGTATTCTCAAGCAGCATGGCATCCTTTAATTACATAAAACATCCAAAGTACACAACAATAAGTATACATACCTATGAATAATGTATTTGAATAAATAATTAGGATATCGCCTAATTTACAAACGCCACCTAGTGACGTCATCTCAAATAGAGGGGTCATTATATGAAGTAATAATTTTAATTTACTATGGTTGTCTTCTTATATACCAAATGCGTATTACTTTCTGGTGGAGGCAAAAAAATTAGCTCACTTTGGTCACGCTTCAGGGATTGTTTCGCGGTGTGAACAACCTATTTACAGGTTGCACAAGGCCAGGTTATCAACACGTGTTTTTGAATACGGCCGTAACAGAAAATAACACTAATATCATCATGGTAGTATTCTGGGGAGTATGCAGAGGTGGGCTATTGTTTGTACACCCATATTTTGCTTATACTTTTTGGATAAGGTCTCAATGTAGGTGATAGAAGGTGAGTCGTTCTTCAGGGTTATATCCAGGCTGCAGTCTTCTTCGGGAATCGATTTCAGGACCTCACGAGTGACGACTGGACAAGGCGTTCACCGTATAAGCCAATAGGTTATCTTTTTACTATCAATACGCAGTGTTTCTACGATTTTGATATATTGACAGGAGAGTCGTGTCCAACAAATAATAATAATGTTGTCGCCATGTGCATTGTGTGAACCTGTTTAGTCACCGTCTAGTTCAAGCGATATTAGATTCTATATAGAGTCGATAAACTTTATTAATGTGTACTTCCGTTATATTCTCAGACGCGCAGCGAAACTTAGACAAAACTTGGTTTAGAAATAACCATAAAATGGTGTCTTATAGCCGAAACGAATAATCTTTTTAACAGAATTAAGCGATAGGAAGTTACCGAATCGGTGGTATACGGAGCCAATAACCATAATGTCAATAGTTATGAAAATAATTTTGGGATGATTGCTTTGTTTTTTTTGAAGGACTTACACTGTTGGCCGTGATGTGGTCTTTACAGCTTTACCGGAGGAGTGGCGAGCGCAGAGTGCACTCCAACCAAGGCCTTAAGGGCGGAAAGGGGTGGCAACTAGCTCAAGGGCGCCACAGAGGGCACGACCTCGGCTTGGGCAGTTACCGTGAGGGGAGAGGTAGTGACTGCGCTCCTAGGTGCAATGATGCACCTACGAGCGGGGACGATTGCTCTGTCAACTGTCCTTAATAAAAGTTAACTCACTTGATGCAAAGAATAGAGAAGACGGGCAATTTGGGCCTTAGTTGCCATAACTAAGGTAGTTGTAGCATGAGCACCAAGACTAGACTTATGTCACAGAATATGTTGATTATATCTGTTTCTCTCGTATGGAATAAGACAGAGAGCGACCGAGCCAATCCGTGACAGAAGTCTTGTCTTGACAAGCATGCTAACACAACTGCACATTAGAAATAATAAGATAGATTTTCACTGTTAAGACATCGAGGGGTTCTAAGAATTAACTGTGGGAATTTAGGTAGTTTACTTTTCGTTTTAAATTTTCTCATAGGTTTCGTTTCAGCGTTAACTAAGGAATATAATGCTATGAATGATATGCCATCAGTATCGTTAGTATCTGTCTAGAGAAAAAAAGCTCTTGAACAAGAGACTATAATTCATTTCTAGTTATTCCACATCTGAATATCCCAATGAGAGTTATCCGAAGATTTATTACCGAGTAATCCTTTCTAAGTTTTATTAAGAGTTCCGTTCATAAATTAGGAATACGTAGGTATCTCCCGTGCGGTGGTTACTGGCTACAATTTTGAATTTATAAGGGGTGTGGGTGGCACGGAATCTTATATCAACAAGCGTGTAATATTATGAGACCGCATGACCCTTTAAACTCGAATTTTGTAGCTTTTCATGGTTTTATGGTGCATCCTTACCACGTGGCGAGTTTAGTTTGCTTTCTCAACTAAAAGTAGATAATTTAACACAAAACTAACGATTTTGTGGTGTAATTTCTTGGTCTATCTTATCTGCGGTATTATTACTTTCTAACCATCAAATAAATTCTTTTAGAAATAACAATGTTGACCATTCTTATGTAGATATACCTGCCAATATTCATTGTCTGGGTCAAACCGAACAAGCAATTCGTATGATAATCCGTTGCTTGCATATGACATTTGAGTCATTGGAACACGTCGAAGGAAACTGAGTTCGATGGTCGCCTTTTCCGGCCAACTGAATCGAAAAACAAATATTGTTATCGCGGATAAGTTTTGTTTGATGAGAAACTTCAAATCGACCTTAAATGTCTTTTGCACTCGAGTTAAAATGGCTGCCTATTTTGTGCGCTCCTAGGTAACTACGGACGACGATAAACTGGTCGTTAACGACTGGAAATCCTTAACGAGATTTGATTCATCTTTCCACATTTATAAATTACTGTGTCTGCCTATACCATCCATTAAAAATACCATGAAAAGACTTGCTGTTTTACAGCTAAACGAGTTTCAGGTCATGTGGTTTTCATTCTTACTCTATTACCTCCTCAATATTCTAGGATGGCCGAGTGAAAATGTACTCTGTGTCAATGTATATAAATATTAATTGTTAGTGGCAAAAGCCACGCGACTAAATACACTCGCAACATCGATGAACTTTCGTTTAATAATGTGCTCCATCAGTGATATAATAAAGTTCGTTTTAATATTGGCAAAAACTTGCGCAGGCCTTTAATAGCTCAAGTATTTACTTCATGTTGATGACTTGCAACTAATTATTTGCGAAGTTAAAGCCTATTAGAGTTTAGTTAGAGTCTATAAAAGAATGGTAATAACGTTTCCAATTAACTCTCGAGGTTTATAGCGGAACGGAAGTACTAACTTTTCTCCCTAAGATGGACGCTAGCGTCTGGCGTTTAGTGTTGTCCAAGGAAACTAACTTAGTCTTGAATTATCTCAAGACCGAGTCTTGCACTGTTTTGTTTATTTAAACAAACAACTTATGTCATGAACATCTGTAACGTCATACCAAAAACTATTAATCATCCAAACATGTCATTTTTAGGATTACTAGAAATGTCAGGTTATTATATCACTAGTCCTGTAAGTCCCTCCTAAAAAGGCAAAAGCTGTGGTGTAAGCACACATGTCAAGACAAAACCTCTGTCACGGATTGGCTCGGACGCTCTCTGTCTTATTTCATACGAGAGAAAGGGATATAATCCACATATGTGACATAAGTCTAGTCTTGGCGCTCATGCTACACCACTGGTGCTAGGAGACTTCCCAACATAGTACTTTAATGGCTAGGGTGGGAATCAAAACTAGAACATCTCGGTAAAACAGGCGGCCCGTGTTACCACTGAGTTATTGGTGCTTGAGATTATTGTAGAGCTTGGAATTCCCAAGTCTTGCGCAGGACTCACATCAAGGCAGAACACCACTAAGCGTATCGTTTATGAGGTTTGAACATGGTCGTTAGAAAATTTTCTTTTATATTTACTGGCTATGATGCGAGGGTGGAGACTGCGCACGACTTACGAAATTGAATTCACTGTACTTGCAGATTTATATCGCTTCATGTTAGGTATGTAGGCATTTAAATAATACTTATATAGGCACCTCTACACATCATCAATTAAATACTTCGAAAGTTGATATGAAAATCGATCGACTGTCTTATTTTTTTTATCTCGCTCGCATTCTGTTCTACGCGTACCTACGCTAAACGCAACTAATAATAAATCTTCAGCGCAACAAAAAATTACCTATTAAGTGCTGTACCAATCAAAAGTCAATACACTAAAACGTATTGTCTTTTTGTTAGCTACCGCCTAACCTAATACAAGGTAATGACAATGATTCGTTCGAAATTTAGTTTCTACACATAGGTAATGATGGGTTGTCGGCGTGCTGACACGAATTCGAATCTTTTATTTTTGTTATTTTCTGCTGATGTGAAGTAGCAAGTAGTTACCGCAATTGAATCTTGGCTCTCGGTTGGCTATGCTGCCTATTGTTTAGATTTGATACTAATCTTGCGTGAACAGCACTTGGCATGGTCCGAAATCTGTGTCTAAAAGAATAAGGACGTGGCTTACTTAGTTTAGATGCATAAATAGCAGGTGTAGGGTGGTGTAGGTTCTTTATTTGTGAAAAATTGCGATTGAAATGCTTAGTAGCCCTTATATGTGAATAGATTCCAATCTATTCGCACCAAGCTATAGCCATAGCTATAGCCTCCAGGCTATAGCGGTTGTATTAGATCCTGTTGCATTTCTTCATACGAAAGTTATAGAAATCTACCACCTATTCGAGATCTACAGCGGTATTTTATGAAGACGTCGAGGTATGAGCCTTGTCAATCCCTGGAGAAACCAAAATTGTCTTGAAAACCGCACGAATTTAATATAAAGAAAAGGTAGGACTAGTTTCCACGGGCAATTTTAAATGTACTTATAGAGAAGTTTGGTATCAAACAACGGTGTAAAAGTCTACCTTTCCGCGTAAACAAGAAGTATTCGCGGCTGATATTTCGATTTTGCAATTCAATTAACTTTGCCAACCCTGCCTTGTCTCTAGGTATGAGCGCGATAAAATCTCAGCTTCTCTCGCTCCCACTTACATTTTGCTGCCATGTACGTAAGATTATATTAAAGGACTAGAATCTAGGCTCTGAGATCACGCGGAATTTATCAAGTCAAATGCGTCTTTAACTGTTGACATGTGTGATGCAAGCACTAGAATTAACAACGAGTTTAAAATCACGATGCTCTGGAATTGTCTCCGTAAAATTGATGACTCTGGAACCTATTTTTTACCCGATTACGGCGACGCCTTAAGGAAGGGTTATGATTTTAGCAGTCTATGTACCTACTCGTATGTTCCTCCGTAGTGCTTAATTCATCTGATTTTGATTAATAATGTGCCATTCGATTTGTTATTATGGCCCGGGTATTATAGGCCACATTTTAAACGACTTTAACACTAGCTGGAATCGATTTTACCTCGTAAACCCAGATTTAAACCGATTTAATTCCCTTCTTTTTGTTTTTATTTCTTATAAAATCAGTGCCCGTTGCAGTTGCCATCTAATTAGAATTACCAACTATTCCGTGAAGTGGACGGGGACCAATTAAAACCAAGGTTAATGGCCCTTGGTCACTTCTCACGTTGTTAAAAAGCTTTATTTATTTTTTTCATTTCTAGCAAAATTAATGCGAGTACTCACTTATATCATGGTTCGTAGACAATGGTGGTTTATTTATTAATTCGTGGAGCTTCACGCAAGGCTACGCGGACTATATGTTTGGCTGTGTTAAAAGTACACTGATTTGGTTAAAGGGCTGGATAAAATGTAAATGAGGCCGGGGAATTACAGCACACGACTGAGTTTAGAATAATTTTAATTACCACACTCGGTGTTACCGTGTAATCGTATAAATTCAACTAGACATATCTAGTGCACTGTACCATAGAGACAACACGTTTCCTTTGTTTTATTTAACTAGCTGTGCCCGCGTGGACTTGAGAAAGACTTTACTTTGACTATAGGAGATTACCCAGAAAAATGGGTGTTATATCTTTTCCCGCGGAACCTTAATTACTTTTCCATAGTAGCCTAAGTTACGCCTGGGAACATCGGCTATCTGCCAGTGAAAGTCCCGACAAAATCGGTTCTGCGGTTTGGAAGTTTACCCAGAACAAACATACAGATAGACAAATAAAGTAAGGTATCGTATGCATTTGGTAAAAAGGTGTTATTTTGATATTACGATCAGACACTTCAATTTTATTTATTTGTATAGATTTATAATAGCCACTATTACTATTTGGAACGCTCGTTTATTTTATTAAGATAAGTATTCAAGCTCTGCAGAACTAGTTAAGTACAACATTGTGTCACTGGTGTGAACGGCCGATGCGTGCAATGGTTACATAAGTCCAGTACGGCCATTGAATTCGTTGCGGTTCGTCCTCCGTAAGGACGAGTCCCGGTTTCACGTCCAGTGTCACTCATGCGCATCCTGCACGTGCTACGTAGATCCGGGTCCTTAAGATAAAACGCCACTTACAGCCTTTAGAGCTGTGACTACTTTTTTTGGTATCCATTGAACGGACAACGGGACGTGATTAATGAGGCCGATGTATAGATTTTTTTCATTCGTGCATGTCCTATCTGTGTACTAGACTGGTCTATACAGGTTCTTTCCCTATAGCATTATAATGGTGTCTCGTAGGTTTTGCCTTAATCGGCTCGTGGGCAAGCTGGTTTGCGCCCGTCTAGTGCTTTGAACCGGGAACACTCGTGTACTTGTATCTACGTAATTTCTATCTAGCAGCGTTTGCGCTTGGATCTCGCAGTAGTGAGTTTTATAGTTATTTCGATTTCAGAACATCGTGCATTTGCTTGTAGGGCATATGATAATTTAAAAAGATTAATGTTTGTTGTTGGTAGCTTATTACCTTTTATGTTCATGATTTTAATGTAGTCTCTGTTGTCTTCGGAGATAATAATTCGAAAGTCTTGACACCTAATTAGAGGTAATGTAATAAAAAACTATAAAACAAAGCTTCCATAATAAATTCTAATGCCCCATCATCTTTTTATTTTCCTTAATTAAAATGTTATTGCTGCTGCCACGCTCGGTTGTATCGTGGTATATGATATGATTGTGGAATTAATGAAGTTAGGGTTTGGTTCTTCAAGCGTGAAGAGATGTACTTGAACTATGTGTAGGGTTGTCGCTACGCTTTACTTAGATTGCTCACAAGTAAGAAAACATTTAATCAATTTTCGTTACGAAATTGGTGTTTTCAAAAGTAAACTTGTGTCTAAAATTTGGTATCATGCCAACTTTGGTCAGCGTAGTTACTTTCCAGTTAAAGTTTTAGTATTGTTCGAGGATTAAGATCCCTTTTCTGCTCTATTATTAAAGACGACATTAACCTCATTGCCAGCCCTGTCTCGGTCATCATCCCGTTGGAATCAGAACCTCAGGGCGTTCACACCTGGGTCCATGATAGTTCATTAACATGCATTAGGGCATTACAATCACTGGAGCGAAACCATTACGCAATTCTTGTCTAACCACTGGCCGTAGAGATTAACTGGAATATGGAGATTTAGTACATCATTCTTGGGGTATTTAATTAGGTGAGAAAGTTCATTGTTCAAACGGACTTTCTACTGATTTGAATAATATCTATATATATATATATATACGATTTACCTCTTCCTCTACCACCCCTACGCAATCCTTTTGAAAAAACAACGTTTTTGTTTCGGATCCAAGTGTATGTTTTACCCGGGAAACCTGTTGTTGTAGCATGAGCGCCAAGACTAGACGTACGTATGTCACAGAATATGTTGTTTATATCTCTTTCTCTCGTATGAAACAAGACAGAGAGCGAGCGAGCTAATCCGTGACAGCGGTCTTGTCTTGTCATGCGTGCTAAAACCACTGATCAGGAGGAGTCTAGTCGCCATGTGGACTGTTCTAGATTTCAATTTGCCATTTCGTCTTACCATCTGGGACACTCAGTCTATTGCAGTAAAGAATGCTAATTGTAAATCTTAAATCGTTTTGCTCATGTCATATTTGCCATATGCGCTGAACACACCATTTATGAGTGCTTCGCAATACAAAGCTCACTCCTCTATCCAATGGCGTCGGCGATTCGCACAGATTGTTTTGTGTAACGAGCAAAAAGAATACCCCGTGGCCCGTGGACCGTGCATCATAACTAGAAGGGCCGATGCCCTGCGTTATAAATAGTCTAGTTCCTGATGGTCTCTCATCCGTAACGGATCATGTCCGCGGCATTCATCTCTGCCCACTGTTGCGAAGATGGCGTGATTCGCTGTTAAGGGAAAAAATGTTTCATTAATCCATGTCATGGTTGTTAGTCTCCAAGACCTTTGCGTGCACTGCTTTAGGGTTTTTTTTATCATTATTACTTAGATCTGTCGAAAAACAAGTAATCCATATTATAACTAACTTGTTGTGAGGGGTGGTACGGCCCCTAATTGTTAATAAAATAAGAAGATGCATTGTTTGCATTTTGAAAAGTGATTCATCTATCTAAAGGCTTTTCTTTGAACTTTCGATGATGCATTCAGGGTAATCGGGAGACTTGGTTTTAACAATTTTTAACTGTGGAATCATCGATTATGTATCGTGTTTTGTTATTTTTGTTCTTCCAAATGACTTTATTTTGTTGTATTTTTCGACAATAGCTGTTGTTTAACGGATGCGTATCCCTCCATTAACATGGTAATTAAGGATCCATTATACAGGAACTGTAGGTCAGAAGCCATTGGAGTCAATTATTGATACTTAATTTTCGTCGCTCGCCTCATTAGCTGCTTATTTGTTGAATGTGCCGCCGACTGTAGCCTTTGTTCAAAGTCATGTGTCTTAAGTGATTAGGATATTAGCTAAAATGCTATTACCTATTACATTTATTATTGGAAAACATCTCAATTAATTAGGTATCTTAAAGACTTGTTTTACAGGAACAGAATTTTCATAATAATATAATATTGATGTAGTTTATGTTGTACACAAACCTATGGAATGTAATAAGTGTATTGTAATACTTCTTACGGCCGTGAATACTGTCAAATTTAATATTGACGCATAGTTTAGTGTAGTTAAGTTTGGTGTCAACAGAATCGTCATTATTATCGTCTTAAGTGCATTTATTAAATGTATAATAACGCCTATTCCCGAAATTGAGTTTAAAGTGTATATCCCTGACCTCTGTCAACTTTTATTACATTTTGGAGATATTCTCGCTAAAGTACCTATATTATCTACTTATCGACACGTTATCACAGTTATAAAATGCATTGCGTGATAGCTTTGCAACCTGTGCGCTTGGTGATAATATTAATAAAATATGGGGCTGTCACTCTACAACAACGAACCTTGTCTAAAAACTGGTGTTTTCGGACCGATTTTTCAATCTTCGGACAAAATGTTAAGTACTCTTAGTTAAATACATTCAGTCAATTGTAAATGGGCCCTATTAGCAGAGTTTTCGTAAGTTTCTTGTGTTATATCCTAAATTCAAGTTATTTTACCTGTTAATCCTGTATGGCTCGTTAGGCAGGTAATTACGGTAAAACTTCTACGATGTGAGAATTGTTTTAAGCATTTTAAATGCCCTCAAAATCTTTGTACCAGCATCCCTAGTCGCTTGTCCTATTAACACCAAGATCAAATTACTTAGCTCTTGAATCCCGATAAGCATTCTCATATCTTTGCAATGTGCATAAAACGTGGCTTTTTGCGCATCAGTCAAAATCATATCCAAATGTTTAATATTTGTTTAAATGGCCTTGCAAATCTAGAGCTCCAGTCATTACGTTTAAGGTCGTAGTTTTATTATATTCTTATCCATAAGATACAACTTGCTATCATTTGTTTAAAGTAGTAGTGAGTCAAATAGGGTGAGGTTGCCGGGGAACGCTTAACATTATCAGTGGTCTGACTGTCCGTCTTTAAACTACAAGTGTTCCATTTTTAGAATACCTTTCCCCGGGCGTGCTCACGGCATGCCTGAAACCTCTTGCTTTATCAACGCTGCCATCAATGAATCATACTTATAATAGCTCATAAGCTGAACCATTGCCTTCCCATTATTTATATTTATCACAAAATATTATGCAAATCACCTCTCAGTTAGGGATCATAGTATTTCAAAGGGTATAACTGTCAGTGCAAATAATTGCCACACTTCATCAGGCGATACCATCTTCGTATTTGGAATTTACAAAATAAAAAACAAATCAAGATAATCTAATTCTCACGAAGTCATACAATTTTCTGGTTAACGTTATCAGGCGTTGAATACATTTAAGTTTATGGCAAATAATTGCACTTGCCCAAGAGCGGCGAAGATCACTCCTGCACCTGTGTAAACTTTTGCACGATTCTGTTACATTTTGGGTGGGCGAATGCATATTTACAAATTTGTAACTGACAAATTAGCACTTTCGGACAAATCAAATGAGATGCCCGCATTACCATATTTATCTTAAACTCACACCGTTCGTATTGAGTGTATACGTATAAATTTCGATTAATCATATCGTGTTTTGATATTGGAATATGCTCTTAGCTTATCTTTACTATATAAATAATGATTTATCGCCGTTTTCAGACTAGCCAAATGTCCATTTTATTGCATCGTCGAGGAGGTAAATTGAATAAAATGCGATGCTATTTTCGTGTCAGCGCTTCCAATTTTTTTTATTGATGCTACCTCTTATATTACTAATGCAGAGTGTCTGAGTTTAGAAGCACTGACAACGTTTATGAGGCTATTACTAGACATTATGACACGAGCAGGATTCTGTACACTACACCTACATCGTACTTAAAGCATGACCAGCCTTCAACTTGCGATCAGCTGAGACGATGATGTCACTCGCGTAGCCGGCTGCTATTATTTAATATTTGTTATGTTGTCCTGCATAATATTTTACTATTTAACTTTATGCTCAGTCCAGTCTGACAATCTTATATGCCATTAAAATGTTTTGAATTCTTATTGTCGTTGCTCAGATCAGCTGACGTGTGATTCAGCGATCGCAATCACGCACCATAGGTTGGCCTTTCAGTGTTTCAAATGTATAAGTTGTTCCTGGAAGTTCATTGCACCGATCAGCTGAGTCAAATACCTTTGGTTTTTTATTTTCCTTTACCATTGAGGACATTTCGCTACATATTTGCAAATGTGTCCGATATTTTGACTTGAAATCACGAATGAAAGGGTATTTGTTCCAAAATTCCGAATATCTTGTTTTATTTTGTTAAATGTGGCGTTTATGTCTTTCGCATTAACAAATCGATCGTCATCATCCAAACTTGTCGCTCCAGCTTCTCTCGTCTTGTCGTTGTGTCGCCAAATTGAATATCCATTACGTTTGCATTTCTGATGCAAAATTAATAATAACCAATTTGAAAGGCCGATGACAGTGTCGAAATAACGTTTTTACCTATAAGTTCAACAGGTCTAGACATGTTCGGTATCCACCCCGCTGTCAGATATCAGCTGTGGTGTTATACCTACTAATACGACAAATACACATTGTTCAACATTCATCATTCACGTCATCAACATACGAGGATTTGGTCAGGTTTTTTTTTGCGTATATTATTTTTATAGTCTCGTCCAAAGGTGCCTAACCCTATGTCGGTATTTGATGCAAGTTTTTAGACGATAATTTAATAATTATGTTGATTGATGCATGTTATGATGGCCGCTGTCAATGTATTTTTAATTTATGCACGGTAATTGCTCATAATATACCATTTTTAGTCGATAAACGATCCGTCTGGCCGCCGAGATTATGCTGTCATCTAAACTTGTTAGTCTCGTAAATATTTAACAGCGGAAACCTATATATTCTGACTAATTTGTGAAAAAAATTGCAAATCTTGTCTATATTTGGGTCCCAAATTCATGTGAGTTTACCTTTTACCAAGGATAGAGCTGGGCTGACAAGAATGAATTCGAGACTAGAATGGTTTGGGCATGTGTTGAGATGAGAAACATGTGACTAAAATAGTGTTGAGTATGAATGTGGATGGCTACAGAGCAAGAGGAAGACCAAAGAAAAAATGGATGGAGTGTTTAAAAAGTGATATGAATGAGATCGGAGTGGATGTCGGTATGACGGAAAAGCGAGATGAATGGAAGAAAAGGACATACTGCGCCGACCCCAAATAATGGGATAAGGTAAATGATGAGGGCTGGGCTGTCAAAGCAGTCGTCCCAATGTTATTTTGATGACATCTGACATTTTAGTTATCCATAGAAACTTCAAAGTTATACTGCTGGTTCGCTTACTATCGCTTATCTCTGTCGAAAAAATATTGGTCTCCATCATAAGTGAGCTCAAGTGCTTTGTGCCGTCTAACTGTTCGCGCTTGGAAATTTCTAAAGGTACTTAGATGAATGCAGTTGGAAAGTAGGTTGGAGAAACGTTAGCACTTGGGAATGGTAAGCGCTGAAGCGTATATGTTACAGCACGTTTTACAATCTATACAAATAAATAAAATTTAAGTGTCTGCTTGTAATGTCATAATAATTGCTTTTCACCTAATGCATATGTAAATATATACGCCACGTGCGACGAAAATGCAAATTTAATTTTTCTCCTCTTTCTGTCTGTGTCTATTTGAGGTAAACTGCCAAACGGCTGAACCAATTTTGACGGGACATTCACTGGCAAATAGCTGATTTTACAAGGAGTAACATAGGCTACATTAATTCTACGCTGGTGAAGTACCGGGCACAGCTAGTAAAATATAAAGTTACAGCTACAAATTTACCACGACTACTAAACTCAAGGTGCCGGAATATAAAATGGCCGGCTAATAATATGCGATATTTTTATGTCTGTGTTTCAACAAAAGCTCTACGGTGAGGACATTATAAAGTCTGCGCTGTTATATGTTAACAAAAGCAAATAATACCTGTGTTACAATGTTTGCTCACTTATGCCAATAGCCGCGGCCGCTGTTAGTCGCTCGGGACCACTAGTCTTATATAAAACACTTGTCTACGCTTATGTAGGTATATGTATCAATAAAAAAAGGTTATCGAACAGTAGCATAAACAGGTAGGCATCGTACGAAGTGTAAAGTAAAAATAATGGGCCGTTGTTTTCAATGACACACGGCAAACTATAACAAATGATTCTCCGTATGGATTTTGTCAGCGGTGGGTGTTGTTTTTTTAATTTAGTTTTTGTTTAATACCATCACTCGTGGATTAATTTTGAGAGGTTCGGCACACGTACGCATGTACTGCCGTCTGATTTCTAAAAAGTCGTTCAGTGACAATTTGGTTAAATTTAGTTATACTATATGAAAGCGAAACATTTTCTGTATCGGCCAGTGTAGATTTATTTTTTCTAATATTTATAGTTATCAAGATAAGTGGAGACAACCCTCTATGCCTTCACAATTTCTAAAGACATCACCTTCTGCATATCTGCTTGTATCTTAACATTGGGTATACTCACATAAATAGCGTTTTAGTAGTAAGAAAACTAAACGTTTTATCTATAAGACAATCTTGATCTCGTTGTTCTTACATTTATAGTTATTGAGATAATTGGACACAAATCTGTGTGTCTCCATAATTTTTAACGACGTCAATTTTCGCATATTTGCTTGTACCTAACTCAAAATTTGGTTTACTCACTTAACGGCCTTTTAGCAATCAGATGACAATCTAGGTACCTTGGCATCATCGTGATAGATCTGGTTGACGTCTATGTATCTTCTAACAATGTCACCTGACATTATGTACAGCTTAAAAACCGGATGATTAATGTACGAGACATTAGCATGCATTGTTGTTTCTGTGTATGTAATTGCTACAGTTTTTTTGTTGTTGTATATTGTCTACGCTCTTGACACCTGGGATGGAGCATAAATCAGATGTCAAAGTGGTGAATTTAGGCCGATGGCACACAATACTCGGTAATATATTGACGTCCTCGAGGTTTTCGAAGCTGACATCACCTCACCATCCATCTCACAGCATCGGATGATCTTTGACATGTTTGAGCTTGATCATGTCTACATTATACGAAGATGTAAGTGAGTATATATGAATGTAACCTGCCAATATGTATATTTTTTGTCTGTTAAAAATATTGATTTTTAGTCAACGTCATAATCGATGTTGCCCAATGAAATGTTCAGCAAAAAGGTCATCATTAATCTATGGGTATTAGGTTAAAAATTAACAAAAAATGTTTTACATGCAAAAAGCGGAATCGCTCACGACCCCAAGAGCTATGTGTTAAGTAATGAACCACGTTTTTGGTTCAATGCACTCACGAATCTTTATTTTACTGAATATCTAATGCCGTGACGACGAGTCCATTTGTTTTTAAATTCATTATTTGCAACGTGGGCACGATTTGTCATGGATTTATTTAATCATTTCGTCCGCGCTTGATTAAAATTCTCCATATGATCGGTGCTTGGGTGCGGTTTCAATGCAGTCTTCTATTTTGTATTATTTTGTATCCCACATTCAATAGGTAAGAAACAATACACGTGGGCGATTGTGGCTGGCCGTAATATTCTGAGTCACGTCATTAGGCAAGCCAGACAATTGCGGGCGGTTCAACGCACCACATTTAGGTTCACATCCAATTTTCCGTTTTCCACGTTGCGTCAGGTGCGCGCTACCATTTGTGCTAACTCCGAGTCCGCCGCGCCGTGCAGGGAGTAGGGACCGAGCTACAAACTTGTGCCCGCATTCGTGTTGCAACAATTATTTGAAGGAACTGACTACATTTTATGCTGCAAGCCTCTGTGTTCCTCCGCCGACAAATGGTTCTTTTGAATTTCAAATTAGTTTTAAAGCGCTTCGATGTAGATTTGGGTACAGAACACGTGTTTGCGGACTGCGCGCAATAAATCACGTGGTACACAGGAAATATTTTGTACAATCTACCTGTTTAGGAAGTTTGTGCGTTCACATCACTATCTTCGGTGTATTATCACCGAAAATGTGACTCAAGCTTCGTAGAATATTGTTTTTTCTTACAGCGGTGCATGCGTCTGGCATAATATAACAGAACAATTGTCGGCCGGGTCACCCGATAAGGTAGAAAGGACCCGATAACTGGTGCATTAAGAAAGTACACACTGCCACTGTATCCGATAAATTTTCAATACACGCTCGCCTTTGTTTGAATGCCCCTAATAGTTCTCGATAACGCTCCTAAGGTTAAGGAACTTATCAGTATCTAGTTGTGAATGCACGCTGCTGGTGCAAGATGCATTAGAGCTATTTGCGATGCGACTCTGGTGCGGGGTACCGTTATTGACCTGACTTCGCTAGGTACCTAGGTGCATAGAGACACAGTCTAGAATGTTCTCATGAAATGCTCGCGACATTCTCAAGGGTACGTATGTTTTCGAGGGTACGATATCCTATTATAAATGTTATAAGGATATTGCAAGACTTGTGATAAGGCATGTATTTCCGTGAGCTATGAAGGTGTGGTAATAAGGTTGTGAACAATGCGCAAAATATTTACTCAGTATTTACAAAATATCCTATTTACCTAAGGTATGAACTTGCAACCGGAATTGTTCGATGTTTATGCAATTTCTTGTAATGACGCAAACCACTTGTGAAGTGTTTATAAGAAATCGGTGGTGCTGTGGGTTTTCCTTCCCATTCTGATGAAATTGATGTTTCTAAAATTTGTATTACTGACGTATGCTTTTAATATATATATATATAATATATTTTTTACTTCAAAATTGTCATCGAAGACATTAAATCACATCTGTTTAGTAATACGTTGAATCTTCCGTATATAAGTAAAGTTTTCCTTGCAGCTAACTGATCGTAGTTAGAGTTATGACTCCGTCTTCAATATTAGAAATACATTCGATTCGGCCTTCACAATCTAACCACGCGCCTGCCTGTTCATAAAGTAAGTATCGGAGAATCTAGGCCGTGCTATCGAGCTGTATTCATGCACCTGTTACTGGTATAATAGTCGACTATGCGACTACTGTAATTAGTTGTTAGTTACGGGACGATTGTACGGACGCCGTAGGTGGAACGAATTCGTATCATTTGTTAACCAAATAAGTTTTTTGGGTAGGGTACCAGTTCGTTGTCGTTATGCGATGTAGATATAACTAGTGGTAGATAATGTTTTATGTTTGCAAGACAGTGTTTTTTTTTTGGACGGCAATAGAAAAAACTATACGCTCGCAACTTTTATCTGTGTCGTTTCGTGTAGGATTTTATTGCGTTTTGTTTTAATTGTATACCCACGAACGAAATATACTTGCTCTGTCATGGCTCTGACCAAATAAGAATCTAACTAGTCTATGATTCAGCGGCATGACACAATATGCCACCAGAACTAATAGAAACGTCGTATAAATCCATGCTATTTAGTATTGGTTTTGGGTAGTGTATTTTATTCCACCTGCTACCAGCTCCTGATAACCTACATTCTGGAGTGGGTGACACATTTCTAACGAATTTAAGTCGACAACCATTATCGCAACGTTTGATAAAGCAGCCCTTTTATCTACCACCATTTTCCTTTGCTTTACTCTTCACTGATTATGAAACATTCACTTTATCGTTATCACTAACTCTTTCCATTGCTACGTTAACTGGTTTAATAACTCCTATCACAGTTTTATCTTGTGTACAAACATTCCATGCCATAAACGTAAGTATACCACGTTGTATATCACTGGTACTATTGAGCCGTAGTTACAGATCAGAAATTGAGGCCAATTTGCGAACGGTCTCTATGTCCAGGAGAATTGGATGTGGGCAGACACCACGTAGGAGGAGGCCTTGCAAAAGTCGGTTACGATTAGACAATTAGTTTCCACTCGCACCTCGGGAAAATAGACTTTATACCTTTATAATTCAGCATGGTATCGCGCCCGTCCGGGATGCCGACGAATTTGGCGACGGTCCGAATTAATTATGTGGCGGTACCAATGGTCTGTCACGTAGCTGACCAAATATAGCCGTATGTATATCGTCGCCCACCTTGTATGGCCGTCCCTCAGGAAGGAAGAAGTGTGATTGAACCCGCACGTGAGTTAGGTACATGGGAACAATTGTTGTTATTCATTACGCCCCGATTGAAATGCAATTTGGGGACGGGCTTCCGATGTACGATTTATTACATGGGATGTGCATCGACGGCGGCGGCGCGCGATTCTCCCGCGCACGTCATGTCAACGGCCTTTTATTATTTTCGGTCATATTGTCAATTTTATTGCCCATTGCAAAAAACAAAACCGAAGCGCATATTTTAGAAGTCTGCACACGTCTACGCCGATTTAACTCGTTTGAGATACACATTACACCTATCCGTCATGTCGTCATTTATATAGTTATTATGTATGGTCTGTATTCTAATGCCATTGGCGCCGTAAGTCTATATTCTTCCATTCGTCGCGTTTTTCCTCCATATTCACATCCGCTTTGGTATCTCCTAGTATATTTCATCCGTTTCTTCTCGTTTCTATCTTTCGCTCTGTCTGTATGCATACACATTCTCATCTAATCGCATGCTTAGACCATACCTATATCTTACTTCTTAAAAATGTAAATCCTTATTGGAAAACAGTTACCATGGCGTTGCAAATGCATTTTTTGTTATTGATGACTCATAAGTGCCTGTATTGGTTTATATGAATAGAAAATTCTGATCCTGAGTGTTATTTTAGTTAACTCGTGGCTTCTTATCGATTACGAATCGTATCAGACATACAGGGTGTATCAGAAGTCCGAAATAATACTTGGACGCTAGCATCGGTATCGTGTATACAACTGAATGGTATAAAAATTTGATTGAAATTCGACCATGTTTTTCCAACTTTTTTTTCGTCGTCAATTTCTATGACCCGTAATATCTCGAGTCCTATGTAAAATTTGCATGTTCTGTTTTGTGAATATTGGTAGCCGCCTCCCATTAGTGTAGTTTACACTGCTGACTAGGGTTATGGATGTACCCAAAGGCCAGAACACGATACTTGTGACAAATATTCAAGGGTCTGTAACTCAGAAACTATGATAGTTAGGTATAAACTCTCTTCACTTATCATCCACATATGAGCTGCCGTATATGTACCCAAAGTATTATTTCGGACTTCTGAAACACCCTGTATATTGTTAATATAACAGTGGTAGCCGAGTGGACGAACGCACGCTTTGCAATCAAAGTGCGCGGGTTCGAACCCCGGCTCGCACCTCTGGGTTTCATGTGCGAATCTCATTTTCATCCGAGATTATCACTTGCTAAGAAACTGTGAAGGAAAACATCGTGAGGAAACCTGCACGTCTGAGGGAACTTGACTAGTTTTCGATAGATGTGTGAAGTCTGCCAACCCGCACTGGGCCATCGTGGTGGACTATGGCCCAAATCCCCCTCGCATTGAGGGGAGGCCCGTGCCCAGCAGTGGGACGTTAAAAGGGCTGTAGTAGTAGTAGTAGTAGGATACCTACAAGGGTACCCATGTAAATTATATCACTGTGCGGTTATTCAAAGCAGTTCTCCTCAAGTGAATCATCGTCTAAGTGCATTATATGTGAGCTGTTATGAATCACAGGCGCGTAGAGTGTCTGCGGACGGACGGTGATGTATTTTTGGCGATATCTCCCAGGTTGCTGCTAATTTTTTACCGTCGCGTCGCCGCCGGCCGCCGGCCACATGTCACACGCGATTGACAGGTGATTCGGGTCATTGTCATCTGTTTGTTTGATAATTATCCTGTTCTATTTTAATATCTACTACGTAGCAGTGGCAGCCTAGTTGGTAAAACGCACGCCTCAAACGTAAGTTGATCAAGTTTAAACCCCGGGCTCGCACGTATAAATTTTTCATGTGCGAATGTAAGTTTGAACAATGACCACCATGATGAACCACTTGCTTAACAGTGAAGGAAAACATCGCGAGACAACCTGCACGTCCATAGAAAGGCGTGTGAAATTCACCAAACCAACTGGCAAACAAACCAGCATGGGACTACGGCCTAAATCTCCCTCGTATTGAGGGGGAATAGGCTCGCCGGCCTATTACCTACATTGGGACCAAAATACATCGGCGAATTGTGGGTGCACTTTGGTGCACCTCTGCCTACCCCTTCGGGGAATACAGGCGTGAAAATGTATTTCAATACTATCGCATTGAACACTAACATGTTACAAATTATTGTTATTATTTCAACATTAATGTTTATTGGCAAATTTTCAACGTTAGGTACGAGGTTAATATGTAAGTGACACAATTATTTATAGCACTGTTTTGTGAGTTTAACTGACTGATACAATGTGACATAAATCGCCAGCCACACTGGTGCGTCATGACGCACGCGTCAAAACTGTTGCCAATACTAAAACGATCACTGTGCACGTCGTGTGTTGTTGGTTGATATGTATTATGTTCAAAATTACGTATTTATTTATTGTTTTATATATTGATTACGACATTTAAAAACTCGTCTATTTTTTTCCTACGCGCGTGAGTCACATTGGCACGCGTGCGCGTGCGCATATGTTTGTGACAGGACGGTCGGCGACGTTCGCACCGAAGACGCCGCAACTTTGCGGCTTGAAAAAAAACTTTTTTTCAGTTTTAGGCTTATTGTTTTGTTTTCGTTGGGTAATTTAACCATAGACACGACGTATTAATAATAAGGGGTGCAAGTTCAAACCCCAGGCTCGCACCTCTGAGATAATTTTCATGTGCGAATGTCATTTTCAACAATGATTACCACTTGCTGAACGGTGAAGGAAAACATCGTGAGGAAACCTGCACGTCTATAGAACGGCGTGTGAAGTTCACCAAACCGCACTGGGCCAGCGTGGTGGACTATGGCCCAAATCTCCCTCGTATTGAGGGGGAATGTGCCCGGTATAATGGCAATAGGCTCGTAGGCTCGCCCCCTATTACATTGAGACCAAAATACATCGGCGAAGTGTGGGCGCACTACAGTGCACCTCTGCCTACCCCTTCGGGGAATACAGACGTGATGATGTATTGATGTATGGTTTAAATTAGTGTTATAAATATGCCCAATGACGAATGGTCTGAACTCTGGACATAATTTATGAATATAGATACTAAGTACCTATTTACAGTATATCCTCGTACTGTTGTGGTCAAATTAATGAGATAAAAATTTTATCGTGCAATGGTCACCGTTGAACAATAATAACAATAAAATATATAATAATAAGTAAGTAAAATATATAATAATAAGTAAGTAAAGTTAAGTATATAATTACTAAATGCATTATCCTGTATACAAATTTTCCTCATGGTACATTTCCTAAAATAACGCCATCGTCATAATTAACCTATATGTTCCGTACCTCAAAATGAAAAAAGAACCCTTATAGGATCACTTAATCCGGCCCGTCTGTCTGTCTGTTAAGACCCTATTTCTCAGGAACGCGTTAAGGTATCAATCCTTTGGAGTAGTAAAAAAAATACTGCCAAATCCGTTTATAACCCGTTAAGAAATGAAAACCTATATGGTACTTCCCTTTGACCATCTGAAACCATGAAATCACATCCACGCAAGGAGGTATTTAATGTTAGTTAAAAAAAATATAAGCCCACTGAGGTTTTTTGCCGGATCTTTTCTCTTGAAGCCGCGTTTCGATCCGGTAGCATATAGGAAAAAATAATCAAAATGTGACAATTTGTAAGTGCGTGCCCCCGTAAGCCTATACGAAATAAATGATTTGACTTTGAGTCGTGCAGGATTGAATTTGACCATCCTCTCCATTGTTCTAGCTATACACAGAGGCTCAGAAAACCAGCCCGCCAAGAAGGCTAGAGGCGACGGCGGTGGTGATGGCGGTCTCGGTGGGCGCGACCAACACGCCTACAACTGCCTTCTCCAGAACGAGCTCCTCGGGGCCCAGATAGAGGAGGTCCGGGGCCCGGCGGCCACCTGCGCGGACGGCAACAAGGCCGCCCTGGGCCCCCAGACCCCTAAAACCTCACAAGCGTACCTGCCAGTATACAGATTCAACGCGCAGAGTCATATTGCATCGGTGAGTGACTGTAACATAATTCTAGGCTGTAAGCTTCTATTTCGCACTGATGTGGTTGCAGGAATATGATATATTTGTTTGTAACGCGACACGATTTAGGTTCCGTGCTGTGTATTATCCTGAGATTGTCTCTGGATAAAGCTTTGTTTAAAGTTGATATGCATTCTTTTTTTAGTTGTACCCAATTCGTAAAGACCGTTATATTTGCTGGACAACGGTCGGTCGGCTGACTGAACCAGGTTTCGATTACGGTCAGCGGTAAATTTCGTAATTTAGACTGGACTGGGTGTAACTGGGGTCCAATCCAGTGGCGGATTTGCCAGCAGGCTGAGTAGGCTGGAGCCTAGGACGACCGATTTTAGGGGCGGCTAATTTGGGCCCATAAATGGTGTACCTCATTAGAACGGTAGTACATAAAGTTACACTTTAATTTATATAAACTGTTAAAAGGGTATCGAATATTAGAGGTCGGTAAGGGCCCACTGGCGGTAAATCTGTAAATCCACCACTGATCCAATCCATTGTATGTATGGTACTCGTAGTACAAGCTTTGCTCAGCTTAGGATCATATGATGAGGAATATTGACTACAAAACCATTTTGCATAATTAGTTTGGTTCAAAGTATGATTTCGTTTGTTTTTATTAGTACTCAAAATAGCGTTGATTATAAAAGGATCGTCTTGTTGCGTCATCTGTCTACCTAATATAGCTTAAAATGGTGTCATGTTCTGTATTTAAGGTGAAGGTAACGTGTTAAGGAGCAAGGAACACTTGGTAGTCTTCAAACTCGCGATCACAAAAAATAATTTCAATTTCTGTAAGATTGTTGATTGGCGAACGTTGTAAAATAATGAAGTGTTTTATCCGTTCTGCCCCGTTTTTATAGACGGTTAAAATAACTTTACAAAGTAAAGTAAAGTATTCTGAAAAAGTTTTGTAAAGTTAGTATAAAACGATGAAAATTTATGTTACTTTTTTGAGACATAACCACCGTGCCATTATAGATGAGATAATAATATTATAACACGGAGGTTATACTATTCCTGTTTTCTTAGCCTTAAGACCCTGCGCCACAGCCCACAATGTTATGCCGACACATAAATAAACTGTATATCACCTGCAAAAAGCGCATTTTGCAACGAAATGCCATAGATGACGTAAATAAATTTTGACACGTGGTTTGCGTACTACAGAAATCCAACCCTTATGTTTACGGCTACAGAGTACATTTTCCCAAAAAATACAAGTAAATTCACCCTCCACAGTGGGTGTTATGGAAGCAAGAATAGTAAAATACTCCTATATCTGCTAATGGAGGTACTAATGATAGCCTTGTGCCGAATACAGTCTCCATTTTATAATGCTGTAACTAACACATTATACAATGTACCTACTACCAGGTATAAACGTACGTATTTGCCTGGTTGCAATTATGTAGTTAATAATTCGAATTGAATTCAATAAATTTATTTCAAATAATAATAATATGTGTTAGTAACAATTTTTATTTAAGATTATGTTAGTAGATGACAAAGGACAATTTACAAAATATAATTTAGCCAATTTACATTTTCAATTGATAATTCTTATTTTTTTATTCATTTAAATGTATAATATACATCATCATCATCATCACGCCTGTATTCCCCGAAGGGGTAGGCAGAGGTGCACCATACTGCGCCCACACTTCGCCGATGTATTTTTGGTCCCAATGTAATAGGGGGCGAGCCTATTGCCATTATACCGGGCACATTCTCCCTCAATACGAGGGAGATTTTAGGGCTATAGTTCACCACGCTAGCCCAGTGCGGGTTGGTGAACTTCACACGCCTTTCTATAGACGTGCAGGTTTCCTCACGATGTTTTCCTTCACCGTTTCATAGCATGTGGTAATCTCGGATGAAAATGAGATTCGCACATAAACCCAGAGGTGCGAGCCGGGGTTTGAACCTGCACACTTTGATTTGCAAGGCGTGCGTTCGGCCACTCGGCTACCACTGCTATTGTATAATAACATTGAATAATATTTTACTGGGACATAATTTCTGATAAAAAATATTTTTAGAATGATTGCCAATAATGTGATGTGTGATTGTTAAGCTAATAAATACGTAGGTGACAAACAAACGGTGTACGTATCTACTAAATTATCTATTTTATTTTTATATGTTGTGTGAAGCCGAATCCACTGTTGCAGTGGGGCGAGTCCCACCTATCATTAAACACGTTCAGCATACTGTTGGTACTGCCACGGTTACGCGCTAGTAGGGAGGCACACTGCTTCCTCATGATTGCTACAAAGCCGTCAGTACGCGTCTCACATAATAACATTCGCTATATTGCATAGTTTAGTGAAATAATCACTAGACATTGATGATTGTTGATGAAGTAATTATATTATACTAGCTGATACCCGGCGTGTGCTACTACGCAAGGAAAAGGTTTTTTTTTTTTTTTTTACTAGCCTTTATGTGTCCTACTCCTGGGCGAAAGCCTCCCCTTTACTTCTCCACACATCTCGGTCTTGGGCTATTTCCTGCCACGATGTCCCCGCAAAGGTGTTTAAATCATCTCGCCACCTCTTCCTCGGTATAATAGTTAAGGAAAAGGTATAATAGTTTTTTTTTATTTATTGGGCTAAAACCATCTTCGCATTATTGCCTTTCTAATGACATCTGTTTTGGGGCACATCGGTTGGATGGTTTCAAAGTCTATAGCGGACATAGGTAGAAATAGTTTTTGTGTTTTATATACAAGCTCAAGCGCCATGTTGGGCGATATTGCATTATATGTGTAGTTGCAATCAGCGATTTTTTCTCTTTTCTTTTGAGCTGGGTTTCGTGCAAAGTTCTTAAAGTGGCGCTTGAGTCAAATCGCCTTTTAACCGTAGATAGATGAGGTAAACTTTAAAGTTTCAGATTTGTTGTCCGACAACCTACTTATTCTCAATTGTTTTTAGTCTATTATGTGACCCTTCATTATATATCAAAACGTATTATTGTGTTCGTTGATAAGCAACTACTTACAAGTTACAACTTAATAGTAAGTACAGTCGACATAAAAAGTCGATGTACCAATGTGTTTTAAACCCTTAGTTAAAGTCATATTAATAGGTTCTATGTTTTTAAACCACAGAGTCATAGTTGCTCGTTACTTAATATACGCATTTAGACCTATTTTTAACCGACTTCCAAAAGGAGGAGGTGGTTCTCAATTCGATTTTTTTTTATGTATGTACACCGATTACGCCGAGATTTAAGATCCGATTTATTCACGTAAAAGATTAAAAAGTCTTGTAACAATATTCCAGGAATCAATCGGTAGGTGATAAAAATCACATTCGAATGCCAAAAAAAACAAATGAAAACTGTACTCGATAAAAATATATCTCTAGTGCTCCCGTTAACTCCCTCCAACTTGATCAAAATTAATGGTAGGAGTGGGTTCAAGACAAGTTAATAGCCAAAGCCATTTAATATCCAATTAACACTTTGATTGTTAGATCTTTATATATTGACTGTACCTGGAACATCTCGATAAGCCTGACCCTTCAGGAACAATAAAACATATGTTTAAATTAAGTTGCGTAAGTATCTATAGCGTTATCTGACACTACTGGTCAAGGTACCCGAAACTAATGATTGATATACAATCTATAATAGGACAAAATCACAGCTAGAGCACTCTATTATATTGATAAGTTATTTAAATGAATAACCGAATAGAAATACTTTATGAAAATCACAATAATATGATATGAAAATACCTAAGGAAAGGGCATGAAAAATGTTTCTAACTGTAAAATTATGGTATTCTGGTTTCAAAAATTCCGAAGGCCTTTTATTTAACGTCGTAAAATCTTTTATGCGTACCCTGCCACCTCGGGAGAAGTAGCATGGTTATTTGGGAGTCCCGGCAGGAGGCCGTATACCCACTAACAACCGACGGTGTACTATCCTCCGCTTGTATCGAGGCGCCGTGGGATCGCACTAGCATGCACCGCGATGATTCTCCAAGGCCTGTCTTAAAGAACTCAAAAGTTAAATTTGATTCTGATCCCTAAGTAATTAATTCATCTGCAACCCACACTTGCCTTCACTACACTTGCAAGAATTCCCCTTTTGATTGATAAGTTCTTTCAATAGATCCATTAGTGAAGACTCTACAAAGTGTTAAATTTCAAAGCCAATCATTATAGTACTTATTGAAGCGTGCCCCATCTATTATATTGCGTAACCACTGGCGTGACTGCCTAACCGGGAAATTAGGTGGCACGATGGTTTCCAACGGTACTTCTGAACGCACTTTTTAATCGACCTTGGCCTTATTCTCGAAATGGATGGGAACTTTCTCTATGATCGGCAGTGGTTCCGTTCTGGATAAACTCCATATGCCTGTTTGTATTGTCAAAATAACCACTTTTAACTAAATGGATATGATAATGTATACTGTATTTAATACAAATTTCTGGGTAATTTCTGTAACGGTTGAACCAATTTTGACAAGTTACTGGCAGTTAGCTGATGTTTTAAGGAGTAACCAACGGCAAATTTATTTTGTCTAAATTCCACGTGAACGAAATCGCGGTCACAACAAATTTATTCGTGAATATACTCTGAAAGTTACAGTGATTTTTACATTCACTTTAGAGGTGTGTCATTGATGGATCGTCGTTGACCCGACTCACTTACTACAAAAAACCACTTGAAACTGTCCTCTATCTCATAAATACACGAGTTCTGGGTACTGAAATCGTTTGCATAAACATTTCAGCTACCTTAAGAGATACTAGAGTGAGTTGACCTTTGTCCAGCACCAAACTCCCCAACTATACCTCACAATCCTTATGTGGGGACTTAGTGTAATTTAACCCATACCATTATCTCAAATTAGCACTTTTAAATGCAATGGCAAATTAATAACAATCAAACCGAATGCCTTTCAACATTAACCCCCCGCATAAAAACTGGTGATTCGCATAAAAGATTCGTGCACTAAACTCCCCGGTCTCACATTCAATTCGTTCAATATAAAAAAGGAAAACGCAAAAAATGCATGTCTAATTAGCATCTTTTATCTCGAGTCTGTAAAATTCGCGAATGTGCTGTATCTCAGCGTGTTTCGTCTGTGTCTAATTGCATCGAGGATCATCGCTACATCGTTCCAATGAATCGGATTTTCGCCAATGAATAAAGGCGTAATTGGTAATTTGTTGTTTTTTGTCTTGTGCACTTTTTGATGTACGCCTTTAAACACACTGGAGCGTCTACCCTCGTGCGTTAACATTTTTGCCAATCCCAAAACGAACTCTGTGTTAATATGCAAAAAGATTGAATTTCTATGGTATAAAGCACGTCAGAATTCGGTCACGCTATCAAGAATAACCTTTTTCTATGAGTTAATACAGTTTGTTTTGGTATGTAGGAGGCTTTGGACTACTCTATCCTACTTCTTATACTACTACTACTACTACAGCACTTTTAACGTCCCACTGCTGGGCACAGCCACAGCCTCCCCTCAATGCGAGAGGAATTCGGGCCATACTCCACCACCCTGGCCCAGTGCGGGTTGGCAGACTTCACACATCTACCGAAAACTAGTCAAGTTCCCTCAGACGTGCAGGTTTGCTTACGATGTTTTCCTTCACCGTTTCATAGCTAGTGATAATTTTGGATGAAAACGAGATTCGCACATAAATCACAGAGGTGCGAGCTGGGGTTTGAACCTGCACACTTCGATTGCAAGGCGTGCGTTCGACCACCCGGCTACCACTGCTATTTCTTATATTATTATTGTCTACTTCTTATATGATTATCTCATGTAGTTTGACGCGCGAGTTATGACGCCGCTGCGTGCGGGAGGCTTTCTGCAGATTATTAGGATAACGATAAATATCTCTCAGCGTAACTGTGAGATGTCCCCCTCCATTGGATTTTCTTCCCGTCAAAGAAGATGTGCAAGTGGGGCTCTAGGGATCCCACCCTAACGCAGTGCGACTGTGGTGATCCCGTACAGTCTATGCCACACTTGCTGTCCTGTCCCCTGTGCCCAACCACCTGCACCAGGGAGGACCTGTATGAGGCCACTCCCAACGCGATTGTTGTGGAAAAATTTCTACAAAGGTGTAGACCATTGACTCGAAAAGAAGAAGCGTAACTGTATCTATACACTCTGACTGCTTTTGATGTCGTGGACATAATTTATGGACACAACCAATGATGTATTTGTGAAACGTTCCTGATTGGCGTATTGTCAAGATGCATTTTTGTTTATTGCCTAATAAAAATTAAAGCTGCACACTGTTCCGTCAAAGAGCGTGCGTCGAATCATTTGCCAATATCAAAACGAACTGTGTTCACTCTTAGAAAACATTCATTCTTCAACGAAATGATACATTGATAGCGTGAATTCTGACGCGGGGCAGGCGTGGCGGCGTAGCGTAGGTTTTTACAAGCTTTATATTAGCTTGCAACGTATGTATGTCCGGGTGGAATCTTGCAACTGAATTTTAAATCAGTTATCTTTAACCGATTGAGCTGAAATTTGGTACCTATACACGCTTATTTTGGATGACAATGCATGCTTAGCTATGTGACGTCATTCTTATTCCAATATGGCGGATCATCCAAGATTGTTTTTAAAAAGTTTTTTTAAGTTAATTTCTTACTAAAGAAATTCAATCTTTATGTATATTGCCTCAGAGTTCGTTTAAGTATGGACATAATTTTAGACGCTCGGGCCTTGACGCCCCAGTGTACGCGGGTCCGAAGTCTTAAATTTTATTTCGTTAAGTTATTACCATTTTACAGCCGTAATAATTAACATTACTTGTCGGTTGATATGTGAATAAGTTAAATAATATATTTTTAAAGTATCTAAGCTCACATATTTAGTATTAAACGGCTACGAATTTATGTACCCTAATGCCTGCCACCAAACGACAAAAAACCCCTCATATCGTCAGATTAAATATAATTTTCAATTATGCCTCTGAAATTTTAATATCCGATAAGTAGGTACTGTCCGGAACAATTTTACTAAAAAAAAACCTTATTGTTTTGACCCTAACGCTTAACCCGGCCTGTGGCAAATTGAATTTGCCCATATCGGCTCGTAACGTCTTATAAAGTGTCCCATCTAATGTGGGCCCAACAGTGTTGTGACAGCCTCTTCGTCCGTAAGTATCAATATTATATGTAAAACTTATTAAAAATCATTTGGCACCGATTTTTATTACAGGGTCAAATGGCGTTGCATCGAGAACGCATAAACGGAATTCGTGTTATGTTTCAGACGACGAAGACCAACCGCCGATTTTTATCGCTTCCGTACATACACCGTTACATCCGTAACATTTTAAAATACTAATAATATAGGTATATTTGTAGTTCCAAAATTAGATTTCTTTAAATCTATGACGAAAAAAACTAATTAACTATTCAAAAACGGTATCGTATTGATGAAGTTTGATTTGCATCGTACGCTTTCTCTCAAAATAATGTATATGTTATAATTATAAATAGTGTATCTCTTGGAGACTAAGAGCGCTTTTTTTTCTTACGGTCTTTCCAGTATATATGCTTTAAAAAGCCGAACGCTCGCGCTTATATCGTTGTGTACGTTCCAACCGGTGGTGGCTAGTGCCAGTAACAATATGGATTCCGACGAAGAAACAATTTAAACACCGCGGTTCACGCTCATACGAGCGTTTATAAGCTCGTCACTAGCAGACATTATCCCCCTACCTTTGGTAAAAGGTAAACTTACATGAATGTTGCTACGCAGAAATAAAGAAGATTTTTTCCTTAGTAGGGTAAATCCACAGATTATACAGAGTATAAGTTCTATCTATCTATATATCAGCCAGGGACGTCCACTGCTGGACATAGGCCTCCCCCATAGATCGCCACAAATTACTGTCTTGTGCTTTACGCGCCCATCGACTCCCGGCGACCCTGATGAGGTCGTCCGTCCACCTGGTCGGGGGTCGTCCCACATTCCCCTTCCCTGTTCGTGGCCGCCACTCTAGGACTTTGATGCCCCAACGGCCATCCGTTCTCCGGGCAATGTGTCCGGCCCATTGCCACTTCAAACGTGCAACCCTTCGAGCTATTTCTGTTACCTTGGTTCTTCTGCGGATGTCTTCATTTTTGATTCTATCGCGCAGTGAACCTCCCAGCATAGCTCGCTCCATTGCACATTGAGTGACTCTGAGCCGTCTTATGAGTCCCATTGTGAGCGACCATGTCTCGGATCCGTATGTCATCACTGGCAACACACACTGTTCGAAGACTTTTGTCTTCAGGCACTGAGGAATATCGGACGAGAAGATGTGACGCAGTTTCCCGAACGCTGCCCAGCCGAGTTGGATTCGTCGAGTAATCTCCTTCTCGTAGTTGGAGTATCAGTTACCGTCGTTAAAACAGCTCTTGCCAAGGCTCTAGATTATATCCAGACATTTCTAATAAAATTGTTTCATCCTATATAGGTAGTATAACGCGTAGGTATTTAATAATTTTCTACCTGCATTTCCTGCTATCACGATGCAAGCCCACGCTAACATGTATCCACGCGCAAATGATTTAGGTACTAGAATATAACCCACGTATATATCTGAACATGGAACAGCCTGCAGCCATGGGCGTGCCTAAGATTTATAGCCAACTAGCGCCTACCCGCGACTTCGACTGTTCAATATCGATAAAAATTATAGTATATATGTTATTCTGATGTATAAACAATAATACTGTAAAGTCTCATCAAAATCCGTTCTGTAGTTTTTGCGTGAAAGAGCAACATACAGCCTCACAAACTTCCACATTTATAATATTAGTAGGATAACTACTTTATGAAAACATAGTTGTTTCAAAGCTTAGTTTTGAAAAACTGGTGTATTGTGGTCTTGGCTCTTGTGGGATGGTGAACTTCGCGCGCCTTTCTATAGACGTGCAGGTTTCCTCACGATGTTAGCCTTCAAAGTTACTGCGATTTATTAAAGCATTTGTAATCGGAAAGGCAGTGATTGGTAAGAGAAATGCTGATGACGGAATTGTCAAAAGAAATTTGACACCAGACAATGGTGATTCCGTTGTGTAATAAAATAACTCCATTTCATTTATTGAAAACTAGCTGACCGGGCGAACTACGTACCGCCTTAGAATGAGTGACATACGAAAGCAGCGCCACCTACCGGGTCCAATTCTGAAAACTATCCAGGGTGCTACCCAAACGAATAAAAAAAATCAATCAAATCGGTCCAGCCGTTTAGGAGGAGTTAGCTTACAACGAAAAGTGGCATTGATTTTTATATATTCAAACTGGGGTGTCAAAAAGCGCGCGTCAATTCGTTTGCTAATACCAAAACGAACTGTATTTATACAGACATAAAGTTCAGTCCTTAACGAAAAGATATTGACAGGGCGAGGGAATTGAGACGCGTGGGGGCGTAGCTCTTATTGCAGTAATTATTTTTTTTTAAGTATATTTACTCACAGTTCGTTTTGCTATTAACTAAAATTTCACGTGCGACTTTTGACTTTCCAGCGTGTGGGGGCCTTAATTTGGTCAAGTAAATCCGTTACACGTAATGTCTAATGAACGAAACTTCCTTTAGAAGTGCATAAAAACTCGAAAAATAAAACCTTGTTAACGTGTGTGTTTATTATTCAATATCAAACAAATGCTAGGTTTGCATAAATCCTTTGCGACGTGTCTGGTTGTTGGTTGAAATCGCTGAATTGTGTCGGTCCCTTTGTTTGTAATTAGAGATCAATATCGAATGTCACACCGTTCTCGTGATGAAATGTGTGTGTTCCGTGTGTGCCTCTTTTTTTTTTTTTTTATGATATAGGGAGGCAAACGAGCAGACGTTTCACCTGATGGAAAGTGATCAACGCCGCCCATGGACACCTGCAACACCAGGGGCATCGCAAGTGCGTTGCCGGCCTTTAAGGAATGAGTAGGCTCGTTTCTTGAAGATGCCTTCCTCGGAAGCATAGTATAATAATTATCAAGAATTATCAATTGCTGAACGGTGAAGGAAAACATCGTGAGGAAACATGCACGTCTATAGAAAGGCGTCTGAAGTTCACCAATCCACACTGGGCCAGCGTGGTGGACTATGGCCCAAAAAAGCCCACGTATGGAGGGCGAACGTGCCTCTGCCTACCTCTACCACTTCGGGGCATACAGGCGTAATGATGTATTCAATAAAAAAAAAGGGTCTAAGCACTCTACAAATTCCCACCACTGTTACTCTTGGGCCTCAAGCCTACTAACACTATCGTAGACTGACATTCTAGTCATGTAGTCGTGTAGACTGACATTATAGTCATATCAATGTAGCTAAAGTATAACCAGTGCATACGTTAGACATTGTCATCTTGAAGCTATTTGACTAGTCAGGTCCAGCTGCCTTTGATAAAAGATGTTGTTTTAGTGCCTTAAATATTAAGCCATTGTCATCCTATAACGGTTTTTTTACTACTTGGCCCCGTAAGCCAGGATTGACAACGGTATATAATGAAGACACCGAGGTTCTACCCTCGGCGAGTCCCGGGAAAAGCCAAATTGTCTGTGTAAATTTGTGAACTAGAATAGGTATTACTTTGATTGTTTTTTTTTAACTATCGAGAGTAATTATGCATTGTTGAGATTCTAGCCTCTTTATCACCATCACTATAGTACTAGTTGCAGTGGTAGCCGAGTGGTCGAACGCACGCCTTGCAAATCAAAGTGCGCAGGTTCAAACCCCGGCTCGCACCTCTGGGTTTATGTGCGAATCTCATTTTCATCCGAGATTACCACATGCTATGAAACGGTGAAGGAAAACATCATGAGGAAACCTGCACGTCTATAGAAAGGCGTGTGAAGTTCACCAACCCGCACTGGGCCAGCGTGGTGAACTATAGCCCAAAAATCTCCCTCGTATTGAGGGAGAATGTGCCCGGTATAATGGCAATAGGCTCGCCCCCTATTACATTGGAACCAAAATACATCGGCGAAGTGTGGGCGCACGACGGTGCACCTCTGCCTACCCCTTCGGGGAATACAGGCGTGATGATGATGATGTATTATTACTATAGTAGTATTGTTTTGACATTACCTAGATTTATTTACAAGTCTTGTAGTAAATACAGAAGCTGACGAAAAAATCTGAGTAATATTGAAACAATCCTGATAAATAAGTGGTGATACGACTGACAAGACCTCTGTAACGGATTGGCTCGGTCGCTCTCTGTCTGATTTCATACGAGAGGAAGAGATATAATCTACATATTCTGTGACATAAGTCTAGTTTTGGCGCTCAATGACAACTACTGGTGTTGCTTGGTATCATGTTACCACGTCGTTTCGATTGAGATAATGTTCATCGAACCGCTCCACGAGTTCTGCGAGCGTGTTCATATACCTAGATGCGCATACGCACGCAAAAAGCTAGTCTTAAAGACATGCCTTGATCGTAATTCGGAGGTGTAATACTAGTGAAACGGCTTCATCATATTTAATTAGAAGTAACCATGCGAATGCCGGGGGTAGCCATATAAAAAACAAAAGAATTTGATGCTATGCATAAATCCCTGGGCAAGCAGAGGCGTCACGACACGCGCATTTTTTGCCAATATCAAAATGAACTTTATTGACTCATAGAAAAAGTTCATTCTTCAACTATACGACGCTGACAGCGCGAGCGAATTTTTAAAAAGCACGGGCGTGGCTTTTACTAAAGAAATTCAATCTTTATGCATATTGACACAGAGTTGGTTTTGGTGTTAGCGAATATTCTGACGCGCTGCTATTGACGCTGCAGTGTGCGCGGGGCTTGATGATGTGCATAACGCCTTGGACAGTGGCGTTAAGACGCGCACTGCCAAATTTTGCCAATACAAAACGTACTGTATTAATTCATTAACAAGGGTCATTCTTCAACGAAACGTAATCGACGACGCGAGTGAATTATGAAGCGTGGTCCGCGTGGCTTTTTTCACAGAAATTCATTCTTTATGTATATTGACATAGAGTTCTGTGGTGTTAGCACGCATGTCAAGATAAAGCCTCTGTCACGGAATGGCTCGGTCGCTCTCTGTTCTATTTCATACGAGAGAAAGAGTTATAATCAGTATATTCTGTGACATAAGTCTAGTATTGGCACTCGTGCTACAACTACTGGTATTGGTATTTTTTTTGCAGCGGGCGTCTCGACGCTAGTGTGCGCCGGTTGAAGCAACGCGTACCAATTTGACGCCAAGCTGGTGTCGATGCCTACACTCTTTGTACGTCAATTATCGCCAACAGGACGTTTAGCGTATGAGTGACAATGAGGATATGCTAATCATAATGACAGACTTTTTGCACATTTTTTGTGTCTCTTTCTACCGAATGCAAATCGTATATATTTGGTGATTTTTATTTTTATACATCTGCATCGTTCTTACCGGCCAGCCGTCGTGTATTAAACCCTTGGCACATTAGAGCGTCATGATAAGCGCGTCAAATTATTTGTCAATATCAAAACGAACCCTGTGTCAATGTACATACAGTTTGAATTTCTTTAGTAAAACCTACGCGACCACGCGTCTATATTCGCTCGCGTTGTGAATACCATTTCGTTGAAGAATGAACTCTTTCATTTAGTCAATACGTTTAGTTCGTTTTAGTTTTGTAGAAGATTTTGAATTTGACGCCCCAGTGTGTGCAGAGCTTTACATTAGCGATACAATGCCATTGTTTTTTTTTTGTTAGCCTGCAATAATTCCTGTTCAATCATTTGTCTGTATTTTCGACTGACATCACTCAGCATCGGTGACAAGGACCTAAAATAATAAATTATTGAATTTTTACAACCAATCGTATAGATTATTCGGACTGTGTGTATATGCATGTGTGTGTGTATTTGTGTTTGACATTAAAAATTGAACATTAAAAGAAAATTGATATATTCTCGGAGCGCAGCGTGTTGCCTAATGCCCGCCACACACTTAACCATTTGCCTGCACGAATCTGCACAGCGGCGGCGCGTGACCACGTTTATTCTTTGCAAAACTACTAGTTTGGTAGATTTTTGGAAAGCTCCTGAGGGGCGATGTTTGTGTTATTAACATATTTCTATTCGAGATATGTCGAAACAAATCGTCAATTTGGTTGATTTTTTGTCATATCTCGAATAGAGATGATGTCGATCTAGCGAAAATTGGGGTCCTGGCCAGCGTGACCAGTATTATTTTTCGCAAAATTACTACTTTGTTTCGTCGTGGAAAGCTACCAAGATACTTTTTAACCGACTTCCAAAAAGGAGGAGGTTCTCAATTCGGTCGGCATGTTTTTTTTTTTAGAATGACCAAAGCGGTAGTTTTTTTTGAAATGCCCACCGTAAATATCCAAATTATAGCAGATTTTTTTTATATTTAATTGCATAATTATTCTGCTCTGGTCTAGGTAAAATTTAGAAATCGGAGAAAGTATTATATGAATCGTCTATGCTGTGTAAAATTTACTTTTGAAATACTTTCCATTATGCTTATATTATAAGTACTAAAAACGGATTATCTAAAACTACTAAACGCTAGGTGTGCGCACGCACATCGTAAGGTGAAAGGCAGCCAAAAAAGAACCGCGTCATGTAATTCAGTATACATTTTGTAAAAGTAATTAAGGCTTTAAAACATAAATTATTTGTATTAGACTTTTATTTTAATGTTACAATATAAATAAATACTTCTTCACGCCTATATTGCCCGAAGGGATACGCAGAGGTACACCGCTGTATACCCACACTGCGCCGATGTGTGCTTCAATGCCTTTCATATTACAAGTGTTTGTGCTTACACAAACAAATGGAGAAAGTTCGCTCTTTCACTCACCTAAGTAGTTTTCTTTTTATACAAAAAAAAAAGTGATTTGAAACGCAATTGCTTGTATGTAAGTAACCGAGTTAACGAAAATAGAACGCTCTCGTTATTTGAATCGTTATCTTAAATATTTTTAATAACGAAATTATAAGTGCAAACCTTTGGAACACCTCCAATAATATAAATTTCTACCGGTCGATAAAGAACTCATTGGTGTAACTTTTTTTTTTTCAATTAAAACCCGTGCATTAGCCGCTTGTCAGTTAGTTCCAAGTGATGATGGTCATGCACGGCGTGGTGCCCTCGGTGTCAACAGGTTGTAAGTGAGAAAAAAAAACAAGGGGCAAAGCGTGAGTCGGCCTACACACCCCATAGGGTTCCGGAGACGGAATAACTTTGATTACAAAAAACTAATTTATATTTGCGGTTAAATTTTACTATTTCCCTGATATACTTTGTGATTTAGTTAATTCATGACTGACGTGATAATTATGGCATGATCATCATCACCCGATATTACCTAGTCCACTGCTGGACGTAGGCCTCTCCCAAGATGCGCCACTGAGCCCGGTCTTCGCTCTTCTTTTCCAATCACTGCCCACCGCTTTGCGTATGTCGTCGCTATGTCATACACTGCAATTAATGCTATATAGTTTCAATCTCATAGTCCTGATAGTTACTCAATAGCGACCACGTTCGAAACTTGATTCGACATGACAAAGTCACTAAGGTTCCCTGACTACGGAACGCGAAGAAATAAGTTATGTCGTAGGTTAAAGTTTGAGGATTGTTTTTTTTTTTTTTTTAATGATGATTTGGCATAAAATTGATGCTATAACATTGTGGCTTTTAGTGCTAACGTTATTATAATATTTACATTACTATTGTGTACATGTTCCTAGAGTGTACAGTACAGTTATACGTACGCGTTATACTTATAAAAATAATAACTTAAACACCGCCGACATCATTATTATAATACGTAATAAGATGTACTGTGAAAAAAATAACCGTCCAAGTACGAGTCGGACTCGCACACCGAGGGTTCCGTACCAACTAAAAAAATATGTAATGTAATTTTTTTTATTGTTGCAGATGTTTCCCTTTACTTGTGTACTTTTATAGACTGTTTTTTGCTCTTCAAATTCTTGTTGTAATACCCTTGCGAGTCAAAATATGCGACATAAACGGCCGTATCTTTTGAATGCGTTGACTTAGAGATTACATTTTTCAGATGTTTTTACCTGAGTATTTGGTATCAATTTCAACTTGATGCACCCATGCGTTCCTGAGAAAAAGGGTCTTAACATACAATCAGACATACGGGCAATGAAATGATCCTATAGTACCATTTTTCCTTTTGAGGCACGGTACCCTAAAAAGACACCTCAAATAAGTCTATTATTATTATAGATCTACGTAACTTCGGGTAAAGTTGCGTTTTGTGGCAATTTGGCGTGTAAATGTCTTTTTTATTGGTGGTTATTAATTGCAGGATGCTGCGAATTGCTGCTAGAGTTTTTGGTGTGTGTGTGTGTGATTGCCGGTAATTTTTGTTGCATGTCCCACATTTTTTGTCCTGTCGTCGGTATTATAAAAAATACCTCGAAGCTGTCAGCTAACAAAAATTGCGTAATAGTCAGCAGCAAGTCTTCCATTATGGTCAAAAAAAGAATCGTGTTTAAAATCACTCGCGAAATCAGTTTATGTGAAGACTTAGAAATTCACGGCCAAAGTTGGGTCTGTTTTAATCGGTGGCTCATGAATACACCGAAAAAATACGAGCAACTGTCTATGGTTGACTGTCGTAGATCACGGAAAAAACACATTAAAGTCACTCATGAAATTCTAAGTCTGTCTGGGCGGTCCCACCCACTGGATTACCTGTGCATTATGCACTGAATACAAATTTTAGTACATTAAAAAATGCATTGTTGTTTTGTCTCTATTCTCGATGCGTCCCCCATACATTTTTGCCAGTCCGCACGTCATGTTGAATTTTATAAGCGGTTTTGTACCAGAAGATAATTTGGAAACATTACATCATCATTCCCACCTCGTACTTTAACACATTGAAGGTTAGTTAATTTATGCCAAATTGAAATCAATCACACGTTGGAATTTGAAATATGTCCAGGTCGTAGCCGGTTATCGTTGGGGCCGTGCGTTTTTCTACCAAAAGCTGGCTGATGCCGGCTGACGCGCGCATTGCATTCTTTAATTGGTCATTGCCATCGGAACTGTGATTATTCATTTTTGCATGTTCGAACACGTTTCGACTTAATCTTTTTACCTACATACGTACAATCGAATGAATTTAAGAATGATCTAATGTGCAAACCAGTGACGAGTTGTGATCTAGTTGGTACAAAACTCGCCTTGACCGCAAGGGGTACAAATCCTGGGCTCGCACGCTCTGGGATTTTCTGCTTTCATGTGCGAATGCCATTTTCAATAATCATTACCACTTGCTGAACGGTGAAGGCAAACGTGAAGAAAGTGTCGTTAAGGGCCAGCCGCATTGGGCCAGTGTGGCGGACTATGGCCCAAATCAGCCTCGTATTGAGGGCGAATGTCCCAGATTAAAAAGAAAAAAAAATTAGGATGTATTAATGTGGCAAAAAATTTGCACCACATATAAAAATGTCCGCCATCTTTTAAACTACATTTAAGTGTGTCGTTATTGCGTTCCGGTAACTAATTTTATTGCGTCTAATTCCTTTCAAATTATGATAGATACAGGTGTAAATAATTCGTGCCTTTCGGCTGGCTAGACAATAAAAATGTTGACTATTAAATTTAACAATCGATTGTTTCTGTAGCGAATATTCCTTGCGATTTTACATTGTTTCTTTTTTTTTTATATATAAATCTGCATATTTCCCATGACGTAAGGCTCACGAGATACTCGGTACGGTCACGATTTTGGATAGTCTATAGGTTCGTGTATTTGAACACATTATAAAACAAACAAATACTCCTACCGTGTCACTGGTGGAATAGTTTTTGAGTGTCAATGATCTCGTGAAGCCCTAACCGAAAGGTTCCGGTTTGATCCCTACCCGTGAACCATTGTCGTGAGCCCCCGTAGCATAGGCATTTAGCTTAGTTGGAGGGGCTAATGGGACTACCATTATGGGTCCTGACATTGCTAGTAACTAAAAAAAGTTACGAGACAGTATATTTATTGTAAAGCGAATATTTAGACAACATTATACTAGGCAGTTTCTAACTAGCCTCATTATTGTGTACGATTTAAGTGTTCCCAATGTACTAATCTGAACAAGACAACAGCCCCCTTACTACTATCTGTCTCGCAGCACTGTTTTAAATATTACTTTCAGATTTTGACTGTTAACTCAGTACAGAATCTGCCAAAAAGTTACAGCTACTATTTAAAGAGGTAGTGCTAAGGTCCCAGTAAGTAATAAAATTAATATTGCAACCACAAGCGTGGTACGTAATTGGTGGTATGGTATATGTTTAGTTTGCAAGTCGCTGCGCCTGGGCCGATGTTATCTGCAATTATTGAGACAATCGACATGTGAGCAATCACGCGCAGGCGCGACGAATCGGAACGTCATGCCAATATCTAATGCTTTTTGTTGCCCAGTCCTTGAACGGATAGAAGTCTAGACGCATTTGCCATTTACAAATTTTGCGCTTGCGCATTTCAATGATGCGTGCGATACTAGGGTTCGACGATCCGATTGTATCGCGATAGCCGGTGCCTTTTTTCCGTCGGCAGAACGACCCGGGACGCGGCCGTGATCACAATGCTCCAAGCTTTCGTACCTAATGTTACACGTATTTTTGCAACGATTCAAAAAGTCGCCGCTGCCGTCCAAATTGGCATTTGATGCAAATTATTTTAAGACCCCGTCGTCGGCAAAAAATGGAAACATTTCTAAATGTTCACGCTAAATATAATCGATTCGACTAACCTGCATGGCCGGGATATAATAATTTTCAAATGATAAGTTCCAATGGTACCAATTAAACACGGTCACGGAAGTCAAAATATAAATATTAAAGTCGTATAAAGTGAAGTTTTTCATTTTTATAAACCACTCGTCACTGTTATGTTGTAATAAAAACTAATGTGAAATCAATTAGCTCGAACCGAACGATTGCTGCACGTCAGTAATTATTAAAAACGCTCAGATACATTAGGACGCTGGCAATCGTAAAGTAATAGTTTGAAATGGCCGACGATAAAAACATTTCTAAGTAACCACACCACGCGGACCGAGTATTTGCTCATCAAATCGTTATTATTAACTTTTTTTTTTGGCCAGAGACAAGTCATAGATTAGATATAAACTTTAGTCTAGACTCATGGTCATTGGCGGGGGATGATTCGTAACTTTTGCTTGTATGCCAGACTCTATCAATGCAGTTTTTTCTTCTTGTTTTTTATTGAACTGCATGAAATCGATTTCTTTGTACTTGTTTTTGGACACACGTCGGTCGGCTGCCGTAGTGTTGTTACAATCTAGATCATGTCTCAGATTGTCCTCCCGAATTGCTGCACAGTCACGTTTCAAGATCATTGTATGGGTGCTCTTTTAATTTTACGAGACATCTCGATATGAAATTCTCGTTAATTATATCGAAATTATTTTTTACGATCTCCTACGTAGATATAGATAATAAATGTAACCTTGAATACGAGCTGTGTTACCGCTGGCCACGTGCCTATTTTTTTGTCCGTGACTATCGATACGAAAGTAGGCACTGATTGATATTAACAACATATGCTAATCGTAATGCAGATGTCCGAATAGCCATCTGATACGGGACAAACCATAGATTCCAAATACGACACCAGTGATGATGACTGACAGATCACACGACTCGCCCGATGTATCATTACAATAGAATTTGTTGTGGCCATTATTGGCTGGCCAGGTATTGTGTATTATGTGTAGTATATCTGTACCTAGGTTTGGCCTTTGATATTTTAGGTACGAGACATTCGTTTGACGCTATTGTTACTCGCAGAGCGTAGCCATAAAAAACACACCGTCTAGATTAAAGATTAAAATTGCAGTGAAATATAAAATTTAATAACTGCCTCCATTTGAGAGTTATAAAAACTGCAAAAAACAGTTTTTATGTTTTCAAACACGTTTTGCATCAACTCTAAAAGGACCAGTTGCTCGTGGTCGGACTAGCGCGCTAAAGCGGCTCCCGTGGCACCATCAGCCATTGAACCGGCCACCAGAAGTGCTCATCCGTGTTCGCTCAGTGGTTTGTTTACACACACAACAGAGTCTACCGGTACCTATGCGAGGGAATTTCGCGCGAGGCCTCCATTCGGCCTTATTTTTTTCCAAACTACATATTTACACAAGTTCTTGTGTAAACAGCAGAGGCTTTTTGCCATCGAGGCCCGGTAGGGTTACATACGTTGACAGAGCCAAATCAATTGATTCAACAATGAGTTTAGCTATGCCAAAGATATTCATCCTTTAATTTATTTATTCCATTTACACTATGAGGTTAAACAGGTTCAAACACACAAATATTTATCATCCTCTCGAAATAACATCCTGCTTTTAGTTAACAGTGATCGGTTCATTACCTTTTTACTATCAGATACGAGAATAGAACGCAGTCTCCGCGCCTGACCGTTAGAGAAATGCTCGGCTTTGAACGGTCGTCGATGCAACCGTGAAAATAGAAAAGAAACGCCGACCGGTGATGTCGTAACCGCGCCACGGCTCTGGCGGTTTTTCAAACGCATTCCATCTTACAGCACCTGACGACTAGCTACGAGACGGATCCTCAACACGACATTACGTAATTATGGAAAATAAATAATTAATTACTGTTTTATTGTTTGCGAGTTGCGACGGCGGCGTCCTACGTCTGCCGTCCATAAATAGTTTCAAGAAGATCGTGATTTTTAACTTGATGAAATGTAATTATTATTCACTTTGAGTTTATGACACGTTCGATATTAGTCCCGCGTTTACAATTTGTATGCTCTCAGTACTGTATGGTGATGTCTGAAAGTCGTACACATTCGTCTTCCTTCTGCAGTGGTACGTTTTGTTTTATTGCATCGCCTGCGACGTGACCCGCTTACGGAACCGACGCAGGTCATGAGATGTGTAGCTCATTTATAGTACCAATCAATCTGCTATCTAAGATCTAGTCTCTACCTGCTGGATTTTTTTAGCTTTTTATGCGTCTGCTGTCCGAGGTTAACAAACTTGTGTTTCTGATTGCTCATTCATCTTACATCATTGTGGTTTGGGATAGATTGAAATTTTTCATTGCCTTCATTCCCGACTTCTGTATCATTAGTATCTAATACAATTTAGTTTCGCTCGCTCAGATAAGTGTTCATTTATCTATTTCCTTTTTTATACTCACATCAAGTCACGGTCAGTGCACTTTTTGCACTTACAATACGATTAGATGTATCTATGTTGAAAGTCCTCGTGATGTCGAGTCTAGACGCCTATAACCTGGACAATTGTACGACCTATTGTTCGGAGGTTTTTGTGTTTGCTTTGAATACGCCCGAGATGGATCAAGGAAGTAAGCAATTTGGATCTTCTACTAGTACACGAATATGAATGCATACACTTTTTATTAAATTTGTACATTATTTCATTTTAGTTGTTCACACGTAATGTTGAGTACTCTTGAGTTATTCATTTATTATTATTATTATAGGAATAAGTAGTCACTAAGGTGTTGTTGACTCTTAATAAACTTATAGGCGAGGTAGTTAAGTAAACGTCCATTTATTACCGTATGACGTGACCGACGGTTTCGCCGACAATTCTAGCTGTGTTCGATTGCGTAAAAAATATACATAATACGCGTAATCAAAACGGCATTAGTGAAACTATTAGAGAACATTTTGCTCTTTGTGGTAATTGAGGTACTTACCAAATTGCTTTTTAAGCATTGCATCAAGCCGTCCGTCCTCTTCTTTGCTTGCGAAGATTAGATTTGACTCGAAAAAGGAAGTGTACTTACTGCGATCGTTAATAGGATTAATTTTCTAGTGATAACTTTTTCATTTGTTTGTTTTTGTTATTTGTATCGCGATGCTGCGCTGAATGTTTTCGCAGCTGATGGCAGCGAGGTCATTGATACACGATGTCTATCTAAAATGCAGTCGCGTCTAGACCGAGAGCGCGTGATGTCAACCCAGAGAAATGCTAAAAATAAACAATCTCTTCTCGTGTTAGACGCATCTCGCTCGACGCTCCGCCCGCCCCGTCGCCCTCGTTATCGTTCAAATCTCAGCTGACACACCTGTTTCTGTATCAGCAAAACCAGTTGCAATTTGCTGCAGGCGATTTCAAACTTACGTAATACGATAATATGCATCCAATTCCGGCACTCCAAGGCCATTGTGTCGATGACCAGCGGGGGCGGGGCGCCTATTAAGTCAATATCTCCTTTAGTGGCAGCCGCAAATTAATCACCGTGCACGTCCCGATGCACTTTCCATCTTACTTCAGGTGTTCCGTTAGCATTTCGATTCATTCATGATACGTGCGCTCGTGAAACCATTTGCGCTTTTTTTGTGCTTTCATCATACTCGCCTGCTTGGAGAGCATACTCCGAAAATAGGTTCAATGCAACGACGTCACTGTTTCCATCCTTTTTACTACTTTTGAATGTTGGGTCGCTGATAAGGGGATCCCCCCTTATCAGCGATTTATTGTGAATACGCTTGAATTTTAACATTCATGTTTATGTTCATGTTTATGAGACTGAGCGTCTGTGTTCCACTTTATGTTTTCGCTTGACGTGTAGGCGTCACTACCCAGTCTGGGTTTGCATCTGAATTACATTACAGTAAAATATGTCCGAAGTCGTCGCGACATATCCTTTTGTTACTGTTTGTTGCAACGTTTCTGTCGAAAAAACCGAGCAATTTTGTCCACCCACGCTGCCAAATTCTATGCTGCATGCAACAATAAAAGGATTATTATCCATGCCCAAAAATACACATACGGTAATGGCGACCCACGTTGTGTCTCACGAAACTGGAGTCTCTTTATTAAGGTGTTATTCATCTAGATTACTTAGGAGTTTTGCCATAAAAACGGGTTCATTGACGCCGAATCGCCACGTCTTTAGCGAAATTCCTCTGCACTTTTTTTGCATCGTAATACTTAGAAATTCTCGCGAAGTTTGTCGGTGCTAAAATTCACATTATAAGTCAATAACGATGTAATGTTGGACGGGCAATAAACAAAATAAATGCAAGTTTTATATCTCTGTAAATAATTGCTTCTACCAAATAGACGTGACAGATTGCCTTGTTTGCTATATCTGTTGGTTTAAGTTCGAAAGGATATAAATTTTGTTTTATATTCGTGCGGGTCGCTAGACGAATGGTAGCAGTCGGAGATACATCAGCGGGTGTTTAAATATCGATCTACAATACATCTAATCAAGTCCGTTGTATAGAAATTACTCCGATGATTAATTGAAAGCGTGTTCCAAAAGAAAAAATCGCTGACAAATCGAGACGTTATCAAACGTGCACGTTCAAGATTATTGCGTTTTTTTTTCTCACGTTTCTCACAAAAGGCTTTTGAAGGTGGCCGAACTTTTCAAGGCCCGGTCGGTGTTACGCTTCAGGAGATTCCAATTCGCTTCCTCGTTAGAGCTACGACCATTTTTGTAAAACCCTGTTATAATCGTGTTGTTCATCTCCTTTTCCAGACGGGCCATAAGCGGTTTTGCATAAATTGATTTGAATATTTTTGCATTCGAGTCTAGATAATTTTGAATATTTCTGACTGGCAATAAACTCTGTCTATATAGTTTTTATTGTTAGGTCATAAGCTTTTTTTGTGTGGCACGGCGTGCTTAATTTACAGATCTTTTACCTCATGTGGCGATTGTTTTGAATGCGTTTTATATGCTAGTCTTTATGTATATAGCTGTTCACCGCCGGCGTGTAGTGTGGAAATTAGCGAATTCAATTTGTTAATAGTTTTTGTATCATCATCATTACCACGTATATTGCTGGCGTGGTGTTTCGCTGTTTTATTACCATTGTGTAGCTTAATGACTGCTGCAACATTTATAACTTTAACACCGTGTAACATTTTTGACAAATTTACTTGTTTCTTTTTTTTTTGTTGTCTTACGTTCCGTAATTATGTTTAGTGCCCGTCGACGTTATAATAATTATTTAACTACCAATGAATTGTTAATTTTTTTGGACGTTTAGACACAAATCTTTGTCTATTGTCGTCACGGTTGGCTCGGTAATGAGTTTCTTATTACTTTTTTTAATGAGAATGTCAACATTGTCAACTTTTTTTATATTAATAATTACCTAAGTATTTATTGACTGCCATAGATAATATCATTGATATGGTGCCTTGAGTATTTCATTATTAACTTTCGAATAGTGTTATTTTTTCGTAATTTAAATAATTAAATCTCGCATTGCCGCGTGTATGGAATATTTCATGGCATTTACTGTTTTTGTTAGTTTTTCCCAAGTTTATACCTGTTTTAAGTGCGACAAACGTGGATTTTTTTAAGAGTTTCGAGGTATTATGACTTGAGTCCATAATGAACAAGTTCTGCTTTACGAAATGTCAAATTTAATAGCACATTAAGTAATGCATGTACGTGCAAATAAATTTTATTCTCAGTCTTTCGGGGAATAAGCGAGTACGTGGTGTTTTACTGCCATATTCATTTTTATCTTAGATCTCTAAAACCTTAAATGAGAAACCTTATCTCAGTGGTCCCTTGGAGTCTGCGGCGCGACGGAATGCATCCGTTTTATCAGTTCCCTGGAAAACAAAGACCATTGTGCACGCAATTATCTAAGACCATTTTGCCGGTGGTAGATTGAGTATAAGCTTGAAACATTCCCAGCACTGTTACTCCATTAAAATCGGATCGACAGCAGTATCCAACGAAGAAACCGAGGTTTGAACCGCAGCGAGTCCCGGGGAAAAGCTAAACTGTCTTGGAACCCGCACGAATTTAATCGAAAGGGTTAGGAGGAGTTGAAAGAGAAAATTCTCCCAAATCTGCTAGTTACATCATTTCTTAATGTCCCACTGCTGAGCAAAGACCTTCCCATCACGAGGTGAAATCGGGAACGACAATTACTTGATAGATCTCAATATTAACATACCTTTATTTATTTCTTGCAGGAAAACATAGACCCTTCACCGTACAGTTTATCACCGATATCGGCGAAGTCGGAGAAGCTTCTCCGTTCCCCGAGGAAGGCGACGAGGAAGATATCCCGGATCCCCTTCAAGGTGCTCGATGCGCCCGAGTTGCAGGACGACTTCTACCTGAACCTGGTGGACTGGTCGGCGCAGAATGTGCTCAGCGTCGGTTTGGGGAGCTGCGTTTATCTCTGGAGTGCTTGCACTAGCCAGGTAAGGAAAGCACTTGAAAGGTACCAGGTCTTATTGCGTTTGGAAGTTGGATACTGTAAAATAAACTGTATTGACTCCTAAAAAAGTTCATTCTCCAACAAAATGTCAATTCATAACTAAATTCAATCTTTATGCATATAGACGTAGAGTTCGGTTTCGTATTGAAAAAAAAAATTGTTGTGCTCGTCTTGACGCCACTGTGTTTCCGGTGCTTGCCCCCTGTCCATTATAAAGTTTCCATATCACAAATGTTGCTTATTTGCTTACACCATACAATGAGTATGGTGTTGTCTGGCGATATTTATTTATATATCCGTATTAGTCGTGATGCTTTCCGGATGTAAGCATCCTTAGATGCATTTCGTCTCGCGGCGCGATGAACTTTATTAAAACTGGTAGTGGACCGGATAGAATGCTACGGTGTAAGGCCCTCCGTACACTGGGCGACCCCAGGTATTTTATACTCGACTAGTCTTAATATCGCATATTCGGGGACTAGTGACTTTTCACTACGTTAGTTGGTATAATTGACCTAGTCTTCAAAGATGGCGGATCAATAGACACAGATTATCATATCCAAATTGATTTTAAAGTTATGACAAGTATGAAACACAAGTCTGTGAGAATCAAATATAAATGGCTAGTAAATTAGTTGTATAACTAGAAATGTATTTCATCTACTACTACTAATACTACAGCCCTTTTAACGTCCCACTGCTCGTTTTAACGTGCCTCCCCTCAATGCGAGGGGGATTCGGGCCATAGTCCACCACGCTGGCCCAGTGCGGGTTGGCAGACTTCACACATCTATCGAAAACTAGTCAAGTTCCCTCAGACGTGCAGGTTTCCTCACGATGTTTTCCTTCACCATTTCATAGCAAGTGATAATCTCGGATGAAAATGAGATTCGCACATAAATTCCAGAGGTGCGAGCCGCGGTTTGAACCTGCACTTCGATTTCAGGGCGTGCGTTCGACCACTCGGCTACCACTGCTTTTATCTTTTATTTCATCTAGTCACTTGATAATTATATTTTGTATATGTTTATTATTTGGTAGCAATCTGTAAGGCGCGAGCGTATGACTTTAGTCTCGTAAGGTGATACAAAAAGTTTTGACAACCCTCATTCTATACTTTTAAGATTTACAATGCATTTCAATATTTGTACTAGGATTGGATTGTAGACCGAATGAAATGTTAAGGTCTTCACGAGTTGACGAATTTACAACTTGGTCTTGGTCTTGGTCCAAGCGTAGGCCGCTCAGACCACTAGACCTCAGACCGGGTGGTTGCAGGCATGGTATCGCCCTCAGTCCATGATACGACAACACATACTCATCGTATGATCTCAAAGTGAGCAAAGCTTGTATGGGTACCAACCCATAGTAAACAAAGTTGGAAAGGTGCTATGGGTGAGTACCCATAGTGCCCATACAAGCTTTGCTTTCTTTGGGATCATACGATGAGTAGCTACCTATGTGTTGTCGGGCGATATGTTTTTGTTTTCGCTTGCATTCGTAGTCGCCTCGTGTGTAGAACGCCTTAGTGAAACCAGTTCACTAGTGTAAAATTTTATGTAAATTAAAATAATAGAGTCCCCCCTCCCTCCCTACTGAATGACAGACAAACAAACTGTAGGTACTAACAGTAGTGTGAACGACTCCCGCACCGCTATGCATATATTAGACATAAAAAAAATTAATTGATCAGCCAATGCATCGTATTGTAATGACACATTTGACATTTAAAGCCGTCCAATGCTGGTGCGTCAAAATGCGTGCGTTGAATTTTATTCCAATACCAAAATGCTCTTCTGTTTTAACGAAATGAATGAAATATCGAGCAAGCAATTAATTAATAGCAAGGGCAAAAATTCAATTGCATTTTGTGAATAATGCATTTGGTGTACAGTGGTAGCCTCGTGGGCAAGAACGCCCGCCTTGAACGCAAGGGGTGCAAGTTCAAATCCCGGGCCCGCACCTCTGAGATAATTTTCATGTGCGAATGTCATTTTCAACAATGATTACCACTTGCTGAACGGTGAAGGAAAACATCGTGAAGAAACCTGCACATCTAGGCGTGTGAAGTTCACCAACCCGCACTGGGCCAGCGTGGTGGACTATGGCCCAAATCTTCCTCGTATTGAGAGGGAATGTGCCCGGTATAATGGCAATAGGCTCGCCCCCTATTACATTGGGACCAAAAATACATCAGCGAAGTGTGGGCGCACTGAAGTGCACCTCTGCCTTCGGAGAATACAGGCGTGATGATGATGATGTATATTTTGTGAATAAAAATGGGTTAGGAACGTGATAAAGATGGCGGATGCAAGTCCATATTGACCATACAGTATCTAGAGTACCAATAACGACTCCACGCTTCGTATAGGTCTGCGGCGATTTTTCTGCCATTATTGCTATCTCATGTGCTTGTAGTATACGGCAACTATATGGGAATACAAAAATGGCGGAGTCAGATAAACCAGAAAAATTTACCGCAGCGCGGGCAAGAAATGCCATCTCCGTTATAATATCTCCATGATTTTGACTCATATAATTGGTCAACAAAATGACATTGACAGCGCGACCGAATTTTGACGCGTAGTCGCGTGACTTTTACCATAGAAATTCAATCTTTATGCATATTGACACAGAGTTGGTTTTGATGGTGGCACAAAATGTTGATGAGCGATTTTTGACGCCCCCGTATGTCCGGGGCTTACATGAAAAGCCGTTAACCTCTATGCAAATATTACGACAGCCGAAATGGGACTAAACTAATACAGATTGTTTTAGTCTGTGTATGTCTACAGGGCGTGTTTTGTTTTCAGGTGACGAGGCTATGTGATCTGTCGTCGGAGAATAACGCCGTGACGTCTGTGGCGTGGAGCGAGCGGGGTCACCTCGTGGCCGTTGGGACACAGAAGGGACACATCAGCGTATGGGACGTTGCTGTCAATAAAGAGGTGAAGTTTGACAGTTCTTTTTTTTTTTCAGGTCTTCGGATCAAGGACATCTGAGGCCTTAGGCCGGGAGCGTTAAAGTCTTACGAAACGCAATTATTAGAGATTTTTGACCTATTCATCTGATTTTTTTATTATTACAAGTTTTATATTAACTAGCAATGTATGTCCGGGTGGAATCTTGGAACTGAATTTTAAAACAGTTATCTTTAACCGATTGAGCTGAAATTTGGTATACACGTTTTTTTGGATGACAATGCATGCTTAGCTATGTGACGTCATTCTAATTCCAATATGGCGGATCATCTCCTTAGATGGCGGAATAGTTATTTTTTCTGCACTACCACAGTATGGGTATCAAATGAAAGCGCTTGCTGAGCAGAACACGAAAACTAAGGGCAATTAAATAAAACCTTGTTTTTAAAAAGTTTTTTACCATTATTTTTTATGAATGAGGTATCAATCGATTTGTTATTACGGCCCGGGTAAAATGGGTTACATTTTAACCGACTTCAACAATAGGAGTAGTAGTTTTTACCTTGTTTCCGTAATTGGGTTACAGTTTTGTAAACATTTTTGTTATGTTTTCTGTCCAGGTCACAAAGTTGCAAGGGCACATTGCCCGTGTGGGAGCTCTCGCGTGGAACGGCGACATACTGAGCTCCGGGTCCCGAGATAGACACATCAGACAGAGAGACACGAGGACACCACGTGAGTACCTACCGACTTTGTCTTGACAGAGATGTTACATGCATATTAATAAATATAAATGCGTCATCACGCCTGTATTCCCCGAAGGGGTAGGGCAGAGGTGCATTGCAGTGCACCCACACTTCGCCGATGTATTTTGGTCCATGTTCTTTTGATTCTAACTCAAAGTTACATCGAGGAGTGAAAGGCGATTTGACGGAAGCGACATTTTTTTTAACTTTACAGGAGTATGCTCATTCGACGTGGATTAATTAGTTGATTCCAAATATGTATATAAGTCAATTTCGTCCAAAAGTGTCGCTTAAGTCGAATAGCCTTTCATCCCCTCGACAACCTTATTCGGAAATTCTAATTTATCGAACAATTATGCATACACATTCTGTGATGATTGCATTGTTGGTACCTACTTTAATTTAGACCACGATTCGCACAAAATACTATGGGTCCTGTACACTGTGGTGAGCGGACAAAGCTCTCCATTAAACCGGCTCTCGCGCGGAAATGATCGGAGAATACTTGTTGCATTGGATCATAGTGTAGGTACCGACTAGGTACACTGCGCAAGCGCACCGCAGGGATAGTAGGACACTCGCTGCGGGCCCCCTCTAGACCTGTTTCTGATTAGTAAAGTTTAGGACTGAGATTCTCAAAGGTAGCGAATTCACTTGTTATTTATTAACTGAACTTCAAAAAATGCAGGGGCCTGATTTCCGTTGTCACAAATCAACCTCGGTAAGGGGTGAAATTCGATATTGAAAATGTAAAAACATATCTTGATTGACTTGAAATAAAGTGTATTATGTATTCTACATACATACATACATACAAAATTGAGGGTTACGTGTTTTAGAATATCTGTAAAAAAAAAAAAAACTTTTAGTCGAAATGGGGTGTTGAAGTTTGCATGTCGATCGACCATGTTTCTGGGATGAATGAACCTATATCAAAAATCAGGATCAAAGAATATTTAATTTAAAAAAGTACTCTATGCCAATATACATACAGATTGAATAAATGTAGCCAAAGTGAAGAAAGTGCGCGAATGAATTCGTTTGCGTTACCTATCGATGACATTCCGTTGAAAAATATGCCTCTGCTATGAGTTAGCCGTGGAGATATTATAACGGAGATGGCATTTCGAACCCGAGCGCTTGGGTAATTTTTTCTGGTTTATCTGACTCCACCATCTTTGTTTTCCCATATAGTTGCCGTATACTGCAGGTACGTCAGATAACAAAAATGACGGAAATCGCCGCAGAGCTATACGAAGAGTAGAGTCGTTATGGGTACTCTAGATACTCTACTATGGCGTTAACACAGTTATTTTTTTTTCGCAACGTGCCAGTAGTGTCGCCTGCCACTCTAATGTATCCTTTAACTCTATGAGTTTATCGATAAAAGGTCTAATTATTATGTATACAATAGATCGTAAACTTTGAGGGGCACAGTCCTAAACCCCGGTTCGCTTCGAAGCGAGCCAGCGTGCACGACTTTCAGAGTTCAACGACAATGCGATTATGCAGTTGAGCGAAATATGCGCGTGCGCAGTTGGTAATAGTGCATTTTGTGTACGTATCTAACGGTATATACCACGCCACACACATTTGAAACTCTTATCGTCGACACTTTAATGTTATAGTGAGGGGATTACGAGCTCTCAAGTATGTACATATCGATTTAAAAAATATACCATCATCATCATCAACATCACGCCTGTATTCCCCGAAGGGGTAGGCAGAGGTGCACTGTAGTGCGCCCACACTTCGCCGATGTATTTTGGTCCCAATATAATAGGGGGCGAGCCTATTGCCATTATACCGCGCACATTCCCCCTCAATACGAGTGAGATTTGGGCCATAGTCCTCCACGCTGGCCCAGTGCGGGTTGGTGAACTTCACACACTATAGAAAGCTATAGACGTGTAGGTTTCTTCACGATGTTTACCTTCACCGTTCAGCAAGTGGTAATCATAGTTGAAAATGACATTCGCACATGAAAATTATCTCAGAGGTGCGGGCCTGGGATTTGAACTTGCATCCCTTACGTTCAAGGCGGGCGTTCTTGCCCACGAGGCTACCACGGCTAAATATAAAAAATTAATATATCAAATTACTAAAAAAAGAAATATGTGGGAGAGTAAATAATAGCCAGAGAGCCAGTGGTAGCCGAGTGGTCGAACGCACGCCTTGCAAATCAAAGTGTGCAGGTTCAAACCCCGGCTCGCACCTCTGGGTTTATGTGCGAATCTCATTTTCATCCGAGATTACCACTTGCTATGAAACGGTGAAGGAAAACATCGTGAGGAAACCTGCACGTCTATAGAAAGGCGTGTGAAGTTCACCAACCCGCACTGGGCCAGCGTGGTGGACTATAGCCCAAAAATCTCCCTTGTATTGAGGGAGAATGTGCCTGGTATAATGGCAATAGCCTCGCCCCCTATTACATTGGGACCAAAAATACATCGGCGAAGTGTGGGCGCACTACAGTGCACCTCTGCATACCCCTTCGGGGAATACAGGCGTGATGATGTATTATTAGTAAATAATAAAACTATCGCCAGACAACACATACTCATCGTATGATCCCAAACTAAGCAAAGTTAGCACTATTGGTACCATGAAATAGTAATCATTGTTTAAAATTACATTCACACATGAAAATCTCAGAGGTCGATGAAAATCTCTCTCACTTAAGGTGGGCGTTTTACCAACTAGAAATTTATTTTAATAAGTCAAAGCATTTGTTCTGTATTTATGTAGTATATTTCGTATAAAAGAAGTATAAAATATTGATGAGTATTGACTTGAAAAGTATCGTCACTAAAGGTATCGATAATATGTCCAACACTATGCACGCTAAGGCACTCCGATGCGATAACATTGCCATTGCCATAAAAATATATTTTTTATGACCGATTCCGGAAATCTCGGGACGACTTCATCGATATTAGCAGGCCTTACGTTACTTCCTGCAGGTATGTATAAAGCCCTGGACAGACTGGGACGTCAAAAGACGCGCGTACAACTTTTTGCCGATTACAAAACAAAACAAACTCTGTGTCAATATTATTTTTGGCTGTAAATATTATCTTTTTTAGGGTTGTTATGAGGTGATAATACTTGCATATTTCCAACGATCATTGACACTAAAAAGCGTGAAAAGAAAAAATTAACAAAAAATAAAAACCGACTTCAAAAACCTAGGTGCACTAAAAAGCTAAAAATAACCTTACAATTCATTACATTTGGAGTCGGTGCCAATTCATGTGTGTATTTGCCTAGTCTGACGTAGATTGGCACCTACTCCAAATGTAAAGCCCTATTTACATTGCGACACTAGTGGCGTGAAAGTAGTGTCATGACATTAGTTTCACAGTGAAAACGTCAAGTTTCACAATGCATGAATCGATGAATGCATGAAACTTGGCGTTTACACTGTGAAACTGTTGATGAAACTAATGTCATGACACTACTTTCACGCCACTAGTGTCGCAATGTAAATAGGGCTTTATGAATCGTAAGGTTATTTTTAACTTTTTAGTGCATCTAGATTTTTGAAGTCAGTTTTTCTTTTTTATTAAAATTTTAGAGCAATAGACAGGCCCGCTATTTCAATTGGGACCAAAATACGTCGGTGAAGTGTGTGGGCACACTGCAGTGTACCTCTGCCTACCCCTTTGAGGAATACAGGCGTGTTGATGTAACTATTTATGAATTTCCATGGTTAAAGCCACGCGAAGAAATTCGCTCGCGCTTTCAATGTGAATGTTGCGTTGAAGAATGAACTTTATCGATAAGTCGATACAGTTTGTTTTGGATGTTGGCAGATGAAATTGGTGGCGCGTTTTTTGACGCGACTATTTGCGCAGGGATCTACAGTATCGGCTTTTAGGTATCGTAAATTGTATCGTGTAGGGAATGATATCTTCCGTCCTGTCCTTATTATTGTCTTATAACAATATTATTGTATTTTATTGTATAACACTTTGCGGTCTTCAGCTTAAAATAACCATAAATAAGAAACACATAAAACACATACTCATCGTGCGATCCCAAACTGAGCGAAGCTTGAAATATGGGTGCCGTACAATGGACCAGAGACGAGACCAGGGCCCCGATTTTCGTGCGATCGAGATTTATCTCTATTCGAGATATCTCGAAAGAATAAAAAAACATAATATTTGACGTTTCGTTTTGAGATATCTCGAATAGAGATGAATCTCGATCGCACGAAAATCGGGGCGCAGGCGCCGAATTCTCGCATGATCGACTTCATCTCCAATTCGACATATGTCGAAACAAAACTTCAAACATGTTTTTATTATTACAAGTTACAAGCTTTATATTAACTTGCAATGTATGTCCGGGTGGAATCTTGCAACTGAATTTCAAATCAGTTATCTTTAACCGATTGAGCTGAAATTTGGTATATACGCTTACTTTGGATGACAATGCATGCTTGGCTATGTGACGTCATTCTAATTCCAATATGGCGGATCATCCAAGATGGCGGAATAGTTATTTTTTCTGCACTACCACAGTATGGGTATCAAATGAAATGGCTTGCTTATGAGAACACGAAAACTAAGGGCAATTAAATAAATAAATATATATAAATAAAAGCTTGTATTTCAAAACAAAAATACCATTAATTTTCGTTTCCTTACGAAAATGTCGAAATAGAGATGAAGTCGATCAAGCGAGAATAACCGCGTAAGGCGAATTTCGAAAAGGCGGTTTTCGAAATTAGCGTTTTTTTTGAGCGGCCTCCCGCTCGGCTCACTGAACCTGTAAGCTAGCATGACCGTGTTGACATAAGTATTATCACTTTCAACTGTCAGATTCGTGGAGAACATGACGTCACACCGAGCCGGACATGGCTAGGTGTGACGTAATTTTCTCGCTAAATCTGACAGTTAAATGAGATATAACTTATGTAAACACGGTCATGCCAAGCCTACATGTGGTTGCGGGTTCGATTCCCGCCAGTGACAAGTTTCGAACATTAACTTCAATATTTAAAAACATAAGCCGGCTTCAAGAACTATGACGTTTTTATTGCTTTTTAGTGTGCTTAGGTTTTTGGAGTCGGTTCAAAAAAGGAGGAAGTTCTTAATTCGACACGATTTTTTTTTTATGTGTGGTTAACAAAATGTCTGTCTTTCTAGCTATTCAGTCCGCCCGGGTGCTCCAGGGCCATAGACAAGAGGTCTGCGGCCTGAAATGGTCCCCCGACGGCCAGTCCCTCGCCTCGGGTGGCAACGACAACAAACTCTTCGTCTGGTCTATGGTAAGATCATTGACATAAGTAAATAAGAGCCCCCTCCACACTGAGGCGTCAAAAATCGCGCGTCAAAACTGTTGCCAATAATAAAAGGAACTCTGTGTCAATATACATAAAGATTGGATTTCTGTGGTAAAAGTCAATCCATCACGCGTCAAAATTCACTCGCGCTGGCAGTGTTTTTGTTGAATAATGAACTTTATTTATGCAGTTCGTTTTGGTTTTGACAGAAAAAGAAATTACGTGCGAGAGTCGACGCCCCAGTGTTTGGAGGGCTTAATACGAAGGCACAATACATGCACAGAACTCGTTTTAGAAAATATCCCCAAAGTAATAACTACGTCCTTATGTTTAAAATTAAATGGTTCTAAATTAAAAAGTGTAATTTTTAGGGTTCCGTACCCAAAGGGTAAAACGGGAACCCTATTACTGAGACTTCGCTGTCCGTCCGTCCGTCCGTCCGTCTGTCACCAGACTGTATCTCATGAACCGTGATAGATAGAGAGTTGAAATTTTCACAGATGATGTATTTCTGTTGCCGCTATAACAACAAATACTAAAATACATCATTAAAAAAATATTTAAGGGGGCTCCCATACAACGAACGTGATTTTTTTGCCGTTTTTATAGATAACGGAATATTGTGCGCGAATTTGATTCGCACTTGGCCGGTTTTTTATTACTTTTAGGCATTGAAATACAAACTTATTTGATTACCATAAAAATCTAGTTTGTATGAAACTTTGATCCCTTAAAATATAAAGTTATGATCCGATTGCATGAGTATTGTTGAACACTTTTATAATGATACTAGCTGTGCCCGCGACTTCGCCCGCGTGGACATTAGGGAGATTACCCGGAAATATGGGTATTATGTTTTTCCCGCGGAACACTAATGCTTTTTCTAAAATTAAAGTAGCCTAAGTTACGCCTTGGAACGTCAGCTATCTGTCAGTGAAAGTCCCATTGAAATCGGTTCAGCCGTTTAGAAGTTTACCTCAAACAAACAGACAGACAGACAGACAGACAAAAAATTTTAAAATTGCGTTTTCGTTATAGGTATCGTATATACTTTCATACGCATTTGGTAAAAAAGTGTTATTTATTTGTTATTATGATTATGATATAAATTACAAATTTTATGCAGTTAGCTTGGACTTTAAATGGGACTTACTTCAAAATTTGTATCAAGTACTACTATAGATTAATAAAAGGAATCACATCAAATATGATAGTAATTATAAATATTCCGTATGTGCCGTGTACAAATCATTTTTATTGTTCGCTATACAGGGTGTATCAGAAGTGCGAAATAATATTTTAAGTACATGTACGGTGGCTTTTAAGTAGATGCTTAGTGAAGACAGAATGTACCAAACTATCATAGTTACTGAGTTACAGACCTTTGAATATTTGCCACTGGTATGTGGCCTTAGGGCACATCCATAGTCCTTAGGGCACATCCATAGTCAACAGTGCAATCCACTTCAACGAGCGGCGACTACTAATATTCAGAAAACAGAACTTAAAAATCTCGAAATTAAACTATTTTACGGATTTTATCGCGTTTATTTACTATTTTATTTTCCCGACGTTTCGCGATAAAATCCGTAAAATAGTTTAATTTCAATGTATAGTATTCGCGTAAATATAAGAAAACAATATTAAAAATCTCGTTTAGGACAAGAGATATTTTAAGTTTCTAAAATTCGCAACGAAAAACAAAATTAAAAAATCATGATCGAATTTCAATCAATTTTTTATACCATTCGGTTGTATACCCGATACTCGTGCGAACGGCCAAGTTTTATTTCGGACTTCTGAAACACCCTGTACAATCGTTAGGCATTATTGTATCGTGGGATTCTCCGGCGCGACAAGAATGATACTCCGATAAGCGCTGTGCGGTTACGTTTACGCAATTTTATGAACGCAGTTCCCACCGCGATGTTACTCGCTCCCCTTCCGTCGTTATAATATGGGAACGAATTTAATCTGTAAAACTAAAATAAAATTGAAGTGTCTCTTTGTATAAATGTCACAATTACAGCGTTTTACAGAATGCATACGAAAGTATACACGGTACTTACAAACAAGAAAAAAAAAATGTTCTTCCGTCTGTTTGTCCCGGGTAATCTCGGGAACAGCTGAACCGTTTTTGACAGGAGTTTTTCACTGACAGATAGCTTATGTTATAAAAAGTATCAAAGGTTCATATATACATACCTATCTATATTTGGGAAATTATTATTAATGTCTAATGATTTTGTTTAAAAAATGTATAATACAGTCTATGGTTAGTGATTATTAAAAAAGGAAAATGGCGGAAATTAACACAAAAGTGCCGTCCAATTGTAAAAAGTTAACTAAAGTATAATTAAAATTAACTCTGTTTCTCTCCACTACACATATATATAGAATATCCATATTTAATACTACCCTTTTAACGTCCCACTGCTGGACACGGGCCTCCTTTCATTGCGATGGGGAGACCTAGTCAAGTTCCCTCAGACGTGCATTTTTCCTCGCGATGTTTTCCTTCACCGTTTCATAGCGAGTGATAATCTCGGATGAAAATGAGATTCGCACATGAAACTCGAGAGGTGCGAGCCGGGGTTTGAATCACACTTTGATTGCAAGGCGTGCGTTCGACCACTTGGCTACCACTGCTATACAATCAGTGCCGGATTAAGGCTACTTGATGCCCTAAGCAATCTTTGCCTGTGACACCCCCCCCCCCCCCCCCCCCCCCCCCCCACCCCTAAGTGAACTACAAAGAATTAATTGAAATTGAATAAGTATGCGTTGTTCCTTCTGCCCTTATCCCATACTAGGTGGGGTCGGCAAAACATGATTTCATATGTTGTCGTAAGATTTTGAAATTGTTTTAACTTTCGTGTGCCCGTTTTTTTTCCTCGGTCGTCTCTGGTGCCCACCTTGACGGGATGCCCTAAGCAATTGCTTAAATAGCCCTTGGGCTAATCCAGGACTGTATACAATCATGATTAATTGCAGCATTCGACGTCGCCGGTGCAGACGTACTCGGCGCACGTGGCCGCCGTGAAGGCGATAGCGTGGTCGCCGCACCAGCACGGGCTGCTGGCCTCGGGCGGCGGCACCGCCGACCGCTGCATCCGCTTCTGGAACACTCTCACTTCCCAGCCAATGCAGTGCGTCGACACTGGTAAGATATAGTAGTTAGCTTTTTTATTTTTGATTTAGCATTTTAACTCTTAAATTTTAGTTTTATTTTATAAATTGTATCTTTTAATTTTACGTATATAAGTATATATAGATATTTAGTCATTGTAATAATTTTAATATTAAGTGCAATACCTCATTTCTAATTATTGGTTACCATAATATGTTGTGACACCTTAAAAAACTGTACATTTAATTTACTTTAGCATACATTATTATATATATGTTTACAATGTAACAGTTACTGGATTGTCCTATATAAATAAATATACGACTTTTTCTCTTAAGAGTGATTTAATTTCATATACTTCCCGTCTTGTAGTTTATACTAACCTATGTATTGTTTTCTAGGATCTCAGGTGTGTAACCTGGCGTGGTCGAAGCACTCCAGCGAGCTGGTGTCCACACACGGGTACTCTCAGAACCAGATCCTCGTGTGGAAGTATCCATCCCTAACACAGGTAGGTCTTACTAATTACTCATCAACTTGAGCGGGCAGCATGTCATCAGTGGTGCAGTGAATTCAAAAATGTACTCTGTGCCAGTATACACAAAGATTGGATTTCTATGTTAAAATCTTTATCTGTAATTCGACATGTGTCGAAACATGTAGTATTTTGTATTTTGTCCTTTTGTTTCGAAATATACAGGCTGTCCCACGGATATGCCACATGGAGGGAAAGTACCTTGAATATTGTAGATGGAACATTTTACTGAAAGAAGACATTATTTGAATTTAAAAAACAATTTAAACTGCATTCATAGATATTGAAATAATTACATGGTTGAACCGGGACTCGAACGCGTTGCTCGAGAAAAATAATCACAGCTACAGCAGCTTTATCATACCGATCGAAAGGCTTCATTAGGATTATTTTTTGATAAATAACATAGTGTCAGAAATAATAGGAAGACCATGAATTTTAACCGGTTCAACCATGTAATTATTAAAATATCTATGAATGCAGCTTAAATTCAAATAATGTCTCTAATTTAAATAACAACTATAGAGCTCTTTTTTTTTTCTAGGTGGCGAAGTTGACTGGTCACTCGTACCGCGTGCTGTATCTCGCGCTGTCTCCGGACGGCGAGGCCATAGTGACGGGCGCGGGCGACGAGACGCTCCGCTTCTGGAACGTGTTCTCCAAAACGCCATCTCACAAGGAAAACAAGAGCGTTCTAAACCTGTACACGGCGCTCAGGTAAACTTCACCACCGAGCACCCCCAATGTACATATTATAATTATTTATTGGAGAAATTTCTACGTGCGATCATAATTAATTATTGTACTGATAAGTAGATGCCTTTTTTGGATTAGTACTATTTGTACGGCGCGTGTGATATAGGCGGGACTATATGAAATAGTGTGTTTTTTTTTATTACTTTGCCGGATGTTATTATGTTAGAGTTTTGTCGATCGTATCTGTGGTTTGGGGGGCCAATTCTTGCAATATCGACACCGTCTCGTAATTCGATATATGTTGAAACAAAACGAAAAGCTACGACCAATATGATGTCGAAAGTGCGAGAATTGGGTACCTGGTGGAGTGAAAAGAATTGACTATTGTCGTCCTTCTCATTTATTAATGTTATGATAAGGAGGACAATAGATGTAGCTGTGTTAGGTTATATGTCGTAGGTTATATAGTAGGATTGTCGACGACATTATATAATAATTTACATAGTTTTTGATTAACATTACCCGAAACGTAGATGGCAAATTGTTTTTTTATACATAATGTACACTGATTTGTGTATGGAATATACAAATTGAATATTTATAAGAGATTTATTAACACTATTTAATCTTTGATAGTATTTTGATAGTGTGATAAATGTCTTGAGAGTTTTGTTTAGTGATGTGCAGATTGCAAGACAAGCAAAAAAACTGAGAAATTTTAGTAAAATAAATAGATTAAAATATTAAATATTATAAAGGTAGAAAATATTTCATGTTAAAAATCTTTTTCGTTTACATTAAAATACAAAAAAAAAAAAAAAATTATAACAACAAAAAAGTAGTAGAAGATTTCTAATTTTTTTTTTTCTAACGTCAATCATTAAAAAAAAAAATATTATCCAAAGATTTCCTCCAAGTCAATTTGTCTCGCAAATAAAACAAGTAACGACTGCTGGACAGGGTATAGAGTTTTTTGTCTGTGCAATCTGCATTCCTGTGTTTTCGTGAGCATCGGACAATGCTATTTATTTGTTAACAACATTATAATAACACTGTTATGTTTGTAACATCAAGAGACGCTGGCGATGTTAAATGGTTGACACTATAAGCATTTCCTGGTGTTAGCATGATTGTAAAATAAACTGTAATAGCATTGTCCGTGAGTTCTTATTACATTGCACAGGGCCTGTTACTACGCGGCTGAATTAAAAAAATCTATGTATGAAATCTACATGAAATGTGTATGCAACTAGTTACAGGGTGACTACTCGCTAAATCGATAATCGAATCCTTTATCGATACTTTCGCCCCAAAGTCGTATTATAATAATAATTTTGTGTATACGATGAACTACTGTAAGGAGTCTTAACATTTTTTAGAGTGGGATATATGCGATATATTCGGTATCGTTATAGATTTTGCGAGTAGACCCCCACGGCCCTGAGTGTTTTGACCAATTTATATGTGAATTTTCAATCGGATCAATTTGGAAGTTTGTTTGTTTTGAGACTAATATTTAAAAACTTTGGAAAATTAATCTTTGACAGCTATCGTGATTTTATGAAATTGTAACTAACTGCCTTTCTTATAAACGTTTTGTTTTTGTATGTTCCAGCTTATATTGTAGTTAGCTACTGTGAGTTGGGTGATAGAAATTTGAGGGGTATAATCACTGTTTGGGTAATCCCATTGGGACCACAAAATATGTACAGTCAGCATCTGAACAAATAAAAATCTCCAGATATCAAAATCAATCAAAAACAATATTTTTTTTATTTGTGTAGGCCAAAAAGCACTTATAAATAGTCAGATTCTACCACGCATATTTATCGTATGATAAACTAAGCACTATGGTAAACTAAGCAAAGCTTGTACTATGAATACCGTACAGTTGATTGGGGGCAATCGTAGCTAGCTTAGCTTATCTTTATTAGCTATTGCGTCTCAAATAGTTCAAAATTACTTCCACAGCCATAAAGCTGGAAACAAACTATCGGACGCGGCTACAGCCGCGACTTATATGGTATCTAGATAGTGTATGGACTTTTTTTTTTTGGACTTACACTGTTGGCCGTGAGCTTTACAGCAACTTTACAGCTTTACCGGAGGAGTGGCGAGCGCAGAGTGCACTCCAACCAAGGCCTTAAAGGCGGAAAGGGGTGGCAACTAGCTCAAGGGCGCCACAGAGGGCACGACCTCGGCTTGGGCAGTTACCGTGAGGGGAGAGGTAGTGACTGCGCTCCTCGGTGCAAACATGCACCTACGAGCGGATGAGGGGGTTCCTCGACCTCGCCGGCGAGATCGGTGTCTGTTTGAGGCTGGTGTAGGTGTGTTGGTGGCCCTCAACGCCCGGGTCGAGGAGGGCGGATAGTGTATGGGGCGTGCAAACTATCAGACGTGAGTCGTGGACGTAACCTTGAGCGTTCGGTCGTCTGACAGACATCTGGCGCGCTGGATGTTTTCGTCTCAGTCGTGGCTGTCAGCTGCGTCCTATAGTGTGTTTCCAGGTTTACAAGTCTCAAAGAATCATATAGTTTCAGAATGTTAGCTGTTTGAACGACCGCATGGTATAGTAGTAGTGCGAGTGTTGGCCGCATTGCTCACTGTACCGGTCGGCTGCGAGTTTGAATCCCGTCAGCGGCAAATTTCAGAATTTTCGATACTTTAAGATTTCTGTGATGTTTTTAGTCTTAATATATTTGATGCTGACTGTACAGGCATTTTTGAATGTTTAAATTCTTGCCATCTTTAAAACGGCCATTTTGTTTCAATTCTTAATTCAAAATATACCGAACAAAATACTCGATTGGGATGTCCAAACAATGTTATTGGTGTTTCATATTTCTTCTCTTTCTATCATACAGCTTAAAGTGCGATGGGGATTAGTACGAGGGAACGCGATGTATTGTATTTGCGGTTCAAGGCGACAGGTGATTATAGACATAAAAGGTGTCTAGCGACTTTTTTTTTTATATAGTATAATTTTTAAATTAATTTTTATATGTGATTCCGTTCTACTTCAGACCTCATTGCCGACGCGCATTTCGTAATTTTAGTTTATCGATTGGCATTTATTTCAATAGAAAAGCAAGGAGGTCGAAGTGGTCTGTTTAGATGTAACCGGAGGCTCCAATCTCACGGTAAAGCCGGCCGCCTGATAATTACGGGGAGAACGGATGTGACTGTGTAAAGGAGTCCTGTATTCACGCATACATTGATAAGCAATTGCATGTCCGTTTGTTTGTAACAAGTAATCATTTGGCAGCCGGCTTCACCGTGCGATCGGAGCCGAACACTCGCTATACGTGGCCCGATATGATGAGGGAGACGGCTTTACGCAGAAAGAGGATGCACAGTCATTGATCTCTGTTTTCCTATGTCATGACATGACATGCCGACTGAACATAACCATGTGGGTAGACATACGTATTACCTTTTCCAACTGTCAGACTTGTCGAGAAAATGGCGACACATCGAGCTCTTTCTACTAGACACAGCCTGATGTGACGTAATTTTCTCGACAAGTCTGACAATTTCGACATAGCTCGATTTAACGTCTTTCTTTTCGACAAGTCTGATAGTTGGAAGATATAAAAACGTATGTCTACGTGGTTATGTTCAGCCTGCTGCCATAGTGCGATGGTGAGACAGTGACAGAGATACAAGTAGAAGCAGGACGCAAATACATGTGTTCGCTTATATTATAGCTTTGTCACCCTCGCTAATTATGTCGGCGCGTCTGTTTGTCCGTTTCTTACCAATGTTTGGTAGCAATATAGATGCGCAGTGTTCGAGTCGATATGTCGACTTGTCACGACACTTGCGATTGTCACTCCCGTGTGAACGGGCCTTTAGATTTAAGTTTTTTTTTTTTTTATTAAATATAAATTATGGATGCAAAGACAACGAAATATTAGAGAAACCTCGTTATGATCTCATTAACCTGATTCACGATCTTGATTTGGCAAAATTATTTTTTATATTTAAAAAAAGGAACTTAGTTTTTTTATGTATTTTTTCTTATTTTTTTATTCGCTTCTCTTATTTATTAGTGTTGTTTTTTTCGTTTATGCATAAAAAGGAAAATTCAACATTACGCTTAATTTGTATTTTTTTTTCTTACTCTCTTGAGGTATTTCTCTATATATTTCGCTAATCAGCGAGTAAAGATTAATTCAAAATTTGCGGCCTTATCCACTGACGTTCTCACGATTTGACCAGAAACGCGACTGTCACTTTAAATTCGTTCATGCAAATCCACTGGCGTTAAAATCTTACTTACGAACGGTAGTGGATAGGCTGCTGTTAGTCGTTACTCTCAACTGATTGTTATGATATCTATAATTAATTAATGCAAAGTCCCTATTAGTGATTTAATAATATTAGTTTAATAATCCAATCCGACTTGTGCAATGTAGCCTTTAAAATGTTTTTGTATATGTATAGAATCGAATTTGTGTTTAATATTGTTGTAAAAAAGAAAGTTTATTGGCCTATATAGAGGGGTATATCGAGTCGAATCGAACAATCGAGACGTTCCGATTTTAAATCGCGAGTCTCGTAATCGAATAGCGAGCGTTTAAGCTCCGGACGCAGTGGGGCGCCAAAACGCGAGCTGATTTTTTTTTGACAATTCGAAAACGGACTCTTTGTCAATATATATAAGGGTTTGAATGTCTGTGGTTAAAGCTACGCGTCGAAACTCATGATTTCGATAACATTTTGTTGAATAATGAGCTGTTTTCATTCAGTATATACAGTTTGTTTTGGTATTGTCAAAAACTTAGACGCGATTGGACGCTCCAGTGTGTCCAGGGTATTCAATCGATAAATACCACCCATATACGACAATGAACATTTAATTAACTTTAAAGTAAGTAATACAATGCGGATTTGAAACCAAAAATTAACAATTTGTTTCGTGTATTTTAAAATAATCGCGTGTAAAAAGAAAATATTGTGTTTAAAAAACACCGCGATTTTTGGTCCTCTTTTGTTTGCTCGTAAATCAGTCATTCGGTCAAAGATTATTTAGTTAAAGAACAGCTCTAAATAGTAGCAATTTAACCACCTATTAAAATTAATTAAGTATATTTTAATTATTTTCGTGATCTGTAAATTCTATACTAATTTTAAATTTTGTTTTCTATAGTAAATGCCGTAACCTAAACTTTAGAAAATTATGTCCTTTTATAATAAGCTTTACAATTGATGTGTTTTGTAAAAACATGTTATAATGGGTTGTAACTTTTTACGAATTTGGAGAGACCCGGATGTCGTTTTGAAAGAAACTATACATATTTATGATATTCCTGATTCATAGGTTTGTTATAATGGAAAATCTAAGCTACAGTAAGGGTCGGCGCCCAATGCCGGCACGGCACGGCATGGGAAAGGATTTTATTACTAATCAAGTTATATTGAATCTTATTTAAATGAGTTTAGAGACCATGTTAATTTATTTCGATACCACGATGCCGCGACGTGATGCGACATGACGCGACGTGCCGCGGCATGACGCGACGTGCCGCGGCATGACGCGACGCGCCCCGGCATGCCGCGAAATAAAGTAGGTAACATGAACTCTAATCTCATTGAAATAAGATTCAAAATAGTAACTTGATTAGTAATAAAATCCTTTGCCATGCCATGCCGTGCCGTGCCGGCAGTGAGCCCCGGCCCTGAATAACTAGAAATTTATTACAACGTTTTGTATGTAAACCGACCGAGAACTCTAATAAAAATGCTCACAGTAATTGTCCAACCCACATTTGCGGAAAGTTACGATCCATTTTTGAACTGAAAAATGCATTTGGATTTTTTGTTTCATTTATTTCTTTCGGCATACCCTACTTAGATTTTTGATATGGTATTGAGCGATACTGCCAACGATATCATTGCTATTCTAACTGTATTTCACTAACATTTTGTACTACCTATTACTATAGTGTTAAGGTCTTTATTATGTGACACTATTTATGAGAGGAATTAATTTATAAAATATAGAGAAAGATAATATATTTGAAAGTGTATAGACTGACCTGATTTACTTTATGTTGTTTATTTGTAATAAGTATGTATTTTTTAGAATAAAATGTTTGATTGTGTGCTGTAACATAATTTTTAGTATTTTTATTTTGAATCATTTCCATATAAGAAACCGGCAGAGTGCGAGTCGGACTCGCGCACAAAGGGTTCCGTACCAAAACGACCAAAAAATCACGTTTGTTGTATGGGAGCCCCCTTAAATATTTATTTTATTCTGTATTTTAGTATTTGTTGTTATAGCGGCAACAGAAATACATCATCTGTGAAAATTTCAACTGTCTAGCTATCACGGTTCATGATATACAGCCTGGTGACAGACGGACGGACGGACGGACAGTGAAGTCTCAGTAATAGGGTTCCCGTTTTACTATAAATAAATATCGCTCGACACATAGTCATCGTATGATGCCAAACCTAAGGAAAGTTTTTACTATGGGTACTAAATAATTGATTGGGGGCGATCCCAGTTATACCGAAACCAGTGGTGTCAGCACGCATGACAAAACAAGACCTCTGTCACTGATTGGCTCGGTCGCTCTCTGTTTAATTTCATACAAGTGAAAGAGACAACACCAAGATATTTTGTGACATACGTGAAATGAAAGGAGATATTATGGGTGTTTGAAGCGACTTACTCTGCAACAGAAAGTATTGGGTATAACAAAATAAAAACTGACGCTATTATATAATTATTTTAATTTCTATTTTGAGCGTTAATTTTATTACTTTAAAAGGTTTTTGTTGGTCGTATACACGCACTCTTCGGCGGTGATATAAACTCCAGAACGTAATACAATTTCTTCACCAGATCCTTCAATGCACCCTTACTTTTCAGCAGATAAGGCAACTCCAGGTAGCGTTCAGATACCTTCATAAGCTCGCCTGAGATATGACCGTAACTTGCGGAGAGGTCCGCCAGAGCTTGCAGAAGGAAAACCTCGCGTTTTAACTTATTCGAAGACGCCGTCATGACGTTTAACAAGTTTTCGCAAGTGATTGACAAACCTCTTCTAACGCACTCAACTTCTGTGAGATGTTTTATCTGAAAAATTAATAGACAATCCGAAATATATATATGTATATTTTTATTTTTTTTATGAGATAGGGAGACAAACGAGCAGACGTTTCACCTTAATTAGCTATATGGCTTACATTTATATAATTAGCTATAGGTATGGCTTTAATTAGCTATTTAAAATTATCTCATTCCTCATCACTCACTCACTCCTCACTCATTCCTTAAAGGCCGGCAACGCACTTGCGGTGCCCCTGGTGTTGCAGGTGTCCATGGGCGGCGTTGATCACTTACCATCAGGTGAAACGTCTGCTCGTTTGCCTCCCTATCTCATAAAAAAAAACTTAAGTACTGCCAACGCTAAATGTATTGATTCATTTTCAATAATGATTAACGTAAACGCACCTAATAACGACTCCTTAAAACCCGCGCTCTTACCGCCCTTTTCAGAAAACTATCATATTAATGTGATGTATTAAAGTGGTTGCTTAAGAAAAAAAATGTAGATGTATTTGTATTGCAAATGTTAATCTCTTGTTTGTGTGCGTAACTCAACGATTTAAAGAATAATTGCACAGTTCGTCCGTGGACGCCGGCGATAGTGCATTTTCCATAGTGTGGCGTTCCCGATGACGTAAGTACTCTTGTTTCTATCTTAGCAGAAGATCGTCAAGCATTTTAATGTAACTTCTAGTTCTTTTGATGGATTTTATTACTTTGAGGAACGCAAACAATAATTAATTTTGATGAGAAACTATTTTATTTTGCTTAAAATTCAATATTAAAAAATAGGCGGTAATATGAACAAAAATCACAATTTTATTATTAACGACCAGCGTTGCCAGTTTTTTTTTTGCCAAGTCGGGATTTTGGAACTTTTTGAGTGAAAACAGCGGGATTCTTGCGTCGAAAGCGTGACATATTAAAAAAAGTATACATATAATTATTTTAAATCAAATTTACCCTATCGTTTGCATTTCGTGAGGCGATGTTCTCTTAGTTTGAGTGCACACTGCATGGTGCATGGTCGAGTTATCTCCGAAAAGCGGGACTGAGCCTGTCCCGAGCGGGTCATTTAATTTTGGTTTAAAAATCGGGACGTCTGGCAACGCTGTTAACGACCCATGTCACTGATAAGTAGGTACTTTTAGTATCTTTTGTTTGCCATGATTTTGTTAAAATGGATCAATTAATGGGCCGGAGAAGCTATACCTACTAACTCAGTTCCTTAGTATGTTAACTTGTATTTGAGCTATTAACGCCATATATTTAAGAGCATTAGTAGCCGTAAAAATAACGTATAACATACACATTCCATTGCGTCGGTAATAAGTAACCGACCCAATGGAATGCGATTTCCTTTAATAATACCTATTACTGATCTACTTGGACATTTACAACGAACCCCCATGCTACCTGTTTTATGTATCTACTATGTACTATATTTTTTGGATCGGTAATAGAGACATCGCCCATTTGTAATAAATATTTAATTTTTTAAGTAATTCTTAGTATAACTGTTTCTATATATGACTAAAAATATCGATAATTTCAGTACCTACTTGAAAAACTATTTTTATTGGCGCCACATATTTAAGAATGTGCTTATTTTTTGTACATCAATCTGAAAACTTTAAAGTGGCGGTAATGGGTGCGTTTACGTTACCACTTGTTGAACGGTGAAGGAAAACATCGTGAGGAAAGCAGCATTATTATAGAAGGCCGTGTGAAGTTCACCAATCCGCACTGGACCATTAGTGAACCATGGGCCAAATCTCCCTCGTAATGAGGGAGAATGTGCCCGGTATAATGGCAAAAGGCTCGCCCTCTATTACATTGGGTCCAAAATACATGCGCGATATTTGGGTGCACAGTAGTGTGCTTTTTCCTCCCCCTTCGGGAAATACCGGTGTCATGGTGTGATTGCCCCATTATTAGGTTAAGTGGGTACTTACTTGACTAATTTTTTTGCTAAATAACTTGGTGTAATATTTGACTTTATCCGAGACCAAGCCAGCACTAAGTAATCCATTCGGATAGTACTCTTCAACAACGCTAAAGTAGCGATCCTCGTAATATAAGTCGAAACTGGAATAAAATTATACTGATACCAGCAGATTCTGTGTGAACGCGTAGACATACATTCTCTTCCAACGTGTCAAATTGAGCGACTAGGCGTAGCGTGGTCTGACGTCATTTGCTCGACAAATCTGACAGTTTGAAAAGATAAATTGTGTCTACGCGGTCAAGGTGAACTTGTAGCATCTGCGCCAAGACTAAATTTGTGTCGCAAAATATGTTGATTTTACCTCTTACTGTGTCTTTCTCGTTTCGTAAAAGAAGAACTATGATTAACACTCATTTGGGTTTGACATTTTTCAATGTTGATTTTATCATTGACAAAAAAACGCACTTAGAACATAAACCTGCGTAACAGCTCCATTAGAACGGTCAATTACCAATTACACTGACTACTACGCACACACACATTATTCAAAAATCACATATGAAAAATTATAGATAAACACACATAGGTAGGTACGTCATTCCTCACAATACTTCACACATGCTGATAAAATCTACTTCCAGCCATCCCCAAACACATCTACATTCGGATCCAGGAGACCGTTGAGTGCTGATAATGTGCGAGGTGTAGGAGACATGTAGATAGACGACTTTTACGTTTATATACCCTCTACATCATAATGTTTGAATGTTTTATAGATACATACTTATCTATTGTAATTGTAATATCGTTCTAGTTAAGTAAATAAATCGTGTTATGCGACATTTAGCTCATTATATACTTACTCAGCACAAATAGGGGTGATGTTGTTCTCTGCTAATGCAAGCAGAACATTCATGAGCGCATTGTAATGTGGTTTAGCATCTAGGAATGTCATTGCATCTTCAATGTGCCTGAAACCAAACAGCGATTTGTACTAAAGTAACAAATATTGCCAGACTATACTTATTGATCTCATGGCACCAAACTGCACAACGTTTCTGCTTGCGGAGCCATACAACGTGGCGATTCTAACACCCAGACTAAAGCAAATTCCGTCAGCTACCTAGCTTCCTAATCGTATGCCAAAATCTGTACCAAATATTTTCTAGTATTGAGGCAAAGGATCACATGGCTATGCTGTTCCTAAGAATGTAGCTATATTACTCCCAAACTTGTAATCTTTAGTATCTTGCAAAGAATGGTTACCATTGAGTTTCTTACCGACTCTTCTCAGTGGAAGCAGCATTCCGAACCACACACGGAGTATTTGTTGTCTGGTGATATTTATTTATAATATAAAGGATAACTTACGTGTCTGATTCCAAGTCTGCGAACAACTTCTCCGCTTCCATTAAATTAACTATATATGAAGAGCCCGGGTGGACGGTAACATCGTTAGTTGTTACATGATCTTCATGTAATATATCGTGGCACTTATGTTCAGGGGATTTAGTTTGATCGATAAAGATCTCATTGATCCCTTTCAGTTGACCCTGATCTTCAGTCACATCATAAAACTGCAATACCTTGGGGTCATACGGTACCAATTTAAGAGTATGTATATTATTTGGATTTTTATGTGTTTGAGGTAAATTATATGACTCAAATATCTTGTTCTGATCAGGTTGTTGGAGATTTATACCATGATGATTATGTGTTTTATGATCTGGATGATATTCTGACTCTAAGGTATTCTCGCTATATGGTAGGTTTTGTGGGCGTAGCTGATAATTATCCGGTTGAAGTTCATATCGGTCGTTGTTAGAACTGACTTCTAGAAACTGTGGTGTCGGCATGAAATAGTTTTTAGAAGGTATCATGTTCGCCGTGGTGTATACTACGGATAATAGCGTTATCAGGATCCGCATTTTACCTGTGAAAAAAATATGGGGTGTAAAGCCTTCCAATACCAACTTTTACCAATACCAAAAAGCACTCTGTGTCAATATGCGTAAAGATTGAATTTCTGTGGTACAAGGTACGATCACACGCGTCATTCGTTCACGCTGTCATTGTCATTATATTGAAGAATGGACTTTTTCTATCAGTCAATACAGTTAGTTTTCGTATGGGCAATAAATTCGACGAGCGCGTCTTGACGCCGTAGTGTGTGGGGGGCTCAGTGCGAGCGAATATTGCAGCGTGGCCTCCTGACTTTACAGACACTGCGACTGTGACTGCCACAGACATTGAGGCCGTTTGTCCACCGCCGCCGTCACCGGGACGTCAACGAGAACGAGATGACGGCGCCGAAGTAGCGGTACATAGACTACTATAGCCGCGTGTCCACCGCACGTCCGTCACCCGAGCACCGTCATCCCGGCCGCCGAAGTTTCGAGTAGATCGGCGTGACTGGTAGAACGGCACGATTTTATGAAATACAAAACACACACTACCGTCGCACCGCGCCGTTCGGCCGGTTTTTTTCTTAGCCACCGATAAGGGCGCGGTGGACACACGATTGTCGTCACGTCATCTTCAACTCGGCCCGAAATAATCTCGTTCTCGTTGACGTCCCGGTGACGGCGGCGGTGGACAAACGGCCTTAATCTTTATGTATATTGACACAGAGTTGTTTAGGTAGTAGAAAAAAAATTAATCGCGCGCGTTTTGCGCAAGTCATATGTGTTATATGGGGCCGTTCTTTACGAATTTTAAAGGCTTTGAATAGGGAATAAACTCACCTGCCTCCCTCATCCCTTGTGTCTCAATGCGACAAATTTCTCCGATCACTTATTTTATATTGCAGTTCATTTGTAAGTTTGCAGTATAGCAGATGTTGTAAACATTTTGTAGGTTGATGGAATTATTTATTAATTGTATTATAGTACACTGCAGGGTGTATCAGAAGTCCGAAATAATAAATTTTGCTGTTTACATGAGTATCGGGTGTATATTGAATGTTATTCAAATTTGATCGAAATTCGAAAATAATTTTAGTAATAATTTTTTTCGCTACTGTAATACGAGTACCTACTATACAAAATGTCTGTGACAAATATCTAAGAAATTATGATACTTAAGCACTTATAGCCTGCCTTCACCAAGCATCTACATGTTAGCTACCGGATAATACCCAAAAATATTATTTCCGAATTTTGATACCTATAACTGTTTTGCCATGTAGTGCGGGTTGCGACGCATAACTCAAAGATTTAGGAAATGAAATTGAATTAAAATAAAAAAAATGTGTATTCGTACGATACTCTCAGTTTCTTGATATTTTTTCTACTTACAATCGAATAAAGTAGAATTGCAATTAAATAAAAAAGGTAGTCTATGGCACATTGGAATTTACAAAAGGTTTTCAACGCCTGCTATTTGAAATCAATTCATTTTCCGATTATCATTTAAGTGACTGTGTAACAATTTCCCCCAATTTGTCACGTGTTGTTTTTCACATTAAATAATAATATATTATTATAATAAAGAGCCAATTTAAAATAAGGTATTGACGTATAAAACAGTTTTGTACTAAAAGTGCCCACGGATACGCCCAAACGACTGAACCGATTTTGACAGGACTTTCACTGGCAGATAGCTGATTTTATAAGGAGTAACTCAGGCTACTATTTTTTAGGAAAATAATTACGGTTCCGCGCAATATAAGTAAAACCCACTTGTTCCGGGTTATCGCCGCAACGGATGAACCGATTTTGTCGGGTTTTTCAATAGCAGATAGCTGATTTTATAAGAAGTAACTCAGGCTACTATTTTTTAGGACTTTAATTAGGGTTCCGCGCAATATAAGTAAAACCCATTTGTTCCGGGTTATCACCGCAACGGGTGAACCGATTTTGTCGGGTTTTTCAGTAGCAGATAGCTAATGTTATAAGGAGTAACTGAAACTACTTGTACTTTAGAAAATAATTAGGATTCCGCAAAAAATACAACCGTTTTCGTAAATTCGCGTACGAATTCGTACACACCTATTTCTTAATCAAACAAAAACGATTTCTGCAAACATGTATTTTACCAATTACAAATGTTATTACTTTTGCGAATACAACGTATGTCTCCATTGATAAATATCATTGTTTAATAGGAGTTAGCAAACGTAATCTAGTACATCTCTCTTCATATTCACCACCGACAGAATGAGCTCTTTAAGGACTAATTGACCCTCCACACTGTATTTAACGGCGACATAGCGTCTCGCCATCACGGCGAAGGTAGGCTCCACTTTATTAAACGCTCCAGCTGTTCTCGCAGCGCTGAATAGCATTTTAGCGACTTCCTTGTATCTATCCGGGTCTGATCGCACAACTTCATCTACTACTTGGTTGCATTCCTCGGCATTTACGCTTTTGCATTGGTTAACTATTAGCGAACGCATCTGAAAGATATATACGAATAATTAAAATACAAGTGTTTGTTTGTACTCGTAATTTCAGCTTTTTAGTGAATGCATATGAAACATGGAGTAAACAGAGAAGCGGCAATTATTTTGACGTTTAGTTATCTGACATCCGCCATTGTAGTTGCCTGATCAAGGAAGCTAGAGGATTCATCCGCCATCTTTATCACTGTCATCATCCATTTTTATTTATAATGTGTATTTTTATTGAATTTGTCCTTGCTATTAATTACTTGACATTGGCGAAATACCCGCGCTCGTTGCAGGTGAAGCCATTCCTCATCTTATTCCAATTAATTTCATCATTTCACTAGGTTCTAAAACCTAGTGTAGCAGTTAGCTTCCTTTTTTTTGGTTTTTACGAAATGAGTGAAATGGTGTAGCTAGCTGCTACACTAGGTTTTAGAACCTAAGCTACAGTAAAGTAGTGGTAGCCTCAGTGGCCCGCACCTCTGATATAATTTTCATGAGCGATGGTCATTTTCAATAATGATTGCCACTTGCTGAACGGTAATGGAAAACATCGTGAAGAAACCTGCACGTCTATAGAAAGGCGTGTGAAGTTCAACCCGCACTGGGCCAGTGTGGTGGATTACGGCCCAAAATCTCACTCGTATTGAGGGGGAATGTGCCTGATATAATGGCAATAGGCTCGCCCCCTATTACTTTGGAATCAAATTGCATCGGCGAAGTGTGGGCGTACTGCAGTGCACCTCTGCCTAACCCTTCGGGGAATTCAGGTGTGTTTATGTATTGTAGCAGCTACCGCGTTAAGAGGTGCTGATAAGGCTCCTGTAAACTTACCTTTTCAATTTTCTCCATAACTGAATCTAGTAGATAGACCACATGGTCCACCACCATCCTAGGGTTTATGAACCCAATCGCTGATGTTCGATTCAGGACTAGCAGGTACTCTTTGTCGTAATTCTTTTTGCTGAAAAGTATCAGAGCAATTTTTTTATGAAATGAATGAAATGTCGATATTCAAAGTCAAAGTCAAATCATTTATTTTGTATAGGCCTATGGGGGCACCTACAAATTGTCAAATTTACATTTTTTTCTTATATACTACTATACTACCACTGGATTGAAACGCGACCTCAACTGAGAAGATCCGGCAAGAAACTTAGTGGGCTGATATTTTTTTTAAATCGCCAAAACTTATTACAAATACACAGGTACATATACCTCCAGTGTGTTGCCTTTAGAGCTGCTTTTAATAATAAAGATAGAATAATAATACGTTAGTAAGGCAACACACGCTACACTTTGACATGACGGGCAATATTTCGATTTTTGTTTTGAACCTGAGCTGTACAATCCCAAGCTGATTTATCATCTAAATAATCCAAGATTTAGTAATAGCCCTTTTGATACAATTTGGATTTGATTGCAATTTTAAATTAACTATTGCAATTTTAATGGCTCCATCTGCAATTAGCGGGTATTTCAGCCAGGGTCAAGTAATTGATAGCAAGAACTACAATGGCGGACGTCAGTAAACGTCAAAAAATTGCCGCAGGGTGGAGTTGATAAGGCATCTCCTTTTGCTCTATGGTGGAGCCTAATAGATACGTACCCACAGACGAGGTTATCTGCCTGTCTGCAGACATTGTTCACTATCTCCGCGTAGTGGCGCCTCGGGTCATTCATGAGCGGAATCCCTGACGACATGGATCTAAATGGACACACATTTATATTTAAATAATAGTAAATAATAAAATAAATAGTTAATAATAAAATAAATAATGACGAGAATCTCGTGAAGGCCGAGAAAGATAAAGAAAGCAAGTATCTTGATCTGGCTCACGAGGTTGTCGACATGTGGGACATTGATGCGGCAATCATTGTACCGATAGTCGTTTCCGCCCATGGCTTATTAGCCAAGAGCCTCGACAAACACCTAAAGAGGCTCGCGTTAGGCGGCTGGATCAAGGGACAGATTCAGAAGGCGGTACTTCTGGAGACGGCGCGCATTGTGAGGAAGTTCCTCTCTCTGGAGCCCTAACCACTGGTAACTAGGACCCTGTTCCAGATGCCGGTGGGGAACTGTTTTTTATATTTTTAAATGTATTTTTTATATATATATTTAAAAATGTAATTTATAAGAAAGATAAGAAATAAAGGAGAAATAAATAGTAAATAATCAAATAAATAGTAAATAATCAAATAAATAGTAAATAAACGGTGGTAGCCGAGTGGTCGGACGCACGCCTTGCAATCGAAGTGTGCATGTTCAAGCCCCGGCTCGCACCTCTGGCATTTTTGTGCGAATCTCATTTTCATCCGAGATTATCACTTGCTATGAAACGGTGAAGGAAAACATCGTGAGGAAACCTGCACGTCTGAGGGAACTTGACTAGTTTTCGATAGATGTGTGAAGTCTGCCAACCCGTACTGGGCTATGGCACGCATCCCCCTCGCATTGAGGGGAGGCCTGTGCCCAACAGTGGGACGTTACAAGGGCTGTAGTGGTAGTAAATAGTCCGTCCGTCTATCACCAGGCTGTATCTCATGAACCATGATAGTTAGAGAGTTGAAATTTTCACAGATGATGTATTTCTGTTGCCGCTATAACAACAAATACTAAAAAACAGAATAAAATAATTATTTAAGGGGGCTCCTATACAACAAACGTGTTCTTTTGCCATTTTTATAAATAATGGTACGGAACCCTTCGTGGGCGAGTCCGACTCGCACTTGGGCGGTTTTTTTTTGATAACTGACATTTGGTATAATGTTGGTATAAGTCTAACTTATACTTACGGTTCGGTAACTATCACTTATATCGGTTAAAATAATTATACTTTTATAACAGCACTAGGAGAGACATTCTGAGAGAATCGTTGGATGCCGCAAGGGTCAAGCCGGGGGGGGGGAGATCTTCCAGTTAATGCCAGGGTAGCTGCCGTATATCAAATATTCTACCTACAGGGACGGCCCGAGTAATTATTTTGGATAGTGCGAGACCTCAAAAGTGGCGCCCCTCTAAATACAAAATTCAAATCGAAAAATATTAAGATCGTGGATGCGACACTCGTTGTAAGCCTCCTTCTGGACGCCTCCCTGAATAGCGTCGCGACGCTAACTATGAGGTGCTTATCGGTGGTCGACTTCCGGTTGATTTTTTGGCCCCCCGTATGACGGCGCCCGGTGCAGTCGCACCGCTCTCACCGCTCTAGGTCCGCCGCTGTCTACCTATGTCCGTTAAAGACTTTGAAATCCAACCGATGTCCTTCAAACCATTTTTAGACCTCTAAAGGACCAAATGTACCTAATGCATTGGGCATTAGGTACATTTGGTCCGTTCATTAAGTCGATTTTCGACTTTTCCCATACGAAATTTTAAGTGCCGCTATTGTAAGACTTAAATATTATTCCCAACTTTTGTTACACCCTGTATAATAGGTAGGTACATACACAACGTTATCCAGCAGAGCGTCTCTGGCCCTCAGAATTGCATCCATGGCTTCCATGTACTTAGGGGGGGCATCCTTCCCCACGGCGAGTGCGCAGACGAATCCCAAAACAAATACGTACCCAAACATTTTCAGACCTAAAGTACCTACGAAATAAACAAGACATAAACTTATAGTACCTATTTAGTTCTTAACCTAAGATCAATGAGTTATTATATCAAGATGGAGCTTTTCCTAACATTTGACAGTTATACACGTCCAATTTTGTGTGTGACTTTGACGTCTACGTACGTAAAATTGTCTATGTCAATTCTACGGATCATCACGAACAGCCGGCGACTACGGACGGCAACGCGCACAGACAGGGCTCTTCCAACGGTGCGTGTCGGTCTGTGTCGGTCGGTGTGTTTGATAGCTTCATTTCAAAATGAAAAGTGAAAGAGAACGTTCTTTTTCACTTTTTCACCGCACCTTTGAAGTTACCGCCGCGCGACGGATACCGGCGCACCGCCTGTGCTACCACGGACGAGACCCTTCCCACGGTGTGTCGTGCGAGCTGGTCCGCGTCCGTCCACGATATCACGGACGGTGGGAAGCTAGCTTAAGATTATACGGCCCCACGCGGCTTTTGACGCCGTAATGTGTTGGGGGCTAAAAGGGCCGGCTTTACCGTGTCAACAGACACGTAGTAATTACAAAGTTATTAAGTATTGTACTTACTTATCCACGAGACGCGTATTGGTGTCCTAACATTAAAGTTACAACAATATATACTACTCTTAATTAGTTACGATAAAATAAACAATGGTTAATTTTATATCCAATTAATTACATTATTCATGCCTTATTAGAAGGAAAAAAGTAGTAGCCTAGTTGATGGAATGGTCCGCCTTGAAAGCGAGAGGTGTGGGTTCAAACCCGGGTCCGCAACTTTGAGATTTCATGTGCAAATTTAATTGACCCGATTTAATTTTAATTTAAATGCTTTAAATTTACCTTCGGTGAAACTTAAACAGCACGAGAAGGTCTATAAAAAGACGTGTGCAGTTCACCAACTCGTGCTAGGTCTACCAATCTTCTTCACATTGTAAGGAAACGTGCCCGGTATAATGGCAATAGGTTGACTCCCTATTACATTGGACCAAAAAATACATTAGAATCAGAATCAGAATATTTTTTATTCATATAAACCAATGATATTCCAGTAAACAGATATGTTATTGAGACGTCAATGAAAGGCGTGGATTAGCGACAGACTGGTTTATTCATTAAGAATCGTAACTACCTTACAATATTAATATCTAACCGCCACCGTAATAATATCTAAACGTCACACTTCTCCCTTCTAAGCTAACAAATACTATATAAACATTTTAACATTTGGTCCTAGGGGAGGAAAGCTCGCTTTGCCCGATTGACAGCACGCAATGCTCGAGCAGACACGTCCGGCGGTGTCGGCTGCGGCTCCGGCTCTTGTCGGGACGGTGACAATTTCCTACGACTTATCGGAGACTGCTTCGGTTCCAAAGGACCACCTTGAGCCTCACCGTCACCGCTGGACGCGTCCTCGTATGACTCACCCTCGGCCCCACTATCGACCCCCGAATTGTCTGATTTCGGAGTCATGTCCTCTGTTTCGGCCGCCTTACTCATTCTCGATAACGAGTACCTATTATTTATAAGTTGGTCTGCGTGCCTGCGCCATTCTACACCGTTACTCACTTTCACTTTGTATGAAACCGGCCCTGTTTTCCTGACCACTGTGGCCTGGGCCCACTTGTCTCCCCTCGCCGTGTAATCGCGAGCTAGCACCGCGTCCCCTTCGCGAAAGTCCCTGTCCACCCCGGCGGTGCGTGCGGCTTGTCGCTCCTGCTTGGCGCGCACCGCGGCCGCCACATCTGGCCGCAGTGCGTCTAGTCGGCTGCGAAGCCGCCGCCCCTGCAGCGCCACCGCCGGTGACACACCCGTCGTAGCGTGCTCACAGTTGCGATATTGGAAGAGGAATTTGCTAAGAGCCGCGTTTACGTCCTCGCCTTCGTATATTGCTCTTTTGATTGCTTTTTTTACCGTTTTTACGGCATTTTCTGCCGCGCCGTTCCCCTGGGGTCTATAAGGAGCCGAAGTTGTGTGCTTAATACAATTTTTTTCACAATATACTTTAAACTCTGCCGAAGAGAATGGCGGACCGTTGTCGGTCACGAGCTGTGACGGTAACCCAAAACGCGCAAATATACTTCTCAGGACTTGAATTGTGGAGTTCGCATTAGTACCGCGCATACCTATGGCTTCTATCCATTTGGAGTGTGCATCCACCGTAATTAAATACCGTACGCCTCCGCAATCTGCGAAGTCGGCGTGTACGCGCTGCCACGGGTACAGCGGAAACTCCCAGGGGTGCAGCTGCGCCCGAGGCGGCGCGTCGCGCACGGTGCGGCACGCGGCGCATGCCCTACACACCTCTTCGATATCGCGATCCAAGCTGCCCCAGTAAATGTAACTACGCGATAAACTTTTCATTTTATTCATGCCCAAATGGCCTTCGTGCACTTCCTTTAAAATTTTACTTTGTAAAGCCCCGGGAACTACTATTCTATATTTATAGATTACGCAGCCTTGATCAACCACCAAATCATTTTTTCTGGCAAAATAGGGTTTTTCATCGTCGCAGCTCGGGGCCGACGGCCAACCAAAGAGAACATAACCCTTAATCTTACATAGTAATGTGTCTCGCTCCGTCTCTTTTGCAATATCCTTGAAACCTACCGGCAGCGACTCCTCTACTAAGTTTAAGTAATCGACTGTTTCCGCGGAGCGACCCTCCCGAGGTAGCGGTAATCGCGATAAAGCATCGGCCGGACCGTTGTCCGCCGATCGAACAAATTCGATCTTGAAATCGTATGCGGCCAGGCGTGCCGCCCATCTTTGTAGACGACTGGCTGCCGTTTGTGGGATTCCACCTTTATCCCCGAATATATGCGTCAGCGGCTGGTGGTCGGTGCGCAGCATGAAACGCCTCCCGAATAAATACTGATGGTGTTTCGTCACACCGAACAGGATAGCGGCCGCCTCCTTATCGAGCTGGCTGTAATTGCGCTCGGCCTGACTGAGTGTACGCGAAACGCAACTAATAGGCCGCTCGGTGCCGTCTGAGTATCGGTGCGCCAGCACCGCCCCCAGCCCGTAAGCACTGCTGTCCACCGACAACACCAGTTCGCGCCCCTCTTCGTAATGCGCCAACACACGCTCGCTCATGAGAGATCGCTTCGCGTCTGTAAAGGCTTTATCACACTCAGAATCCCATTTCCAGCTGACCTCCTTCTTTAGCAAGTGATGTAACGTATGCAATAGACTGCTCAACCGGGGAATGAACCGCCCATAGTAGTTCAACATCCCCAAAAAACTTTTAAGTTGTGATACATTTTCCGGTCTAGGCGCGCTGGAAATGGCTTCTAGTTTTTTCGGGTCCGGCCGTAAGCCGTCCTTGTTAATAATAAAGCCCAAATATTTTACAGCCTCTTGCAAAAATCTACACTTACTTTGTTTTACAGTGAGTCCCATGTTTCGCAACCTTTCGAGTACAGCTCTCAAATTTTTTTTATGTTCAAGCCTGTTTTCTCCCGTTACGCAGATATCATCCAAAAAAACCACACACCCCGGCACCCCGCGCAGAGTCTCCTCCATCATTTTTTGGAACTTTTCAGGTATACACGATAAACCGTACGGTGTACGTCGATACGCGAACGTGCCCATATGTGTAGTTATGGCTGTATAGCGTTGCGAGTCCTCTGACAGAATACATTGTTCATAAGCATGTCTCAGGTCAATTTTAGTGAATTCTTCCCCCCCACTAAGGTTAGCAAATAGCTCTTCAATGCGTGGCAACGGATAATAGTCTCGTTTTAACTTGGGATTAATTGTGATTTTATAATCCCCACAAATCCGTATATCGCCATTTTCTTTCACTACGGGGACTATTGGTGTTCCATAATCTGAGTAATCAATGCGATAGATGGTGCCGTCTGCCTCCAGACGTGCCAACTCCCGTTCGACTCGTGCGCGCAGTGCCAGTGGTATCGGTCTCGCTCGCACATAAACCGGTTCATTATTCGACAGCTGTAGACGAATAGGTCGCTTGCATGTACCTAGCTTATCACAAAATACTTCCGGAAATTCTTTACATAATTGATTGACGAATCCATCCTCTGTGATTTCATTGAGGTTTATTTGTTTTATTTTTAAAGCTCGCATCCATTCTCGTCCTAATAAAGGGCGCGCGCCATCCTTAATGATGTGCAGTCTTAATGATTTGACCTTCATGTCGCCTAAGCCTACGTCCACCTCAATATAACCAAGAGATTCAATTCGTGAACCCGAGTAACAACGTAAAACTAAATTATCCGACACGATATTTTTTTTTGAAAACATACGTCGATACATTTCGTCTCCAATCGCTGAAATACGACTACCCGTATCTACTTCACATTCGATGATATTGTTATCAATCAGTAATTTCATAAAGTATGGCTTGTTACCTCGAGTCGTCACCTCCATGTTGAACATGTCGTCCTCTGACTCATCACTCACGTAGTTATGTCGAACGCTACTACCCCGCACCTGTTTACACATCACTTTTAAGTGCCCTCTTTGACCGCACTCATCACAATTATAACTTTTGAACCGACATCTTTCGGCCGAGTGCGCCTTGCCGCAGCGCCAGCAGGCGCGCGCGCGCGAGCCCGAAGCCCCTGTGTCGCCGCCGCCACCCGCTCCCACGCCGCCTGCGCCGGGCGCTCGTGGCAGCCGCCCGCGCGGGCCCGCTCGCCCGCCGCGTGCGTAATGCAGGCCCTCGCCCACCTCGCCACCCGCCGCCCCCGATGAGTCCGCCGCCGCCGCCGCTGTTGTGGAGCCGCTGACTTCGGCATGTTTTTCCGCTGCCTCCAAAGCCAGCGCCAGTTCCACCGCGTCTTTGTATTGGATTTTCTTTTCCGCGAAGATCCTCGATCTCATCGCATCATTCGACAGACCCGACACAAATTGGTCGCGTAGATTTTCTTCGAGAGACGAACACGATTTGCATTTTCCAAAATTACAGGTAGCCGCCAGATGTTTCAATGCCTGCAAGTACTCCGTAAGAGACTCGCCGGGGCGTTGGCGGCGTTGCCGGAACACGTGACGCTCGGCGATCTCCGAACGTTGAGGTTCTAAGTGTTCTGTCACCAGTTGAACTAATTCGTCGTACGTTTTGTTTTCTGGAAAACTAGGTGAACACAGATCCCCCATCAATGCATAAGTTTCTTCCCCTACCACCGTTATGAGCATCGAAACCTTCAAATCATCGTCAATTTTGTTGAGCTTAATGTACTGGTTTACGCGACGAACATATGCCGGCCACTGTCTCGACGTTAAATTAAATGGTTCAATTTTCCCGATCGTCATATTAACGAAGTTTAAACCAAAATGTAACACGTTAGTATTTAAAAAAAATATCCCGTTCTCGTCGCCAGTGAGACGTCAATGAAAGGCGTGGATTAGCGACAGACTGGTTTATTCATTAAGAATCGTAACTACCTTACAATATTAATATCTAACCGCCACCGTAATAATATCTAAACGTCACAGTTATGAGCGCGCAAAAGTGAAGTTAACAGATGAATGTTACACCATAGAAGCGTAAGTGACAACACTACTAGCTATCTATTTCTTTCTCGTTGGTTTCATCAAGCCATCTCTTTTGCACATTTCTACGTGTTGTGAAATGTAAAATGAATGAAAAGTGTGTATGTGTGCTGCCGCTGTTACGAGGAACACTTTTTTCGGTTGTTTTGTGCGTGTATAACATATCTGTTTATTAGAATATCATTGATGTAAACCAAAACAGGCACTTATGAATCATCAATAAATAATATAAATAGTAGCTCTACCTCTTAGCGTAGTGTTGGCACTTATATAGTGTCTGTCTTGGTTACCCTCTGCCTACCCCTTCGTGGAATACAGGCGTGATGATTAAGTACCTAATGTTTTATCAGTTATTGGACGTAAATAAATACTTACGGTATATAAAACGATTCCACGTGGTATGTAATCGATTTTTATATATAGACTTCCACTACTACTACTACAGCCCTTTTAACGTTCCACTGCTGGGCACGGGCCTGCCCTCAATGCGAGGGGGATTCGGGACATTGTCCACCACGCTGGCCCAGTGCGGGTTGGCAGACTTCACACATCTATCGAAAACTAGTCAAGTTTCCTCAGACGTGCATGTTTCCTCACGATGTTTTCCTTCACCGTTTCATAGCAAGTGATAATCTCGGATGAAAATGAGATTCACACATAAATCCCAGAGGTGCGAGCCTGGGTTTGAACCTGCACATTTCGATTGCAAGGCGTGCCTTCGACCACTCGGCTACCACTGCTACTTAGCATATTTGAAACGGAATGTGTACATCAATGATATTATAAAGTAGGTACTATGCGATTCAAATGAGAATAGGATCGACTTGGCGCCATATTGTGACGTGATTAAACGAATTATGACTTTAAATAATTAAATATTCTATTAAGACAATTTACTACTAAATTATTTTTTTTTTATTTATATTCGATGTAGGTACTATTATTATTGATATGCAAATAAGTTTTTTGCAAACCTATATTTTCAAGTGACATTTGACAGATAGAGCTTATTGACATTCCTATTCTTATTTGGATCACATAGTATAGTAAGTTAATGTCGTATCTCAAAAAATGGCCTAAATGATTGATTGATATCGTATTGATCAGAATAAAAAGCTGCGCCGAATGGTCCATGTCTCCTCTGCCTACGACGAAACAAAATAATGAAACAGCGTTGAGTTTTTCTAGTTTTATTAAGGAACTAGCGGCCCGTCGCGGCTTCGCACGGGTTTCTAATATAGCCTACGTTACTCAGTGATAATATAGCTTTCTAACGGCAAAAGAATTTTTGAAATCGGTCCAGTAGTTTTTAAGTTAATTCGTTACATACAAAAAAAAACAAAAATACAAATCTTTCATCTTTATAATATTAGTATGGACTAGCTGTGCCCGCGACTTCGCCCGCGTGGACTTTAGAGAGATTACCCAGAAATATGGGTATTATGTTTTTCGCGCGGAACCCTAATGCTTTTTCTAAAATTAAAGTAGCCTAAGTTACGCCTTGGAACGTCAGCTATCTGTCAGTGAAAGTCCCATTGAAATCGGTTTAGCCGTTTAGAAGTTTACCTCAAACAGACAGAAAGACAGACAAAAAAATTAAAATTGCGTTTTCGTTATAGGTATCGTATATACTTTCATACGCATTTGGTCAAAAAGTGTTATTTTGATATGACAAACAGACACTTCAATTTTATTTATTTGTATAGATATATATAGATTATTAATTTTTGAAATAGTTTTTCAGCTCGGGTGTGAAATTGGATATTTCGAGATATGATATTCCCGCTATCTGTCGTTGCGATATGTTAATGATGTAACAATAGCTGCAGTTGTAGCATGTGCCCCAAGACTAGACTTTATATCGTAATGTAGTCTCTTTCTCCCGTATGTAATTAGACAGAGAGCGAGCGAGCGAATCTGTGATAAAGGTCTTGTCTTCACATGCGTGCTAACCCCACTGTTGAGTTAACACGCATGACCAGACAAGACCTTTGTCATGGATTTGCTCACTCACTCTCTGTCTAATTTCATACGGGAGAAAGAGACAACATCACGATATTCCGTGACATGATTCTAGTCTAACTACTGTTTGTCCTACATAAATATATTAGCTATTATATGCAACATGGCATAGTAACCAAAGAGGCTTGGAATCGAAGCAGTACCGGAAGTAATCGGGCCATCCGTCTAAAGCCTCACCCCGTCCTATCTGCACCATTTCCGGTTGGCATTCGAAGCGAAGTCGAGGCGAGATTATCTGTAGATGCCAATTTAGCGTTTCGTAGACCCTAGGTTAGGTTTCTGCGCTTTCAGTAATCATTCACTTAAACCCTGAAAAATATTTTTTAAGCGTCTCTATAATATTTTGTGTTTAGTTCATTCTGTTGTTACTAGATGGCAATACAAGTCTCAAGACTGAATAAATGGTTACCTACTTTTTTTATTTTACGCAATAACACGTCCACTTTTTCGAGACTGACTTTATTTTTACGTCATATTTTCTATAAGACCATGGAGATATTATAACGGAGATGGCATTTCGAGCCCGCGCTGCATGATTTTTTCTGGTTTATCTGACTCCAACAAACTCCAACATCCTTAACCAATGGTAGCTAAAAATAAGACCAGTGTAGACATTAGTTATGTCACCTGGAAGCCATTAGTCTAGTTACATTGTAGCTACCATTGATAAAAGATCTTGTTTTCAGTAGCTGTAGCATGAGCGCCAAGACTAGACTTTTGTCACAGAATATGTGGTTTATATCTTTTTCTCTTGTATGAAATAAGAAAGAGAGCGACCGAGCCAATCCGTGACAGAGGTCTTGTCTTAACATGCGTGCTGACACCACAGACCTTAAATAAGGAAGTCATAGCAACTGCATGACGATAGTGCTAGGAGACTTGAGACCTTAGTGGTATGCTTGGCGCGGTCCGCTGCTACGCCCCACTGCTGATGTTGGGGACTTTGTATATATGGTTCAGATCGTTGAGAACTTTCCTAGCGCGAGCCAGGACTTTCATAGTACTTTGTATGGCGGTTCAATTTCTTGTACGCGTTGAATTGCGATGTGTTCGTAGTCGTGCCATCTAGTGGCGATTGGCGGAAGTTCCGCTTTGTGGCGAGGGTTTTCATTAGGTATCTATCTATATTTATTAATATTATTGGCGGGGTATACCTACCGTGCCACCACAGCCTTTACTGCTGTAGAGCATAAAGCAATGCGAATGATGGATAAATAATAATAAATTTTAGTACCAAATAAAATATTACATTAAAACCGTGTCAAAGTAGAATCGATAGTACTGAATTCTCATTTGTTAATGGAATAGTTACAAAGAAACGCAAATGGTGTCCGGAAATACAGGTGTATTCGTGACAGGCCGTGTCTGTTAAATAAATGAGAATGCGATTTCAATTTGTTAATGAACCTCTATCGTCGAGATAGTAGGTATATAGATAGAGTAGGTACCTACCCATATTGTTATTACTAAGTGTTACTGCTGTAAGCTATCCAAAGAAAATAAAATGAAATGAAACGATACGAAAAGAAACGCAACGAAATAAAATGAAATAAATACTCCACTCTTCGTAATGCTCTGCGGCGATTTTTTTGAAGGGTGGCAATAATGGTTTATATGCGATCCGCCATCTTAGTCTTATTATCAAGTAAGTACGTAAGTATCAAACAATATATACAATCAAAATTAATATTGCAGATAATTTACCGCAGCGCGGGCACCTCATACGAGCAGCTCCTTATTACTATTCTACCTTCATGACCTCTTTAAAATACGCATTTTACTTTAAAATCGTTAGCAAAGAAACGTCACTGTCAAAGTGACATTTCACCATATTCGATATTTGAAACGGATTAGGAGTCCGCCATCTTATTCACCTCCCAAACTCGTTTTATGAATCCTTATTTTATTGAAATCGTATTATCCTTTTTTATTATTTACGGCAAAAGGCTACAGAATTGTAATACTGTTGCCATCGTTAAATTCAAATTACATTTATAATAGTTATTGCTATTCAACAATAAATCAAGAATAGACAACGTTGTATTTTTTTTCTAACATAAAACAATGTTTTGCGTTAAAATTATCACAGAATTAGTTGTTAAGTATGATTTGACTATGATCTTTGGAATGGCATTCTCATTGGTACTTTCAGGTAGAATTTCTATCTATTCTAGACTTTGTTAGTAAATTTGTTTCGATAAAGATTTACGAAGAAATCCCACTTTATCTATTCTTGCTTAGGATGTATTAAGTGCAAAGTTTTGTGTTAAGTGCCTTCAATATTATCATTTTGTGAACACTTGCAAAGTTATTTACCCGCACCTACTTATATTTACAAATTTACAGATGTTTTGTTGTCCATTTGTAAAGAGGTTTTTCGACTTGTTTGCTCCTCAGACCGCCTTTGTCCTTGACAATGATGGAGTCGAACTTTATACATTTATAATTACTTCCAAGTTTCCAACTACAAGTTTTAGTTATAGGATTATACAATGTTAAGAGAAGGTGGTGCGTAATGTCCTTGACCTTCAAATTGTAACAGTATACAGACAGCTCACAAGGTATGTATTCCTGAATACTAGGGTCTATGTACAAAGGGTGTAAGTTAAATGGAGTTAATTTAACTAAGCAATGTATGTCAGCGGTGTGATGTAATGTACTGGCCCTTGAGATTAAGCCCTGTAGGTTACAGGGCTATGGCCTATTTGAGATTAAAGATATCCTTAAACTTTCGTAATTTTGAAGCCTGTGGAGACAGGCGCGTGTAAACGGGCGCGAAAATTTTAATTGCCCTTACTTTTCGTGTTCTCCTCAGCAAGCTCTTTCATTTGATACCCATACTGTGGTACAGCAGGAAAAATAACTATTCCGGCATCTTGGATGATCCGCCATATTGGAATTAGAATGACGTCACATAGCTAAGCATGCATTGTCAGCCAGAATAAGCGTGTATACCAAATTTCAGCTCAATTGGTTAAAGATAACTGATTTAAAATTCAGTTGCAAGATTCCACCCGGACATACATACGTTGCAACTTGCAAGCTAATATAAAGCTTGTAAAAAGCGAATCGTTGCTTCCTTTTGCTGATTTACAGGAACCTGTTAATAGGACGAGCAATGCAATATGACGTCAAAAGTCACACGCCAAATGTATTTGCCAATTTGATATTGTGGAGGGTAGAATTAAAGGAGGGCAATCTCCTATGGGAAATAATTGAAAAAGTGTCCGTCGAAATGCATAATTAGTTGTTCAAAAACCTTCCACAATGGCGCTGGTGTCGATAAATGGCATATCGACGCCCCCCGGGAATAAGTCGGTAAGTGCCATTATATACTTTTTGCTGTTATGCCAGATTCGGAATCAGCGATTTTTTACTCTCCGCTCTCTTACTCTTACACTCCTTTACTCTACCCTCCATAATAGATAAGAAGAGAATTAAAGGTGGCAACGCACGTGCCCAAACGTAAAAATATGGTCGAGTTGTTAATCGGCAGTGGTAGCCGAGTGGTTGAACGCACGCCTTGCAACCGGAGTGTGCAGGTCGCACCTCTGGGATTTATGTGCGAATCTCACTTTCATCCGAGATTATCACTTGCTATGAAACGGTGAAGGAAAACATCGTGAGGAAACCTACACGTCTGAGGGAACTTCACTAGTTCCTGATAGGTGTGTGAAGTCTGTCAACCCGCACTGGGCCAGCGTGGTGGACTATGGCCTGAATCCCCCTCGCATTGGGGGGAGGCTAGTTCCCACCAGTGGGACGTTAAAACGGCCGTAATAGCAGTAGTAGTTGTTGTTAATTAACTTTTTCAATTCAGTTCAATTTGTTATTATAGTTTTGATGCGCGCGTTTAACGCTTCAGTGTGTTAAAGAGACGTTTGTCATTAAATGTAAAGTAGTGGTAGCCGAGTGGTCGAACGCACGCTTTGCAATCAAAGTGCGCAGGTTCTATCCCCGGCTCGCACCTCTGGGTTCCATGTGCGAATCTCATTTTCATCTGAGATTATCACTTGCTAAGAAACGGTGACGGAAAACATCGTGAGGAAACCTGTGTGCCCGGTATAATGGCAATAGGCTCGCCCCCTATTACATTGGGACCAAAATACATCGGCGAAGTGTGGGCGCACTGCAGTGCACCTCTGCCTACCCCTTCGGGGAATACAGGCGTGATGATGTATGTATGTATGTATATTGTCATTAAATTGTGTAATCGAAACAATGAGAACGTTGTATACGAAAATCTCTATAACTGGATGGATCATAAATATTTACGAGCGGTGTAAAATGGAGCGTAACCGAGATTTGTATTCAGCTGTGAGCCGTATCGATCAAGTTCTGGATCTCCATTATTTTATACGAGACGGTGCATTATTCTGTGTGTGCATGAATAATAAGCAGTTGTAGCCAAGTAGCTAGAACGCTCGCCTTGAATGTAAGGGGTGCAAGTTCAAACCCCGGGCTTGCACCTGTAAGATTTACATGTGCGAACGTTTAGTTTTTAAAACCGGCCAAGTGCGAGTCGGACTCGCGCACGTACCATTCTGTACCATTATCTTTAAAATCGCCAAAAAAATCAATGTTTTTTTAGTATTTGTTGTTATAGCGGCAACAGAAATACATCATCTGTGAAAATTTCAACTCTCTTACTATCACGGTTAATGAGATACAGCCTGGTGACAGACGGATGGACAGACGGACAGACGGACGGATGGACGGACGGACGGAGAAGTCTTAGTAATAGGGTTCCCGTTTTACCCTTTGGGTACGGAACCCTAAAAATGATTACCACTTGGTGAACGGTTAAGGGAAACAGCGTGAAGAAACGTTTAATGAAAGGCGTGTGAAGTTTACCAATCCGACTGGGTCAGCGTGGTGAACTAAGACCCAAATATATACGAGGGCGTATTGAGGGAATGTGCCCGGTATAATAGCAATAGGCTCGCCCCCTATTACATTGAGGGAGTTGATGATAATGATATTACTTTATTATTTAGCCACAATAAAATGTAATATTAAAACAGTACTCCTTGAAGATGCAGTGATATATCCCTAATCAATATTATACACAATTAAAAAATACATCATCACGCTTGTATTCCCCGAAGGGGTAGGCAGAGGTGCACTGTAGTGCACCCACACTTCGCCGATGTATTTTGGTCCCAATGTAATAGGGGGCGAGCCTATTGCCATTATACCGGGCACGTTCCCCTCAATACGAGGGAGATTTGGGCCATAGTCCACCACGCTGGGCCAGAGCGGGTTGGTGAACTTCACACGCCTTTCTACAGATGTGCAGGTTTCCTCACGATGTTTTCCTTCACCGTTCAGCAAGTGGTAATCATTGTTGAAAATGACATTCGCACATGAAAATTATCTCAGAGGTGCGGGCCTGGGATTTGAACTTGCACGCCTTACGTTCAAGGCGGGCGTTCTTGCCCACGAGCTACCACTGCAATATACACAATTCTGAAAATGAATTAGCATATTAGTCCATTTTAAACCCTCCCGTCTGCCTGTTTTATTTATAGTTCATATTAATCAGTGCCCCAATTATAATTTAGAATACAAACAGACAATCCGCTTTGAAACACAAATAAACCGCCTCCAGAACAAATAATTTGCGGGAATACTGTAATTACATTACCAGCTTGATTACACGCGCTTGTCGGGTGCCATTGAATATATGAATGAAGCTAACGACTGGTATTACGTTTATACAGGATGTTTCAGAAGTCCGAAATAATACTTTGACGTTTGCATCAGTATCGGGTATACAACTGAATGGTATAAAAAATTGATCGAAATTCGACCATGTTTTTCCAACTTTTTTTTCGTCGTCAATTTCTATAACTTGTAATATCTTGAGTTCTCTGTAAAGTTTGCACGTTCTATATTGTGATTATTGGTAGTTGCCCCTTATTCGTGTAGTTTACAATGCTGAATAGGGTTATGGATCTACCCAGAGGCCAGAACACGATACCTGTGACAAATATTCAAAGGTCTATAACTCAGAAACTATGATAGTTAGGTATAAACTGTCTTCACTTAGCATCCACATATGAGCTACCGTATAAAGTATTATTTCGGACTTCTGATACACCCTGTTTAACTTAACAATACATGAGTTATGCTGTGATTTATTATGGTGGGTATAATCATCTTTATCTGTCCCAAAGAAATCTATGACCTATTCCAATTCGTGGTGGTGTAATCTCCTCCTCAATACGAAGGGGATTTTGGGCATAATCCACCACGCTGGCACAGTAGTAGTTGCTGAATTTCCCACGCTTTTCTATAGACGTGCAGGTTTCCTCAAAATGTAATGTAATTTTCGCAAGAGGCAATGTTAATTGGAAATGATATTCGCACACGAAATCCAAATATCTCAAAGATTAGAGCTCTGGGGGCAATTCTCGCAGGATCGACATCATGTCTAATTCGACATAATATGTCGAAACAAATCAAATTTGACATTTTGTTTCGACATAAGTCGAATTAGAAATTATGTCGATATTGCGAAAATTGGGTGAACCTACACCTTGCTTCGAAGGCGGGTCGTTTTACTGAGTGGGGTAGAATCAGAACCAGATTTTTTTTATTCATATAAACCAATACAGGCACTTATGAATCGTCGTTAAATAATAATAATAGTATCTCTACCATCCATTCAGAATGCATTTCCTATGGAAAAGAATGGGCAAGAAACTTCATGGTTGCTTTTTTCCACTATGGACTTACATTTTTGTGTTTTTCTTAATTAACAATAACACAATATAAAGTAAATGAGGCTATATAATCTCAAAACGCAATTAATTAACTATACAAAGTACGTTTGTGCTAGAGTTAAAGGTAGGAAGGAGGAGAAAAACGTAACAAATAGCTAACTTCCCTCAAATGAGCCGGACCAGCGCCTGCCCAAGCGTCGAACTGCTCAGTTCTGTAATAACTAGCTACAGCCCTTTTAACGTCCCACTGCTGGGCACGGGCCTACCCTCAATGCGAGAGGGATTCAGGGCATAGTCCACCACGCTGGCCCAGTGCGGGTTGGCAGAATTCACACATCTATCGAGAACTAGTCAAGTTCCCTCAGACGTGTAGGTTTCCTCACGATGTTTACCTTCACCGTTTTATAGCAAGTGATAATCTCGGATGAAAATGCGATTCGCACATAAACCCAAAGGTGCGAACCGGGGTTTGAACTTGCACACTTTTTTTGCAAGGCGTGTGTTCGACCACTCGGCTACCTCTGCTTTTTTTCTGTAATTCACTGGAATAGCTAGTATAGATTAATTAATAGACAATAAGGGTTGTTCAAGGTTATCCCGGTGCGCCCCCAGAGGCGACCGCCGTCTGACCCCGCGAGCTACCGACCTACATAGCTACTGATTGTGAAATTGTTCTGTCAAACCTTCATGTTGATGGTAAATAGAGTGGATTAAGCCCCGCTCACAATGGGGCGTCAAAAATCGCGCGTCAAACCAAAACGAACTCTGTGTCAAAATAACTAGAGATTGGGATTCATCCGCCATCTTTATCACTGTCATCATCCATTTTTATTTATAATGTGTATTTATTGAATTTGCCTTTACTATGAATTACTTGAAACTGGCTGAAATACCCGCTTAACGCAGGTGGAGCCATTCCTCATCCTATTCCATTAAATATCATCATTTCATTCATTTCGTAAAAAAAGAAGAAGAAGCACTTTTATACGAGTCAATACAGTTAAAACGAACGCCCCAGTGTGCGTAGGGACTTTAACCATCGTTTTCATTAGATGAAATAATTTATCTTGTTTAACTTGAAGTGTGAAAGTTAAGGGACGTTTGTAGGTAGTCCATCAGTCTATCTATCTAGGTATCTTTACTAGAAATACATAACCATCACTAATATCCTTAAATCCAATGATATTCTAGTAAACAGATATGTTATACACGCACAAAACAACCGAAAAAAGTGTTCCGCGTAACAGTGGCAGCACACATACACACTTTTCAATCATTTTACATTTCACAACACGTAGAAATGTGCAAAAGAGCTGGCTTGAAACCAACAAAAAAAAAACCGGCCAAGTGCGAGTCGGACTCGCGCACAAAGGGTTCCGTACCATATTCTATAAAAACGGCAAAAAATTCACGTTTGTTGTATGTGAGCCCCGTTAAATATTTATTTTATTTTGTATTTTAGTATTTGTTGTTATAGCGACAACAGAAATACATCATCTGTCAAAAATTCAACTCTCTAGCTATCACGGTTCATGAGATCCAGCCTGGTGACAGACGGACGGACGGACAGCGAAGTCTCAGTAATAGGGTTCCCGTTTTACCCTTTGGGTACGGAACCCTAAAAAGAGATAGAGTGTTGTCACTTGCGCTTCTATGTGATTTTACATTCATCTGTCAACCAATCCGCATGTTGGTATCAAATGTACGTCCTAATTAGGATGTATTCGAGTCTTCACTAGTGCGTGCTCTTAACATATCTGTTTACTAGTATATTATTGCTTAAAACCCTGGATAAATAGGGAACTAGATTATTTGCCAATACCAAAAGGAACTGTATTAACTCATGGAAAAAGCACATTTTCCAACGAAATGTATGTATATGAATACAGAGTAGATTTTCGTAAAAGTGTGTGTATCAGGCTTTTCATCTGAGTGTCATCCCATCAAAAATCACATCAAACAAAGTTTATATTGACTATTAAAGTTATATCCTTGTTCTGTCTGTAATCCTAATAGATGCTTATCTCCTCATAATTTAGTCCTTAACATAACGAGCCAAGTTTGAGAGTTTAATAGCGGCCATTGCTCAAAGACATCCCCCTATTACAAATTCTTTGCTAGTTGTTAATTTATGACCTTCAAAGCTCTTGGTTAGGAAGCACAGCGTTATTTTAACGAGTAGGGCTGATAGTAATGTAGCGACCTTTATAATCTCGACACAAACAGAACTACGACATTCCGCTAACAGATGGCGCTGACGAGTCCCATGTATGTAAACCACGATTTTACATACAATCCTGAATCACGATAGAAGAGTTTTCGTCAAACTTTACTATTTATATAAGATCCTGTTGTGAACATAAGAATCGTAGTGACCAAATCCGTTAGGCAGACCATTTGGAAGATCATCCTTAATCCCCCTTACAAAAATTATTTGCAGATAGGTACCTACCTACATTACCTACTTATGGCTATTAAATTATACTAATGGCTTTAAAGTGTTACATTTCGTAAAAAAAAACTAAGAAAGTGTTTAATTAATTGTCAATGCTAATAAAATACGTTGCCGCTATCGAATAACAAGCATAAACAACGCTCAGGATCCATAAAAAAGTTTTTAAGTTCTATAGTTTTGTCTATTTTGAAAAACGTGTAAGGTAGTATACCTACTCGTATAACTCACTAATCAAATCAAGAACTACCAACCTAACTAAAACGATGTACGATGGCGGGAGACGAAGGGTGAAGGTTCAACGACCCCGCACCAGCGCGGACGGGGACCGCGGACCCCAGTATAGACATTCGTATTTTTTTAAATATAACGCGACATGTCAAAGACAATAGTAAGATTACTAAGTTGAAAAACGAATCATCCGCCATCTTTATCAATCCTATAACCCATAAAAATATATAGCAGAAATTGGAATAATATCAAAAGTGTCATGATACAAAAATAGAAAAAAAAAACCGTTTCAGTTTATGCCCAGAATAATCTTTGTATTTCGATTGGCTAAGTCAGATTTCAGGGATCAATTTATTATTTGTAAACAGAACATTTTCCAAATGTATGCTGAATCAACAGCATGGTGATGAAGATTGGTCATCCGCCATCTTATCACTGTCATTATCCATTTTTATTTATAATGTGTATTTATTGAATTTGTCCGTGCTATTAATTACTTGACATTGGCGAAATACTCGCGATAGTCGCAGGTGATGCCATTCCTCATCTTATTCCATTAAATATCATCATTTCGCTCATTTCGTTAAAAAAAAAAAAAAACAGCATGGTTTTCTTGTCGTTTCAGCATAAACTCGTGCTAATAATTGGTAGTGTTACCATATTAGTTATAGTTTAAAATGTAAACTTTTCGTCGTTATTTCTCCGCCAAAACCTATTATTATAAGGCACAGTAATGAAACAATGAGTCGCAGATTGCGGTCACATCCTCGTCAATGTTACAGTTCGTGTTATAAAAGGTCAGGTGTTTAATATTTATGTCCCCGGCCCATCCTGTCAATAACGATGCCAAAAATTATATTTCAGTATTATATGTAATTATCATTTTTAGGTATTTTTTGTACTCATACCTACTTAATTACTGATTAAATTACCAAAATATCGCTTGGCATTTAAATTTTGTCGAAAATATATCAACTTTAAAAAATATTATCATTAACGTCTTCAAATGCATGAAACACTAAAATTGTTCAATACAAATTAATATATTAAAATAAATAATTTATTATTTCATCCATGTAAGCCTGCGTGGACATACAACACATGAACAATTTTTTTATTTTTTATTTATTATTAAAAACAAATAATTTAAAAAACCCTATTCTAAGTAGCAATCCGTGGTGTGTCGGTATATGCCATAAGAAAAAAGTGAAGATATATTTTATAACATAAACTATTCTGGCAATAGTCTCGCCCCCTATTACAGCATTGGGACCAAAAATACATCGGCGAAGTGTGGGCGCACTGCAGTGCACCTCTGCCTACCCCTGCGGGAAATACAGGCGTGATTATGTATGTATAAACTATTCTATCTTTATATATATGTATAATTCCACTTTACGTGTGTATGTCACTGAACTCCTTCGATCAAACTTGTAAGTTTGGTCGAAATTCGCCCATGTTTTTCCAACTTTTTTTCGTCGTCAATTTCTATAACTCGTAATATATCGAGACCCATGTAAAATTTGGATGTTCTGTTTTGTGAATATTGGTAGTCGCCACTCATAAGTGTAGTTTACACTGCTGAATAAGGTTATGGATGTACCCAAAGGCTAGAGCACGATACCTGTGACAAATATTCAAGGGTCTACAACTCAGAAACAATGACAGTTAGGTATGAATTGTCTTGACTAAACAGCCACATAAGAGCTCCCATATATGTACTCAAAGTATTATTTCGGACTTCTGATACACCCTGTATAAATATTTGGCATCAGTTATTTTTTTCTGCGTCGAATGAGCATGCTTCCCTGTAAAGTTGAAAAAATTTCGTTTAAGTCAAATAGCATTTCACCCCTCAATATTATTGGCGAGATGAAACGTGCATAGAGTAATCAGTCAGTCTCATCCCACAGCCTCCGTTGATTTCCGACTAACCGTCTTGCACTCGTTATTAACTGAGGGGAATGGCGATAGGGTTGATACCTGCGCTACCATCATCAGTTTAACAGGTGTTTCACGCTCGCTGGTCGATAGCGAAGGCGTAAATATTTCTACTGCAAATTCAATGATATTAAAAAGTACAGGGGCCCAATTCGTGTATTGTCGACATCTCTAGTTCGACATATGTAGAAAAAAAATGAAAAAGTACGACCAATTTGGCGTTTTTTTTTAATATGTCGAATTAGAGATAATGTCGACAAGCGAGAATTGCCCTGTAGGTGAATAAATGTGTCAAAAATAACACCCAAAAAATGGATGGAAGGATGTTTGTTTGTTACACCACACGCAAAAACTACTGAACGGGTTTTGATGAAACTCTACAGTATTATTGTTTATACATCAGAATCACATAATATATTGCTATAATTTATAACGATATTGAGTAAGCGAAGCATGCGCGGACGAAGTCGCGGGTAGAAACTAGTATTGCAATAAAAATGGCTGATGAAGGTGAAAAAGATGGCGGAACTCTCGTGTTCGCTTTTTGAAGACAGGCAATAGTGATGTCGGATTAATATTTGTATTTTTTTTCATATTTTATATTTGCCAACCCTAATAGAGGACACGGGGCCTTCATTTACTTATAAGGTGGCTACCTGGTGAAAATTATGAAACGCTGTTGTATTGATTCGTTATTATACGTTACGACATCGTACTTACCTACTCCATCTACGACGGTTAGGTCTGAGCGCAGGCCGGTCAGCTCACAGCACCTGTTGGTTGCGGGTTTGATTCCCGCCAACGGCAAATAAATATCAGAAACGACCTTTTCTTTCTTTCATTTCTTTCTTTTTTCTTTTCCCTGCTCTGGGTGTATCTGGGATCGCCCCAGTCCATTGTACGGTGCCCATAGTACATGCTTTCGGATCTCAGACCAAAGGCCTTACCACTAACTCTTTAAGTATTGACATATATGAGCAAAAAAAAAAAAAGTAACTGTCAATTTTTGACAGATTTTGCACTGTCAGAAACTGAAAGTACTATCAAAAACATTGCAAAGGAATATGTCCACTGCCGTCACCGGGACGTCAACGAGAACGAGATGACGGCGCCGACGTAGCGGTACATGACTACTATAGCCGCATGTCCCTCACCCGAGCACCGTCATCCCAGCCGCCGAAGTTTCGAGTAGATCGGCGTGACCGCTAGAACGGCACGGTTTTATGACGGGCCGATGCGCCGGCAATACAAAACACGCACTACCGTCGCACCGCGCCGTTCGCCCGGTTTTTTTTCTAAGCCACCGATACCGGCGCGGTGGACACACGATCGCCGTCACGTCATCTTAAACTTGGCCCGAAATAATCTCGTTCTCGTTGAAGTCCCGGTGACGGCGGCGGTGGACAAACGGCCTAAGGGGGCAGGCCGTCAGCATGGTACAGCTTATATACCTATACATACATACATATACTCACGCCTGAATCCCATGGGGGTAGGCAGAGACTACCGTTTGCCACATGCTGCGATCCTGACATATCTCTTTCGCTTCATCCACTTCCGTCGGTTGAGGGTGCTACGGACTTGACCTTTCTGGAAGAGACCGTTAATCTGGTCGTGAAAAGTCCTCCTCGGGCGCCCTATTCCGACATTTCCACTCACGTTCGCCTGGTATATTTCTTTCGTCAGTCTACTTTCACTCATCCTCTCTACATCTTAGTCACCACATCATCCTTTAGCTTACATTCATCTCGTATCTTGCTATTCCTCAACCGGTCAGCAATAGTGACACCACACATACTCCGTAAGGAACGCATTTCCACCTATTTCCATATATACCTACCTATGTATGTAGAAAATAAAACAATCTTGAAGTTTCTTAACATTATTATTATCTGATAATTTAAAAATGTATTTCAGCATATAGAGATGTCTTTATTATACAATTAGATCTGAATAAGTTTTATTAAATAAATTAAATGTATACCCGTCTTTGTCGTTAAATAATAAAAAATACATTAAAACCAAGTACAAAATTATAATTAAGGATAAGATTTTTACAAAATATAATCACAAGAAAATATATTTATAAGTTTAAGATTCGATAATTCTATCATATTAACTCGATGAGTTTATAAAATAAGCGTTAATAGCGTAATGGTTGGACAGGGCGACCTGGCCCTGAAGCATGACCGCGTAGACATAAGTTTTATCTCTTTCAACTGTCAGATTCGTCGAGAAAATTACGTCACACCGATCCCCATGTCCAGTACAAAAAGTTCGAAGTACATAAAAATTGAATTTCTGTGGTATCCGATAGGTCTGTACATAGGGGCCGTTCAAATATTACGTAAGCAGATTTATTACAATTATTTACCCCCCCCATCCCCCTTGTCAGCAAAAGTAATCAAAGCTCCTACTCCCTCCCCCATGCTTACGTAAACATTTTTCAATCAAAAATGTATTTTTTCAAATATTATAATTATAATGTTATAATTATAATTTTATCCCCGAAAATGCGTTTCGTTTTCAAGCATAGACAATGTGAGGGTTGCCATTTGTGTAAAAAAGTAAATAACTACCGATGACGTAATCATCATCTAGACTCCCCTACCCCCATGTCATCCAAAATAAGCAAAACACCCCCCCATAGTGCTTACGTAATACTTGAACGGCCCCATACTACACTGAGATCACGCGAGCAGAGTCATGGACACAGCTAGTTCAGTATACCTACAGTACAGTTTACCTACATATTGTTATTGTTTTTTGTTAAAATGAGCGGGGGGAGGGCAGGCTGACTTTCGCACCCCGGCACCGAATATGCTTAAGACGGCCCTCGTAATGCATTTCACATTTCTCAATAAATTAATTACATAAATAAATTTACAGTTACTGTTCAAAGCAGTGATGTATTCCAAATGATATTTTACATCTACATCAATGAGACCGATTAACATCAATCGATAGGTATTTGTCTCGATAGATCACAATAAATACGATTATTCGCGATGGTGACACTCGAAATGTTTTTTTAATCTACAAATAAAAAAAAAGATTTAAAAGTGACAGATGTCAGAAATGGAACAAGGCCCAATATGAGGTCTCTCGGAGTCATCCGCTATCTCTATCACTGTCATCCTTCATTTTTAAGGCTCCGTACCCAAAGGGTAAGACGGGAACTTTATTACTAAGACTTCTCTGGCGTCCGTCCGTCCGTCCGTCCGTCCATCCGTCCGTCTGTCACCAGGCTGTATCTCATGAACCGTGATAGTTAGACAGTTGAAATTCTCACAGATGATCTATTTCTATTGCCGCTATAACAACAAATACTAAAAAACAGAATTGATAAATATTTAAGAGGGCTCCCATAACACAAACGTGATTTTTTTGCCGTTTTCATAGATAATGGTACGGAACCCTTCGTGCACGAATCCGACTCACACTTGGCCGGTTTTTATTCATAACGTATATTTATTGAATTTGCCCTTGCTATTAATTACTTGACACTGGCTGAAATACCCGCTAATCGCAGGCGGAGCCATTCCTCATCTTATTACATTAAAATTATCATCATTTCACTCATTTCATAAAAAAGAAGAAGAGGTCTTTCGCCATCTTCATTACATTAATAACCTATTTTTTTAAATTATAATGTATATTTATTGAATTTATTCTTGTTATTAATTACTTGACTTTGGCATAAATCCGCTAATCGCGGGTGCAGACCATTTCTCATCTTATTCCATTAAAATATAATTATTTTTAAAAAAAGAACACGAAACAATAAAATTTTATCTATGGAACGCGTTCAAATGGAAAATCAGCACTTCTTACTCCAAACGTTTTATGAAAACTTGGATTGTTTCTCCATTTTCGTGTATAACTGACGATTCGAGTGACACCATCGCGTCTATAAGCACTTTGGAATCTAATTTAACTATACATTGGTAGTAATTCTGTTAGCATTAAACTAAGCAACACTAAACTGCAGTCGTATAGATTTATGAAGCCGGTTTTGACATTGACAATTTGTCATTCGTTACATTAAATATGGGTAATTTCATGAAATTAAAAAAAAGAAATATTATTTATTTATTTCCTAAAAACATATGTTATGATCTCACGTATTATATAACGCACGAAAAAAAGTGGTTTTTTAACCCAAGAAGTTCTAGTCGGTAGTTATTTTGTTATTATTTTCTTGATTGCATGTTCTTAAATTCTAGCCGTAGCAGTGGTAGCCGAGTGGTCGAACGCACGCTTTGCATTCAAAGTGCGCAGGTTCTATCCCCGGCTCGCACCTCTGGGTTCCATGTGCGAATCTCATTTTCATCTGAGATTATCACTTGCTAAGAAACGGTGACGGAAAACATCGTGAGGAAACCTGTGTGCCCGGTATAATGGCAATAGGCTCGCCCCCAATTACATTGGGACCAAAATACATCGGCGAAGTGTGGGCGCACTGCAGTGCACCTCTGCCTACCCCTTCGGGGAATACAGGCGTGATGATGTAAGATGATGATGTAAGATGTAAATTCTATTGTGCTATCTATTGAACTAGCTGTCAAAAGGGGCCTCTTAGTTCCCGACAACTATGAGTGTATGTATCAGCAAAATAGCAATATTTTAGTACTGACAAATGTATTTCAGACACAGTTTGACGCTAACAGAATCAGCACCATTGCCATTTTCGACTAGACACTACGTACACTTAGAAAATCTACATAATTACAAATTCTTCACTACGAATCTAGACTTTTAGAATTTTTGAGAGATCTAGTTTGATGTACAGTTTTATTCTTCTTCTTGTCTATACTAAGTGTTTCACTGGTACCACTTGAGGTGCTGGTCGTGGAGTTTTTGGAGACACTGTTCCCTGGGGAGACTCCGCTGTCGGTGCTCACGGAAGCTGGGCTAGGGCTCTCACTAACGTTATTGCAGACCGTCAACTCCTGACCTGGTATGGAAACTATCTGACCTATCGGCTTCTGTCTGACTAGATTTATGCTTTGGCACAGGTTATTCTTCACCTCACTATCACACGCTTCCTTCTTCTGATACCTCGTAAGTGTACCAGCTGATCCAGCAGAGTTCGGCCGGTACATTGGCACGAACTGAGGCTGTGAATAGTATTGCATGTCGGTGGGCACCTGTCCGGGAACCCATGGACCCATTGTCGAGACCACAGGCATATGCGGCCATACAGGTACCTGAACAACATGAGACCCATCCGGCAGCTGATTGAACGCTGGAGCCACGGGCATCGGTCTCACAACTCCAACTGGAGACGGAGCACTGTGCGGTCTCATCGCCGGATGTGGGAACTGCCCAACTTCCTCTCCCTCATATACTCTATTAGGATTCTGTGGAAAATCCACGTTTGGAAACACAGTATGCGGACTCCGTTGCAGGTAAGTGAACATTTGTTGTTGAGCCTGTTTCATAGCAACATATTGCTGCAAGTGTATTGCCGTCTGCTGTCGCTGTTGAGCTAAATCTTGGGGCATGGCACTCGTGGAGTTACCGTGAATATAATAAATGTGGGACTGTGTGTTGGCTTGCGTCACCGGCGTTTGCCGCTGCGTATGCTTGCCGTTCTCCATCCCATTGCTCTGCGGGTCCTGGTACTCTTCGGGAGGCGCTATGTATTTCGGAGGCGATGGTGGAGTCACCTGCTGTGACATTGGATAGCTTATTATCTGAGCGATATACGGCTGCTGTTTCGCCGAGTGAGCTGGACTGTGTGTCTGGAATGTAGGGTTGAAGGTTATCTGCGATATGTCCTGCCCCGATCCGGAGATATCTGCGTCTTTTCCTCTGTGTTCATCCGTCTTTTTAGATTTGTGGTTGTAAGGTGCAACTTTGGGATTGCCTTTCCAGTTGGCACCGGCGCTTTGAGGTCTTTTGACGGGAGATTTAGTGGGATCATGCCAGTTGTCTCCGTTTATCTGTCTCTGGTCTGGATGGTGGGACTGGGCGCTGTGGGATCTTCTTGGAGGGGGTGACATGCCGTCGGGCACATGCTGTTGTCTGTAACACCTCCTGCCGGATCCCGGGCTGTTCTGACGCTCGGGTGGTATCGGCCGCGGGACCCGTCTCCTGGCCGGAGTTGGTGGACTGGGCTGGGATTGTGAAGAAGTCGACAGGGAAGTGGATCGCCATTGGTCAATCAATATTTTCCGCCTTTCGTACTCTACTCGTACTTCTGTCTCGCTGGTCGAATCGTAATCTTTACCCTGTGGGAATACAAAGTAGTTTTAGTTAGAGATTAGTGGGTTGTAAAAAAATGGTGATTAAAGTCAAAAATACCTTGTCGATCTTTTCATCGAGCATCTTAAAGAAATTCTGCTGGCTAGCTGACACCTCACTGTAACGAAAGTTAATGTTAATACAGATTATTGAAGTTACAATCAAATGTCTAGTATTCGATATTAAGTTCTGGTCATTTAGAATTACCAGTGGTCATGTAAACCTTTCCTTTCAAATAGCAAATTACACGACAACATTTGTTATACAAATTAGAATGTTATATCGGTGTTCATTGAGTGCTAAATGGCTTGTTAACTTACATGGTTTGTTGGTGCGTGGTGAGAGGCAGGATGTGCTTCCCGTGTTCAGCGTCGTCTTCATTGTCGTCGGTTGGCGCGGCGCCGCCAGCCGTGCCCTCCTCCTCATCTGCCTCCTTGTCCGCTGCGCCTGCGCATCATAGTGGTTATAATGAGTTTTGTTGGTTAGAGTTGGTATCAAGTAACTTTTCTTATTCAATTCTCTGGTCACTGGCTTGACATTATGAAAGTATAGTAATAAGAGGGCCGGTTTCTAGGTAAGCACCACAAATACGTAGTCATTTATTAAACTAGATATTTAATAAGTCTTCCTTTTTTCCGTAAAGTTATTACCTATTTAGGAAAGATAAGAAGTTCTTAAAGCATACCTGACGTTCAAGTATACTTATGCTTTCTACTAACGCTAGGAGATTAGATTAGAGATTATTAATTAGAGATATGTCGAATCGAAACGTCAATTTGGTCGTATTTTTTTCTTTTGTTTCGACATATCTCTAATAGAGATTGATGTCTACTACTACTACAGCCCTTTTAACGTCCCACTGCTGGACACGGGCCTCCCCTCAATGCGAGGAGGATTCAGGCCATAGTCCACCACGCTGGCCCAGTGCGGGTTGGCAGACTTCACACATCTACCGAGAACTAGACAAGTTCCCTCAGACGTGCAGGTTTCCTCACGATGTTTTCCTCCACCGTTTCATAGCAAGTGATAATCTCGGATGAAAATGAGATTCGCACATAAATCCCAGAGGTGCGAGCCGGGGTTTGAACCCACACACTTTGATTTGCAAGACGTGCGTTCGACCACTCGGCTACCACTGCTATTGATATCTATCAAACGAAAATCGGGCCCCTGCCCGTACACTCAAGTCTCTAATAGCATTTTTTGTAAAATATTTCTTTCAGGTTTTGACCTTAGTAGAAAATCTTTCAAAAATGTACAGTTGCTTTTGAAGAAACGACAATAATTTGAGTGGTGGGGCTAAGACCCAGGTCAAACGAAATAAACTCTCAAAGCCCTTAAAATAAACAATCGCAATAAACAGTTTTAATTGAATTATCATTTTACTTGAAGTGTGAACACAGCTTTCGTTCCGTTCGCATTTCAGAAACTCCCGTCTGATACGACGAAATTACTAAAATATTAATGTCCTCTGAATTTATATTTCACGTCGTTCGAGATTGGTTTTAGTTTCAAATTTCTACATTTTATTCGAAGACGAGCAATAGCTGAAATGTTTACGTTTTGGTGGAGTGAATAAGGTTTTAAGTAGCAATATACATATTAGAGCCAGACGTTATCTAGGAATTTTAATAAGTTTTCTTTTAAATATTTCCACTGATTCGATTTTTGTCGAATTCATCTTTGTTCGGATTTTGTTGTATTAGCCTGCAATAGATGTCGCTACGGTTAGTTTAATAAGTCAGCATTGTTACATTTATCGAAAACCCTGGTACATTGTTTTCTCAGTTATAAATCAGTAGCTATTAACAAAAACATTTTTGAGAGTACAAGTTTCCATATATATGTATATTTTTATTCATATCGAGCGCTGAAAGGCTATTTGACTTAAGCGACGTTTAACTTCTTAGCTTTAAAGAAGAGCATACTCTTTCGATGCAGAAATATTGATACGACAGGGTACCATGAGGTAGTAATCGATTACTGCTTGCTTAGGCCTCGTCGCGTCGATAGGTGTTGCTATTACTCTCAATAGATGGCGCTGTCGTAGATAATTATCTATAAAAACGGCAAAAAAATCACGTTTGTTGTATGGGAGCCCCCTTAAATACTTATTTTATTCTGTTTTTTAGTATTTCTTGGTATAGCGGCAACAGAAATCCATAATCTGTGAAAATTTCAACTGTCTAACGATCATGGTTCATGAGATACAGCCTGGTGACAGACGGACGGACGGACGGACAGCGAAGTCTTAGTAATAGGGTTCCCGTTTTACCCTTTGGGTACGGGGAACCCTAATTAGCTGAATGCAAATATGTATATAGGTCAATATCGCCCAAAAGTGTAGTTTAAGTCAAATAGCCTTTCCCCCCTCAATTTACTATCTTTATTAAAACTATTTTTGACAACAGGCAAACTTCGTATTACGCACAATATTAGAGGCGAAGCCCCATATAAAAAGGTTACCGTACCTAAAATATATTTATTTTCATTTCCCTTTTTTTAATTTAAAAAAAATCACATAGGTCCCTAAATTAGGCCGAATTCAAATTCTATCCATCGTTAGGAATTGGGTCATCGAAGTAGTAACGAATAAATACATTTCCTTGTTTCATATTTGCAATGCAAGCTACGTGAGGTGGTTTTCAATATGCAAAGAGTGCAGTAGCGTAGTATATTCCGATACAGACTCCATGCTGGTAGAGGGTATTGGAAATTGACTCACGTTCTCCACTTGACTTTTTTAGAAAATGTACCCTGTGTCAATATACATAAAATTGGATTTCTGAGGTAAAAGGCATACGAGTTGACATTTCATTGCAAAATGTACTCTTTCTATGCATTAATAGAGTTTCGTTTTGATATTGGTCGTGCGCGTTTTGTGAATGCCCGCCTGTGAGTACCTGTGAAATTTCTCTGAGAATTCATATCCTATTTTTTTAATAATTATAGCGAATATGAAACCGCTGATGCCATTCGCGACCATTTTAGGATAGTTAGCGGAATTGCCTACGTTTCTACCAGACATTTGAGAAATGAATTAATTCGTGAGGAATTTCTAAGTGGATATTATAGACAAATAAAGCTATTATACTCGTAATGTAGCCCCAAATCTCAAAACCATGAGATTAATGACGGCTAGTGTTAGGTGGTTTGAGCGTAGGCCCTACTGTACCAGGTAGTTGCGGGTTCGATTCACGCCAGCGGCAAATTTCAGAAATGGTCTTTTCGGAATTTGTCCTGGTTTGAGCGTAATTGGGGTCGCCCCTGTTGTATCAGCTTCCTGATCCAGGTAATTAATTAATACTTCACATTTGCACGAATATATACATAAGAAACAGAATCACCACAGATAACACAATCTTCCTATATAGTTTTACTAAGGAGTATACAGTATGCAGGTATGCTACCTATCTATACATCAATACAAATAAATAAAATTGGAGTGTCTGTTTGTAATATCAAAATAACACTTTTTTACCAAATGCGTATGAAAGTATATACGATACCTATAACGAAAACGCAATTTTAAAATTTTTTGTCTGTCTGTCTGTCTGTTTGTTTGAGGCAAACTTCTAAACGGCTGAACCGATTTCAATGGGACTTTCACTGACAGATAGCTGACGTTCCAAGGCGTAACTTAGGCTACTTTAATTTTAGAAAAAGCATTAGCGTTCCGCGGGAAAAACATAATACCCATATTTCCGGTTAATCTCCCTAAAGTCCACGCGGGCGAAGTCGCGGGCACAGCTAGTCATAAATACAAATATTTATGTAACTAATATTAACCTAAACAATATTGGTATTCGGAGATGTAACAGCCCCCAGTCTAGTATGTGGTACCCATTGTACAAGCTTTGCTAAGTTTGGGAACATACGATGACAATGTGTTGTCTGGCTATAGTTATATTTTAACCCTTTGAAATGTTAAGTAATCTGCAAGTATATAGCGATGTGTACTGCATAGTGTATAGTGAATAATAAACTGTCTATCTGTCTGTCTGTACAGTTGTCGTTAACCTGCCACGATTAATTAATGTTCGTCTGGTCAATGTCCGTATGGCAATATTATTGCATGCGAAAGCGATCCCGTGGCGCCCCGATATAAGCGGAAGATGGTACACCGTCGGTTTTTTTTTAGTGGGTATACGGCCTTCTGCCGGGACTCCCACATAACCCTGTTACTTCCCCCGAGGTGGCAGGGTATCCATAAAGGATTTACCGACGTTAAAAAAAAAGGCGATGAAGGCACTCGGCTAACTGGGGCGTTATTGCGCGCGCGTTCAAATTTGTGCCCATACCAACATTCAAAAATGTTGCCTGTCTCTCTGTCGAGGAAAACTCGCAAACGGCTTAACCGCTTTTGATGAGACTTACACTGGCAGATAGCTGATGTTCCAAGGAGTAACTTAGGCTACTCAAAAAAAACTGGCCTATCGCGAGCCAGACTCGCGCACGACGGGTTCCGTACCATTATCTATTTCCATCATCAATATCGAGCAAAAACGAGCAAAAAAATCACGTTTGTTGTATGGGAGCCCCTTAAATATTTATTTTATTCTGTTTTTTGTTTGCTTTGATATTTGTTATAGCGGCAACAAAAATACATCATCTGTGAAAATTTCAACTGTCTACCTATCACGGTTCATGAGATACAGCCTGGTGACAGACGGACGGACAGCAGAGTCTTAGTAAAAGGGTTCCGTTTTACCCTTTGGGTACGGAACACTAAAAAAGAATTAGGGTTCTAAGGCAGAAAATAAAACTATTTTTTTCCCGAGTAACTTCTCTCAATTAAATGCGGGCGAAGCTCCCAGGCACATTAGTATACATTATTATTACAAAAATTGAGACTCAACATTTATTATTGAACACAAAAAGCTTCAATAAACATAACCAACCTAACACGTATATTAAGCTCTACTATTCATTAGTGCCAGGTGCAGAGGAACAATAAAAAATGACAGAATAAACCCCGGAGCTAACATGAGCGTCAAGACGCACGCGTCCGATTGTTAAACGCATGACAAATAAAAATGGGTGATGAATATGATGAAGATGGCAGGATATAGGTACACTATACTACATATTTGACTTTTTGTTTTCTTATATTTACGCGAATACTACGCGTTTATTTAGTTTTTTATGTTCCCGAGACGTCTAACACCTCAGTCCCCCCGTGACCATGTTTGCTGTAAAGCAGCCGAAACGTCGGGAACATAAAAAAACTAAATAAACGCGATAGAATCCGTAAAATAGTTTTATTTCAATATTTGACTTTTTTTTTGTCAGCCTGTATTGTCCCACTGCTGGGCAAAGACCTCCCTTTCGTTACTCCACTCCTCTCTGTTCTTTCCCATTGTGGACCAGTTTTTATTGTGCGAGTCCAACTCGTCTCGCCATCTTTTTTTGGGCCTTTCGCGGTGTCGTTTGACTATACAGGGTGTTTCAGAAGTCCGAAATAATACTTTGACCTTTGCATCAGTATCGGGTATACAACCGAATGGTATAAAAATTTAATTGAAATTCGACCATGTTCTTCCCACTTTTTTTTCGTCGCCAATTTCTATAACTAATATCTCGAGACCTATGTTAAATTTTCATGATCTGTTTTGTGAATATTGGTAGCTGCCCTTCTTAAATGTAGTTTACACTGCTTGATAAGTTCACAAATGTACCCAAGGGCCAGAACACGATACTTGTGAGAAATATTCAAAGGTCTTTAACTCAGAAACTATGATAGATAGGTATAAACTGTCTTGACTAAGCATCCGCATACGAGCTACCGTATATGTACCCAAGGTATTATTTCGGACTTCTGATACACCCTGTATTTGGCACCCATTCAGTAATTGCCTTAGCCCAAATGTTGACTTAAGCGACATTTTCAAACTTCGACTCGATTTTATTTATGTCAATATAGCACAAAAGTGTTGCTTAAGTCAAACAGTTTCATATAATATAACTTAATGTCATCGATGGCGCGTGGTCGCGTGACTCTTTATCACTAAAAATTAATCTTTACACATATTTGCACAGAGTACATTTTCCAAAAAAAGCACGCTGGGACGTCTATGACACGTGTAAATTTATTTTGCCTATACCAAAATGAACTCTGCGTCAATATGGATAAAGATTGAATTTGTGTGGCCACGCTCACACTCGTTCAAATTCGCTTACGCTCTCAGTGTCATTTAGTTGAAGAATGAACTTTGTCTACAAGTCAATACAGTTCGTTTTGGTATGGCAAACAATTTGACGGATGAGGGCTTAACTCGCTGACTCCAGTGTGTGAAGGATTTAAAGAATGGCGTCACCTGGTGAGCAGGAAACGCGCCTCCCCTCGGTACAGCCGGGACAAAGACACTCCGCGCGTACAGTTTCAAAATAATCCTATTTAAAAAGATTTGTATAGAACCTCCATTCTATTTAAATTCAAATAACTTTTTTATTCTATTTTATATCCTGTATTGGCTGTATACGATATAGAAAGGAGACGTCACGAAGTCACAATACTATTAAATTGACGTATTTAAATTATTAATCTTTTAGAAGATTCATCCGCCATCGTTATCACTGTCATCATTCATTTTTATTTATAATGTGTTTAATTTGTCCTTGCTATAATTACTCGACATTGCCAATAAATACCGCTAATCGCAGGTGCAGGCATTCCTTCCATTAAATTGTCCATCTTATTCCATTAAAATGTCATCATTTCACTCATTTTGTAAAAAAATTAAGAAGATTATCTTTTATTTAGTTTCAGATCACATACAGTGAACATAATATACTAACGCGAACTAGGGCCCGAAGTGCAGACATTAGACATTGACACTTTGAAGCCTCAGTCACGAGAAAAGATGTTGTTTTCATGTCTTAAAATATCAGCCGGATTCATCCGCCATCTTTATCACTGTCATTATCCATTTTTATTTATAATGTGTATTTATTCAATTTGTCCTTGCTATTAATTACTTGACATTGGCGAAATACCCGCGCTAGTCGCAGGTGAAGCCATTCCTCATCTTATTCCATTAAATTTCATAATTTCACTCATTTTGTAAAAAGAAAAATATCAGCCATAGTCATTCTAGAACGATAATGTCAAACTCGAGGCCCAAATTATATGTAATACCTAATGCAATAGAGATAAAACTTAGAAGTATAAAGATTTATTTTGGTAGAATTAATTTACGAATTTATTAAATCAAGGTAATTATGTCATTTTGTAACAAAACTTAAGTTTATTACGTATCTAAGTGCGAAAGGAGGTGTATAGTATTTCTCTATGGTAAGTTAGTACACTTCACCATCACACTTTAGGTACAATGCAAAAGTTCGCTCAATGACATTCGAAATTTAAACTTCAATTACTCGGCCCATAGAGTAAGTAACGAGGTCTGATCACGAAAAAAACCACGTCATTTTTAAAATTGGAACCTAAATTATCCCGCCAGTTCGACCTTGACGCCATTTTTAAATTTATCACCCGCCGTACCCTTGGTCCTCGTGCAATATATCTAGTGACGTCACCGCCAACCGTTCGCCAACTTTCAAACAAAAACATTTGGACCCAGCTGCTGTTGGTACACCCGAATGAGGCGTTTACCTAATGTCTATCATAAATCCTTTCTCTTTATTAATATGTTGTACGTGAGAGACTACATTGTACATTTTCATTCTTTCTGTAAAGTCATCAGTGGTTACTTAAGTGGTAGAACGCCTGCTTTAAGCGTAAGGTAGCAAGTTCAAACCCTGAGCAGCTCTGGCATTTTTGGATTATATGTGCGAATATCATTTTCAGTAATGCTGAACGGTGCAGGCAAACATCGTGGGGAAACCCGCACGTCTATAGAAGCGTGTGAAGTTCGCCAACTTGTACTGGGCCAGCGTGGTGTACTGTGGCCAAAATCTTCCCGAGCAATAGGCTCGCCCCCCTATTACATTGAGATCAAAAATACGCCAGCGAGGTGTGGGTCTACTGCAGTGCACCTCTGTCTACCCCTTCAGGGCATACAGGTCGTGCAGGCAGTGCCATAACGCAAGGCTTAGTGAGCGGACATCCCGTACTTAATATACTGATGGGTCCAATAATCCTATTAATATCATAGGTCGGCTATGACGTCAATATGTGTCCTCGTACCTAATCCATGACTCTAGCGAGCGTCCTCCATGATTTCATTTGTATAGAAATGGCCTTTCGTAATTTACCTTCCTCTGATACTTACACCTAAAAGGTAGCCCACTCACTGCGGCCTTTTAACATCCTTTTAAAAAATAAGGAATAGGCAGTGCACGCACACTTCATCGATATTCCAATGTAATAGGGGGCGGCCTATTGCTATTATACCAGACATGTTCCCCTTATTTTTACGAGCAAATTTGGGCCATAGTCCACCACACTGTCCTAGTGCAGGTCTCCTCAAAATGTTTGCATTCACCTTTCAGCAAGTGATAATTATTATTGACAAAATGCCATTCGCATATGAAATCTGAAATCTTTAGTGCAAGCCCGGGATTTGAATATGCACCTGTTGAGTTCAAGGAAGGTGTGCTACTACTGCTTTCGTGATTTAGTGACCACAAAAGCATAGCTAATTAAAATTCAGCTCAGCTTCACAAAGCCCGCTCAAGGGGTCCCCAGTTTCGTGCAAAATACACAAAGTTCAGGCCCTAATTGCGTTTTATCAGTGATTATCACAAAGGAACCGGGGTCGATGGGATCTTTTGTTCTTGGCATTCCTTTACTTATTCTTTTACGGATTAGAATGAGTTAGTCTGATGGCATACCGTGGGCTTATCCACTTGGATTCAACTTTTACGTAAACATATCCTCAGATAAAAGAAATAATGAAAATACATTTATTCAGCACAGACACCTTTGCATACATAATGAAGAAACGGACAAGAAATAAGTTATCAGAGATGATGTTGATGTTGAGATGATGTGATGTCGAAGGACGCCTGGCTCAGCATGTGCTGAAGGGGATTTTCAGCCAGGGTCTTCCCGTAACCTGGTTATATACTACCAATGCCAACCACTAATGATTCTTCATCTATTGCGGTGTTATAAAACACTTTTGTTGCGACAAATACCATTAATTAATATTTATAAATAGATTATTTACCCAACCTATATACAGCTTAGAAGACATTGCACCAAAGGAATTATTTCCATAACTAACATTTGTTTTAAATTATCTTCTTTGTAAAACGAAGTAGATATATACAGCTGACTAAGCTAGCATTTTATTCCTAGTATTTTACCTCACCTATTTACTTGTATTGGTTTTGTAGCACTTCTGAAACTTCCTGTAACGTTTCAGCTTCTAAATTGATGCTCTGAAATAAGTCCATTGTGGACGTAATCCCACAGTCACCTCAACTAAGTTCATTTTAGTTTCAGGATCGTATTTCAGTGCAACCAATCAGCAAATTGCATTTAAGTAGCTCTCCTTTCAGGTGCTACGTCCTTATGAGGGCTGCAACACGTCGGTAGAATACATTTCTGGAAAATTTTCTTTTTAACAAAAAATCTCTATACGGCCATCTTGCTCGGAAATTTTGGCATCAACGATGATGTGGAGGCCATCTTTTATGTATAAACATTTAATTTTAAAAGGTTCTCATTTTGGTCGCCTGGATCAAAATGACGGCTTGGTCTAGTGGTTTGGAGGTGGCTGATTGCGGGTTCGGTTCCCGCCAGTGGCAATTTCGGAAAGGCCTTAACAGAATATGCCCTGGTCTTGGTGTAGCTGGTATCGACCCTAATCCATTGTATGGCATCTTAGTACAAGCTTTTCTTAATTTGGGATCATACGATGAGTAAAGCACTGAACAATTTTACGTAAATAAAACGTGTCTGAAATCTGTTAAAATCTACGATTTTTTTAAATTCAATTGATCATCCCTAGGGTCGTTTATTTGTGTACGAAGCGCCCCTTGTTGCAATTCTAATTGGTTGAGAGCTATTCCGAGTACTGCTTCCCAGCTTACAGATCGTGCAACCTTCACAGCGACCTCTGGCGGCGTAGACAGATCTAGTGAGTGAATTAACTTGACTATTTTGGAATATATACAGTTTTTATATTCATAAAGATTGAATTTATGTGACAAAGGCCATGCAAATAAGCATGGGACAAGATTCCCTCGTCTCATCGATGAAATTTCATTGAATTATATGCTTTTTCTATAAGTTAATAAAGCTCGTTTGGGTATTGAAAATAAATTAGTCGAGTTCGACGCGCCTGCTGGCACAGGGTTTAACTGTGTTGCTTTAACGTCATAAAATTGGGGTCCATAATTAAGTAAAGGCCTAAACATTGGTTTCCCGTATTCCAAGGAATTTCCGGCCGTTTCTTAAAACGAAGCCAGGAAAAGAGCGAGTGTGAAATTCAAATGCGAGCGATAATATTCGGTGACATAGGTAACCCATTTTGACAGACAACGGTACAGTTATTATGTTAATTAAGTCGTGTTAGTGAATGGTGAAACGGACCTAAACTTGTTCTTGAACCCCGGGCAAAAAGGGGCGTAATTTTTTTGTCGATACCAAAACGAGCTCTGTGCCAATAAGTATAAATACTGAATTTCTTTCTGAATTTCTACGCGACCACACGGCAAAATCCACTCGCGTCAATGACATTTTGTTGAAAAATTAGCTTTTTTCAAAAGTCAATACTGATCGTTTTAGTAGATATAGCAAACATTTTTTTTTAGTTTTTATTTTTAATCGGGGCCCTAATTCGGCCCGGCCCGCGTGCTAATCTCTGATGTGGGGGTCAGCGTCCTTAAATTGATGCCTTATAATTAATGTGTAAAATGAGTTTTTCAGGTTTTCCATTCTAATTTTTATTTAAATAAAATTCAATATTTTTTATTATAAAAGATAAGGCAAACAATTTGTAGCAGTGGTAGCCGAGTGGTCGAACGCACGCCTTGCAATCAAAGTGTGCAGGTTCAAACCCCGGCTCGCACCTCTGGGTTTATGTGCGAATCTCATTTTCATCCGAGATTATCACTTACTATGAAACGGTGAAGGAAAACATCGTGAGGAAACCTGCACGTCTGAGGGAACTTGACTATATAGTTCTCGATAGATGTGAGAAGTCTGCCAACCCGCACTGGGCCAACGTGGTGGACTATGGCCTGAATCCCCCTCGCAGTGAGGGGAGGCCCGTGCCCAGCAGTGGGACGTTAAAAGGGCTGTATTACTATTAGTAAACTATTTGACGTATGAGGAAAACAAACAAAAATCTAGAAATAACCTGATAATTCACTTCATTTGGAAATGTGTCTTCGTAAATCGCAGAGTTCTTCCGTTTTACGCTTGTCAAGATCCTATAAGCTGTTAGCCTCTATAAGTTGGAGAAGAATAAACAGAATAATACTGTCTAGCTGGCTTAGTGGCCACGTGGCATCCGAGGAGCCTCGCAAGACGATCCCAAGACTCATGAATATTTAGGGCACGTCGACTGGCCCTCTCGCATTTTCCCCGCATGCCTCGCACCTCGCGCTATCAAATATACAGATAACTTAAAGCCTCCATGGTTACCTTTACCTTTGAATACGCTTTATATCTTTAGTATATTAACCACAATTGGACGTAGTAGCAAAAAGGATTCAATCCAATTTTTTTTTTAAAGTATACCAAACGGTTACTAAGGTCGGAGTGGTCGAACGCACGCCTTGCAATCGAAATGTGCAGGTTCAAACCCCGGCTCGCACCTCTGGGATTTATGTGCGAATCCCATTTTCATCCGAGATTATCACTTGCTATGAAACGGTGAAGGCAAACATCGTGAGGAAACCTGCACGTCTGAGGGAACTTGGCTAGTTCTCGATAGATGTGTGAAGACTGCCAACCCGCACCGGGCCAGCGTGGTGGACGTTAAAAGGGCTGTAGTAGTATCGTCCAAATCTATCGCTAAAGTTAAATACCCGTTCACCCCTCTATGTGTTGTTTGGCGATACTAACATTATATAACATCAGCTCACCTGACTTTTTGGCACTGTTTCCCTTTCCACCATTCTTGTTCCTCCTCGGGTACAAGTTTATTTTGCTTTGACCACACCCCATTACACCGTCTTCACACACACATCTCACACACTATTCACTTATCATCACGATTCACTTAGTCCAATTTTATGACGAATTTACTTTGTGTGTCTACCAACACTTCTGATGACCATTTCCATTTGATTTTTCGTTTCTTCGTTTTATAGATGTGCTCCATAACTTCTTATCTGCAAAAGAAATTGGACAATTACCGTCTCACTCTTCTACAATGGGTTTACAATGCTTTTAAAACCTTGTTTCAACAAAACTCAAAATAAAATAGTCAATTACTCATTTAATTTTTGCAAAGTTTTAATTCAAAATCTTGGAAATTAGATTGCAATTTATATTAAACATGTTATGGTTTGTTTTTCTTGATCTTTAAAAGGTCAAGTTTTTTTTTTATAACCTATTGTATGTCCCACTGCTGGGCAAAGGCCTCCCCCTCTCGTCTCCACATGTCCCTATCCTGGGCTTGTTGTGGCCACGTTTCTCCCGCAAAAGTGAACAAATCGCCATCTTCTCCTTGGTCTGCCACGATGCCGGCTACCGCCTTCGGGCATCCAGGTGTTGACACGATTTGTCCACCTCTGCGGGTCCATTCGTGCTACGTGACCGGCCCACTCCCACTTCAGCCTTGCCGTCTTCCCACCCACGTCAGTAATACGAGTAATGGAGTGTAGGGTGTTACCAAGTTTATATGTTTACAAAACAATATTTCGTTTGAATCAAGGTTTACGTTCACTATTTGTATGATAACATTATTATTTCCAAGGTTGGTCGATTTCATATACAAATATTATTCATTGACTCTCCCTTTAGCAACTTAAAACGTGTATAGAACTCATGGTAGATGTTCCATTACTTAATAAACTTCTAAATAAATTAAAAATTAGTTTTCATTAACACTGACAAAGACACCAATTACGTCATTCACAAACTATGGCCGAACCTAATTTGAAAGCACAAAAAATATTCCTGTCTCTCTCTTATATAACGACCATGAGGAGAATCGCAGTGGTAGCCGAGTGTAATTTAGTGTTTAATTTAGTGTAATTGAGTGTAATTTAGTAAGCAACAAAATAGTCATTGATATAAAATTCCGTCACACTGGGGCATTAAGACGTTTCGACACTACTGAATAGATATGAAACGGATATCCGGTAACTATCCGGCCTTGTTTTCACTATACGGCCGGATACCGGATAGTAATATTCAAATAAAAACAAAATCGATCTCGACACCCCTGATACTCGTCTCGTCACTCTCGACACTCATCTCGACCCACCTGATTCTTAGCTTGACATTCCTGACACTCCTGAAAATCGTCTCGACACTCCTGACACTCGTCTCAACATTGCTGACACTTAGCTTGACTTTACTGACACTCGTTTCGACACTCCTGACACTAGTCTGGACACTCTCGATACTCATCTCGACCCACCTGACTAGAGATGAAACGGTTATCCGGTAACTATCTGGTATCCAGCCTATCCGGCCTTGTTTTCACTATCCGGCAGGATACCGGATAGTAATTCAGTATCCGGCCGGACACCGGATAGTAAAATTCAAAAAAATTGAAATCGATCTCGACACGCCTGATAATAAATCCGGAATACATTCCGGATTTCACCCCCTATATATTTTTGTTCAAAATTCCTTAAACTCGCGTTTCTTTATTATTTTTGTATGTACACAATGTTTCAAGTCGATCAAAAAATATTTTTGAAATTTGCCACGTGTGTATGTGTTTACAAGTCGGTAGTCATTCTTTGATATATATACAACAAAATTTAAATGCGTCCCAATATTATTGCATTACAAAACACTGTAATACAGAACTTTTTTTTTTTTATTGTGTGACCTTCAAAAGATAGAAAAGGAAAGTTGAATAAACAAATTCGAATTTCAATTGCATACCATTATAAAAGTGAAAGTATCGTATCGGACTTCTGGAAAACCCTATATAATTCATTCGGCACGGCACGCGAACGGAAACCGTCAAATAAAAAAGAATTAGACGCCATTAACGCCTCGTGGCAATGTGGCGCACCTGTTGGACTGTTTATACGTGCTTTTATAGTTACTGCATTTCTTTATCGCCATGGTCTTATGAAATATCTTTGGCTGTGGTTATCATTGTGGTTAACCCCACTTACTATACTACTAATATAGCCCTTCTATCGTCACTCTGCTAGCCACGGGCCTCCCTTCGATGAGACGGGGAGGGCCATAATCCACCACGCTGGTCCTCCCGACACGATCACCGCCTTCCTCGACCCGGGCGTTGAGAGGGCCACCAATACACCTACTCCAGCCTCAAACAGACACCGATCTCGCCGGCGAGGTCGAGGAACCCCCTCTTCCGCTCGTAGGTGCATATTTGCACCTAGGAGCGCAGTCACTACCTCTCCCCTCACGGTAACTGCCCAAGCCGAAGTCGTGCCCTCTGTGGCGCTCTTGAGCTAGTTGCCACCCCTTTCCGCCCTTAAGGCCTTGGTTGGAGTGCACTCTGCGCTCGCCACTCCTCCGGTAAAGCTGTAAAGGCCACCTAACGGCCAACAGTGTAAGTCCTTAAAAACTCATCACTCATCTATCGAGGACTAATCCATTTCCATCAGACGTGCAGGTTTCCTCACTAGATGTTTTCCTTCACCGTTTCATAGCAAATGATCTCTCGGATGAAAATGAGATTCGCACATAAATCCCAGAGGTGCGAGCTGGGATTTGATCTTGTACACTTTGATTGCAAGGCATTCGTTCGACCACTCGAATACCACTGTTGTAACCCTTATTACCAAAAGGCACTGAGCCTCGTACTGAAGAAGAAAGTTTTAAGTAAACACAGCTGCATAGTAGGATTTAGATTTTTACTAGACATTTTGTGTTCTTCTTTATTTTCAACTGTTTATAATGTTAATTATCTTATTTAGTTGGTGTACAAAATACTTTCTTTCCAGCAACTTTTTGTTTTATAATTTTGCAGAGAGTCCATTTTCAAAAAAAGTCAAGATAATTCGTTCGCTTCAACATTAGAATTTCAGTCCAGTATACCGGATGTCGGATTAACCATTCTCATTTGCTATCTGTGGATTGATTGTATATTTTCAGTTCTGAAAACATAGGCAGGATGATCAATAACTTCCTTTCACAATTCATAACACTACAGCGCAGCGCGTCTAAAATGGTTGAGCACTGTTCCTCTTAAAAGACATCATGTTCTATTTTTACAAGTAACAAGCTTTATATTAACTTGCAATGTATATCCGGGTGGAATCTTGCAACTGAATTTTAAATCAGTTATCCTTAACCGATTGAGCTGAAAAATGGTATACACGCTTATTTTGGATGACAATGCATGCTTAGCTATGTGACGTCATTCTAATTCCATTATGGCGGATCATCCAAGATGGCGGAATAGTTATTTTTTCTGCACTACCACAGTATGCGTATCAAATGAAAGGGCTTGCTGAGGAGAACACGAAAAATTAAGGCAAATAAATAAAAGCTTGTTTTTTAAAAGTTTTTTTTACCATTTTTTTTTTTAACAAAGCTGTAGAAATTCCGCCTTTTTGTAATATAATGCGTCCATCCAACGTCTAATCACCTAATTTATACTTTAAAACTAATTTATACTCGGTATTATGATTATTAATAAAATGTAAAGCAGTAGCCTCGTCGGTAGAACTCCCGCCTTGAACGCAAGGGGTGCAAGTTCAATTCCTGGGCCTGCACCTCTGAGATTATTTTCATGTCCGAATGTCATTTTCAATAATGATTACCACTTGAATGGTGAAAGAAAACATCGTGAGGAAACCTGCACGTCTATAGACGGACGTAAGTTTACCAACCCGCACTGGCTCAGCGTGGTGGACTATGGCCTGAATCTCCCTCGCATTGAGGGGAGGCCTGTGCCCAGCAGTGGGACGTTAAAAAGTCTGTAGTAGTAGCAAAACCAACGAAATGACACTGACAGCGCGGGCGAATTTTGACGCGTGGGGGCGTAGCTTTTACCACAGAAATTTAATCTTTATGCATATTGACATAGAGTTCGTTTGGTATTGGTTAATTTGGTATTGATATTGATTTTGGTCTTGATATACCTTTAAGGCCGTATATTTAGATTATATATTAGCACTTAAGTAATGTAAAATGTAAAATGGATACACGAGAACTGCTAAGCTAGACAAACTGTTAAGCAGTTTGGCAGACTTTTTTTATTGTTATAATTTTATTTTATTGAGAACAAATAAATAAAAAATTAGACGCGCGAGCATTGGCGCCCCAGTGTGGCCGGGGCTTAATCCGGCAAGAAACTCGGTGCGCGTAATCTTTTTCTTAAAACATAAATTGCCAGACAGATGCATTGTCTAAGAAACAATAATAATGCAATAAAATGAGGATAATGATGCTTTAATTAACCTTGTAACGGTTCGTAAAATATCATTGTTAGCGTATCAAAGGTTACAATTCACATTTTTAGACTAACACTATTTTTGCCAACAGCCTCAATAATTTTAGGGTACCACATCACTTATAAATAGTTGAAAGTATAGTTGATAATATATTTAGTATTTAATCCCAAATTCATAGAAATTATAATCCATAAGTAAAATCAAAATCATTTTTTTTTTATTCGTGATGGCCAAAAAGCACTTTAAAATAGTCAGATTCTACCACTGCTTCGGAATGCTGCTTCCACTGAGAAGAGCCGGTAAGAAACTCAATGGTTACTCTTTTTAAAATGATAAATAGTAAGGATTATGAGTAATACATTCTCAGGAGCAGCAACGCCATGAGAGCAGGAAGCACCTTTGTCTCAATACAAGAGAAGCATGACAATGTCGACATCACAGGAGACCGAAGAGCTGGCAGCTACCTCGGACAAAGAATTAGTCTATTTATTCAAAGGGGAAACGCTGCCAGTATCTTCGGAACTTTGTCTAAAGGGACTCCTTTTAATAATATATTTTAGTTTTTTATATTATATTATGTAAGGTATTTAGTTTTAGGTTTATTTTTCTTTTAGTAGGTAAATAGTAAATAGTAGTTATGTACATTAATAGAAGAGTTAATTTTTGAAAAAAAAAGAGAAGAATTATACTCACGCAGTCTAATATTAGATACAGATTTTGGCATTACGCTTAGGAAGCTAGTACTCCCACTTACAGGATAAGAATTATTCACAATCACAAGTGGCTATAGAAATGATTTCTTTGGTGTGATGCCTTCAAAGCTACCAGTCCTCGCAAGTAGAAGCTTGACAAATATTTTACAATGCCTCTGTAGACCGGCGAGCAGAATATTTATTTTTCAGTTACATTTTAATACAGTACATTTTTTTTTTTGAGCGATGGCACAGACAGACAGGCTCTAGGCAGAAGTGTTGATAGTTCATGTCCAGTTTATACTTACAATTTGAAATAATTTTCTTGTAGCACTCGCATAGTATTTATACAAACGTTACATTAACTTTGAGTAAGAACCTACTTCAGGAGTAGGACATTTATTTTATACAGAACTAGCTGACCGGGCGAACTTCGTACCGCCTTAGAATGAGTGACGTACGAAAGCAGCGCCACCTACCAGGTCCAATTGTGAATCTAAACCATCCACATCCATAACAAAAAAAAACATTCAAATCGGTCCAGCCGCTTAGGAGGAGTTCGCTTACAACGAAAAGTGGCATTTTTTTTAATATATATTGATGATATATTGAAACTGCAAGACGCTGGATGCATTCCCTCGGCGAATGACTTGGAGTGCTGTCTGCGCTCGCCACACCTCCGGTAAAGCTGTAAAGGCCACCTCACGGCCTCACGTAAGTCCTTCAAAAAAAAAGACCAGTGCCGCTCGTTGAGCGAGGAAATGGCCTGCTTGGGATTGAACCCGGAACCACCCGGTACAGTGATGTGAGCGACCGACGCTCGAACCGTCATAGTTTGCAATAAAAGTTTGTACGGAACCTGCTCAACGCATTTAGAACGCGCACTTGCCAAGTTTTTGCAACTCGCGAATTTACCCGGTAATCATCTGAAAGTGAATTTTTGAGATAAACAAGAAAACAAAACAGTTTATTCATGATTTTTTTTTTTATTGAAAGATGGCTGACGAGCTGGATATTGTCTGTCAGCTGACATCAAACAAGAGATTAAAACTAGTTTAATAATGCTTTGTGTAAAAATGTTCTAGGCATTCCATTGAGTCTGTGAAATGCACGTAGTATGTTTTTTTATGAACTGCTTTCTACGTCATTCATATTAAGCCAGATTATATATTTGCACATACCAGAACGAACTCTGTGATAATAAACATTAAGATTGAATTTATATGGTCAAAGACACGCAACTATGCTGCAAGATACACTCGCGATGCCATCGTTGAAGAATCGTTGAAGTGCCTCTTGACGTCGCCGTGTGATGTGATGGGCTTAATAAAATGTTGCTAATTTCACATTTTCGTTTAGAATAAGCTAGAAATCCTATATTTTAAAGGTAAAAGGAAGTGGTAGCCGAGTGGTCGAACGCACGCCTTGCAATCAAAGTGTGCAGGTTCAAACCCCGGCTCGCACTTCTGGTTTTATGGAAAAATCTCATTTTCATCCGAGATGCTTGCTATCAAACGCACCACTTGCTATCAAACGGTGAAGGAAAACATCGTGAGGAAACCTGCACGTCTGTAGATGCGTGTGCAGTTCACCAACCCGCACTGGGCTAGCGTGGTGGACTATAGCCTAAAAATCTCCCTCGTATTGAGGGAGAATGTGCCCGGTATAATGGCAAAAGGATCGCCCCCTATTACATTGTACCAAAATACATAGCCTAAGTTTGGGATCATACGATGACTATGTGTTGTCTGGGGATATTTATGTCTTTTATTTTAAAATTAAGTTAATTTGGTCGCCCTTAGGGCGTCAATGTTTTTCATATTATAAAAACTACCTGCGACCCATATCGGATAACTATTTACGGTATAAGCTCCTTGGGTTAACCCTATACCCTCGTTATGAAGACATTTTTAGAGGCAAGATTATACTTCAGCCGTTCTCGCTTCGGTAAGCGTAGAGGTAGCGGTAGGTAGAACAGGGTGTTTGCAAAATCCAGAATAATTCCTCAACTTTTTTTTATCAAAAGGATCAGGTTGAAATAATACTTTGACGTTTGCACCTATACCACTGAAAGTCGACCTTGTTTCTTCATCATTTTTTTCGTCGTCAATTTCTATGATCTCGATTTCGGCTTCGGCTTCGGTTTCAGTTTTTCGAAAAATTCCAAAGAATTCGGAAAATTCCAAAGGTGCGCGAACGGGATTAGAACTTGCACAGCTTGTGATCAAGTCCTGAGGTCTACCAACTGTGCTACCATTGCTTGTAAAAGTTAATGTCAGGAACGATCTCTACTCTATCTACAACTAGACATTACAATATTTTTTTTCTTTTTTTATTTACAAGTTTTTGACAGTTACCTCAGTACAAAATCTGTCTAAAATTGACAGCTACTATTGAAACAACAATACTTTAAGGGGGATCCGCCATCTTTACCACTGTCATCATTCATTTTTATTTATTACGTGTATTTATTGAATTTGCCCTTGCTATTAATTACTTGACATTGGCGAAATACCCGCGCTAGTCGCAGGTGATGCCATTCCTCATCTTATTCCATTATATATCATCATTTCGCTCATTTCGTTAAAAAATAATAATACTATAAGGGGTGGTGGTGAGGCATTTGTATCTATATTAAAAAAAAATAATGGTAAAAAAAACTTTTCAAAAACAAGCTTTTATTTAATTGCCCTTAGTTTTCATGTTCTCCTCAGCAAGCCCTTTCATTTGATACCCATACTGTGGTAGTGCAGAAAAAATAACTATTCCGCCATCTTGGATGATCCGCCATAATGGAATTAGAATGACGTCACTAAGCATGCATTGTCATCCAAAATAAGCGTAAACCAAATATCAGCTCAATCAGTTAAAGATAACTGATTTAAAATTCAGTTGCAAGATTCCACCCGGACATACATTGCAAGTTAATATAAAGCTTGTAATAATAAAATAATTATTATTATATTACAATTTCTATCACAATAATGTTTTTGCGTTCACGGGAGATATAGGAATATCGAACTAGTTTCTTGTTTTTTAAATTTTTGTCTTTAAAATCTTAAATCAAGATAAAAGTTAACAGGATAAATGCTTGAGGGGACGTCGTCGGTCGTTTAAAGCGAAGGGTACATTATACCCGAAGTTGGTAAACTTGGAAAGTTTGGATCTCAAAAACGCATTCTGCCCAATCTCGGACCTGTCGTAACGATGTCGGCCTTGTAAAAGATGAATGAAAGTTGAAAATGTTTTTACATTATTTGTAATCTGTTTTAAATTATGAAATTTGTTTGTTTTGTTTCAACCATCTATAAAACTGTTGCATTTCATTACACTTTTGTTTATGGAACTGCATTGTATTGTATAATTCAAAGCAGTTCCATACTGCACACAAATTGCGTTGCTGTGTATTAAAATTTATATAATTTTATTGTAAGAAATAGATTGTCTATTTAATCGATATATGGAGTCTCAGTGCTTGCAAAGCGTACGCGGTCATCTGTCAAAAGTGTAGCTTTTGTGTAAGGAGGACAATCTCATATGGGACAAAAGTCGAAAAAGTGTCCAGCTGTATGCTATAAATAACAGTTCAAAAACCTTCCACAATGGCGCTGGTGTAGATAGTGTATGCCGAGTTAAAAAAAATATCATTGTCAAAATTGTCAAAATAATCCCACCTGATGCGAATGTGCACTCTTATTTAATGCATTTCGACGGACACTTTTTCAATATACTGATTGTTCTCCTTATATCTAAACTTCATACTTTTGTAGCCTTTTGATGGGATTGTCTGTGGTCAACGCCAAAAAATAAACTTGAAAATCGTACGTCACACGGTGATGTTTTCATTAGTCCTGGCAGTCGAGAAATTTAAAAAAGAACATTGTTCAAATTGAGAACCCTGATTCATTTTTTAAGGTGGTTAATTTATTTTTAATCTATGAATGCAGTCGAGTAACTTATCTGCATGTGTTCTACGACGTAAGCAACTTATATGGGCATATAGTACCCTACCCTCAGAACGTCTAAGTGGCAGAAGGGTACTCTGGACCCTCCAGCGCCTCGCACCGCGAGCCCTTGTCTATCGAGGGCTAGCCAACCTTTGTACCGTCGAGTGCTCACCAATCAACCGTTTGTTTTAACCCTACGAGCAGACGGGGTACCTCTGACCTGTGAGTACTGAAGGGTTATGATTATGCGACGCAGCAGTTTCGTGTTAGAATCTAGGTTCAAACAGACACCACTACTGAAATGAAAAAATATAGTTTCTCTAACTTTTTAAGACTTGTTTACTTGTAAATATTTATTTTATTCTGTTTTTTAGTATTTGCTGTTATAGCGGCAACAGAAATACATAATCTGTGAAAATTTCAACTGTCTAACTAACCAGGCTGTATCTCATGAACCGTGATGTTCATGAGATACAGCCTGATGACAGACGGACGGACGGCCAGCGATGTCTTAGTAATAGGGTTCCCGTTTCACGCTTTGGGTACGGAACCTTAAAAAGTATTGGAGTGTTTAATTCAATGCCAACATTGTCGAAGGTAGAGTAAATAAACATTTAATCAATAAATTACGTAAATAAATAAAGCAGTTAACATCTAACTTTTAGCTGTGATTTTATTTGCAATACGCAGAAATGAACAGCAGAATTGGTCCTCAGTACTATACAAAGTTTCCACGAGGAAATACCGTAAATTTAACGACATTTTTACATATGTTACACGCGCTATCTCGCGCCCGCGCCGCCGCCGTCAGCTACAAAATACATTGTAAACAATTTTTTATTTACAACTACCTGTGCCCGCGACTTCGCCGGCGGCGTTGACTTTATGGATGTTACGCGAAAGAATATGTATGTTTTTCCCGCGAACCCTAATTCTATTTTTTTTAAAGTAGCTGTTGCGCCTTGGAACATCAGCTACCTGCCGTTGAATCTCGTCGAAATCGTTTCAGCCGTTTGGCAGTGCACCCGGAACAGACAGACAGACCAAAAGTCATTTTAGTTATAGGTTACGTAAATATTTTCATATGCATTTGGTAATAAATACATAATACATCATCACGCCTGTATTACCCGAAGGGGTAGGCAGAGGTGCACTGTAGTGCACCCACAAATAAAGTGGTATTTTGATATTACCAACAGACACTCCAATTTTATTTATTTGTATAGATTCAATCTTCCCTAATCTCTTCACAACCCTAACAAAGTGTGTTTGGATTTACTATCCAAACATTGTGCTAAGGTTATTATAATTAAAGTGCTTTTTATTTATGGATAAACTATAATTAGATGGCATGTCCGCTACTTTTAAGAAATGGACAAATAGGCTCGTCAAGATACGCGCGAAAAATTATTTGCTAATACCAAAATGAACCGTATTACCTCATTGAAAAAGCATATTTTTAAACTAATGTCATTATGACGCGTGTTTGCGTGATTTTTAAGGTTCCGTACCCAAAGGGTAAGACGGGAACCCTATTACTAAGACTTCACTGTCCGTCCGTCCGTCCGTCTGCTATATCTGATGAGCCGTGATAGTTACACAGTTGAAATTTTCACAGATGATGTATTTCTGTTGCCGCTATAACAACAAATACTAAAAAACAGTATAAAATAAATATTTAGGGGGCTCCCATACAACAAACGTGATTTTTTTGCGGTTTTTATAGATAACCTTTCGTGCGCGAGTCCGACTCGCACTTAGCCGGTTTTTTTCACATAAATTCAGTCAAGGATTCATCCGCCATCTTTATCACTGTCATAACCAATTCGTACCTATAATGTGTATTTATTGAATTTGTCCTTACTATTAATTACTCGAGATTGGCATAAATACCTGTTAATCGCAGGTGAAGCCATTCCTCATTAAATTTCATAATTTCACATTACTTCCGTCACAAAAAGAAGATCTATGATAATCGGATTGAGAACTTTTTGAAGAGAGTTAAAAATGCGTAGCTACTCTTGAACATGGAACTTTTTTTTTTTTAATTTGGACCACGCTGTTGGCCGTGAGGTGGCCTTTACAGCTTCGAGCGCAGAGTGCACTCCAACCAAGGCCTTAAGGGCGGAAAAGGGTGGCAACTAGCTCAAGGGCGCCACAGAGTGCACGACCTCGGTTTGGGCAGTTACCGTGAGGGGAGAGGTAGTGACTGCGCTCCTAGGTGCAAAGATGCACCTACGTGCGGAAGAGGGGGTGAACATCGATGTTATATGACCCAGCACTGTTCGTCGTCATATCGCTATTTAAAAAGTGCGTCATTGTTTACATTTTACGCGCGCAATAATAGGCAATAGGATATGGCGGATATCGGTTATCAATCAGCTATAATGAGCAATCATTACGCGTAACCCACTTGTTATAAATATCTTCTGTTACACGAGCTTGACCTTTTTATCTGTGTTATTTAGGGTTCCGTTAAGTCAAAGGATAACACCGACAAAGTGCGAGACGGACTCACGCTCCAAGGGTTCCGTACAAAGTAGTTGTTAGCGCATCACCGCAATTGAATCTTATATTTATTTTAGCAAAACATATAAAATGTTTGTTTTTAATATGTTACTACATATTTATGGCTTTTGAGCTTTTTCCCTTTATTTGTGCTATAAGACATTGCTTCTTGCCAAATTACAGTATTCTTGGTGAACGGAAAGTACCGTGTGGGTTTTGATTCCCTTGCGAGTTAAAGTATGCGCCATAAACGTCCTTATATTTTGGTTTGTACCGTTACTTACCGTAGGATTTTCACCTAGAAAATCAACATCACATAAACAAATACATCATCACGCCCGTATTTCCCGAAGGGGTAGGCAGAGGCGCACTAAAGTGCACCCACACTTCGCCGATGTATTTTGGTCCCAATGTAATAGGGGGCGTCCCTATTGCCATTTTACCGGGCACATTCGACATTCCCCCTCAATACAAGGGAGATTTGGGGCATTGTCCACCGCGCTGGCCCAGTGCGGGTTGGTAAACTTCACACGTCCTTCTATAGACGTGCAGATTTCCTCACGATGTTTTCCTTTACATATGCAGCAAGTGGTAATTATTATTGAAAATAAAAATCTCGCCTATAAGGAAAGACATAGAGTAATTAAAAACACAGAGCACATAAAACGTTGATTAAACTCAAGCATTTCATACCTTCGTTAAACACATATTACACAACATTTCTAAGATGAACGATCCTCACTTCAAATTGTATACCTCTTGTAACCAATTTCCAGTGATAAAGTCACACAACAAATCCCAACTCACATTTATGTCTCTACATGTGAGACTTAAGCATCCTGCACACTGGCGCGCTAACGATCGCGCGTATATTGTTTTGCTATACAAAAAAAATCTGTATTGACTCATATAAACTGCCCTGCCTTACTCAAGAGAATTAACTTTCGGGTTCCCATTTGATATCCTCGCCACCAAATCACTCTTCAGCGGCGGTGTTCCCGGACCGATGCGACAAAGGTATCTTCAAGAAACGAGCATACTCATTCCTTAAAGGCCGGCAACGCACTTGCGATGCCCCTGGTGTTGCAGGTGTCCATGGGCGGCGTTGATCACTTCACGGCGTTGATCACTTCATCACTTCATGGCGGCGTCAATCACGAGCAGACGTTTCACCTGATGGTAAGTGATCAACGCCGCCCATGGACACCTTCCACACCAGGGGCATCGCAAGTTGCTTATCCTACTATTTATGCATGCTGTGTTAGTTCGTAAGTGGTTGTACATTAGGCATAATATAACTCTAAGTACTATGTAAGAATTGGATGTAATGTATCAACTGTGAACAAACCTTAATAAATAAATAATCAGTTCATTTTCGCTGATCCATTCTGGATGGCAGCCGGACGCCACATAACCAATTATTATGTAGGACTGGGCGGGATTGTCACACACACATCATACAACACACTGATACATACCTACACTTCATCATATTACATACGAAATTTAGTACTAGGATAGCAGCAAAATATGTCGTCATAATTGTTTATGTGGGCAATGGTGTAGGGTAACTGTAAGTAATAGTAAGATATATCCTACAATAACTTGTATTTAAGTGTATACCTGTTTGTTGTCCTGAATAAATAAAATAAAATAAAAAAATTCAACTAAATGGCACTGGCAGTGCGTGCGAATATTTAACGTGTGGGTCTGGCACCACAGCAATACGATCTTTATGAACATAGACATTGAGTTCTTTTTGGTATTGGTAAACATTTTGGCGCGAGAGAGTCGACTCCCCTGTGTGTGGAGGCTTTATGTGAGGGGTTCCGAAGGCTCGTTCCTCGGGCCATCCGGCCCTGCGACCTTTCATACGCGATTTGTTATGATGAGGTGATTTGTTACAAGGAATATATTGCTGTGTCACGATTTGTCTGTACATCTGTGAACCCTTTTTTGTCAAGAGTATGTATATGTAGTTGTAGCATGTACGCCAAGACTAGACATATATCACGGAATATCTTGACGTTGACTCTTGCTTTCGTATAAAATTAGACAGAGAGCGAGCGAGCAAATTCGTGACAAAGGTCTTGTCTTGACATGTGTGCTAACCACACTGTTGATGACTATTGTAGGATCGAATTGAATCAGGCAGAAGTGGAAAGTGGAAGTGAAGTACCTAATGTGAAAGCTTCTATAGCTAATCAAATGTCTGGTAAGGCTACCAGACATTGTTATGACCATTGAATATTGCAGGTAGGTACAATATTTACCAGTGGATGGGTATTGTGTCAAGTATATAAAAATGAAGCAGTTGTAGCTTAGTTAGTACAGACTGCAGGTTCAAACTCTGGGCTTGCACCTTTAGGATTTTCGGATATCATGTGTGAATGTAATTTTCAATCATGATTACCATTTGCAAAGTGAAGACAAACATCGTAAGGGAAACCTGCACGTCTATAGACAGGCGTGTGAAGTTCACCAACCCGTACTGGACCAGCGTGGTGGATTTTCCCAAATCTTCCTCGTACTGAGGAGGAATGTTCCGGGTATAATGACAATAGGCTCGCACTCTATGTCATTGGGACTAAAATACATCGGTGAAGAGTGCCTGCACTGCTGTGCACCTTTGTTTACCCCTTCGGGGAATACAGCCGTATGTTTTATCTATAAAAACAAAAACCGACTTCAAAAACCTAGGTGCACTAAAAAGCTACAAATAACCTTACAATTCATTACAATTGGAGTAGGTGTCAATCAACGTCAGATAAGGCAAATACACACATGAATTGGCACCGACTCCAATTGTAAGGTTATTTGTAGCTTTTTAGTGCACCTAGGTTTCTGAAGTCGGTTTTTGTTTTTTGTTAAAAATATTTTTTTTTCACGATTTCTAGTGTCAATAATCGTTGAAAATTTGCAAGTATTATCACCTTATAACAGGTCTAAAAAAGTAAAAATTTACAGCCAAAAAAAAAAATCACCCCCCTCACCCCCCCCTTTCCACCCCTTTGTAGGTTAAATACATATACAATGTTTCAAGTTGATCAAAAAATATTTTTGAAATTATGTGACCTTCAACCCCCCATCCATTTTACCCCCAAGGGGTTAGATTTCTGATAATATTTTGAAAATGGGACCAACCTTGCAGAATTCTCTAACAAATCTCAAAAAAAATTTCGCAATCGGTCGACAGACGCCGGAGATATGCGGTAACATACATAAAAAAAAAAAACATATGCGTCGAATTGAGAACCTCCTCCTTTTTGAAGTCGGTTAATAAATAAACAGTCATTCATAATACCAAAAGTAAACGCTTGTAGTTTCATGTTTTATTTAATAAAACCTTTTATAACTACAAGCTATATTATGGACTTAGTCGTGCAATTTCCAGCAAGATCGGAGCCGACTTATATAAATGAAACCGCAATATTTCAGCTCAATAACTTGAGCTGCGTTGAATTTACAAGGCTTTGATTGGGCTTTGAAGCTTGGATAATGTGCCAAGTTAAGACATTTTCAAAAGTTTTTTTTTGTTCATTCAACCCAATTTATGTTCAAGTTTATTTACGACTAGCGGCCCGTCCCGGCTTCGTACAGGTTTCTAATATAGCCTATGTTATTCAGTGATAATATAGCTTTCTAACAGCAAAAGAATTTTTGAAATCGGTTTAGTAGTTTTTAAGTTAAAGCAGTGGTAGCCGAGTGGTCGAACGCACGCCTTGCAATCAAAGTGTGCAGGTTCAAACCCTGGCTCGCACCTCTGGGATTTATGTGCGAATCTCATTTTCATCCGAGATTACCACTTGCTAAGAAACGGTGAAGGAAAATATCGTGAGGAAACCTGCACGTCTGAGGGAACTTGACTAGTTTTTTATAGATGTGTGAAGTCTGCCAACCCGCACTGGGCCAGCGTGGTGGACTATGGCCTGAATCCCCCTCGCTTTGAGGGGAGGCCCGTGCCCAGCAGTGGGGCGTTAAAAGGGCTGTAGTAGTAGTCGTTTTAAAGTTAATTCATTACATACAAATATACAAATCTTTCCTCTTTATAATATTAGTATAGAAGTACAGATTTTCCCGTTCGTGTCAGCCTTGAGTAGACTGTAGTGTGTTTTTTAAATAAATAAATTTTCGTACCTTTAAAGTCAACATTTTTTTTCTTCTAAATATTAATAATTTCATAAATGTACTCTATTCGGGACGTGACATAAATAATTGAGTCAGCTTTGATATCTGAGAAGATTTGTTGATAAAAGCGAAATGATGTTACTACTTAACAATTCTAATAAATTATTATACAATTTATGGATTCGGAATGCCTTCGTAATGGGAAATTGCGTGGAAACTCGTTGCTTATATAATTAAATCCAATGTTTAGCTAGAATGTTTAACCAGCATACATTATAACACCATGTTGTTTCAGAGAGGATTCTTCGAAAATAATAGACCCTTTTGTAGCTATTTTACATAGATGTCTCTCAAAAATATTGAAATTTATTTCATAGTTTCGCCATATATCCGATAGATGTCGCTGGCTCGATCGTTATTATTTTTGAAACGCGGTAAGTTGATTCGTTCCGATAAATTGTCGGAACAAATATTCGTTTGAGAGATAAGCAAAAGTTAGCGGCCCGCAAAACAAATTAAAAGTTTCTATGTTAAACTAAAACATCAGTGGTGTCAGCACGCATGTCAAGACAATATCTCTGCCACGAATTGGCTCGGTCGCTCTATGTCTTATTTAATACGGGAGAAAGAGATATAATCAACATATTCTGTGACATAAATCGAGTCTTGGCGCTCATACTACAACTACTGTTCTCATTTAAGACCGTTTTATTTAGCGCATCGCTCGAACTTTTTGGTTTTTTTAATTTTTTTAGAAAGGACTGCGCTGTTGGCCTTTACAGCTTTACCGGAGGAGTGGCGAGCGCAGAGTGCGCTCCAACCATGGCCTTAAGGGCGGAAAAAGGGTGGCAACTATCTCAAGGGCGCCACAGAGGGCACGACCTAGGCTTGGGTAGTTACCGTGAGGGGAGAGGTAGTGACTGCGCTCGTAGGTGCAAAGATGCACCTACGAGCGGAAGAGGGGGTTCGTCGACCTCGCCAGCGAGATCGGTGTCTGTTTGAGGCTCTTTGGTTGTCATCAAAATAACAATAGAATGATTACTCTGACAGCCCTATCCTTGGTGTAAAAAGTAAACTCACATAAATGTAGGGACACAAAGAGAAGACCGCCAATTTAATCCTTAGTAAAACAAATCCACAGATTTAACAGAACATAGATTTCTCCTGTCAAAGAGATGGAACGAACGAGTATCAGTTGATCGCTGTTGCAGGACCTTGGACCTACTATCATCGATGGATTCCACCGCAAAAGTTATTTACTTAGCAAACAATAGGATAAATAAACTTCTGTTTAATCTAAACGGGTCATCTATTTTTGTGGTGGCCCCTTCACTTGAGTAATATCTGATTCCAATTTATCCTTTGTCCCTTTGTCCCTAAATTGTCAATGGAGAATGATTTATTGCGAGGCGCTTCCTTATTGACCACAGGATTTATTTCACTTAGAACAATACAGCTACTTACAAGTGTCATAATTTGATCGACTAGGAACATTGCAAATAGGACTTTGTTCAGTGTATCCCCTTGGGTTCTTAATTCGCAAATATGTCTCTTGAGACACAGTTGCAAGTCGGGTATCGCAGCATCAGTTGTAGCATTAACGCCAAGACTAGACTTAGGTCACGGAATATGTTGATGTTGTCTCTTTCTCTCGTATGAACTAAGACAGCGAGCGAGCGAGCGAATCCGTGACAGAGGTCTTGTCTTTACATGCATGCTTACCCCTCAGGTATGAATTTTATTGCGAGTCTTATCTTCGACTTTTCATGTCAAAAGTTCTACTTGACTCTTTATTCAGTAATATAACATACATCATCATCAGCAGTCTGCAGGCGCTATACCATCTAGGCTCCCACTGCTTTGCTCAGTAAGTGGCCATACAGTGGACTGCCTTAAGTCCATAGTTATCATAGGAGAAATAAAATGGCTGGAATTTAGATTTAAGCTCCATATACCTAGATAAAGCTGCAGTAATCTCATGCGCTTCGCTATTCAGCTCACACCTCGTATAAAGCATTTGTAATATTTCTGCTACGTGGGGTGGAGGACAATGAAGAGCCCTCGCGTTACTTTACAAATGTATTATACGGGATATATTTTTCACACCCACACAAACAGGCGCTTTGAGACGTTATGTCAACACAAAAATGAACTGTATTAAGTTAACTGATTTTTTTTCGACAGAGATAAGCGATAGTTACCGAAATTGTAGTTAACAAGTTCCAAAATGTTATTTGTCGACAAAATAATATTGGTAAGATTACTCTATAACCCCTTGGTAAAAGGTAAACTCACTTTTAAAGCAATCTAATCGATGAATCAAGCGATCTTAGCCTCGTCGTTGCGTGTTTTTTTGCAATAGACATTGAATCTTTATTCATATTGGCACAGAGTACATTTTCAAAAAAGCCAAGTGTACTCGCTCACGTCAGTATGTTAGGCGAAATTGAATTACATAAAAGGTAGAACATGTAGCGCTGTCATAGATGTCTCTTCATGAAATTCAAGAATGATTTGTATCCCGAAAACGAGTATTTCGCGATGGTGTGTGTGGTGAATGGTTCAACGCCTTGTACCCACCGAGATCGAATCGACTTCGCTTTTTTAAATTATGTATTCTGTGTCAATAAACAGAAAGATTGAATTTCAGTGGAAACTACCACGCGTCGCAATTCCCTCGTCTCTTTGATGGCATTTCTTTGAAAAATATGCTTCGATATTTTGCTTTCATCACTTGCATCATCCATTTTTATTAGGGTTCCGTACCCAAAAGGTAAAACGGGAAACTAAGACTTCGCTGGCCGTCAGGCCGTCCGTCCGTCTGTCACCAGGCTGTATCTCATGAACCGTGATAGTTAGAGAGTTGAAATTTTCACAGATGTTGTATTGCTGTTGCCGCTATAACAAAAAATACTAAAAAAACAGAATAAAATAAATACTTAATTCCCATACAACAAACGTGTTTTTTGCCGTTTTTATAGATAATGGTACGGAACCCTTCGTGCGCAAGTCCGACTCGCACTTGGCTGGTTTTTTATAACGGCGAGGGGTGAAATGCTGCGACACTTTGGGTGATATTGACTTGTATACATAATATGGATTCTGTGAATTCTTCTGCGTCGAATGAAGAATACTCATTCTGTAAAGTTAACCCAATGTCGCTTAAGTCAAACAGCCTTTCACCCCTTGACATGTATTCATTGAATTTGTTCTCGCTAGTAGTTTTTTTTTTTTTTTTATGAGATAGGGAGGCAAACGAGCAGACGTTTCACCTGATGGTAAGTGATCAACGCCGCCCATGGACACCTGCAACACCAGGGGCATCGCAAGTGCGTTGCCGGCCTTTCTTGTCATTGGCTGAAATACCCGCTAACCTCAGGTGACGCCATTCCTCATCTTATGTCATTTTAAATGGAATAAGATGACGTATGACTTCAGGAGTTTCGCCAATTCATTCATTTTGTAAAAAAAAAAAGAAAATTTGCATCTTATTTTTTTTGTGTTGGAAAATAATGTTCACGCGTGTCTTGAAGAGCCTGTGTGTACAGGGCTTCTAAAAGCACCGTACACGGTTAATATTTTAAAGGTCAAATTACTTTTGTGTCAATAACTTAGGCACCTACGCAGATTAAAGGCCGCCCACCTATATTTTGGGGTTAATGCCTAAAGATCTAGATTGCCGCTTTAAGCCTCCCGCACATTGGGGCGTCAATCCTCGGGCGTCAGTTTGCCAATAGCAAAACGAACTGTATTACTACTACTACTACAGCCCTTTTAAGCGTCCCACTGCTGGGCACGGGCCTCCCCTCAATGCGAGGGGGATTCAGGCCATAGTCCACCACGCTGGCCCGCTGCGGGTTGGCAGACTTCACACATCTATTCATTATTCCCTCAGACGTGCAGGTTTCCTCACGATGATTTCCTTCACTGTTTCAAAGCAAGTGATAATCTCTGATGAAAATGAGATTCGCGCATAAATCCCAGAGGTGCGAGCCGGGGTTTGAACCTGCACACTTTGATTACAAGGCGTGCGTTCGACCACTCGGCTACCACTGCTCCACTCGGCTACAACTGTATTGGCACAAAGAAAGTGTTCATTCTACCACGAAATGACACTGAGAGCGCGAGCGAATTAAGGCGTGGTCGGTTGGCTTCTACGACAGAAATTCAATCTTAATACATACACACACAGTTCATTTTGGTATTGGCACGCTCCTTGACGCGCCAGTGTGCGCGGGGTTTTAGGCGTGAAGTTGGGATGGGGTCGTAAACCGATTAGCGTTTGTTTTACGCGCCATTGGCTTTTGGCGTCACTGAGTACGTACTTACAAAGAACATTTGGTTATATATTCATGGTACTTTCAATTAATTTGTAATAAAGTCATCATTTGTCTTACCTTTTCCCATTATTTTCGATAGGCGCAGTCCGTCCTTTTCTTCCATTCTTCCCGCTTTTCCGACATCTACTCCGATCTTATTCATATCGCTTTTTACATACTTCATCCATCTTTTCTTTGGTCTTCATCTCGCTCTGTATCTATCCACATTCATACTCGTCACTCTTTTAGTCATATACCTACTTCTCATCTCTTCTCATCATATGCCCAAACTATTCTAAACTCTTCTCACTTTCTAGGTTACGGACGTTACTTATATACTACCTCTGATATACACATTCTTCAACTTATCCATTCGCATCACTCCACACATCCATCTCAGCAGACTGGAGACGTTTTTAGGGTTCCATACCTAATAAGGAAAAAAGGAACCCTTATAGGAATCACTTTGTTGTCAATCTGTCTGTCAAGACCCTTTTTCTCAGGAACGCGTAGATGTATCAAGTGGAAATTTATAACAAAGACTTAAATCAGTCCCTTGGAGCTGTAAAAAAATCAAACTTCTAAGTTAACGCGATCAAAAGATACGTCGGTTTAAGTTGCGTATTTAGTACATTTCAAGGGAATCAAACACTTGTAGGATACTTCCTGCTGACCTAGTTTAATTGGGACATGCAGTGTAATTATTTGTTTGGGATCATACGAGTTGTCTTACGTCTTACGATTGTCTAGTAATTCCATTCTTAAGTGAACCCGTAAGTTATATGAAAAAATATATTTAACTTTCACTTTGACTTTGAAATAATTATATTTGCTAAAGATAACCCAAGAATATTGTGCGATGAAGCAAAATACACCAATATCTTCTGTTCCCAGTGGAATTGTCTGTTGAATTTTATTACTCGAGGTGATTCGGTTGAGATACTGCTTATAGAGATAGCGAGTTGTACCCCTGGGGTACTATGAACAGAGTTGTTTTTAACCCTTAGGATATATTGGGTATTACCACCAACTCATAAATTATTGCTACAATATAAACTTTTTTTTTATAGATTATTTGATTGATTTTCTATAAAGTGTTTTGTTTTTATCTTCTTAATTTAATGTATCACCCGGATATTTAACGTATTTATACTATTTATTAATAGCTACTAGCTGAGCCCGTGACTTAATTACCCAATTTTTATTATCGCAAAACCCTATTGTTTCTATAACCTGTTAAAGTAGACTGAGTTACTCCTTTTAACATAAGCTATCTCTCCGTAAAAGTCCAGTCAAAATCTGTTCAGCCGTTTGCGAGTTTACTTCAAACCAATAGACAAAAACTTTTAAAATTCGTACATAGCTTATGTACTTTCATATATGCATTTTATAGAAGGCTGTTATTTAAACATACAAAAAAGACACTTCAATTTAAAATTATTAGTAGGAACTCATGAAATTCGTAGCTGAATATAGTGATTAATATACTATTCACAGGATTTCGTATGAAATTTGCATAAGCTTAGTGAAATATCATTAAATATTTGCATTCACCAACTCGAAGTGAATATAGTTAACGTGCCTAATAAAATAATTATACAAAATCGAATTGTATTGAAGTCATTTACGATTGAACTCCTAAATCCCCAAATCAAAATGTTAATCGATTCTAAACTCTACAAAATGGCAATGAAAGAATATATTTGCATCTACAATAATGTTTCAAATTAAGCTCGGCACGAAAACAAAACACACGAGACCAAATTTGTTTTGCCAATAACAAAAACAAACTCTATTAAAACATACAATAAGCTTATTTTGCAACGAAATGCAACCGATGAAGGAAGCGAATTAAGTCGGCTAGTCGCTTGGATTCTGCCACAGAAATTCAATCTTTATGTGTATTCGTACAGAATACATCTTCAAAAAACGTCAAGTGAATTCGCTCGCTCTTGTACGTACACGAAGTACCGATTCCGATAAAGTCCATAACAATCGATAAACTTAAACGATTCAGATCCTTGAATCAGTAATATACCTCTTGTAACTAAATTACTCATAGATAAATTCAGTTTCTATCGTTCCTATCAGCAATTCATAAGGGTTGGATGAATTTATTCGTTTCTCGATAAGCTTTAGTGAAAACGATTGCAACTGCTTGAAATCGATTATCGATAAGTTGTATGCTTCAATAGAGAATACTTAGCATTAATTGCATCTCTTGAAATAATAGATTTTCTATCGCTATCTTTAGGGCCGTCTTAAACTAGGCTGGGGCCCTTGGGCACACAAGAATTTGGGGCCCTTTTGGAAAGTAAAAAAAGCAAATTATAATAAGATTTTGTTACGAAGTTCTTGTAAATACCCTTCTGATAAGATTACTGAGTGAAAAAAGTGTAATGTGCCCGACAAAAATGTTTTGTTTTGAGAATAAATGTGTTAGAGAAATTGTCGGTCCTTCGGGGCCCCCTGAGAATTGGGGCCCTGGGCACGGGCCCTGTGTGCCCTTATGGTGAAGACGGTATTCGCCATCTTGAAAAAAAACGAAAACGTGTCCCGATAAATATTTGAAAATCGACGATCATCATATAACCCTTCCCAATCCAATGGTTCGCAAACCCACAGAATGCCCACAACCTCAGTAAAAGACCTTTACAAAACGATCAATGGAGCACAAACCGAATTTTCAAGAACTTCGAACAACCCTCGGATATAAGGGGACGATATCGACCGAGACGAACTCGCCCCCTACCCTTGAAGGAGCAAAAGTAACTTAATATCCTTATTCATAAGTTTCATTTCTCTTTGCTAACTTAATATCAAGTGTTGCGAATTAATCGTATTAATACATCGTTTTCCAAGAAGAGTTTAACAGGGGTGCGCTACAGTGCACCCGCTATTGCCATATTAGGTACTCTGGGTCATTGTAAAGAGAATTATACAATATTTCTACATGGTTCAAAGTTCAAACCCTGGCTCGAACCTCTGGGTTTCATGTGCGAATCACATTTTTTTTATCATTTGCTAAGGTTATCACTTGCTAAGAAACGGTGAAGGAAAACATCGTGTGGAAACCTGCACGTCTATAGAAAGGCGTGTGAAGTTCACCAACCCGCACTGAGCCAGCGTGGTGGACTACGGCCCAAAAATCTCCTTCGTATTGAGGGAGAATGTGCCCGGAATAATGGTAATAGGCTCGCCCCCTATTACATTGGCACCAAAATAAATCGACGAAGTGTGATGATGATGATGTAATCTAAATTTGGAACTCCATCCCTTGAACAATTCAGCTAAAATCCGCATCAACAGTTAAACCAGAAACAAATCCAAGAACCGCAAAATAAAACGAACGAATTATCAAACAAAACATTGACATTGCGGGTCTGAAAATCGGAAGCTAAACAGGGATAGTCCTGCCAACACAGGCGCTTCGAGACGCGCGATTTTGTTTTTGTAGCCAATACGAACTCTAATAACTCACAGAAGAAGTACATTTTTCATTGACATGTTATTGAGCGAATTTCGATGCGTAGTCTCGTGGCTTCTAGTTTACCACGGAAATTCAATCTTTATGTATATTATCACAGAGTTCTTTTTCAAAAAATGCTCAAGTTATTTAGCTAGCTCGCCACAATTTTTTCGCCACTGCAAAATTGAACTCTATCAACTTCATCGATCGACTTTCGACTCTTGGTCGCGTTGAAATACAATCTTTATGTATATTAATACAGAGTACATTTTCAATAAATGCTGAACATGATTCGCTTGTCCGCAACCAATATATTGCCCATACCAAAACGAACCTTATTAATAGAAGAAAAAGATAGGGGATAGAAGAAGTAGGTACATTGTTGTGAATCGTCAGGGTGAACGCGAGTAAATTAAGACGCTTGCTCGCGTGACGTTTACCACAGAAATTCAACCTTTATGTACATTAGAACAGAATACATTTTCAAAATATGGTAGTGTTTATTCGCTCGCTTCAATCGGTACAGGATGTTAGTTCCTTCCCGGCCGCACTGAGCCCGGATTGGTTCAATGCGGAAAATCCTCCGGGGCGGCCATTTTGCCACATCGTTCCGTAATACGGCTTGCTCAAACATAAAATTGAACGATTTTATGAGAGCGAAAAAAATATATTTGCAAGGAATTAAGTGTCCATTCACCGTAAAGCCGCGCTGCATTACAGGTCAACGGGAACGTATGTTTACAAAACTTTCGTAAACTGGACAGCTCGTGTAAAATGTTTTATAGCTACAGCCGGCTTTATCCTGTGTAGACCCTCAGATACAAAACCGGAATTATACTTCCCTTTGTAAAGGAGATTTGAATAAGTTAATCGTACTCTGCGTAATGAGTCCTCGGCAAGCCTAAAGATTAAGGAGATTTAAGATTCGAATTAATTAGGTTAAGATAATAAGCAATTTGTTAAGACTAAAGGTACCTACTCGTTACTTATACACAAGTTACTTATACTACAAGTTTATAAAAAGTTAGTATACATTTACAATGGAATTGCCGAACACTTTTCTCGCTGCTATTTGCCATTATCAAAACCAACTCTATATGAATATACATGAAGATTGAACTTCTGTGCCAAGGGACTACGCCTGCAACATTCGCTCGCGCTGTCAGTGACATTTAGTTGAAGAATTGACCTTTTCTATGAGTTAATACAGTACGTTTTGGTATTGGAAAAAGATTTAAATTCTTAAAAAAAGATCTTTGTTAATACATCAGCGCGCCTGAATACCCGAAGGGATAGGCAGAGGTGCACAGTGCATCCACATTTTGCCGATGTATTTCGGTCCCAATGTACCTAATAGGTAGCGAGCGTATAGCCATTATACCGGGCACAATATCCCTCAATACAAGAGAGATTTGGGCCATAGTCCACCACGCTGGCTCAGTGCAAGTTGGTGAACTTCACACGCCTTCTATAGACGTAGACGTTTCCCTTCACCGTTCAGCAAGTGGTAGTCATTATTGAAAATGACATTCGCACATGAATCAGAATCAGATTTAGGGGTACAGGCACTTGTGAATCGTAAAAAAAAGACAATATGGTATCTCTTTTACACATTTGGAATGCATTTCCTATGGAGGTAAATGGGCAAGAAACTCCATGGTATGAAAATCTCCGAGATACGGGTCCGGGATTTGATCTAAACGAAATTCTATTAATTTACAAAGTTTTATAGTTAAATCCATTCCTTACGTATTCAGTGGCTCAATGCTATTCTGCAGATTCGTCATTCTCCACACAGTAATTCGTAATAAAAACTTTTGTTAAACGCATAAATATATTCAAACGAAAACTCATAGATACTTGCAACTTTTTATTGGCAATGTGATGTTTTATTGACGATTAAAAAAAACTTTCTCGAATAGGTACGTAGGTATGTACACGATATATCAGAAGTCCGAAATAATAGTAACTCAAGCACACACAGTAATCTCACATGTATGTACTCTCTCTACGCAGAGGTACTTAATTATAGCCTAATTTTAAGTTTTAATTTTACAATTACTAAGATTTCTACATTTAGTCATGTTTAATTCTGTTTTGGTTCTCATGATACAGGCTCACGGGACCGCTGTAAAGCTCTATGTAATGGAAACTTCTGATAATAAACCATTTTTTTTTTAAATTTTTTGAATACTCAAAATCTTGGAATGGTTGGTACATATATAAATTAGCTTTAAGTTCGAACACGTTTTTTACAAGCTTTATATTAACTTGCAATGTATGTCCGGGTGGAATCTTGCAACTGAATTATAAATCAGTTATCTTTAACCGATTGAGCTGAAATTTGGTATACACGCTTATTTTGACAATGCATGCTCAGCTTTGTGACGTCATTCTAATTCCAATATGGCGGATTATCCAAAATAGCGGAATGGCGGAATAGTTATTTTTTCTACACTACCGTACTGTGGTATCAAATGAAAGGGCTTGCTGAGGAGAACACGAAAATTAGGGCAATTAAATAAAAGCTTGTTATTAAAAAGTTTTATTTTACCATTAATTTATTTCAAATTCTTTTACGCTGTCAGATCCCAAGCGAAATTTGAAAATTTTATCAATAGATATTAGTAGCTTCCTCTTGTACATGTACTTAGGGTTATAGGTGTACTCTAAGGCAACACGGTAGTAGTGAGCAATACTCGGTAACACAGAAACTGTGATAGCTATAATCTACCTTATATACGCACCATCATCTGCTGCCGTAAAGCCTATCCTACTAATCTTATAAATGTAAAAGTTTGTGAGGATGGAACTCTTTCACGTAAAAACTACTGAACGGATTTTGGTGAAACTTTACAGTAGATATTATTGTTTATGCATCAGAATAATAATATGATAACGATATTGTCGGGTGAAAAAAAAACTCACTAAGTACAAAAAATAGGAAAGTTGTTTTTTACACTAAGTTCGTTAAAATATCAACAACTTTCCTTATGGATACGATGACTTTCCTGGGAAAGTTGTTGATATTTTAAGAAAGTTACCGTATCCTTAAGTGCATTACTTTACGGAATTCCAAGAAGCAAAAATCACTAAATCACATCGAAGAAAAGTATTAAAATTCAAATTACTGCATTGTTTTTTTTTAGTTACTTAATGAATAATCGAAGTCTGTGCGGAAGAAGTCGCGAGTAGAAGCTAGTATGGAGATCAAATATTATTTCGGACTTCTGATACACCCTGTATACATCGATATACTAGTGTGAGTGACCGGCGGCGTAGGAGCGACGTGTTCCGGAATAGCTACAGCTAATATAAGATAAATATCCGTTTGATAGTATGTTTATTTGAATTTAGAACGGATTTAGATCCGCCATTAATAACAATTGACAGTTGTTTATTACCTCTTAGTTCTTACCACAGATACAGACGCATCAAAATGCAGCGACCAAATGTCGACTCCAAAATGAACTGTATTTACTTATAGTTATAGCACATTTTTCAATGACATGACGACCGGGAATTTATCCGCGTGTTCGTTTCGTTTCTGCCGTAGAAATTAAATCTTTATATGTATTAGCATAGAGTACATTTTCAAATAGTTACGCCCGGTCTTACTAGACAGTGGAAACTCATGTTTGCTTGCACGAAAACGAACTGTATTGATTCTTAAAAAAGGTTCATTCTTTAACGAAATGACGAAGGGTCTAAAACTACTTAAATAATGTTATGAAATGAATGTAGTTTAATTTATTTAGACTAACATAAAACCTTTGAGCCCCACCCACATTGGGGCGTCAAATCTCGCGCGAATTATTTTTATGCCAATACTAAAACGTACTCTGTTCCAATATGCATAAAGCTTCTATTTGTATTTCAAAAGCCCCCGCGCTTCAAATTGTGGCGCATCCTATGGCCTATATTTCACCGGGACACCATGGCGGCGCAATCAGTCGCCGCTACAACAAAATGTATACAGCTCTATAGAGAGTTACCTGGTGTCTGCTTGGTTGCGCAACCAATTTAGCGGCGTGACCAGCTCGGACGGCAGCACAGAATGTTACTGGTCGCGCCACCACTAATTACTATAGCGCTCTATGGTGTCTTACTCACTCAGCCGCCAGTCCGGACGCCAGTGACGCTCTCTCTCTCTTTTCCTACGTACATACAGCAGTAGTGCTATCTCTTCGAGGTCCATTTTGATACTGTCGCAGTGTGGTGTGGTGACTCTGGTGTCTGTATGGTGTCTAGTTTCGTAGCTTACGGACACCACGTTGGCGCGACTGGTTGCGCTGTCATGGTGTCCCGGTGAAATATAGCCCTATATCTCGCCACGAACAGAACTTCCGCCAGTCGCTACTAGATGGCGCGACTGTAGACACATCGCAATTCTACGCGTACAAGAAATTTTCTGCCATACAAAGTACTATGAAAATCCTAGCTCGCGGTACCGAAGTTCTCGACGATTTGAACTATATATACAAATTCTCCGAACATTTGGTACCCGCCTGGCAGGAAGATATTCCCTTTGCCGCCAAAATCTAAATAATATTGAAAGTTCGCTCGAGCTTTCAATATAATTTCATTGTAGAATGAACTTTATCTCTGAGTGAATACAGTTTGCCATACGAAATGGCAAGAAGTTTGACGCACGAGCGTGGACGCCGCAGTTTGCGCGGGGCCTATTGCCCCTCCCTAATTAAACAGTAAACACCGGCACCCAGCAACTAGCCGCTATATTTCAATTAATAAACGCTGTTAGCATACACATTACAGCCATTAAAAAAGTAATAAAACCCTGGACAGACATGGGCGTCGAGACTCACGCTACAAGTTATTTGCTAAAACCAGAATCGTTTTTTTATCCATGTTTGCTGCGTTGTGAGGTTATATTGGCCCATGGCGAACGTTCATCCAGTGCGCAGCGCTCACAAATTTAGTACCTCTATGGGTCAATATAACCTCATGACGTACCAGGTGAAAGTACAATGAAAATCCTTACGCAGTGAACGTGATAATATATACTATTAATGTTATAAAGAGGAAAGATTTGTATTTTTGTATGTAACGAATAAACTCAAAAACTACTGGACCGATTTCAAAAATTCTTTTACCGTTAGAAAGCTACTTTATCACTGAGTAACATAGGCTATATAAGAAACTCGTGTGAAGCTGGGACGGGTCGCTAAAACCAATATAGGAACTTATGAATCGTCAATCAAGATAATAATCATATAGGACTCTACCATTCATTCTGAATGCATTTCCTATTTAGAAGAATGGGCTAGAGACTCCATGGTCACTCTCTTCCAAAAGGATTACTTTAGTATATTTATATCGAGGGGTGAAAGGCTTTTTCACTTAAGCGACATTCTTCTAACAAACGGCAAACGCTAGATGTCGATTCAATTCGATAGAAGTCGAACGCTTTAGCGTTAGCGATAATAGGAGAGCATACGCATTCGACGCAGAAAAGCTCGCTGATTCCAAATATTATGTATACAGGGTGTTTCAGAAGTCTGAAATAATACTTCGACGTTTGCGTCAGTATCGGGTATACAACTGAATGGTATCAAAATTTGATCGGAATTCGACCATGATTTTCCAACTTTTTTTTCGTCTTCAATTTCTATAATTCGTAATATCTCGAATCCTATGTTAAATTTGCATGTTCTGTTTTGTGAATATTGGTAGCCGTCCCTCATAAGTGTATTTTACACTGCTCAATAGGGTTATGGATGTACCCAAAGTCCAGAACACGATACCTGTGACAAATATTCAAAGGTCTATAACTCAGAAGCTATGACAGTTAGATATAAACTGTCTTCACTAAGCATACACGTATGAGCTACCGTATATGTACCCAAAGTATTATTTCGGACTTCTGATACAGTAACTATCTGTGCCACTATACATAAAGACTTAATTCCTGTGTAATGAGCCATGCGACTACGCTGTGTAATTCCCGCGTCAATTACATTTCGTTGAAAAATGACCTTCATCAGTTAGTCAATACAGTTCATTTTGTTATGGGCATCATTCAAAATTCACGCGATATTTTTTTTTGTCAAACCAAAACGTACCGTATTATCATATTGAATAAGCTCAATTTTCAACGAAATGTTATCGATAACGCGAACGAAGCACAGCGAAGCGAAACACAGAAATACAATCTTTAAGTGTATTATCACAAAGTACATTTTCAAGTAAAATTTAACGCCGCGTTTTTACTTAACGCGATAATAGTTCACTAAAACGTCGCGAGGGCGCGTCGGCTGTAATTATAAACCACGATCAAAGTGAGCAGTTAGGGAGGTGATGCAGTCAAAGATACGCGATAAATTAACGTTGCTATCAAAATAACCTATCTTTATAAGACTGTATGTAAACACATCCCTACTAATATGCCAACGAAGATAGTTATTAACTATGACATCAGGACGTCTAACACCTCAGTCCCCCCGTGACCATGGTTGCTGTAAAGCAGCCGAAACGTCGGGAAAATAAAATAGTAAATATACGCAATAAAATCCGTAAAATAGTTTTATTTCAACTAAGATAGTGTTGTATCGTGTAACCAAATTATCGACTAACCCATATTTTTTTTCGTTTGTTAATTTCACTTCCAAATGTGTTCTATTATTAGTTCTGCCAATGTGTTCTTAGTTAATATATGATTCAATTTAAGTGAGTGAATAAAAATAGTATATAGCTTGTAAAAGGTAGCTGGCACTGGATATTTCGCTAACATTTGATATTTTAGTTGGAGTTTAAAACTAACGAACTGTGTAACGCTGCGCTCTGACCTGACGCTTGACGCGTGACGTCATTACGCATTAGGGTTCAGCAGGATGCACCAGGGTTCGGTAGCTTAGCTATATTAATGTTACAGTCAATGATATCAGCAATTATAGATACCAAAACGGGAAAAGAAAACGTATTTTTTTTTACTCCGATTGGTGTTTTTGCTACGGCATAAGACTAGGCTTTTTATGCGTCTTCTTCTTATGAATTGAATGATATTGTAATGAAATTAAATGAGGAATGGCTGCACCTATCATTAGCGGTATCTATGGTAATATCAAGTAATTAATAGTAAGGACAAATTCAATAAATACACATTATAAAAATAAAAATGGATGATGGCAGTGATAAAGATGGCGGATGACCGTCTTATACGCTTTGACATCATAGAGTAACCAGAGGACCCATATCGACTCCGCCCTGCGTATGGCTCTGCGGATTTTTTTGACATTTATCTGACATCCGCCATTGTTGCGGATGTCAGATAAACGTCAAACCTGACCTAATACATGTAGTATGCGGCAACTACATAGGGATACTACAATCACGGATGTCAGATGAACGCATGGAGATATTATAACGGAGATGGCATTTCGAGCCCGCACTGCGGTAATTTTTCTGGTTTGTCTGACTCTGCCATTGTTGTTTTCCCATATAGTCGCCGTATACTACAGGTACATGAGATAACAACAATGGCGGAAAAATCGCCGCAGAGCTATACGAAGAGTGGAGTCGTTATGGGTACTCTAGATACTCCATGGTTTTAAAACATGACATTGAGTTATCATACTGATGATGTCATACAGTGGTATTATTGTCTGCTCCGTGTAATAGCAAAAGCAATAAACTGTTTGAAGTTAACACACTTGAGGTAACGCAACTATGTCTCTTTTACGTGCGTATTACGAAACAAACTGCTACCACAGAGTAGAGGATACCGTGGAATTAATCAATTTTGCGTGCGGATGTTGTGAGATCAAATTTAGTTTTTTGATTGATCTGATTCATAGTTAGGTATGCGTAAACACTGGCAAATTGCGTAGGACTAAGTATTTACAACTGTATTGTAATGGATTTTAAATATTGTAGTATCTATGTACAATATATTAGTAATCTATTTTTAAATTTGTATCGACAAAGAGTTTGCAGACTATTAAGTTTATTTTTAAAAATCGTCTCTATGATTTTAATTATCTTTTGACGTTTCTACGTAATAAAATAACGAACCTTTTTTCATTGTTCATTTAAAAAGCTTTAAAAACTCTTCATCTAAGCATTAATATGTAATAATATAGTTATAGTACTGGCTGGATAGCCACAAAAAAAATAAGATCACTTGATTTGATTTTGACCTTATTTTATTCAAGTAGCGGTAGCAAAGTACTTTCTTAACAAAAAGGTTCGATGAAAATGTCTTTAAAATATGATCTACTTAGTATGTTAAAAATACTTTTAAAAATAAACCTTGATAAATCACCTGTTTTTGAAGCTTTCACCGCATCTGAAAATCACCAGATTTTTATTTTCTAAGCGCCCTTTTATCAGAACCCACGCGGCCCATTCTTTGTCCGAAAGAAAGTTCTGTCGTGAAAGTTTTAGGACGGGTTTTTTTTCCCTCCTCCGTTAAACTTTTCAGGCTTACTTCTATTCAGAGTTTGACCGGCTGTTGCCACATACGTGGGGTAAGTATAGAGTGCAATAAGAAAGACTACCTACCTAAGTTATTGCTTGTCTATGCCGTTATTTAAAAAATCGAATTCAATTTTGACAGTGAAACTGGAGCACGGTACATAAAATAAAAAAGTTAATTTTTTATGCTCTTCCATTTTTGAAATTGGTCCTTGTTTTTATTAAAACATTTTTCTGTTTATTATATCATAGACAACTTGTCTTGTTTGTAAAAAAAGAGACGTTTAATGATCATTACCGTGTTCAAGTGAGGAGACCTAACGATTCATCCGCCATGTTTATCACCTTCATCACCCATTTTTGTTTAAAATGTGTATTTATTGAATTTGTCCTTGCTATTAATTATTCGACATTGACATAAATAACTGTCATTTCTAATCTTACTTCATAATCTCATTGATGCCGCATAAAACAAGTAATGAAAAATGAAAACGAACCAATAAAAACCCCGCGAGAAGTATTAAATGTTATGTATCAACTTCATTTGAAAAGTAGCACATGGCAATAGGATGAAACAGTAAAAAATCGAACGTCAATAACTATGTTTCTCCCATCATAATGTACAAATAACAATGGGCCTCCCTTTTCCATGATATTTACCTAACAAAGAGACACAACATTCCATTTAATAATGTTTGCCAAAGATCTTCCGCGGCGAACTGCCTATATTATTCCCGATACCTATCAGAAGTCCGAAATCATATCCATGGGTGAAATGCTACTTAAGCGACACTTTTGGGCGATATTGACTTATATACATATTTGGAATCAGTGAATTATGCTGCGTCGAATGAGTATGCTCTCATATAAAGTTAAAAAAATGTCGCTTAGGTCAAAAAGCCTTTCACCCCTCGATATTTTAGCAAGGTAGGTACACAAACGGTCTCTTCTTCTCAGTCGGCATCTTCATTACTGAAGGTCGTGTCTAGTCTGATTTGATCCCTTTGTGTATTATGGTCTTCCACGTGTTCCTGTCCTCGGCGGTTTTAATGGCTTGGGTTATTGGTATGCAGTGGTAGCCTCGTGGGCAAGAACGCCCGCCTTAAACGTAAGGGGTGCAAGTTCAAATCCCAGGCCCGCACCTCTGAGATAATTTTCATGTGTGAATGTCATTTTCAACAATGATTACCACTTGCTGATCGGTGAAGGAAAACATCGTGAGGAAACCTGCACGTCTGTAGAAAGGCGTGTGAAGTTCACCAACCCGCACTGGGTCAGCGTGGTGGACTATGGCCCAAATCTCCCTCGTATTGAGGGGGAATGTGCCCGGTATAATGGCAATAGGCTCGCCCCCTATTGCATTGGGACCAAAATACATCGGCGAAGTGTGTGTGCACTACAGTGCACCTCTGAGGTGTGATGATGATGTATTTTATTGGTAGGCCAGTGAGCGTCTTTACTAGGTCTGACCATCGTGTAGGTGAGCGACCCCGTGATCTTTTCCCGTCGACCTGGCTAACTACCGTTAGCTGCACTATTTAGCACAAACGGTAGCTGTCCCTTTACCACCACCGAGCTTGCGGCTTTTTTTGTAATATTATCCACTTTCAGTTTTTGACAGTTAAATATATACAAAATCTGTCAAAAAAATACTGTTACTATTGAAACAACAACACTTTAAGGGGTGGTGATAAGACCCCTAACATGTAGATGCTTAGCGTGGCAACATCTATCTCGCCACATACGAACTAAATCCTGCATCGCGATATTAACGTTATCCGAGCGATTGAACATATATACAAGAACCCGACAACAACCATCGGGCAGTAGCCCACCAGACACAACACCCGTCTGGTCGGAGGATCCTTCCTTTTCCGCCAAACTGGTGACCCCGAGCATGAACGTCAGCGCAGCCTTCGCAAAGCTACGTCATCGTGACGTCAACATCACTTCCTCAAGCTTTCGAGCAGCGAGTCATACAGCCAGCTAGCATCCACGGCTACTACGGATATCCTGACCACCAGCATGCAGCGGACGCGCATTCCTGGTCATCACCCACAGCCTTCTCAGCGACCTTGGCACAGCACACTGCACTTCGGCCGGTCAGAAAGCAGAGACGCACTTCTCTCCTGGTCGACGCAGCAGCCAGCCACTACGCAGCACTGCAGCACTCCGACTCACTGGAACATTCCACTGGCCCGGCAAAAAAAACATCACAAGATGTATGGACGACTCAACCTGCTATCGACCTCCGGTCTCGGAGGGGAGTGATGTGGCGACATATATCTTGCCACATACGAACTAAACCCTGCATCGCGATATTAAAGTTATTCGAGCGAACAATACAAGAACCCGACAACAACCGCTGGGCAGTAGCCCACCAGACAAAACACCCGTCTGGTCGGAGGATCCTCCCTTTTAACTTAAGGAACTTAACACCCTGTTCCTCACTCTCCCCAAACTTAGTGAAGGCAGACTATACCTAACTATCATAGTTTCTGAGTTACATACCTGTTAATTGTATTGGTCACAGGTATAGTGTGGTGGCCTTAGGGTTCACCTATAGCCCTATTTAACGGTGCAAACTACATCAACGAGGAGTGCCTACTAATATTCACCAAATATCACTTGAAAATACAATCTCCCTCAATACGAGGGAGATTTAGGCCATAGTCCAGCATGCTGGCCCAGTACGAGATGGTGAACTTCACACGTTTTTTTATAGAAGTGCAGATACGTTCCTCACGATGTTTACCTTCACCGTTCAGCAAGTGGTAATCATTGTGAAAATTACATTCGCACATGAAAATTATCTCAGAGGTGCGGGCCTGGGATTTGAACTTGCACACCTTGCGTCCAGGCTACCGCTGCTTTGAATATTTTTTTATTACAATATTAGTGTATACTTGATACTCGTGCAAACGGTGAAGTATTATTTCGGATTTATGCTACACCCTACATAGTACATAATACGGGCTACATTATCGTATTTGATACACATAGGAAAACCAACTTCAATGTGTAAAAAATAAGGTTTGTTTCGCTATGCGCTCGGTATTATTTGGGACGGCGGGAGTGTAGGGAAATATTTGTAGAGTCGGCATTGCGGGGACATTTGCTTTACTTTGGCTTTTTGAATAAGGACCATTATTTGTTGCTACGTACAATCGGCAATAGTCAATATAACTAGGGCATACTGGGGCGTCAGAAATACCAAAATGAACTCTGTATCAATAAACATACAGTTTGAATTCCTCTGGTCGACGTTCGCTCGCACTGTCAAACAAAAAATATTTTTTTTGTTCTAACAACTATGCGGATACTGCATTTTATACCAAAATGAGCTGTATTAACACATTGAAGAAGCACATTTTCCAACGAAATATCATCGATGAAGTGTTGAATTATGACATTTTGACATTTTCCGTGGAGCTTAACATAAAAAAAAATATTATATATATTACTACACAGTTCATTTAAAAAAAAAGTCAACCTTAATTGGTCAATGGAAGGAGCGGAACAACAATTACATCCTAAAATACATTTTTCACAAATAAGAGCAAGGCCCTGGGCAGGCGTTTTTTTTTGCCAATACCAAAATGTACTCTGTGTCTATAGACATAAAGTTTGAATTTCTATGGCAAAAGCCACACGTGAAAATTCGCTCACACTGTCGTTTCGTTGAAGAATGAGCTTTTACTATGAGTCAATACGGTTCGTTTTGGTTTGGCCGAAAATTTTGACGCGTATTTCTTAATGCCCAGTGTGCACAAGGCTTAAGGTGCTAAATCGCCTCTAGCTCCGATAATAAGACATTTCATTTGTCAATCGGAACATTTAGGACACTAGTACGTCTAGTAATTTATCATTGTCTGAGAACTTTATTAGGGTCTATACAGTAATAGAACACGTACTGTCGGTAAACTAAACAGGAATACTAAAATCCAGCTCGTGAGAGAGCTCCATAAAGTTAATGTTCTATATCCAAAAAATGATGCTCCTAATTTAAAAAAATAATCTCCGTCTCAGGGAATTGATGTTCCAAATTTGAAAATTGATGTTCCTTATTTAAAATTAAATCTACTCTGGGAATTAATGTTCCATATTTGAAAAATAATGTTCCGAATTCAAAAATGGATGTTCCAAGTCTGAAAATATATTGTCATTAAGTTATAAATGATGTTCCTTATCTGATATGTTCCATAACTAAAAATATACATTCCATATTTCAAATTGCTTGAAGTGACTCTGACAACTCTATCGATCGTATACTAGCTGTGCTCGCGATTCCAATCGCGTGAAGTGTATTCATATCTACTAATTATTTTTCTAAATAAATATAAAAGTAATCTGAGTTACTTCTTATAACGATATCTGCCTGTGGAAGTCCCGTCAAAATTTCTCCACCCGTTTCAGATATTACCCGAAACAATTAGACGAAAAGAACTTTTAAAAAGTGTTGTTTTGTTTTATGTAGGTACCTACCGTATTCCAATGAGTTATTATAACAAAGAAGGAACTTTTTCAAACATTTGACAGTTTCAAACGTCTAATTACGTGCGTGACTTTGAATTCTACGTACGCTACGTCAGATTGTCTATGAATCAAGAACTAGACGGCCGTGGAATCACCCATTTTTGACGTTTTTTTTACATTTAATTTCTGTACTTTATAATAACATTGTTAACTTTCCTATGATTTTTCATCCGCCATCTTTTTCACTGTCATCACCAATTTTTATTTATTGAATTGTATGTATGTGTATTTATTGAATTTGTCCTTGCTATTAATTACTTGACATTGGCGTAATACCCGCGCTAGTCGCATGTGAAGCCATTCCTCGTCTTATTCCATTAAATTTCATCATTTCACTCATTTCGTAAAAAAGGAACTTTCCTATGCGTTTTGTATAAAGATTTTGTAATTACAAACGGACACTTCAATTTGATTTATTTGTAGATTTATAGAATACAGACTTATTTGACATAGAGTGGGGTCAACTCAACCCCTATTTCAACAATATCTGGGGGGGGGGGGGGGGGGGGGGGGGGGGGGGTGAAAAAGCTAAATGTTACCCCCGTGGGGTGAAGCGTCACAGATTAATTGATTCCACTTTGTAACGATATCGATTAGTCATAACTCCAGTGACATTTTCCCCTTTTGTTTGGCTTTCAATTTGGAATATTAATAATTAGGGGTGAAAGGCTTAAGCGACATATTTAAGCGACTTTACAGGAGACCATACTCATTCGAGACGCAGAAAAATTAGCTGATTCCAAATATGTTGGTATATAAGTGAATATCGCCCTAAAGTGTCGTTTAAGTCAAATAGCCTTTCATCCCTCGATATGGTATGGTAACAAACAATCCATTTTTATTCTCCCCTTAGAATGGTAAAAGCCCTGGGTACACAGGCGCGTCAGAATTCGCACGATGAATTTTTTGCTCATATCAAAATGAACTGTATTGTCTCATTGATAAAGTTCATTCTTCAACGTAATGTCATCTGTGACTTTTACCATACAAATTCAATCTTCATGTGTATCGAGGGGTATTTCACCCGAGTGGTTAGGTCAAATGACTTAAGCGACATTATTTTAACTTCAAAGGAGAGCATACTTCGACGCAGAAAAAATAGCTGATACCAAATATGTATATAAGTCAATATCGACCAGTGTCGCTTAAGACAAATAGCCTTTCACACCTCTATATCTTCTTTTATATATAAGTATAATTCTACTGTACGTGTGTATGTCACTGAACTCCTCCTAAACGGCTGAACCGATTTTAAAGATTTTTTTTGTATGCGTTTGGGTGGCGCCCTGGATTGGACCACAATTGGACCCGGTAGGTGGCGCTGCTTTCGTATGTAATTCTAAGGCGGTACGAAGTGCGCCGGGACAGCTAGTGTTTTTGTATATTCTTAGTCTAATGGTTTGAGCGATGGCCGCTCGGCTCACTAAACCAAGTGGTTTCGGGTTCGATTCCCGACAGCGTACAATGGAATTTGCCCTAGTCTGGGTGTAACTGGGAACGCTCCCAGTCCATTGTATGCTATAGCTTTGCTTAGTTTGGGATCATACGATGAGAATCTGTTGTCTGGTGATATTTATTTATTAATGTATTAACAGTGGTAGCCGAGTGGTCGAACGCACGCCTTGCGATCAAAGTGTGCAGGTTCAAACCCCAGCTCGCACCTCTGGGATTATGTGCTAATCTCATTTTCATCCGAAATTACCACTTGCTACGAAACGGTGAAGGAGAACATCGTGACAAAACCTGCACGTCTATAGAAAGGCGTTTTGAAGTTCACCAACGCGCACTGGGCCAGCGTGGTGGACTATGGCTCAAAAATCTCCCTCGTATTGAGGGAGAATGTGCCCGGTATAATGGCAATAGGCTCGCCCCCTATTACATTGGGACCAAAATACAGTGGCGAAGTGTGGGCGCACTGCAATGCCTACCCCTTCGGGGAATACAGGCGTGATGATTTATTATTACAGAGATTCTACTGGTTTTGAAAAAATCATTGACGCGTGCATCTTGACGCCCCTGTTGATCAAGGGATTTACGTATCGTTCGACTTGATTGGATTCGGTTTGCAATTGCGCGGGAACAATCGTCGCAGACTGGAGGTTACTGAACCACTTTCCAGTTTTATAGGGGATGTAGTGTTTGTTTGTTGGTAGAGCTACTATTTTTATTATTTATTGACGATTCATAAGTGCCTGTATTGCTTTATAATTATGAATTAAAAAGTATTCTGATTCTGTAGATCCACACTTCTCTAAAATATACGTAGCATATCATCTATACAAAATATATGTTAAATTGGAGTTGCTGCTTGTAATATAAAAATAAAAGCGTTTTACTAAATGAAAGTACACAAAATACCAGTAAAAGGATTTAAAGGATTTAAAAAAAATAATGTCTGTCTGTCTGTATGTTCCAGGTAAACTTCCAAACGGCTTGAACCGATTTTGACGATTTTAAATCTAATATTACAAAGGATATACATCTGCACTGTATTTTTATAGGGTGCATCAGAAGTCTGTCTGAACTGAATGGTATAACAATTTGATCGAAATTCGACTAAGATTTTCCAACTTTTTTTCGTCGTCAATTTGTATAACTCGTAATATATCTATGTTAAATTTGCATGCTATTTTTGTTTTTTTTTTTTTTTGAAGGACTTACACTGTTGGCCGTGAGGTGGCCTTTACAGCTTTACCGGAGAAGTGGCGAGCGCAGAGTGCACTCCAACCAAGGCCTTAAGGGCGGAAAGGGGTGGCAACTAGCTCAAGGGCGCCACAGAGGGCACGACCTCGGCTTGGGCAGTTACCGTGAGGGGAGAGGTAGTGACTGCGCTCCTAGGTGCAAAGATGCACCTACGAGCGGAAGAGGGGGTTCCTCGACCTCGCCGGCGAGATCGGTGTCTGTTTGAGGCTGGTGTAGGTGTGTTGGTGGCCCTCTCAACGCCCGGGTCGAGGAGGGCGGTGATCGTGTCGGGAGGACTCTTTTTTGTGAATATTGGTTGTCGTGCATCATTAGTGTAGTTTACTCTGCTGAATAGGGTTATGGATGTACCCAAAGGCCAGAACACGATATCTGTGACAAATATTCAAAGGTCTATAACTCTGATACTATGATAGTTAGGTATAAACTGTCTTCACTAAGCATCAACATGCCTTAAATGTATCCAAAGTATTATTTCGGAATTCTGATACATCCTGTACATACATCATCACGCCTGTATTCCCCGAAAGGGTAAGTAGAGGTGCACTGCAGGTCTTGGTGCTTGGAAAGCGTCCATGGCCATCTGTCAAACGTGTAGCCATTTGATAGTACCATTGGGTGCTCTGTGGGCTAATTCTCGTATTTACAAATAGTCCAAGCGTGGCCGCAGTTCCGATCAAGCTCTATCGAAGATCTATCCAAAATTGGTATTCTCGTAATATCAAAACAATGTCTTTTGCACTAAATATCGTGATTTCCGTCGAAAAAATTAAATAAATTACACTTAAATTCATTAAAATAAATTGAAATTCAAAAAGCAATATTTATCATGATTAAGCAGAAAGATGCTAAATGGATGCTAAATTGATTCTCGTATAATGTATAAATTAGATTTAAGCGTAAGCGGTGGTAGCCTAGTTGGTAAAACGCCCGCCTTGAACGTATAGTTGCAAGTTCAAACCCCGGGCCCGCACTTATTTTATTTTTATTTCTTTATTTTGTATTTTTTTTATAATTTTTCTTAAAAAACATTTATTTTTCTTTTTTGTCACCTCTACAATAATATATGGCCTTTAAGAGTTTGTTTGCACAAAATAATAATAGATGGCGGTATAGTTCGTAACATATTTTAATTTAAGTTTTAAAATTTTCCTAACGTATTTTAGGACCCGGAGCTCTTTTAAGGTTCCGAGTCTTCGAAATCGTAAAAACAGCTTAAGTTGGAGCATATTAATTATATTTTTCACGAGAACAATACATGTAATCGTCGCAAATAACCTACGAGTGTTCAACGGCATTTTGATTGCGAAATTTGACAGTTTCCCGCTAGAAAGTAATTTTGTTGAGATATGAGAATACCATCATGTCAACGTGGTGGAACGATTAGAAGACGATCAACGTTTTTGCGAACAAATTCAACGACACTTCGACGAAAGTACTAAAAAATCGGTGCCGTTCAAGCTCGATAGACGGATGAGAATACCAAAAGGACTTGAACGACTAATTCGCTACGATATCGCTACGATTTTAATTACGAGAATCAGGGCACTGTAGTTGTCGCCTTTCAGCCAACAACGACATCTTGAAAATTATACGTTATACATTTATGTGCGAACTATGTAGCGCTGCTTCTACGGTCGTATCCGAATTCTTTGGTAATCAGACCTCAAATCAGGGCAACCAACGTATCAAGGGGCCGTCCATTAATCACGTGAGGCGCATATCACGTGTACCTAATTTTAATTTTTCGTCAATCGTGCGATTTCTAAACCGAAAAGCGTCCCTGGCCGTTGCCAAGCAACGTACTTAATTTCAGAATAAAATTAGATTATACTTTATACCTGCATTTAAGCATATATTCTAAAAAACCGGCCAAGTGCGAGTCGGATTCGCGCACGAAGGGTTCTGTACCATTGTGTATAAAAACGGCAAAAATTCACGTTTGTTGTATGGGAGCCCCCTTAAATATTTATTTTATTCTGTGTTTTAGTATTTGTTGTTATAGCGGCAGCAGAAATACATCATCTGTGAAAATTTCAACTCTCTAACTATTACGGTTCATGAGATACAGCCTGGTGACAGACGGACGGACGGACGGACAGCGAAGTCTCAGTAATGGGGTTCCCGTTTTACCCTTTGGGTATGGAACCCTAAAAATTTAAGATTCTTTGCATGTACCAAAAAATACACGTGATTTTGGGTTAGTCTAAAACCTCACCACGTATCACCAACGGGGAGGGGGGGGGGGCGTTAAAAAATGCTAAAAGAACATCACAACATAATGGACGGCCCCAAGAATCCATGTGTGCCAACATAATAAATCTTCCGATGGAATATTCACTTTCGCTGGCTAACTAAACGCAACAGTCACATAAATCGTTAAACTATTGTTTGTTTTGTTTAAATATTTTAACACTCCCCCCATACAAACAGCCGTCAGGTGGGTTTGCTGTAAATATTATTAATAACGCGTTTTTAGGGTTCCGTACCCAAAGGGTAAAACGGGAACCCTATTGCTGAGACTTCGCTGTCCGTCCGTCCATCCGTCCGTCCGTCCGTCCGTCCGTCTGTCGCCAGACTGTATCTCATGAACCGTGATAGTTAGAGAGTTGAAATTTTCATAAATCCTACTACTACTACAGCCCTTTTTACGTCCCACTGCTGGGCACGGGCCTCCCCTCAATGCGAGGTGGATTCAGGCTATAGTCCACCACACTGGCCCAGTGCGGGTTGGCAGACTTTACACATCTATCGAGAACTAGACAATTTCCCTCGGACGTGCAGGTTTCCTCACGATGTTTTCCTTCACCATTTCATAGTAAGTGATAATCTCGGATGAAAATGAGATTCGCACATAAATCCCAGAGGTGCGAGCCGGGGTTTGAACCTGCACACTTTGATTTGCAAGGCGTGCGTTCGACCACTCGGCTACCACTGCTAATTTTTTCCCGTTTTTAAATATAATGGTACGGAACCCTTCGTGCGCGAGTCCAACTCGCACTTGGCCGGTTTTATTTTTCTGCGTGCGCGCATGTCCGGGGCTGTTTATGAATTATGTTCGACGCTAAAATTAAACACTGGAACGTCTACCATCCACTGCTATCGGCTACTCGCGACATTGAAATCCTTATACTTCTTCCTCACTTCCTTTTTTCTAAATGATTAAATGTTGATTTTTTAAATTATATAATCAAAACGGTCAAATTTACCAATTACACTAACTATTATATATATACACACACGATTTTTTTTTTTTTATGAGATAGGGAGGCCAACGAGCAGACGTTTCACCTGATGGTAAGTGATCAACGCCGCCCATGGACACCTGCAACACCAGGGGCATCGCAAGTGCGTTGCCGGCCTTTAAGGAATGAGTAGGCTCGTTTCTTGAAGATACCTTTGTCGCATCGGTCCGAGAACACCGCTGCAATAAGTTCATTCCACAATTTGGTGGTGCGAGGGAGAAAATTCCTGGTAAATCGCACTGTACTGTATTTATACACAATAAATCATAGCATACAGAAATCATGAAAAATTATAATAAACCACACATACGCCTTTTCTCGCAATACCTCACACATGCTGATAAAAACTTCTTCCAGCCATCCGCAAATTTATCAACATTCGGATCAGAATCCAGAATCCAGGAGACCGTTAATGGAATATGAAAAGAAATAGCTGCACCCGCGATTAACTGGCATTGGATATCATCACGCCTATATTTTCCGTAGGGGTAGGAAAAGGCGCACAACAATGCTGGGTGCACTTTACCGATGTATTTTGGTCCCAATGTGATAAGGGGCGAGCCTATTGCCATTATACCGGGCACATTCCCCTTCAAAACAAGGGAGATTTGGGCCACATTCCACCACGCTGGCCCAGTGCGGGTTGGTGAACTTCACACGACTTCTATAGACGTGCATGTTTCCTCACGATGTATTCCTTCACCGTTACCGTTTATAGCATATAAATGAAAATTGGTAATAAATGTTAAAGAGATGGCAGAAGAGTCCCTTAAAATTAATGAAAGGAATATAAAACATAGAATTTGATCATAATGTAACACTTGCAAAAAAACTCACTTCGAATGAAATGCATGTGAGTGAGATATGAGTTTTATAACTCACTCTTATGAGTGTAAAGGTACGTGATACGTTACTTAAATTCTACAGTAATTTTTGGTATAACTAATGCATTAATATAACGAGGGGTGAAAGGCTATTCTGACTTGAGCAACGCTTTTGAGCGATATTGACTTGTATACTTATTTGGAATAAGCGATTTTTTCTGCGTCGAATGAGTTTGCACTTTTGTAAAGTTAAAAAACAAAAAAATTAACAAAAAACAAAAACCGGCTTCAAAAACCTAGGTGCACTAAAAAGCTAAAAATAACCTTATAATTCATTACATTTGGAGTAGGTGCCAAACTACGTCAGACTAGGCATACACACACATGAATTAAATTTAAAATGGTCGCTAAAGTCAAATTTCACCCCGCAATATAATGTAGTATTCACAAAAATCATGAAGGTGATCGATAGCAGTAGATGGCTGATGGCTACTTGCGAGGACTAGTCCAACCATTTTCCATTTACCTCTTAATAACTTATCATCTACTCTCCCATACTGCGTTGAAGGCATCATATCAAAGCAATTATTTCTATAGCCATCTGTGGTTTAGAATAATCCCTTCATTGTAAATGGGAGTAGACGCACTTTAATGTACTAGCTTCCTAAGCGTAATGTCAATATTAGACTGCCGTGAGTATAATTCTTCTCTAGTATTGTGGCAAAGGTGATGTCTGCTCTCATGGCGTTGCTGCTCCTGAGAATGTATTACTCGAATGTATTACTTATTACTATTTATCATTTTGAAAAGAGTAACCATTGAGTTTCTAACCGGCTCTTCTCAGTGGAAGCAGCATTCCGAACCGGTGGTAGAATCTGACTATTTGTAAGTGCTTTTTTGACCTACACGAGTAAAAAATTTTTGATTTTGATTTTGTATAAACTATTAGCAAGTATTTGCTGATCCGTTATGATATTATTTGCTATGGTTTACAGATTTCCAAGGTGTTTTACCTAATTTTGATGAAATATGCACATATTAAAACATTTTGCAATGAAAACACTAGGATTAACGATGGGTAGAGTTTGCACTGAAATAGAGTATTATCCTCTATCTTGAACAAAAATTACATTTTGCACTGATCTTTGCTCTCGCTCTGAATGAAGTGAAGAAAATGGTCAGTCTTACTGGGGTTTAAAATGGCCAACCTTACAGGGGGTCTAAATTCATCAGTCTTACAGGGGGTCCAAATCGGTCAGCCTTACAGGGAGTCTAAATTGGTCAGCCTTACGGGGGGGTCTAAACTGGTCAGCTTCACAGGGGCTCTAAATTGGTCAGCCTTACAGGGGGTTTAAAATGGTCAGCCTTACAGGGGGTTTCAAATGGTCAGCTTCACAGGGGGTATAAAATGGTCAGCTCCACGGGGGGTATAAAATGGTCAGCCTTAAAGGGGGTTTAAAATGGTCAGCCTTACAGGGGTTTAAAATGGTAAGCCTTACAGGGGTTTAAAATGGTCAGCCTTACAGGGGCCTAACCACTCCTCTTGTACTACGTTAATGTAAGCGTTTACCCGCTTATGTTAATTTCTTACCAAAACTTTGCGGTTTGAAAGTTTTTAAGTCCAAAAATAAGTCGTTTAATGTAAAAACGTTCGTTAATCACTGGCTCCTATAAGTGAGTATGGTCCTGCGCTGACAGCCGCGTCTAAACATAACAAAAAAATATTTTTTGTCAATACCAAAACCCGGACCCGCAGAGGTGGACAAATCGTGTCAACACCTGGATGCCCGAAGGCGGTTGCCGGCATCGTGGCAGACCAAGGAGAAGATGGTGCGACGATTTGGTCACTTTTGCGGGAGAAACGTGGCAACAACAAGCCCAGGATAGGGACATTCGGAGACGAGAGGGGGAGGCCTTTGCCCAGCAGTGGGACATACAATAGGCTGTAAAAAAAAATACCAAACCACCGAGTTAATATATCAAAGAGAAAGCTATTCCTAACATTTAACAGTTTCACACGTCAAATTTGACGTCTACGTACGTCCGATTGTCTATGTCACGACGTATAACACTAGCTGGCCCTGTAGCATGACCGTGTAGATATAAGTTTTATCTCTTCCAACTGTCAGATTTGTCGAACAAAACCGGCCAAGTGCGACGAAGGGTTCCGTACCATTATCTATACAAACGGCAAAAAAATCACGTTTGTTGTATGGGAGCGCCCCTTAAATATTTATTTTATTCTGTTTTTTAGTATTTGTTGTTATAGCGGCAAATAAATACATCATCTGTGAAAATTTCAACGGTCTAACTATCACGGTATAGCCTGGTGACAGACGGACGGACGGACGGACAGCGAAGTAATAGTAATAGGGTTCCCATTTTACCCTTTGGGTACAGAACCCTAAAAATTACGTCACACTGAGCCATGTCCAGTACAAAAAGTTCAATATGACGTCAATTTCTCGACAAATCTGACAGTTGGTAGAGACAAAACTTATGTCTATACAGTCATGCTACAGGGCCTGGTCGTGGCATCAATGAGACCAATTTCGGTCCAATTTTGTTAGGAGATCCTTGTGACACAGTTAAGTACCTAATCAAATATCATTGAACAAAACTAAGTAAAACTAAGTAAAACAGCTCATTTTAAACCAAATGTCAACGATGATGCAAACTAATTGAGTCGAGTGTATATTATCATAGAAATTTGGTCTTTATTTATATTATAAAAGAGTACATTTTCAAAATAAAGTTAAGTGTATTCGCTCGAACCAGCGAGTTCAGGGCTAAGTGAGTAATGTAAATAGGTTTAAGACCAGCGCCGACAGCCGCCATCTTGGGGATGACTGGATTCAATTAAATCGTTAGTGCTTCGCCAACCCCCGATTCAGTTTTGATAACATGTTGGTATATTTTAATTGTCGTTTCAGCTTTTTGCGCTGAAAAGATCTAGGTATTTTTATTTACTAATGATATTAAAGAGTGTAGATCTCATTACCACTTGCTGAACGGTGAAAGAAAACATCGTGAGGAACACTACACGTCTATAGAAAGGCGTGTGAAGTTCACCAACCTGCAGCCAGAGTGGTGGACTATGGCCTGAATCCCCCTCGCATTGAGGGGAGGCAAGTGCCCAGCAGTGGGACGTTAAAAAGGGCTGTAGTAGTAGTCATTTAGGCGGATTTTCGAGATACGACATTCCCGCTATCTCCCGTCGATACGATGCTAAACGAGTTCCCGACGGCGGTTGTAACCTAAATGCGTTCTACATTGCCTAAACACCGGCTATTCCTGTCATCCACAATGAATGGCTGATTCATTCATCGTATTCTGAAATAACATTAAGTATTGTGGAGCGGATGTGATATTGAACAGCGTGTCATATGTAAAACGGATACAAACACTATAAAATTCATTGGTATTTTGTACAGGATGTGTCAGAAGTCCGAAATAATATCTTAGGTACATATGTATATGCAAAGTAGATCATAAATCTAACTATCATAGATTGTATAGCCTCATTAACTTTATAATTGTTCATTAAGAAAAACACATTGTAATGCAAATAATTGGAAAAAAGCAACCATGGAGTTTCTTGCCCATTCTTCTCCATAGGTAATGCATTCCGAATGGGCGGTAGAGATACTATTAATATTATTTACTAGCGGCCCGTCCCGGCTTTGCACGGGTTTCTTTTATAACCTATGTTACTCAGTGATGAGCTTTCTAACGGCAAAATATTTTTTGAAATCAGTCCAGTAGTTTTTAAGTTAATTCGTTACATACAAAAATATTATCATACTATATTATTAGTATAGTTTTTTTACTGACGATTCATAAGTGCCTGCATTGGTTTACATGAATAAAAAAAATATGATTCTGATTCTAGTTTTTGAGTTACAGACCTTTAAATATTTGTGACTGTGTGTAAAATATATTGTTTTTTACTTTACACGATTTTTTTTAATTTTTAGGGTTCCGTACCCAAAGGGTAAAACGGTAACCCTATTACTGAGCCTTCGCTGTCCGTCCGTCCGTCTGTCACCAGGCTGTATCTCATGAACCGTGACAGTTAGAGAGTTGAAATTTTCACAGATAATGTATTTCTGTTGCCGCTATAACAATAAATACTAAAAAACAGAATAAAATAAACTTTAAAGGGGGCTCCCATACAACAAACGTGTTTTTTTTGCCGTTTTTATAGGTAATGGTACGGAACCCTTCGTGCGCGAGTCCGACTCGCACTTGGCCGGTTTTTTGTCTGTTTGTATTGGCAAACCGAATTTGACGGAACTTTCACTCGTAGATGTTGATGATGTTCCAAGGCGTAATTAAGTATTATAAATTTATATTTTACAAAAGATTTAGGGTTCCACGGAAAATACATAATACAAATTTTTAAGGGTCTTCTCCTTAAAGTCCACGCGAGAACAGCTAGTTTTTAAACACCCTTTAATACTTAACACCTAACTGCCTGTATACCTGAAAATGTTACATGATATTTATAAGCTGAAAACCCGAGGAAAATCATATACCCGCCACGATTGCTGACCCCGCTGAAAATGGTTCCCATGAAAAGAATACAAAACAAAATATCTAGACTACTGATGAAATAAAATGTCTGTCTAGACGGCCTCTGTTCAGACAGGGCCACATACTCCCCCCACTTCTTGTTACAATCGGCTCTGTTCACACGGTGAAACCGGCGGCTCTATGGTTACGGGTTGTAAAAGATTGTAAATTGATATGGGATTGTATTGGACAGTTTGTATATGTCGCTGTATGGGAGGAAAGAAAACAACTTAATTCGTAGTCCGAAACGGAGGTATAATCGACCCAATGTTGCACATAGATTATTTTTTCCAAAAAACTAGTCTTATTGTCACCTTGAAGCCATTAAACTAGTCATATTGTCACCTTGAAGCCATTAAACTAGTCATATTGTCACTTTGAAGCCATTAAACTAGTCATATTGTCACCTTGAAGCCATTAAACTAGTCATATTGTCACCTTGAAGCCATTAAACTAGTCATATTGTCACCTTGAAGCCATTAAACTAGTCATATTGTCACCTTGAAGCCATTAAACTAGTCATATTGTCACCTTGAAGCCATTAAACTAGTCATATTGTCACCTTGAAGCCATTAAACTAGTCATATTGTCACCCTGAAGTCATTAAACTAGTCTTATTGTAGGTATCATTGATAAAAGATGTTGTATGCATGCCTTAAACCATTAAGTCATAGTTCCACAACAATAGCATTAAGGGACTTGGGACCATGGTCTGCTACTGAATATATCGAATCTATACAATCGTTAGTAAGCCAAATAAATAAATAAATAAATATCGTAATTTACAGGCAACCTGCTTTACCGTGAGAATGAAGCCTAAGGTTTCTATCTGTTTCGTCCAACTACACCCGCATTTGATAAGAAACGAGTGGAGTTAATTAATGTCGGAAATTGTTATATCATTTTCTCAACTGTTTTATCGAGAATGGACGACATCTTTATTGCGTCGAGGGTAATTTCGACTTAACCCTATTTGGTGGTCCCACACATAAATGTGTAAAAAATAATACATTACGACGCTTCTGCGCAAGGGCGCAGGCAGAGATGCACTGCAGGGCACACAGACTTCGCCGATGTTTTTAGAAGTAAAAGGAGGCAAACCTATTGTCATTATAATGTTTATTCATTGAATTTGTCCTTGCTATTGACAGGGTAATATTACCGTGTCGTAATATTACCCGTAAATAATATTAATAGTATCTCTACCACCCATTCGGAATGCATTTCCTATGGAGAATGGGCAAGAAACTCCATGATGCATGGCTTCACCTGCGACTAGACATTTCGCCAATGTCAAGTAATTAATAGCCAAGGACAAATTCAATAAATTATGCATACCATAAAAAAATATGAAATTGAAGAGTCTGTTTGTAATATCGAAATACACCTTTTTACTAGATGAATATGAAAGTATAAACGATACCAATAAAGAAAATGCAATTTTTAAAAATTTTGTCTGTCCGTCTGTTTGTTCCAGGTGACGGAAGGTGACTAAACGGCTGAAGCGATTTCGACGGGACTTTCACTGGCAAATAGATGATGTTCCAGAGAGTAACCAAGGAGTACTTTTATTTTATAAAATTCGGGGTGAAGATAAACCCCATTTTTTTCTTAAATTCCAAGCGAGTGAAGTCGCGAGCATAGATCGATTAATTACGCGCATTTTGACAAGTCTACTTCTTCTTCTTCAAGTATACTTCTTCTTTTTTTACGAAATGAATGAAATGATGATATTTAATGGAATAAGATGAGGAATGGCTCCACCTGCGACTAGCGCGGGTATTACGCCAATGTCAAGTAATTAATAGCAAGGACAATTTCAATAAATACACATTATAAATAAAAATGGATGATGACAATGATAAAGATGGCGGATGAATCAAGTCTGATACATATGTCGCAAACAGACTTGTGCCGAAAGCAGTGGTAGCCGAGTGGTCGAACGCACGCCTTGCAATCAAAGTGTGCAGGTACAAACCCCGGCTCGCACCTCTGGGATTTATGTGCGAATCTCATTTTCATCTAAGATTACCACTTGCTTAGAAACGGTGAAGGAAAACATCGTGAGGAAACCTGCACGTCTGAGGGAACTTGACTAGTTTTTGATAGATGTGTGAAGTCTGCCAACCCGCACTGGGCCAGCGTGGTAGACTATGGTCTGAATCCCCCTCGCATTGAGTCCAACGTCCCACTGCTGGGCACGGGCCTCCCGCCCGTGCCCAGCAGTGGGACGTTAAAATGGGCTGTAGTAGTAAACAGACTTGTTAGTTTATATGACAGTGAACCGTCCTACTTTCTGCGGCAGGGGTAATAGATGTTAATTACCATGGGAACACTTGTCGTTCGAAGTAGGGCCATCGATTGTTGCCATCTGGACTTTCTCATGACAAAGAACAAATACAACATTTCTGAATAAAATATTGAATTTATAATACGTAGGTAGCTACACCTGATAGTCAAGAAGTTCTTTCATTCCGTGTGTCTATAGACTTATGGATATACCAGGGATTCCTAAAGTGGTCGATATCGGTTTCCCAGGGGTATAAACAAGTGCTTTGCGTTCCCGTGGCTCTTCCGACAAGGCGGGTGTTTGAACCACCGTGGGTTATTAATCGGTATACGGCAATCTGCCGGGAGTCCGACATATCCTTTCGACTCCCCCGTGTCGGAAGGGCATTTTCCCACGAAAAAAAGGGTTATAAACAAAAACTGATTTTGGGGGTCGACGAGGTCTAAAAATCTACCCCTATTAATTACCACAAGTTCTTCAATTTCAATTTAAAACTTTCTACATACTGTATAAGTTGTGTTACGTGTTCCAACTTGTTATAAGAATGACTTATATTTTAGTAGGAAGTACCTATCATTTTTGTACTTTTAAACAACTCAACCAACCGCAATGGCGTGATTGAAATGAAAATGAAACATCTAATGGCGCGCTTGGCGAGTGAGAGCAACTGTTGATGCCGCGATGCCGTGATGCGAAAACTTCGAGCAGTTCCGTGGCTCCTCGGTTCCTAACGCCGCTTAGACTCAGCCCACCGGCTGACTCCGCTCACTCGCCGCTACGACGCTTCTCTCTCTACTCTAAATAACATAATGTTCCACATCTGCTAGGCGTCTCGCGACGGCTACTTTTTTAAATTGGTATGTGTTTTGTATCAATGGGAAAACAACTAGAGATATGATTTTTAAAGTAACTTAGCTATATGGGTCTGTATCAGTTAATTTTGGAAAGGGGTCTTGCCCAAAATAGTTTGGGAATGCCTGGTCTATACAATGTGGTCTGTGATCTGTCTATACTACACCCAAACCAGGAAAAAGACAGACATTTTCCGCTGAAGTAATTGTATCAGTGGGCCCAACAGCCTACGCTCCAATTACTAGACGGAGGCGTCGTAAATGACAATCTTTAGGGAGGCTTGAGTTAAGGACACGGAGGCGTCAAGAGCCGCGCGTCATAGTTATTGCCAATACCAAAATGAACTGTATTAACTCATAGAAAAGGTTCATTCTTCAACGAAATGACATTGACAGCGAGAGCGAATTTTGACGCGAGGAGACGTGGCATTTACCACAGAAATTCAATCTTTATGTATGACGGAGTAGGAACGTCTTTAGTGTTTTTAAAGAGTGACGTTAGCACCGCCGACGTCACCATTGTTGGATTCCTGATGATGACTCATGATTTGGGTCTTTGAAAGACAATATCACACATATCTGGTAAGCTTATAGTCGACAGGCAGCGTAACGACGTCTCAAGGAAGTCCGTCCTGCACGACAGCTCGAGCACGAATGCCTTAGCGCTTTTTTTTTTAATGGACTACGCTGTTGGCCGTGAGTTGGCCTTTACAGCTTCACCGGAGGAGAAATGCCTTAGTGCCGACAGTGCGTCCGTATTTATAAGGCTCGGCGCATGGCACGTGTTCTTAAGTTTTTAGGTTGTGTTAGAATTACCATAAGTAAAATAATGGCATGCTGTTTAACGTTCATTTCACATCTTAAAAAACTCAAATTAATCAATTGACTTACAATTGTTGTATTTACGCCGACATATACATTGACCCAAAGTACGGTTTTGGAAGCTTAATCATTGCGAAAAGGTCGCGTGGTATCAGTCGCCCGCCGAAATTAAGTAGGCTTTCCGACGAATACCTAATAAGGTAATAGGATTTTGAGTTAATAGCCCATCGCGAGGCTTCGGTGCCAGACGAACTAGGAATTTCACATCGCTCACGTTAATTGGATTAAATTTTGGGCGGGGGCCGCGTGGGGTAGGACTGTTATCTTGAGGTACCTACTTATTGCTTCATCTCGATATTTACGTATAGAAATAGGTACCGGGGTGTTTCAGAAGTCCGAAATAAAACTTTGTCGTTTGCATCAGTATCGGGTATACAACTGAATGGTATCAAAATTCGACCCCTTTTTTCGTTGTCTATTTCTATAACTCGAGTCCTATGCAAAATTTGAATGTTCTGTTTGTGAATATTGATAGTTGCCTCTCATAAGTGTAGTTTACTCTGCTAAATACGGTTATGGATGTACCCAAAGGCCGGAACACCTGTCATAAATATTCAAAGGTCACTCAGAAACTATGATAGTTTGGTATAAACTGTCTTCACTGAGCATTCACATAGGTATGAGCTACCGTATACGTACTCAAAGTATAATATTATTTCTGTCTTCTGTTACACCTGTATATACAGGGTGTATTAGAAGTCCGAAATAATCCTTGGACGCTAGCACCAGTATCGTGTATACAACTGAATGGTATAAAAATTTTATTGAAATGCGACCATGTTTTTCTAACTTTTTTTTCGTCGTCAATTTCTATAACTCGTTAATATCTCGACTCCCATGTAAAATTTGCATGTTCTGTTTTGTGAATATTGGTAGCAGCCTCTCATAAGTGTAGTTTACACTGCTGAATAGGGTTATGGATGTACCCAAAGGCCAGAACACAATACCTGTGACAAATGTTCAAAGGTCTGTAACTCAGATACTATGATAGTTAGGTAACTGTCTTCACTAAGCATTCACATATGAGCTACCGTATATTTACTCAAAGTGTAATATTATTTCTGACTTCTGTTACATCCTGTATATACAATTACAATTACGTTTGATTAACATATCGCTGACTTCAGATACACGCCGTAAACCACAACATATTTTAATCAGTCAGATATACATAGGTATAAGACAATCGTACCTACATTCTGTCTCGGCTGATCGTAACCACGCCGTAACGCGTACCATTCCGTGGTAAATTACGATTTGAATGCGGAAAACATCAAAGAAATCGAATATACATACCGAATTAAACAATGCGTGCTTCCTTACCTACATAACAGTATTTTATGGGTCGGTAGTATGTCTACCAAGTGTAAGATTTAAGTAAATATACCTAGAGCAAGCGTACGCACTACGAATATTTCCATGCAACGTTCAAAAGGACCTGTAGGCAATTCTAGCGGCAAGCGAATTAACTTGACATTTTTGAAATAATATATTACATACATACATACATCATCACGCCTGTATTCCCCCAAGGGGTAGGCAGAGGTGCACTGCAGTGCGCCCACACTTCGCCGATGCATTTTTGGTCCCAATGTAATAGGGGGCGAGCCTATTGCCATTATACCGGGCACATTCTCCCTCAATACGAGGGAGATTTTTGGGCTATAGTCCACCACGCTGGCCCAGTGCGGTTTGGTGAACTTCACACGCCTTTCTATAGACGTGCAGGTTTCCTCACGATGTTTTCCTTCACCGTTTCAAAGCAAGTGGTAATCTCGGATGAAAATTTGATTCACACATAAACCCAGAGGTGCGAGCCGGGGTTTGAACCTGCACACTTTGATTTGCAAGGCGTGCGTTCGACCACTTGGCTACCACTGCTTATTACTAATATGTACTCTTTATCTATAATGGAAAAAAATAACTGGAGTTTCTTTCCCGTTCTTCTCCATAGGAAATACATTTAGAATACTATACTACTATACGATACTACATGAATAAAAGAAATCTGATTCTGATTCTATGAAGTAAGTAGATAAAAACATATTCCAAAAATTACAAGAGTACATTTTCTAAAAGAGGTAGTGAATTCTCCAATGCAAGGCTCCCACCAAGGCACAACTAATTCATTATGTACACAGCAAAAGGTTGTTTGGTATTGTTAACAATACAATTTATTTCAAACTAGCTGTGCCCGCGACTTCGCCCGCGTGGACTTTAGGGAGATTACTCGGAAATATGGGTATTATGTTTTTCCCGCGGAACCATAATGCTTTTTCTAAAATTAAAGTAGCCTAAGTTACGCCTTGGAACATCAGCTATCTGTCAGTGAAAGTCCCATTGAAATCGGTTCAGCCGTTTAGAAGTTTACCCCAAACAAACAGACAGACAGACAGACAAAAAAAAATTAAATTGCGTTTTCGTTATAGGTATCGTATATACTTTCATACGTATTTGGTTTAAAAGTGTTATTTTGATATTACAAACAGACACTCCAATTTTATTTATTTGTATAGATGTATAGATTATGTACGTACCTATACATCTAGTATTGATTCTCATTTAAGTACGTACCAAGAAACGATTACCTCGAACAAGCTGGACCTTAGTTGTTGCATGTGCGCCAAGACTAAAGTGTCCCAGAATACGTTGTTTTTGTCTCTATCTCTCGTTTAAATAAGACAGAGAGCAACCGAGTGAATCCGTGGCAGACATTACCCCACTGACGTGACGAATTCGTCCTTCTAAGGCACTTAAGGATCGTTTACCATTGAATAATGTATCTGTCTACCCATTGTGGCAGGTAATCCAAAACATATCAACATCACCATTAAGCCTCCCGTACACTAGAGCGTCGACGCGCATAAATTTTTGTCCCATACTTAAACGAACTGATCTATTCAATTAATCTAATCAATCTCTCAAAAAAATAATGGTAAAAATACTTTTTAAAAACAAGCTTTTATTTAATTGCCCTTAGTTTTCGTGTTCTCCTCAGCAAACCCTTTCATTTGATACCCATACTGTGGTAGTGCAGAAAAAAAAACTATTCCGCCATCTTGGATGATCCGCCATATTGGAATTAGAATGACGTCACATAGCTATCAAATTTCAGCTCAATCGGTTAAAGATAACTGATTAGAATTCAGTTGCAAGATTCCTCCCGGACAAACATACATTGCAAGTTAATATAAAGTTTGTAAAAAGTGTATTCTTCAGGAGCGGGGCCTTTGCCACAGCAATCAATATATATGTGTATTGACACCAAGTTCGTTTTGGGGGCTTAATCATTGCGAAAAGGAAAGGGTAAATATTTTGACGCATTTCTTTTGACGCCCCAGTGTGCAGGAAGCCATATCCAGAAGGCCGTATCTACGTCAATATGTCAATATGGATTGCTAGTCTGTCTGTCTGTACCTATTCAATAACATATTTCCGGCAGGGCAATTACGTGATTTTGTAGCAAACGAATTTCAACCACTTTCTGTCAAAACATATGAAAATCGGTCATGTCGTTTGGGAAGTGACGATAATTGATTGTTGTGTCCTGAGCCCAAGTCCTCTAAAACTATACTTGTGAAGTTGATGTGACTTTATTTTTAAGGCACGCAAACGACATCTTTTGTCAATGGTACCTAAAATATGACTAGTCTAACAGCTTCATGGTGACAATGTCTAATGTCTACACTGGTCATATTCTAGTTACCATTTATAAAAGATGTTATTTTCGTGCCTTAATCGTTCACTTCCTCGTCACATCCCATGTAAAAGTTGCTGAGAAATGTTATTTATAATCGTGTCGCGAGTGAGTGATTAAGCTAAATAAGTGAATTAAGTATATACGCGCTCGAGCGATGACTCGCCTCAAATGAGGCGTACCTTGTAAGCACCCCGCAAGGTGAAATGAGGTTGGTTCTCCCTACAATAAAATAGACGAGTTATCTACCCGTCACTAATAGCAATGATAGTTACATAATCGCCCAGCTTTTGACTACTCGTGAATGAAACTCAAGTTTTTCAACGTAGATCTTTATATTCGCTATTTGTTAAAACCCACTTAAAAATATTGTAATAATGGAAGAGTGCATTTTATTGTCATCTTAAATGGTTTGTACATTGAAATAAATTAATGGTAAAAAAACTTTTTAAAAACAAGCTTTTAATTAATTGCCCTTGGTTTTCGTGTTTTCCTCAGCAAGCCCTTTCATTTGATACCCATACTGTGGTAGTGCAGAAAACTATTCCGCCATCTTGGATGATCCGCCATATTGGAATTAGAATGACGTCACATAGCTAAGCATGCATTGTCATCCATAATAAGCGTGTATACAAAATTTCAGCTCAATCGGTTAAAGATTACTGATTTAAAAATCCAGTTGCAAGATTCCACCTGGACATACATTGCAAGTTAATATAAAGCTTGTAATAAAATAATAATAATAAAAAAAAATCCGGCGAATGGAAAATTATAATTTCGAACTCTTGACACATTCTGTGTACATAAGGTCTAGAACGTAGATTAGCGTGGCAGACAGGCGTAGTACCCAGTTATTGCGTCATAAATATTGACTACGACGCAAAATGAACTTGGCGTTTGAAAATAAATTACGCGACTCAGTTCCCACGGCGTACTACCAGTAGTATCTTTGCAAATACTATCAAAAATCCATCCTATTAAAGAATAGGTTCTCAACTAACTTAAACTGACTTCAAATACAATCTTAGATTGACATAAATATAGATCCTAGGGACGAAAAAGATCGCGTAGCGCGGTGAGCGTCAGAAATTATTCTTATTTCTTCTTATATATTTTTACGAAATTTAATGGAATAAAATGAGGAATGGCTCCACATACGGTTAGCGTATATTTCAGGCAGTATCTGGTAGGTAATTAAAAAAGCAAGATCAAATTAATGAATACTACTACTACTACAGCGCTTTTAACGTCCCACTGCTGGGCACGGGCCTCCCCTCAATGCGAGGGGGATTCGGGCCATAATCCAGGTTGGCAGACTTCACACATCTATCGAGAACTAGTCAAGTTCCCTCAGGTTTCCTCCACCGTTTTATAGCTAGAGAAAATCTCGGATGAAAATGAGATTCGCATATAAATCCCAGAGGTGCGAGCCGGGGTTTGAACCTGCACACTTCGATTGCAAGGCGTCCGTTCAACTACTCGGCTACCACTGCCTCCACACATTATAAATTAAAATAGATGATTAATGTGATAAAGATGGCTCTTCCGCCATCCTGTATAAACTTGAAGAAGAAGCATATTTTATGGAATGTCTTCGATGAAGAGTGAGAGTAACAAACACATCTTATTCCAAAATAATACCATAGACTATATTTCATATTTTTATAAAACCAGAACGAATTGTCACCAAGGAGATTATAAGAGGCCACGGAGTGTTGCTCTTTCACACCTTCTATTATTTTTTAAAACAGAAATTATACAAAATGCTAACAATTGATTTCGCTCGCCCCTGTGTGTTAAGGGCTTAAAGGTTTAAGTACCTATTGATTTTATTCTCCCGTATAAAAGCCGTTTGGGAACAGATTCATTCAAATTTCATTTGACATGAGAGCTCATATTACGCGGATTTATTGTTATTGAGCTGTTACAGTTATCTTACAAGCGAGAGTGGTTATATTCGTACTTTGAGTGGTTTCTAACAAGATATTTAAACTGACAAGTCGGTTTAATTTTTTATAATGCTATCTTATAGTATTGTATAAATTTATATATTATATTTTATCTGACAAATTTGTTTATAGATGACACTGTCCTCCTTGAAGTAGTTTTTGAATATCGAAGTAGAAAATAATAATTGTTTATGATTTTCTGCGCGTAACAGTTTATTTTCTATACTTCTTGGAGCCAAATCTTGATGAATAAGTAGAAATATGCCAAAAAGGTTATAAGCACCTGTCTAGTTTTAAATACCTTCAGAATAAAAATGGCCTTTCTAAGTAATAGAATATTATTTCTATTTTGTTTAAAAATCTTTAATTTATTACAGTCTATATGTATTTTAGCAAACATTTTTCTTTTACGCAAAAAGTACCTAGGTTCTCTAAGTGATTATTGCCAGAAATTACTGTATCTACTGACATTTTTAATTGGCCCCTTGTTTAGTTCCCATCCGGTCAGACCCTAAGATACTCCTATGTAACGATCCTAATTAGCGAACACACTTAGGATATTAAAAAGCTAACTAGGCACTCACCATAAATCCCGACGCATTGAGCAATCCAATCCCATAAACAGTTATCATTATCACACAGTGCCCACTCGGCATTGCTATCACGAATTATCACAAAACAAAACACGAAAAGTCAATACACACCACTTACGAATCGTAACTTCACTATAACGGCAGGCCATATTGGAATTATATCAATTAAAAAATGAACGGATTCCATTTTTGAAAATACTGTCAAATAATTGGCGGGACTATTTTGACGTTTATAGTTTTTTTTTGGTTTTATAGTGATGGTTATAATCGCTGTGCGGCGCGGGCGACACGCTTGCGCGGCTCACCCGATATTTCGCGACTGAGTCCATAGAGTCCACAGTACCTGTTACATTTGAGATGGTTCGGCGCGTGCGTAGAAAACGGAGTACGGAACCATTAAAATAAAATAGGGACCCTTGGTAAGTTGGTATAATTGCACTTGACAATACCTTGCCTGTTGGTTGGATGCAATTAAAAACGATAGTGGGTTCCGTTGTACGGAACTCTGAATTACCGGGAATATAACATACAATGATATTTAAAAGTACAGATACCTGAATGAGTCGAAAAGACGACCAAAGAAAATTTTACCTTAGTGGGTGAATTTATGCTAAGGACATTTAGTCTCCTTCTTTTTTAGTGAAATGATAAAATTTAAGGGAATAAGAAATGGCTGCACCTGCGATTAGCGTTATTTATGCCATGAACGAGTAATTAATAGCAAGAACAAATTCAAACAAACCGGCCAAATGCGAGTCGGACTCGCGAACGAAAGGTTCCGTACCATTATCTATAAAAACGAGCAAAAAATCACTGTTTTTTAGTATTTATTGTTATAGCGGCAACAGAAATAAATAGTATTATGTGAAAATTTCAACTGTGTAAGTATCACGGTTCATGAGATACCTACATCCTGGTGACAGACGGACGGACGGACGGACGCGGACGGACGGACGCGGACGTACGGACGGACTGCGTAGTCTTAGTAATAGGGTTCCCGTTTTACCCTTTGGGTACGGAACCCTAATAAATGATGACACGGCCATCTAGTTTTGACGGAGATTCTGAGGTTTGTAGACGTCAAAGTCACACGCGAAAATGGACGTGTGAAACTGTCAAATGTTAGGAAAAGCGAGATAGTAACTAAGAAATATTTAAGATCGACACATCAATGAAAAATGTCCTTTATTAAAGCTCTTAAAGATCATTTTGGTATGGGCAAGTAATTGGTCTCGCGAGTATTGACGCGCCTATTAGAGCAGGACTTTACACTAAATAGCTGGAAATAGGTAAGTATTTCCTGAGTAAATTAGGTAACTCTTTGATGCTATTTATAAACATCCGTTTATTATAACACCATGTTCGCTCAAATGCACTGGATAGTAAAGCTTATGTAAATAAATCACTCAGTTTAGTGGTTAATGGTTACAGGTTACAGGGTTGCTGAATTACATGATTACTGGGTTCATTACTGGGTTACTGAATTACAGTATGAATAGATCACCGGTTCACGTCAATTTACGTGATTTACAGTATTTATCAAATGACTACACAGAGTTAGCAGATATCTTGATTGCTGGTTTGGACAATAACGGAAATAAAGGATCGCAAGGTTATAGGAATAGATTACAGGGTTCTTGGATTATGGAATGACGGGTTCATGGTGTTGATTACCAGTGTTACAACAGTTTGTTTTATGGGTTAATGTTCGAAGTTGGTGTGTATTTGGTCTTTTATACCAATTTTTAATTTAAACCGGAATTGCAGAGTTCCTGTGGCCGGGGTGGGGAGGAGTCCCACACAAAGGGGCTTTCAGCTTTGAATGCCGCTTCATCTGTACGCTGCCTCCGTTTGTTCCCTTATTTGTCGAGCTTTTGTTGCACTGAGCGAACACATACTGTGGGTATCTACGCTAAGTGCATGGAACTATTTTGCGTAGCCAATAGGAATTTAAAAATAAGTGTTTTACAGACCAAATTTAGGCCATATTAAAGATTCTTGGTCAGTCTACTACTACTTAGATACCATTATCATACTTAGGTAGGTACACACTGACAATTTTCAAAACAAAAGTGGAGCTAACAAACCTATATGATGATGGTAATTTTTTTATTGTAAATTCGCGTGATCTCTGCCAAAAATCAAGTAAATCAGTAAGAAAGGAATGTATGTTTTGTAATAATGATTAACAAAATCAATCAAACTAACAACTGTTTATGCTTGTTAATGATTTATGCTCATTATTGGAAGCCTGCCATTAAATTTCTCACAATATCATCTGAATAGATCGTTTTGCCATGGTAAAATACTTTGAACGCCATCTATACGAGTCAAATTTAACAAAATTATCTGCTTACAGACAATTTATTTTCATAATTGCTTAATAGATGACGCTACTAGCGACTTTACTACTATGGTACGTAATTAAAGCGCTAGATGGCGCTTTTCAGATTGTAATAAAATACTATGGATTTATGCGATTCAAATGAGAATAGAATCGACTTTGCGCCATATTGTGGTTTAAAAAAACGGAATAGGACTAAATAATTAAATAAGACAATTTACTACTAGTTTTTAACGGTGAAGGAAAACATCGTGAGGAAACCTGCACGTCTGACGGAACTTGACTAGTTCTCGATAGATGTGTGAAGTCTGCCAACCCGCATTGGGCCAGCGTGGTGGACTATGGCCTGAATCCCCCTCGCATTGAGGGGAGGCCCGTGCCCAGCAGTGGGACGTTAAAAGGGCTGTAGTAGTTGCTTAACCATTTTATTTAAATTTGATGTAAGACTATTATTTATTGTTAAGCTGTTAGCTAGCTATAGAGTGTATTGGAACGTATCAAACGTCATGGTTCCCATCCTATATGAAATTCACTATAGAATGAATCAAATGGGTTCAACAAGGCTAAAGCAAAGCTACAAGATTATTTTTCTTTCATGTAGCCATAGAACCTCCACAACGTAGCGTTAGTGTAACTAGGGAGACTTGGGGCCCAATTGTCGCAAGATCGAAATTCGACAAATGTCGAAACAAAACTTCAAATTGGTCGTATTATTTCATTTGTTTGAATTAGAGATATTGTCTATCTTGCGAAAATTGCCCCCCAGTACTATCATAATATTTGATGATTGGTGTGCGTATTAAGAAATCAAGTTTTTAGGTCTTATAATTTATTAGGGCTCAGCCCTGTTTCTGCGCGATTTCCCTAGCCTTGGCCTTCTCGAGCTTAGAGATGCGCGCGTTGGACTTGTTGCCGAGCACGCCGCCGCCCCAGTGCTTGCGCAGCTCCTCGTAGCGCTCGTTGAAGTTAGTCCTGATGGCTTCCACCACCTTCGAGAAGTTGGCGCGGTCACCGGATTCCACCTTTAGAGATAAAATATAGGCAGTTAGTATAGGTTCTTATAAGAGGAGAATGAGAAGTAAGGAATAAAGTGCATATTCAGGTAAACTCTATTGGTGGTAGATGGGTTTGTCAGCATGGCTGTATGATAGCAAATAAATCATCATTATATGCACATTTTGGAATATTCCACATCTCAAATCTGTCATTTTGTAACAATGATGGTTGGGACTGTATGCAGGTTCAATTTTATAAAGTCTTGATACTCTTGAAAATCTAGTTTAAATAGTCTAAGAATGTGATTCAGAGTGGATAGAACACTGCCTTTCGGACCGAACCGGAACGAAAGGAACCCTTTCGTCAGGTGTATATTAAAATATTTTGTAAAGACAGATTATTGATATGACATTTTTTTTCTCTCACAAAACGAAAACATTATGTTATTTCTTATGCTTCAACAAGTCTAGGAGTTAAATAGTAACAGCTGATTATTATGCTATGTTGCGCTGAATTTGAGGATAAGGTAGAAAATCTTGAATTTTAAGTGTTTGTACAACCATTGTGAATCACATAGATGACAGGGCCAGATAAGACTGGTTGATCATCATCCAACAAGGAAGAATAGGCATTTCAGAAAACTGGTGAATGACAGAATATTGCGATGTGTAGAAGACTCTAGACCTATGGCAAGTGCCACCAGTGGTCTGGTTGGTAGATAGACGTGTGTACTTACTTGTGTGAGTGCTACGCAGGTGCAGGTCCTGCGGTGTACGAGGGCTCCAAGACGTGACTTGCCCTTTACAATACAGTACGGCACGCCCATCTTACGGCACAGCGCTGGCAGGAATAGCACCAGCTGGGAACAAGATAGTCTTTTAGTTGTTACACCAGTGTAGACAGATATTGACACTAGTTTGAAATTTCTCACTATGTAATTCAAGGCCGATTTTACAATTCGCCGTAAAAATGTCGAATACTACAATTAGATACATTTCAGTTCATTTATTAGACAAATATAGGCCTATTCGACAATTGAAATATTGGTTTATTACACAATATGGTGTTTATGTTACCAAATTGAATAAAGTTATCAATATATAACTTATGTCTCATTACAAAAGGTTTATAAATACACTACATGTTACACTGACAATTCATATGGAATATCCCTAAAATCAAGCAGGGAATATGGTGAAGATAATCTTGATGCTAAAGTCCAACATTGATTCTCTATGAGTATGCTCGTAGCTCAGAGTCAACAATCTTCATGCAGCTAAGTATAATAAATTATTCAAAGCCTCAGGTGAAGAAATTCTAACATCACTGCTACACAAGCATTACAAGTAGGCATACACAATAGAACCAACCAAAGGGCGATTTTTTATTTGGAATTTCTTGGGTATCTACCGTATTTATACATGAATGCCCCCACACTGCATGACAGAATTGGCAAGTATTATAAGAAATGACTTCCACAAACAAAATGTTTCATCTGTTTAATACCTAGTAGGCACACTTGAAAAGTAGCAAGGTACTAATAACAGTTTGCTTAGCATGACCGCAAAGACAAGTTTTATCTCAACTGTCAGACTCGTCGAGAAAATTACGTCACACTGAGCCATGTCCAGTACAAAAAGCTCGAAGTGAAGTCATCTTCTCGTCTAATCTGCAAGAATTTGCTTCATATTTAAGCATCACATAAATAGTCTATTAGCGTTATCTTTAGGGCCTAAACACAAAAGGGGAAATCTTCAGTTTTGAATAAAAAAATGATATTTCCCTCTTTGCTACAAACAATGATACTCATGTAATATATTTTTTTTTTTAATTTCAATTCACCTTCAAGAGGTAAAATAGGGTGTGCAAGTATGATGTTTCATTACACCAACTCCATCCACTTGGACGAAGTCACAAGCAAACACTAGTTATTCAGTATGTTTTTAGTCTGTAGTTTTTATGTCTCACCTCAATAGGGTCGACATCGTGGGCGATGACGACCAACTGTGCCTTCTTCTTCTCCACGAGCTTGGTGACAGTGTTGGTGCCCGCTCGCAGGGTGTTGGGCCTTTTCGCTGGGGGCTCATCTTTCTTAGCGACCTATGAATAAGGACTATTTTAACATAATTTGATTATAAGCAGGGAATGTGTGTGGGTGTAATGTTTTTATCAGAGATCTTGGTGGTCAGATGTCTTCACGGCATTCTGTATTATTAGGTTTATGCATCATTTTCGTGGAATATTTCTAGGAGACCTTATTGGTCCTAAATTACATAATTGTCATCCTTCTCATCATTGTAATATGAGCGAGATGACAATATACTTAGTCTGACTGTTACTAATTTGCAATGTAAATAAATAAATAACGCCAGATGCTCGTTGTATGATCCCAAACTAAGCAAAGCTTGCACTATGGGTATGGGTAAAGACTAGGGGTGATCCCAGTTACCCACAGAACAGGGAAAATTCAGAAATTTGCTGCTAGCAGGTATCAAACCCACAACCCGGTGTAGTAAGTTGAGCAGCCTACACTAAAATCACTAGAGAAAGTCGTTGTATTTGTGAATTAACGGAATCAATGCTAATGACTCCAAATTTTTTTATTTTATGAGATAGGGAGGCAAACGAGCAGACGTTTCACCTGATGGTAAGTGATCAACGCCGCCCATGGACACCTGCAACACCAGGGGCATCGCAAGTGCGTTGCCGGCCTTTAAGGAATGAGTAGGCTCGTTTCTTGAAGATACCTTTGTCGCATCGGTCCGGGAACACCGCTGCAGGAAGTTCATTCCACAGTTTGGTGGTGCGAGGGAGAAAATTCCTGGTAAATCGCACTGTACCGGAACGCCATTCATCCAGATGGTGAGGATGGTAATGCAGTCTGTGGCGAGCCGTGCGATGGTGGAATTCAGCGGCAGGTATAATACCGAACAATTCCTCGGAACACTCCATGATAGAAGCGGTAGAAAATGCAGAGAGAGCCTACATCTCTACGCAACGCCAGAGGGTCTACCCGATCGGTAAGCTTTTTGTCATCGACAATTCGAACGAAAAAATTTTGCTTACAGCTATGTTTTGCTTATATGCACATATCAAATTTTAAAATAACAATAGTTCAGCTGCGACTGAATCCCCTTTGCATTGAGGGAATGTTAAAAAGACATTATTTTTTCTCTATCTTGGAAAAATATGCTTGTACAAGACCATGATAATTTTAAACACTCACCTTAGCTTCAGCAGCCTTCTTTAGGCGTTCTTTCCTGACTGCTTCAGTCTCTGGCCTGTATTTCTCCAAGATCTTGAACAGACCTTTGGCTGAAAAAATATATGAAACCTAATCTGTATTATCAAAATTTGGAAAACATTACTTTCTTCTTTGTAGGTAGAAGTATCAGAGTTAAAAAGCTCGTATAATTTTTATGATAATCATAGTGATTCATAGTTGCATTTGGAGTTCATCATGTTGGGACCTACTTTGTTTTTGTGACATTTAAAATGTGAAAAAAGTACCACCTGTCTCTACACAGGTTGGGTATTCAGGTTCAAACAACACAAAGGGTTTTCTACTACTTCATAGTTAGTTATATTTCAGTGGTATAATAAAACAATTTACATATTGGTCCCTATTCTTAATCTACAATACAATCTGGGTCAAAATACCTAAACAAGCCTGTAACCTATGATTTAAGTACAGTATCTGAAATCACTATGTGAAGTCACAATTTCAGTTACTTAATACCACAATAAAAAAATATTTATTAATTTCAATGCTTTGACAACCCTAGTCTTGTGAGTTCGGTCATTAATCAATATACCGTGCTGATCTCTAGATCAAAGTTGTGAATTTCACAAGCTGATTTAAATCTATACTAATATTATAAAGAGGAAAGATTTGTTATTTTTTATGTGACAAATAAACTTAAAAACATCTGGACCAATTTCAAAAATTCTTAAGCCATCAGAAAGCTACATTATCACTGAGTAACATGGGCTATAAATATTTATCCCAAAATGTCCACCTGTACCAAGCCAGTACGAAGCCAGACAGGCCACTAGTAAATGATATAATGGCAAGTCTTTTACCCAATTCGGAATTCACATTAATGTTACAACCAACTTAAGTATGTTGTAACGGTTAGTTAGTATACCTTTGTGCTAGACATTTTATAAATGGCATAACAATATTGATTGAACAATATTACAGAAGGAAATTGTCTAAAAATAAGAAAGTCATGTCCTACACCATGTAATACAGTTGCAAATCTAGAAAATACAAACCTGTAGTCTTGTCAAGTGTCTGGGTGAACTGGTTGATTGGCGGCGGCACCTTGAGCCTGCGCTGGAGCACCGCCTTCTGACGCTGGATGCGGATGTACTTGGGCCATCGCACAAATCGGGACAGGTCCCTCGTTGGCTGGATATCCTGGCCTGACAAATGCTACCATTAATATGCTGACTGTATGATACTGCAGAGTATTATTTAAGTTTTTGTTCAATCAGTGTTAAAAAGCTCGTATATTTTGTAACCACATGGTTTTTCGGTGTAAATTGTATCATCATTTTGAAATATACACTTTAATAAAGAGTTATGATAATCGATTGATATATTGAGTGTTGGGTGCAATGTATTCCTCACAAACAAATATAAAGTCCTTCAAATAATGTGTTCAGTCCGGTATCTACAACCTAAGTAATAGTAGCTGAGATATTGTGGTGTTGGTCAATGAGAAATATTACTTTTCACAACATAATTCTAGAAAAAAGGATATAAGTTATAAATAGTGAAACATGTACAATATATATGTAGTGGTTCAGTTTCAACTCCTGCACTTATGTTTACGAGTCGCATAATCCTACACTGAACCTAACCTTACTAATTGTAACAATGCTTTGAGTAAAAAATAACAGTCATACGACTAAAGTCCGCGCCTAATAAAGCGCTTTTGAGTATATTTATAAAGAAAGAAACTCACCAATAGCAAAGTTCTTCGTCCTCTTCTCGAAGAGTGGGTTTACGACCTTTTTGGGCTCAACTTTCTTCACGACCAGAGGGGCGGCCGCTACTTTTTTCCCTACCTTCTTCTTGGGCTGAAATAACAATAAACAAATAAGCTTCAGAGCGTTTTGAGCGTCGCGTTGTAATTAGCACGTTGTCATCAGCGATCTTGGTGATAATTCCGTAGTAATCATAGCACTTCAGCGGAATTTTTAACATCATGGTAAAGTTTTGAGGTTAAGTCGCAATTTACAAAGAAATTTATAACATTTGATTGAAAATGTGTATTTTACGCGGATATTAGTGACTACAATGCATCACTCATTATAAATACCTGTAAATACCAAAATAAAACAGTTCGGACGCGAAAAACAACGACGGTCCCGTAAACATGTTTTGATATAAACTTCACGATATTTTCACTTTATAAACGAGAAATATAATAATTAACTAAACGCACATGGTTTTTACCTTCTTCTGCACCATTTTGGATGGGTTTTATATCAGTGATCTAAAGGCCACGAATAGATACGTGACCTAAGGCGAACACCAAACTTTCGGCGAAAATGGCCGAATCAAAAGGATATGACAGATGCTAAGAACGTCAAACGTAAATGACGGCATAGACAAAATATTGTTTACTCCTTAATTTGGGAACTCGGTCTTTTAAGTTTAATAAATCTAGTTTTATATTGGCATAAAATATATATACATAATAATATGATTATTTATGTTACGAATATAAAACACATATACTTTGGGTGTAATTTAATGTAATCAAATTAACATTTTCGTAAAAATATTTAATTAGTACAGTAAATTTGAGCTAGATGGCAGTGGCAGTCAAACAAACAAATTAAAAAACTGGGGAACTACCGTGGAAGCACATAGTTTATAACGATTTCTCCGGTCCTCATAAATCTCCGGAGTTTCTCCGAATAGACAGATTTTTTTTATTAGGTTTTTAATATGTAGCGCACCCTATATCTCGCCCTCTCCTCCGAAATCTTCCTGCCAGGCGGGTGGTAGGTAGGTATGCCTGGCGTGGTCCGCTACGCCCCCGTTGATATTGTTGAGGAATTTGTATTTATAGATCAGATCGCCGAGAACTTCGGTACCGCGAGCTAGGATTTTCATAGTACTTTGTATGGCGGATTATTTCTTGTACGCGTAGAATTGCGATGTGTCTACAGTCGCGCCATCTAGTAGCGACTGGCGGTAGTTCTGGCGAGATATAGGGTGCATCACAAATATAATAAACATAAATAATAATATTACAAGTTTTAATTGAAAAAATCAAGGAAACAAAAAATACATTCTTCTTCAAGGAATTTTGAATTAAAAAAACAACAACTAATGTAACAGAACATGTTTGTATATGTAGATACATACATAAATAATCTAATAGCAAAAAATAAATTCAAATATCAATAAATCAACGTTAGGAACTGAAAGTTAAAGTTAAACCAACATCAATGATTGTTGATTTAATCCAACTAACATTGGTTTTGATTTAAAAAGCACAAAATTTCAATGCCAATGATAAAAAAAGGGATGTACATTTAATTTAAAAAAAAACCCGGAGATTAATAAAAAAAACCGGTTACTCGCTAAATCAGTAATCTCCGGAGATTCACCGGTTTTTCTGGCTCCGGAGCAAAGCTCTAGTATGGTAATAAGTAGCCCGCGCTGCGGTACCTAAATTATCCGCCATATTAGAATTTGATTGTTTATATTGTTTGTATCTAAGCCCTATTTACTGTTGGCAACACTCCGATGGCGAGCAGAGCGAGGGAAGTGACGTCACCAACCACCAGCGGCCTCAGTACGCCTGCCAAGATGTTTTCTCACAAGTCCCAAAAACATCTTGTCAACTTGCGTTCCCGTATCTTATTTGCTAACATGGCTTCCAAGATGTTTAAAATTAGACAGCCTGCTAAAATTTTCTCACAGTTTACGATCTTTCGTTCATTCGTTCATTGAAATGACAAATAGAGCGAGACGGAGCTTTACAAAGAAAAAAGATGCTGCATACACATCATAGAATATATTAGATTATTTATGCACAGATTAAAAATATCTTTGGGCATAGATTCTTTTTTATTATGCCGGAAGCTTTACGTATTATCATTTGGTCGTTGGTATTATGCTTATAATTTATTTCTTGGGCACTATACTATTTTTATTTGCCAATTTAAATAACTTTACATTGTAAAACGGCAAAAAGCACGCAAAGTATGATGCCAAACAAAATCTAACCTCAAACCTACAGATTTTTTGTAAAATATGGATTTTAAATCACGTGGAATAGGATTATGTGGATTTTCGGAAGAAAATAAAACAGATAGAAATGTCTCTACACTTTTTTGTTGTTGTTTGTCGAACACGAAAATAAATTTACGTGTTCGTTTTCGGAAGAATTTTGCATGTAGTCCGCTTGATATTGGCGAAGGATAGAGTAAAATAAGTATTATTTGTTATAATAGTGTATAAAATGCTATATTTATGTACTTCTTATAGCCTAATTATTTTCTCATCACCGGCCTTTGACCGTGAGAAATTTCTTTACGTTGACCTGTCAAATTCGTGTCTCTATGGTACATTTTGGTAACCCATGCTAGCACTTAAGATATAACATCTTATCCATACGTCAAACACGTTTTATTTAACTGTCAAACCCATTTTATATTTACGCCATGCTAGCAAATAAGACGTAACGATTTTGCCACAAAAATGACGTCACGATGCGTGAGAAAATGTCTTATCTTGGCAGGCGTACTGAAGCCGCAGAGTGACGATCGTGCGGGCGCATCTACCTGCTGGCTCTCGACGTGATGCACCGGCCTATTTTTGCTTGAGTCGTCGAAGAGACAACAAGTCTTAGGGCCGCGAATATATCGTGAATTATATTTATTTAGTTCTTCTGTTATAAGTCTACCGTATATTTAAAATATACCTAATTTCTTTCTCATCGATTCTTACTTTTATATTACCCTCGTGTTTAACATTACATTGCGACACTAGTGGCGTAAAAGTAGTTTCGCGACATTAGTTTCATCAACAGTTTCACAGTGAAAACGTCAAGTTTCACAATGCATGCATTGATGAATGCATGACACTTACTATCACGCCACTTGTGTCGCAATGTAAATAGGGCTTTAAGACTAAGATGACGGATCTCATAAACCATTATTGCCAAACTTCAAAAAAAACTCCCGCAGAGCATTACGAAGAGTGGGGTCGATACTATCTCGATGGGAACTACAAAATCTATATAATATAAAAAAAATCCTAAGTAGTTATGCAGTAGTAATAATTCGCCTTTATGGATAGTTACTATAGTCTTTGATGATTTGCACCACGTGTTACGGGTTTGCAGTAGTGAAACCTCATTTTAAAAGAAGTTAATTCACCATCGTAGCTAGCTACATCGTATTGAATAAGATATTAAACAAACTAGATTTATGAGCAATAAAACACGTACCTACGTAAAGGTAAATATTTTACATTTAACAATAAAATATTTTATTATCAACATGAATTGTTCTAAAACATGTCTGCTTGTTACATTTGGTAAGTTCGAATTTTAAAATTCTTTTCGAGTACCTTGGTACTTGGTGAGAAAGTTGGTAAAAAAGTAGAACTGAAAAAAGTTAAAAACGACACTTAGGCAGGTACATTACCAAACATTTTTGTACTTAAGTAAGTCACACCTACATTTTAGTCCTTTGATTAAATGTTTCACTGCTAGGAATAAGTAGGTGACGTTTAAATAGATACTATTTACTAGGGAACTGTCTTAGTAGCTACCATACCATATTAAAATAGAATATAATTTCGACAAACTACATCCACCGATTTTCCTTGCAGTTACAATATGTGTGTCCGACGCCGTCAAAGTTAACATGCAAGGCTCTGTAAGTTTAGGTAAGGATGTGATGGAATCACTGTCGTTTTATTTGAAAAAAAACTACATGAGCGGCCGGAGAGCGCTGGGTATCACCAAAGAAAGCAACGACGTTCTATACACAATCATCAAATCAGCCTACCTTTGCCGAGACCTACGATTCTGCGAGAAAAAGCTAGATAAATTTATAAACGAGTACATTACGGTACTCACGAAACTTATCCAAGGCATTTTCGAAGGCATCATGAATTGGGACCCGAAGACGATCAATGACAAACAGCCGAAACCTTTAATATTCGAAGAGGAACTAAGATCATCCTTGATTGTTATAAAAAAGTTACTCAGAGATATCAATTACAAAATAACAGATGATAACGAGGTGTATTTACTGACTGGGATTATTAAAAAAGTGAGCGCATTGTTCCAAGAGACTGCTATTAACTTTGTTGCGGAAAAATTGGAAGGGAAACCCGCGGATGTTGTGCAAGCCAAGAAGAAATTAACACAAAGGATTGTAGTAGCTACGACGATTGTCGAAGAGAAATACGAGATGAAATTGTGCAACGAACACAAGATCTGCAGCAAATCCTTTGAATGCACAAAATCCCTCAACACACTATTACAAACATTCAAGGACATGGACGACGTAAAGGTGAAGGCGTTTATACGTTTTCTTTACAGCGCTTTGCCTGAAACTTTCTTCTTTTCCATTCTAAGTGAGATGACTGTCAACGAATTTCAAGTAATATTAAACGACATGGCTTATTCGGATAATGTTCCCACCAAAACTGTGTTAGCATCGGTACAGAAGACCGTTGAAGGCAGAATAAACTCCATAACGTCGAAGACTCATGTCATAAACAGCAGAGACGTCGAATTAGTTCACATTATACTGTCAGACATGGATTACTTTTATAGTAAGAGCAAGGCAAATAATTTCCATTCGTTTTTGAGTCAGTATTTCGATTGGATCCGAACTGGTGGGAGGCTGGGTGTACATATTAGGAATCTGTTAAAGCAAATCAATGAACAACTGTCCGAAGCGCCTCCGGAGCTAACTAAGAAGTTGACGAATGAAGTGAGGGTGTTTTTAGAGATCACTGTCGACCCCGAAACTCAGTCGCAATAATAATACGAGTAGTACCTAAATATATGTATATTGTTTTTCGATTTACCTACCCTAAAAATCCGTAAATGAAACGCGAAGTTTTCTAGATAATTTAAAAAAAGAAGATGGCTGTAGCAGTTTGAGTGATAATGATGCAAATATACTCGTCTCAAATAGGACTTTGGTCCTATTCACATAATCGTTTTAAAATGAGATTAACATGCGAATGAATGATAATGGTATAAAAGTGTTTTTTTTTATGAGATAGGGAGGTTAACGAGCAGACGTTTCACCTGATGGTAAGTGATCAACGCCGCCCATGGACACCTGCAACACCAGGGGCATCGCAAGTGCGTTGCCGGCCTTTAAGGAATGAGTATGCTCGTTTCTTGAAGATACCTTTGTCGCATCGGTCCGGGAACACCGCTGCAGGAAGTTCATTCCGCAATTTGGTGGTGGGAGGGAAAAAATTCCTGGTAAATCGCACTGTACTGGAACGCCATTCATCCAGATGGTGATGATGGTAATGCAGTCTGTGGCGAGCCGTGCGATGGTGGAATTCAGCGGCAGGTATAATACCGAACAATTTCTCGGAACACTCTCCATGATGGAAGGGGTAGAAAATGCAGAGAGAGCCTACATCTCTATATATATTTTAGTACCGATAGTTTTATCTTTAAAACAGTTTTATTAAGGAAGAGGAGCACAGCCAAGATCATCATCACCAGGGTCGTCGGAGCTTGTGTCATCATCTCGAACTTCAATTTTTATTTCGTGTTCAATAAAATTGTCGAAGTGGACGTCGCGCAACCCGTCAGATAATATTGCTTCTTCGACGTGTCGTAGGTACTACATTCGCCCAGTTTTCAGCGGTCACTTGACCACAAGCTTCGATACCCGGCGTGGGTTCTATGATGAATGGACCGAATGTTCCTAATGCATTTTTACTGATCTAATACCATCTTGTCATGCGTTTCTAACGACGGTTTGGGGCAAATCGGTTTTATAGTTTCAAAGTCTATAACGATCATAGATATAAACTTTTCTGTTTTTTTTATAGCGAAGGTTAATTGACATGAGAGACATTTTTTAACTTTGCAAGAGAGCATACTCATTCGAGACGGATACAAATTAGCCGATTCCAATTATGGATTTCAGTCATTATCGCCCAAAAGTGTCGCTTCCCAAATTCCCACCAATGCAGTATGCATTGGTGCGAATTTGGGAAGCTCTCTACTATTGCCAATTCATTATATCATTATCATTCTTAGGCCTGAAAAGATACTGGAAGTACAGCACTGTAATATAATAAAAGAAAATGATTTCATTTCTTAGAATTGGCGCTACAGTAGGTAACTACAAATAATAAACTTTTCGAAAACTCACTGTAAGTTCCAAACAAGTCGTTCACTTGATATTACAATAATAATTTCATTCAGGAATACCGATTTTAATTAAAGTACGACTTTCATTAACATAGTTTGTCTCCACTGGGTGTTTCAGATGCCCGAAATTATTTATTTACCAACAGCAATTACACTTATATGGATACAAAGAAGATGTTAAACTTAGCTTTAGAGGTTCCCTTAGAGTAATAAAACATATGTTTAGGTCGGAGGAACATGGAATTACTTAAATGTAACTAAGTGTCATGCAAAAGGTAAGTACTTACTAATCGGTAGGTACGTGTGTGGATGGTGTGTATTCAGTGGTGATAGTTGCGCGTGTGTGGGTGTATTTTTGTGTGTAAATTAATTAATAAATAACTAATAATTAAAAATTAACATTTAACGTCTGATATAGCGTAAAGTTTCAACTGAAGGGGTAGGTAGATATACATTTGATCAAAATTTTAACGTGTAAAAACACGTTGAAATATGTTTTTTACGCCGACATATTTATAAATCACTAGCGGCCCGTCCCGGCTTCGCACGGGTTTCTAATATAGCCTATGTTACTCAGTGATAATATAGCTTTCTAACGGCAAAATATTTTTTGAAATTGGTCCAGTAGTTTTTAAGTTAATTCGTTACATACAAAAAAAAAACAAAAATACAAATCTTTCCTCTTTATAATATTAGTATAAACATAGATGTAATATATCAAGTGTTATGTGAAATTTTCAATTGGTTTGATAATATGAGTTTCAATGTAGTTTACACTGTTCAATAGGGTAATGGATGTGCGCTGAGGACACAGCACGATACTTGCGACAATAGGTAATCTAATCGAGGGGTGAAAGGCCGTTTGACTTAAGCGACATTCTAAATATGTAGATATCTTCAATATCTCCCAAAACCACCCCTCCGAATGTTTGTAAATCAGAAACACAAACCATATACTATGCGATTCAAATGAGAATAGGATCGACTTTGCGCCATATTGTGACGAACGGAAACTAATTATGACTTTAAATAATTAAATATTATGTTTAGACAATTTATTAGTGATATAACCTTTTTATTTAGATTTGATGTAAGACTATTATTATTGATATGCAAATAAGTTTCTTGCAAACCATACTTTTCAAGTGACATTTGACAGATAGAGGTTATTGGCACTCCTATTCTTATTTCGATCGCATTGTACCTCTCGGCAGCGGTATGAGACGCCGAATGAGGGCGTGCCCGTCTATATGCATTGCTACTGCTAATGCTTGGCGAACGCGGGGCTAGTCATTGCGGGGTCTATATGTATCTGGTCAGAAATTATGACAGATGTTATGTGCCTAATTTGGCATATACACATCGGCTAACGTAGGTACCTATATGTACTTAAAATATTATTTCGGACAGCTGATATACCCGATATAGTAATTTAAAACTTTGTCAAAATTGATTAGGATGTCTTAACTACCAAAGCTAAAGGTGCCTGGTTACAGTAAATATTCTCTAAAGAATATTGTGCCAACGCTTCTTAATAAAGCCCTGCTCTCACAAGGGCGTCAAGACGCGAGACCACCTTTTTGCCAATACCAAAACGAGCTTTATATCAATGTACATAAAGTTTGAATTCCTGTGGTAAAAGCCACATGATCACGATGCAAAATTATTTCGTGCTATCAATGACGTTTGTTTAAAGAATGAGCCTTTACATTTTGTTAATACAGTTTGTTTTGGTATAATCAAATTTCTACAAATGGTTGAGTGGCGTTTACCGCAGAAATTTGCACCTCATCTATATTGAAACAGAGTAGATTTTCAAACGGTCGAGTAAGTTCGCTTGCACCGATGGAAGCAGGGTAGTAAATCCTGTCTCGCTTTGTTAAACCTTCATTTATTTTGCCAAAGGAGAATGCCACCGTCTTTTCGTTAAGCTCACAATTTTCTTTTCGCTTCAGGTAAAAGTAATCACAGGCAATCTACCTGCATTGTTGATGCAACCTTAAAGTAAACTTAGCCAGGCCAATGATGACATACCTACCTATCTGTAAGAAAACTATAATATTGTCCACTACCTAAGTAAAGGTGATGGATAATAAAAACTGGCCACTTGCGAGTCGGACTCTCGCACGGAAGGTTCCGTACCATTACCTATAAAAACGGCAAAAAAATCACGTTTGCTGTATGGGAGCCCCCTTAAATATTTATTTTATTCTGTTTTTAGTATTTGTTGTTATAGCGGCAACAGGAATACATTATCTGTGAAAATTTCAACTCTCTAACTATCTCGGTTCATGAGATACAGCCTGGTGACAGACGGGAGGACGGACATCTTAGTAATGGGGTTCCCGTTTTACCCTTTGGGTACGGAACCCTGAAAACCAATTACACATTTTAAAAGTGTTACTTGATTCTGGATCTCAATCTAACTTTATTACCAAAGGTGCATATGATAAACTAAATTTGCCATAAAATAAATTAAATAAAGAAGTCATTGGTTTTAACGAAATAATATCGCCAGACAACACATACTCATCGTATGATCCCAAATTTAGCAACGCTTGTAATATGAGTATCGTACAATGGATTGGAGGTGATCCCAGTTACCCGGGTAACCTGGCCACCCAGACCAGGGCAAATTCCGAAAAAGCCATGTTTGAAATCGACCCCGCAACCGTTCGGAGCAGTGACAACAAGCGTCAAATCAAATTTAAAAAAAATATTCGTGTAGGCCAAAAAGCACTTACAAATAGTCATATTCTACCACCGGTGCGGAATGCTGCTTCCACTGAGAAGAGCCGGTAAGAAACTCAATGGTTACTCTTTTCAAAATGATAATTGCGAGTAATACATTCTCAGGAGCAGCAATGCCATGAGAGCAGACAGCACCTTTGCCACAGTAGGTACTAAAGAAGAATTATACTCACGGCAGTCTAATATTAAATACAAATATAGTCTTTACGCTTAGGAAGCTAATACAGTAAGGTGCGTCTACTCCCATTTACAATGAAGGGAACAATATCCTAAACCACAGATGGTTATAGAAACAATTGCTTTGGTATGATGCCTTTAACGCAGTATGGGAGAGTAGATGATAAGTCATTAAGAGGAAAATGGTTGGACCAGTCCTCGCAAGTAGAACCCGTACACGAGCATGACTTGATGAGCAGCCATCACTCTTCTCAACCATATTCGAGGGAAGAGGGTGACCCGCCTTTAAATCAACGCTGAATTGAAATATAATCAACGCCGAATTGAAATATAATTTGTGTGTAAAAGCCGGCACACTGGGGCGTCAAATCCCGCAGGTCCATATATGAGCCAATGGGTATCGGCACATATTTTGACGCGCCAATACCAAAACGAACTCTGTGTCAATATTCTTAAAGATTAAGGTCCGTATTACAGAACGTAACTCAAGTTCAGTTTGATCCTCAATCAGTCGATCCCTGTTTATGTATAGAATCAGTGCTTGAGCATCGTTCTTATTCCAGAACGGTAATCAATATTAAATCAGACGGATCGAGACACAAATCGAGACAAAAAAAAAAATTGACATGTCATACATACAATGACAATCTACGCTCAAGCGCAGTCTCGACCACACTTGGGTGATTACAGATCCAATCACTGTTTGAGTTCGTTTCAGTAACTCAGCTGAACTGTGTACGTTAAATTTATGCTTGAGGAACGTTCTAAATTTAAAACTTGACTCAAAACTAGTTTTAAATAAAGATCAATGCTTGAGTTTCCTTCTGTAATACGGACCTAAATTTCTGTCGTAAATGCCAGCCCCCACGCGCCAAACTCCGCTCGGGCTGTCAGTGTCATTTCGTTGTAGAATGAACTTTTTCAGCGTGTCAATAATAGAGTATCTAGAGTACCCATAATGACTCCCAGCAGTGGTTGCCGAGTGGTCGAACGCACGCCTTGCAATCAAAGTGTGTCGTTTGACCACTCGGCTACCACTGCTTATCTCTATGGTTTCATTACAGTTCGCTTGCGATGCCAAATCAATTAACGCACGAGGGTTGACGCCGTAATGTGAGGGAGGCCTAATAGGTCAAACAAGATAAGCTTTATTCCAACATTCATAATAATTTATTTCATAGTATAAATTGCATTTGCTCAGTTATTTTTCTCTCCATTCTTCATTTTATTTCCTGGGTGTTGTGTTCACACAATGGCGATGTGCGTTTTCATTTTATAAAAGATCAAAGGGATGCCTTACTGAAGTTTATTGCATTACTCTTTCAGTCCAGAATCCCTACAATAGAATTACTTTAGTTTCATTAAATAATAGATAAATTTATGTCCTGGCCTTTTCCAATATAAACCTTTTTGTCAATCTTAGCACGGATTTTGACACTAGCCCAAAGTTGTATTTTTATTTTTAAATTAGTCATTAGTTTTTTGGTAACTTAAAAGCATTCGAATATTTTTTTATTCAAACCGAACAGTACGTTTTGTTTTACCAGTAGGTTTATACCTACAAATTATAACGCAGATAATTATTATCTGTTAATTTTGATATGATTACGTTTGGTTATACCTACCTACATGTTATCAAACTTCTTGCTCCGAGGTAGCGACGTCATTAACATTGTGATTCAAATTGGTTCAACTGTAGGTTTTCCAGCTATATATCTCGTTATGTAGGTACATAATACGTATATCAATTTATCAGAGCAGAACATACTTGTTATATCAAGAGAAACAGACTCAGTGTAATTCGAGAGATCTGTGAATTACCAACGGTACTAACTCGAATGTTTACCTAAGTTTTCACATCGCCTTATGTTGGGTGACCATAAATATAGATATATTTTAAAGCATGAAAACCACATCTTTTATCAATTTGTATCTAAAATACGACCACTATAGACCATTGAGATATATAACGGAGATGCCCTATCGACACCGCCCTGCGGTATTTTTTTTACATTTATCTGACATCCGCCATTGCGGTTGCCCTATGTAGTCACCGTATAATACAGGTACAATGGCGGATGTCAGATAAACGTCAAAAAAATTGGCGCAGAGCCATACGTAGGGTGGCGTCGATATGGGTTCTCTAGCTACTCTATGGTATATAAGTTGATTAAATATGTGTCACCAAGCCGCTCTCTTACTTTGATATTTATAGGAGACAAATTTGAAATTTCTCACATTTTAAATCTAAGTGTATGTCTTTATTTAATAAGTAGTGTCTTTATTTATTCCGGAGACATGGTTACTGTAGAACATTTAATGCGAGTTACGAATTTCGTTAATAGGAAAACTTTACGTTCGGAAAAACTCTTACTCAATATTGCTGAAAGGTGTAAATTGTAGATTATATTTATGAATATAACTTTGTATTGTCGCTCACTTTACTACTTAAGTACATGCATGCCTCCTTTAAAACAGTGTGGCAACCCCTATGTTTGTACCAAAATGTGACGAAACGACGTACAAAAAGAAAATTAACTTAACACGTTCGCTGCGTAAAGATTTTTAGTGTACTTTCAGCTGGTGCGTTATGAGGTTATACTGCCTCATAGAGTACCTAACTTTGTGAGCGTTGCGCACTGGATGTAAGTTCACCATAAGTCAATATGGCCACATAATGCAGTGAACGTATTAATGGGTGAATTGATACCATGGCCACCTGGCACAGAGTAAGCTTTGTCCTGTGGCAAATTTTTCTGACGTTGTCTGACATCCGCCATTGCAGTTGCCGGATCAAGTAAGTACTTACGTGTCAAACAATATACTACAGGTAACTACAATGGCGGATGCGGATGTCAAATAAACGTCAAAAAAATTGCCGCAGAGCCGTATGCAGGGCGAAGACGATATGGGTTCTCTAGTTACTCTGTGCCAATAGTCTTATACGTAGGTATACTATACTCTTTGCCCATACGTCTTGACATACATAATCTGCATACGTAAACGTCAAAGTCACACAAAATTGGACGAGTGAAACTGTCAAATGCTTGGGGTACCTAAGTATTCTCATTTTATTAGTTATCAAACTAACTCGTTAATCTATGGCTCAACTTCGCCGTATTTCGTGACTTGTTGATCGCAACTACGGACTACGGACTACGGTCTACGGTACGTGATGGCCAAATCGTCCCTAAACTTTCTAATCAGGAAGCCATCATACTATGCAGACCGCTTTGACCGGATGTGACATTTGCTGAATGTTAGCGTTGCTAAAAGCTTTAGGCCCGTGACATACGGACGCGTCAAAATTCACGCGATATTATTTTGCAAACCAAAGCGAACTGAGTTAACCATCGAGATATCTGAGGAGTTAACTGATACCAAAAGCTCATTCTTCAAAGAAATGACGCCACCTAATTTTGCATTGTAGTCTCTTGGCTTTTAGTACAGACTACCTGTGCCGGCGACTTCGCCCGCGTGGACTTTAGGGAGATTACCCGGAAATATGGGTATTATGTTTTTCCCGCGGAACCCTAATGCTTTTTCTAAAATTAAAGTAGCCTAAGTTACGCCTTGGAACGTCAGCTATCTGTCAGTGAAAGTCCCATT